>CM035419.1:155773730-156138730 GCA_020310875.1 Ceratopteris richardii | reverse complement strand
GTGAGTTTAACACTCCACAAAGTCCACCCATGACTCTACTATGTCCAATGTTGGTTATATCCTATATTCTTCTATGTGCTACATAGCATATCTATTGCTTCCTCTTCAGATTTCAATCATCAATTGCTTCTCCTCCACACAAAGTTTCTAGTAACAATGGTATTGCTTCATCAAGCATAGATCTTAAATGTGCATTATTTTGTGTGTGTGTGTATATATATATATATATATATATATATATATATATATATATATATATATATATATATATATATATATATATATATATATATATATATATATATATATATGTGTGTGTGTGTGTGCGTGTGTGTGTGTAGATGTATCCTACAATTGGTACACATAATCCTAAATTTACTAGTATGGTCCTGTATTGTACACCAAACATGACTACTAGGGATTATGCTACTGTTTAGCAGAGTCTGGGGCTTGGAATTAGATGGTCATTTATAATGGCCTGCATCAATGGTCAAATCCAAAACTTACATGTCTTGATTACAATGGGAGGAGTGCAATCGATAACTCACATGTCAAGATCCATTTCATAGCGGAGCATTTGCATATCTAGTTCATTGAGGACCATCTCCTTTATTTAGACATTTGTGTATCATTTGAAAGCATCTATATAGAGCTTACATCCATTTTGTGCATGATTGTTATGAATCACTTGCCCCATACATGGCATTTGCATTGCCTGCATATAAGGACCGTACCTGAAAACAAGTGGTATGACATTGTTGAGACTTGTATAGATAGCTTAAAGCTCAATTGTCACTTGGTGAAACCTATTATATAGACGGATGTGCGCAGTCTGCAAATGAGGACACTCACATATTGTAAAAATTGTGCCTTGGAGAAAAATAATGCCTATGAGGAGTTTGAATGTTTGGACATATATCACACCTTATGAGCAAAAACTTCACAACTCCCTTGAGGAGGTAATGAGAGTCTGGCCTAGAAATACCTATTGAGGATTCGTGCATAGATAGAGAAGCTATACTAAGTGCCACATGAACTGAGTGCCAAATGAGCCACATATATGCTCACCATAGAAACCTCAGTCTCCTATGGAGTGCTCAATTACGAGGCTAATCATTATTTGATCCATTCATGGATTACAACATAAGAGCGAAGTAGACCACGTTGGCATATAGGTAAAGCATATCATCCATTAAAGGTACCCCACCCCTCCCCCACAAAAAAAAAAAAAACCAATCACCCTTCTTTGTGGTGATGCCCTTGTCAAGGGTTTCCCGCAATAATGACTATGCATATTTTGGTCTGAACCCCCTACACACAAGTGGAGTCATTCTATGGATCTTGAAACCTACTACCTCAACAAGAAACTTCATGCTGGCTCCATTTTTCTATTGAACATATTTTCCCCCTGAAATGTTCAATAGATTATGTGGGAATTCGACATGAGTCTTCGTTTCTTCTTTGTGGATTTCCACAAATCCTTTGACAGTGCTCCCAAAGAGACTCTTCTAGAGGCTACAAAATAATGAGGTTCATGATACGATGATTTAGGGTATTTATGCTTTATAAGAGAGCCTTAAGCGATCTATGCTACCTTGGTGTTGGTGGTTTACAAGACTACTACTATTGGGGTGAAGCAAGGAGGCCTCTCATAGAGACTCTTTCGCGTCTATGTTGACACAATTATTGATTCATCATGAGATAGAGTAGCATTGGAGTTCATTGCTATGGTAGAAGATGCCCAGATACATATTATGCTATACGGTAATGAGATTGTTACATAAAGGGCTGGAGTTGTGAGAAAACAAGTGGCATGTTGAATTTTTTTACACATTATGCAATAGAGTTCCCATATTGGCATTTGTGTATACATGCGCTCAGTTTTCTGTCCCTCGGCTACATCCAGGTTCCCTTTCCTCAGGAAGTGCGTGATTGGTGCTCCCATTAAGCATGTTGGTGCCCTCATTGCATTCTTGGGAAGTATTTCCCTTGTACTATGCTCTATGTGCGTTTTTTGTAAAGAAGGCATTGATGATTCTATCTTGTGGCTGTCTCAATTGTCTTGTTAGTGTTCTTTTTCTCTGTGTCTTCTGCATCCCAATGGTGTCCTATGTCTATTTATCTCAATTGTCTTGCATTGTGTTCTTTATTACAACACACTCTTTCCTCCCACCATCTTGGTCATTTCCATGAACAATGGAACCTCATTGTCCTTGTGATCCATGTAGTTGAGACAACAAATTTGGCATGCCCAATGGGACTAAAAGGGATACAATAATTTGTGATATGACCAAGACCCACTCCTAACATAACTCTCTTAGTTTGATATGCACACCCTAAAACACTACCAAAGGCATAACGCACAAAGAACAAATGGTTCACATTCTGAGGATCTTTCCACAGCTTTTTCGTGTCAACATCCACTTCCGAAGCTTCGACAAAGCTTCTTCAAAAAACTTGGATGACCATATCTGATAGTTTACGGGTTTATGCAAGAGCTGAGGTCTTATTGGCGAGGAGAATGCATTCATATCGCTCTTCCCTATGACTTTGGAAGGGTTGGATGATAAATGATTGAGCCGATTCTATGACAACCATTTCATAACATGGAATGAAAGGACTGCAGCCATCACCAAGGCTTTTAGGCTTTTAGGCCTACTAACTCCATTGAACAAACCTTGGACGAACTCGAGAATCTCAGGCTCTGTGTAGGAGAGATCCTGTCTGAGCTCCTCAGTAGAGGTAATAGCAAAACTCTCAGACATGCCTGAGGAGATCCTTATCAAGAAGTGGCTTGAAAAGTCCCTTTGAGGTACCTCCTACTGAACTCCATTTTGGGAGAGTTCACCTCGTCGATGACAAGAATCAATCAAGTTAGGATGCAATTCGATTGAGGATGCATGGTTGTCCAAACGAGGATCCAACAACCCAACTATGGCGAGAGCTTGCGGCCCTCAAGATGCAAAACTCAATCGTCGAAGAAAAGGATCCTGTGGTCCAACTAGGGCAAAACTTGAGGAACTCTGGGCCCGGGAGGTAGAAACAACTTTGTGGTGTACTACTTGTAGTAGATGGAGCACAATCTTAATATATTTATTGTTTTCAATTTCATTTAGAATATCTACCATAATTTTTTGTGATTTGTTTTCAGAAAATGTTTGGTTGCATCAATAATGTTAGAAATGTTTTAACGAATTTGTTACTAGCTTCCCGATCCTTCCGCATCAGAAATCAGATTCCTATAAAAAACAATCATGCTCTAAACTATGACTGATCATCTTAATCTATAGCTGATGCTTACATGTTTTGACATTTAATGCTCTTTCTGCGTGACTCTTGGATTATCTTTGCCCAGTTCTGTAGGTTATCCACCTCACATTGAGGATTCCCACTGATGGTATTACTCTGTAACCAAGAAAGAATGTGTGTGTGTGTGTGTGTGTGTGTGAGTGTATGTGTACACGCACGCATGCATGTGCCCATGTACCTGTGCACGCATGTGTGTGTGTGTGTGTGTGTGTGTGTGTGTGTGTGTGTGTGTGTGTGTGTGTGTGTGTGTGTGTGTGTGTGTGTGTGTGTGTGTGTGTGTGTGGACGGGGGGGGGGGGGGGTGTGTGTGTGTGTGTGTGTGTGTGTGTGTGCGCGCGCGCACGTTTCCATCTCGACTTTAAAATCTAACATCTGCTATTGCTTTAAACTAACAGCCGGAGGTTAAGAAGAGGTGGCTTGGCATGAACAACACCAGATACAGACTCCAAGAGCAAATCACATTTTTGAATGCCTGATATCTTCATAAGGTCTGCTAATCAAAGGTGAGCGTGGATCATTTGGATTAATAGATATTTGTATAAGCAAACAGTATGATCAAATCAACTGTTAGGATGAGCAGATTTAACGAGAGTTCCAAGTCACGGTTCACTTTTATCTTCCATTACAGAACTTCAGATTAGGGCCCAGAAATTTTGCGATGCAGCATTCACATAACAGATTGCAAAAGCCACATGACTCAGATGTTTCCCCGGATTGAAATTGATACAGTTGGACCACATTATTATGAGTAGGGACACAGACTCGGCTGATTTTCCTTCTTCGTCGTATACTGAACTCTTCTGATAACCAAACAGTACTAATCGTTTTGAACTACTGGGTATAATCAAATCTACCAATGTTACTGCTTTCCCTGCTGAAATGAGCTTGTAGGCCCCCCATGAGAAAGATCCGAATCTCTCTATCGACGAACAGTCTATCGACAACGCCTTCAACTTTCTATTACACGGTCCCGGAAAGCATATCCAAGGTGTTCTTGCCCCATGGATCCACAAAAGCAGCAGGCTCTATGGTTCAGATTAAATTATCCAAATAATTACCAGAAGAGGGTAAAAAGCGTGAGAAGATCATCACCAAGTAAATTCACGGTCACGGATAAGTCGTTCCAGATGCGTTATGTATTTTGGGCCATTTCCGCATTCTACAGTCTTCCAATTGTGTTGCAAAGAAAGTCCGATGCTAGGGAACTTGCAAATGCTGCTGTAATTCATAACGAAAACGTGCATTTTATAGCACTTGGACCACGGCCCACGGGAATTATGTAGTTGATTTTGCATTAATGACCCAACAAAATCTGCATGTGCATTGTAATCAATTCATGTGAGCAGAATTATCCACTAAAAGAAAGGTATTTATAAATATCTTTATCTTTGCCCATTTCCACCACACTTTTCAAGAGGTTCTCTACCGTTTCAACCTCTCGAAAAGCTGCATTGAGAACCGCTTGAAAAGTGTATGTGTGTTTCTTTGTGTACGTACGTACATCTACACATACGTACAAACATACATACATTTTTTTGAGATGTGTTTATTTATTATTTGGTTATATAACGTAGTGTTAGAGGATAGAATCATGACTTCTTCATAGCAACCATGAAAGAAGACGTCAAGTAAATTGGCGAATATGATCTTGGTATTTGATCCTAGTAATTGTGATGTATCCATTAAAGGTGGAGTCTTCAAGAATATTTGTAATTCAAGAGTTTAATGATTTTACTGAACATTTTAGTTACAGTACAATAGTTACTGAACATTTTAGTTACAGTACAATAGATCAATGAGAGAATTATGCATATATTGATGTTGCTTTTTTTTTTGGAAAAGTTCAATCATCCACCTACTCTTTAATTTAAGCTTGAAATTGAAATGAACAAATGCATTCACCCTATTCTTTAATTTAAGCTTGAAATTGAAATGAACAAATGCATGCACCCTGGGGACTCCTTATCCTTCGGTCTTCAAGGGTTTACCATTCTCTCCAAGTTTTGAACCCTTAACCTCACTATCTAGGACCAAAGTATTTACCACCATACGATGGATCCTCAACATTGACATGCATTGTGGGTGCAAGTGCCATTATTTTCATCAATAGAAGTGTAAGTGTAGGCATTGAAAAAATCATTGCAAAAACTATTGATACATCCATCCATGTGTATGTCCATGTATCCACCAATATGCTCATCGATAAAGGTCTATGTCGAAAGGTATAATTATCCATGTGCTCATGATCCGTACGTCCATTCTTGTGTTTATCCATATAACTATCAATACCTACGTTATTATATAATTATATATATGCTGCAGGTTCTATGCTTTTGTGCAAGTTTTTGCTCCATGTTTTCATATAGAAACTTGCATATAGCAAAGTTACTTGCTCATTGCACGTTTTTACTTCTACATAATTAAAAAAGGGGTATTCGTGCGTATGTACAAAAAACGGATCACTAAAACTCTTCAATACATAAAGAACATATATATAAGAATTCACATAAGTCTATCTAGACATACGTTCGGATACACAATTTGCAATAATCTGTCTATTCATGTACAATAAAATTCATAACCAAAAGCATAACATGGCTGAAATAAAAGTCATGTCTACAACAATACATGTCTCGAATACAATACATGACTAAAATAAAAATCAAGAATGAAAATTATCTTACTTTGAGGAGTCTGTTCCAATGAATAGTCATACCGTGCTCTTCCAACTCCAAAAGGTATGTGTGTAGAATCTTTTGGTAGTCTTCAACCTCTATTGCACGATAGGTGGATGTCTTATAGCAAGTGCATGCATTTAAAGATAAAAAAAGTCATACATGAACAATATAATTTGTATGCATTACAAAAAATGAGCAAAATCGAAATATATAATACTTAAGAACTTGTAGCGAAAATGTCGGCATGCTTCCACTACCTAGGTGTGATGTCCTCATGCCTCGTAGTTGAGCTTCGATGGTCCTCTTCTATTATTTGAATCTTGTAGAATCTTCACCTATAAGTTTATCCCACTCTTTTGGTGATATGTATAGAGGATATGATCTACTTGCTATGTATGCACATCGCGCCATATGACAATGATGTTTTAGAATATCTTATGCTTATTTTTTAATCCATATTCAAAGCACATCAATGGATTCTCGTGTAGATTGATAGTCAGGTAGTATGCATGGGATGCTAGAGTTGAATTTTTCTTTGTTTTCTTCTTTCCAAAGCGTAAATGTGGTGTTGTTATATTGCACTCGACAAGCTAACATATGCGACTACACATCGCCATTCTCATTGTATCCATAATAATCTCTTCATCACAATTTGCAAAGTAAACTTTGGTGGGATCATGCTTATGTGTCTCCCAAAGTATATGGGGTATACTGATTGAACCACCTCATGCATAAGTGGCTCAAGGTGTGGATTGAATAGATGAAATAACATCATCTATAGAGCCACAATATCCACCATCACCACTAGACCACCTGCTATGTGCATGGTGTCCACTAGTTGAAGATGGAGAGATCTAGCAAAAATCATATCTCCAAGTATTCCATGCAGAAGAATTATCAAAGAAGAAGAAAAAAACAATGGAAGAGCATATATGTTGACAACCAGATCATGCATAAGGACATATACTCACCAAAATCATGGACTCGAATCATAATAGAAAAGCCCACTTTTTTTCAAGGGTAAAAATCTACACTTTTTTTAACATTGTTACTCAAGAACAATGCAAAATACCAAAATGCCTATGGGAGGAAAAAATGCTTAGCTCTTCAATGTGAACAATAATCTGAAGATGCCCTAGGTCCAAATCCACCTCCAAATATTAGTTTCTAGCCTTGCAATTTCAGATATTCTAGAGAGAGAATAGAATCGAGCAATTATATAACAACAAACTAATTTTAGAGTGGGAAATAAGGTACCTAAAGCATGATTCATAAAATTATTAGAGAGAAGACTTTTATTCTAGTAAATGTACTCTATCTTTCTATCATACAGTATTGTTCTTGACTTATTTATCGGTGTTTAATTTTCAGTGTAAAACAAGAAGTTCAAAATGAATTAATTCACTATCAAAAGGCTTATTACAATTATTCCCTCTTTTGAAGGACTCTCTCTTTAGAGTTGGAAAGAACGATCATGTGAAAGAAAATCATATAAATTTACCCATGTCGAATCTTCAATGGGGTACATATGCCACTTTACGAGAATATCCACTATAGATTGATTTTTATCTAATCTTTTCCTCTTATCTAATATCTTTTTAGGTCAAAGCTCAAAAGAATATCATCTTTTACCATATAGTTGTCTTGTAAAATATGATCCTTGTTAGATGCATATCTTTTAAGTAAGCTAATGTAAAATACAAGATGCACATTTAAATGTTCAGGTGATTCCAATAAATAAGAATGAGATCCAATCATTCTCAAAACTTTAAGAGGACATGTTTATCGTGGAGAAAGCCTATGATCCTTCCCTAAAAACAAGTTAGATCAGTGAGGATTGAACTTAAGAAATACCATGTCATTTGTATGAAGTTCAAGTGGTCTTCTCTTCAAATCACAAAATTTATTCCGTCCTTTTTTGGCTTCATTTATGTGCCACTTAATTTTTCCAAATTCATCATCTATCTTCTCAAGCATTTCTTTAGATACTTCTACCTTATTTGAAAAATTAGAAAAAGAATGTAGAGCCAAACAATTGTAATCATACATTGCCTCAAATGGAGTCATTTTTCTTGATGCATACCATGAACTATTATATGCAAAATCAACTAAAGGAAAATTTTCACTCCAGTTATGTTGCTTTTTATTCAATACATATGCAACATATCTTCAAGAACCTGAGTACCTATCCCGGTTATCCCATCAATATGTGGATGGAAAGTTGTACTCATACCAAGTTGAGTTATAATCAATTCAAATATTGCTTTCGAGAAGTTTGATGTCAACCTAGAATCTCTATCAAAAATTATGGTTTTGGGAATTCCATGCAATCGAAGAATTCCTTTAACAAACAGTTTTGCAACATTCAAGAAGTATCAGTCTTTTTCATTAGAAATAGATGTGCTATCTTGGTAAGTCGATCAACTACCACAAATATAGTGTCATGCTTACTTCTCTTGATAGGAAATTTAGTGATGAAGTCCATAGAGATAGATTCCTACTTCTATTTTGGAACATCCAAAGGTTGCAACATTCTAGGCATTCTTTTAAAGATTTCACTTGTTGACACTTCAAAAAATCACTGACATATTTTGCAATATCCTACTTCATCGATGGCAAAATTTAAGAATATTTAGACTTAACATAGGTCGTGAAATAACTTGGATGTGCAAAAAAGATGCATCATGATAATCATGTAATATTTGAACTTCAATGGAGATTAAGAATATATAATAATCGATTCTTGCACTATAAAGATCGATTCTACACTTCAAATTTATCATGATACATCAATCCCCTATTTGCATGCATAAAATTTAAAATAGCCACATAAAAAGGAAATATATTTCAATTCTTTTTTTATTTGATTAAGAAAAAAGGAGATTTACAAAGGTTTTTGACTCAATGCATCAACGATCACATTTTCCTTACCAGCGAAATACTTAATGTCAAAATCATACTCATTTAATAATTCAATCTAATGCATTTTCCTATTACTAAGCAGTGGTTGTGTGAAGATGTATTTTAGAATCTGATTATGTGTTTTCAATTTAAAATTTAACCCCTAATAATAGATAACTCCAATGCTTAATTGCATGTATAACAATAAATATTTCTAGATCACGAATAGGATAATAAAGTTCATGTTTTATTATATTTTTGG
The DNA here is from genome assembly GCA_020310875.1 of Ceratopteris richardii. Classification (NCBI taxonomy): domain Eukaryota; kingdom Viridiplantae; phylum Streptophyta; class Polypodiopsida; order Polypodiales; family Pteridaceae; genus Ceratopteris; species Ceratopteris richardii. The sequence continues at coordinate 156,129,581 of CM035419.1, read as the reverse complement.
ATTCAGATGTGACCACCCTACCATCCTGTGAAAGAACACAACCTTTTTAAATGCATTTTTCCATTTTTGGTATTTTCAAAATGTAATTTTCAATTATTTTGTCTAAACAATTCAAACGATTTTTACTATGCATCACTCCAAATAAATGTTACATTCTTTTTAGCCAGCTCCGCGATGGGATTAGCTATCTTAGAAAAATTCTTAATATATGCTCTCTCATATTGCATCAATCTCAAAAAACGTTTATCATTCCTTACTGATTTGGGAACATGCCAATCAACTATTTCTTTCACTTTATCTTGGTCTATATGAATTCCCTCTTTAGATATGAATCTTCCTAGGTATACATGTGTATCCTTGGAAAAGAGATACTTACTCTTCTTTCCATATAATTTTTGTTCTCTAAGTGTTTGCAAAGTCTTTTAGATGTACATCATGCTTACCATTATCTAGAGTATACAAATATATCATCAAGAAATACTAAGATGAATTCATCCAGATAATCATGAAAAATGTTGTTTATCAAGCACATGAATGTGGTAGGAGTTTCTATCAATCCAAAAGATAAAATTGTGAACTCATAGTGGCCATAACATGTTCAAAAACCTACCTTGGGTATGTCATCTTGTTTGATCTAATTTTGTGATATCCATATCTTAAATCAATTTTGGTAAATATAGTCATTCCACTCAATTGACTAGAAAATTAATCTATATGAGGTAGTGGGTACTTATTTTTAATCCTTCTTTTATTCAATCCCCTATGGTCAATACATAATCTATAAGAGATCTATTTCTTCTTTTGAATTGAAATATGTGCTCTCTAAGGTGAAACACTCAGTCTTATTAAAAAGATCATCTAATAGAATCTTGAGCTCCTTTAATTAACCTATGAGAAATCTATAGGATGCTTTGGAATTGTTGGGTGTGTGTAGAAGTGCGAGAGACACACAAGAAGCACACACAAGGAGCACCAACGCAGCAAGACACACGGAGAAGAGGATGGCTGGAATAGCTCTCTCTATTGATCGATGAACTGAACTGAAGTAAGAGCTGAATAATATCCCTAAGTACAAAGTACCACCACATATGAGAGTATCAAGTATGTGGTAACATGGGGAAAAAACCTCGAGCCAGCACTAGAGTAAAAAGTGCCCATGTATAGGGAAAAGATTCACATCAAAGCTACCTGAGGAACACATAAGTGTAACAAACCCCCCTGGAGCGAATGATGTGAACACATACAGGGAGTGATAGATCAGCCCCCATAAGGTAACAAGCCTAAAGCTTTGCGAAAAGCTTCAAACTTTTCCCGTGGAAGAGCTTTGGTGAATATGTCTGCCACATTATCTTGTGTAGGCACATATACCAAATCAATATCTCCTGCATGAAGGCGCTCTCTCACATAGTGGTAATGCACCTCAATATGTTTGGTCCGTGCATGAAACAGTGGGTTTCGTGCAACAGCCAAAGCACTCTGACTATCAGTGAGAATATGTGTAGCAACATCAATCTCCATGCAAAGATCCATCAATAGGCGTCTCAGCTATATACACTCCACTGTAGCTGTGAAAATTGCCCTGTACTCAGCTTCACAACTCGATGTCGCCACTGTAGGTTGCTTCTTACTCAACCAAGATATGCATGAGTCTCCAAGGAAAAATCAATTACCACTAGTGGACACGCGAGTATCATAACAACCAGCCCAATCACTATCTGTAAAAGCATGCAAGCATGGCTGAACATCTCTGCCATAAAAGAGACCTAAGCTCAAAGTGCCTCGAAGATATCTAAACACACGTTTCACTGCTATAAGATCAGCCCCATTTTTGCGTACATAGAGTCTGCTTTCAATCGGACTACATGTGAAGCCAAGAGCAATCAAGTGCTTATGTATTTTGTCATACCATGCACGTGGAGCTTGTTTGAGACCATACAAAGCTTTATGCAAGCGACAAACCATATGCTCTTTCCCTTTCATAGCAAATCCAGGAGGTTGCTTCACATAGACCTCTTCTTGCAAATCTCCATTCAAGAAGGCTGTTTTTATGTCCAATTGATGCACTTTCCAACCTCGAGGCAGCCAATGCAACCACGGTACGAATGGTAGTCATGCGTGAAGTAGGTGCAAAAGTTTCCTCATAGTCAATGCCATATTGTTGCGCATATCCTTTGGCAATCAATCTAGCTTTGTAGCGATCAATACTACCATCAGATTTTCTCTTAATCTTGTAAACCCACTTTGTACCAATGGCATTCTTTCCTTTTGGCAATTCACATAACTCCCAAGTACCATTCCTATGTATGGAATCCATTTATGATTGCATAGGACTCATCCATTGTGGATCGTCACATGCATCTTCAAAAGAAAGTGGCTCTTCATTACATGTTGTAGCAATAAGAGAATAATCCACAAAATTATTTGATGCATGGTGAGAGCTTGATCTTGTTCTACCAAGTAAAGGTGCACTCAATTTGTTATCCTGCAAAGTTTGTTTCAACCACTTTGGCATAGATTGTGCACTCTTGATAGACATGCGTTCATTATGTAATACATCTTCAATATGTACATCATGCATGGGCTGAATTTCATGCTCAGTTTCAACCATATTTTGAGGCAAATGTTCAGCCATATGTGGCTAGAAATTTCTAACAGTTTTGACAATTTTTGGCTGAAATTTTTCAGCCATGTTTGTTGGAAAATTCTCTACATTTTCAGCCCCATTTGGCTGGAATTTTTCAGCCATTTGAACCTCAGTTGGTTGGTCTACATGGCCATAGTCAAGCGCACCATTTTGAAACAAAGGCATGAGTGTATCGAACACATCTTGTGAGCTAATTGTTGGCAGTTTTTTGCATTCAAGTAGAGGGAAAACTGAATTTTCAGCAAATACCACATCTTGACTCACAATAATTGTGTTCGTCAATGGATGGTATAATCGATATCCGTTACTTTCAGCACTATAACCAACAAATATACATTTCTTTGCCTTGTCATTAAGTTTGTGATGTTGTTGTGATGGCACAAGAGCATATGCCAAACAACCAAACACACGCATATGACTAACCATAGGCTTATGACCATTCCAAGCCTCATAAGGAGTGATGACTCTCAATGCTTTTGTAGGGCAGCGATTCAACACATAGTTTGCACACATGACCGCTTCCATCCAAAACTTATGAGGAAGATGCTTTCCTTTAACCATACATCGTGCCATTTCAAGTAAAGTTCTATTTTTACACTCGGCAACACCATTTTGTTGAGGTGTATATGGCACCGTACATTGGTGTGAAATACCTCTTTCACGAAGAAAAGCACTAAACTCATGTGACATGTATTCACCACCACGATCCGTGTGTAGAGTCAAAAGCTTTTGTGAAGAAAAATTTTCAGCCATAGCTAAAAATGCTTTGAAGCAAGAAAATACCTCATTCTTTGCTTTCATAGGATACACCCATGTATGGCAAGTAGCATCATCAATGAAGGTAACAAAATATACATGCTTCCCAAAAGATGGAGTCTTGACGGGACCACATACATCACTATGAACAAGTTGCAATTTTCTTGTAGTGTGTGTATGACTATCTTTTGGAAAAGAAGCACGATGCATTTTTCCAAGAATGCAACCTTCACATGCATGCTTTTCAATGGACTCAAGTGTAGGCAAACCAATAACCATGTCCTTCTTTTGCAAGTAAAGCAAATTATTGAAGTTTAAGTGACCAAAACGAGCATGCCAAAGCTCCATTTCAGCCATGGAAGAAGTATGAGCAACCAAGGCATTCCAGGCAACCCTCTTGTATGTATCCATGTGATACAAACCATCACATAATGTACTGGACATCACGATAACATCGCCATTGCTGAAATTATGAACCATACACTTATCATCAACGAAGTGTACATGAAGTCCAGCTTTGGCAATCAACGGAACTGAAATTAAGTTCTTCTTGATACCGGGCACATACAATGCATTTTTCAAGAGAATCACACCTCCATTTGCAGCCGTAAGCTCAATTTCTCCTACTCCAATGATAGGATAAGAGGCATTGTTTGCACACACCACATGTCCTCCTTTAGGTGCATCTTTCAAAGAGACAAAAAATCTTTTGCATGATGTTATGTGCTTTGAAGCACCACTATCAAAGAACCAATCCGAATCAGCCTCACTCACAACCATACATTTAGAATGTAAAGAAGCATCATAATGACATGTAACAACACATGCCCAAAAATCTTGAGCCATGTTAGCTTCATCATTCTTTGCATTTGCTGAATTTTCAGCAATAGACATGCCCGATTCCTTCTTCTTGTCATTGCGTTTAGCAAGCTTTCTACACTCATCAATAGTATGATCAGCCTTCTGGCAATATTTGCATCTCTTCTTCTTTTGCAAATCACCATCATTAGAGGAATGAGTGGAAGAGGAAGCTTGAGGCTTTGGTTTTGATGAACCCAAAGCTGAACCATACTTGCTTTTCCCCTTTTGTGAGATAGCAAGTGCTTGCGTTCCCTCAATCAAACCACTCCTATTCACTCTAGATTGCTCTTCTTGCAAAAGAAGAGACACAACCTCATCAAATGCATACATATTAGGATTTCCTTTTGCAACCAAACGAAGTGTAGTAGCAAAGCTTTGAAAAGATTCCGGTAATCCTTTCAACAATGTAGAAATGAGTGATGCATCCGGAATGATCTCATCTATGTTTGCCAATTGCTCTTTCAAGTCCTTGATGCGTGTCGCATACACATCCACTGACTCATTTTCATCCATACATACATCTTCGAGTTGCTTCCTCAAGTATGCAACACGTGCTTCATTACGCACGGCATACAAAGAAGCAAGAGTGTCCCATGCCTATCTCGATGTAGAACATGACCGAATGTGTGGAAATATATGACGCTTCACTGAAAGCGCAATCAAAGCATGAGCTTGAGCATCTTATCCATCCCATCTAAGCTGCTCCTGTGTAGGTGGAGAAGGAGAAACCACTGTACTCGAAGAAGAAGCTCCATCTGTGACAGTAGACTGTGAAGTAGAAGCACCTGCCGGTCTTCGATCTACATCTGCCACTATGTTCCAAAGTTGTTTTGCAACAAGAACATGCTTCATCATGTAAGACCGCATCAGATAGTTGGTCCCATCAAGCTTATCTTCAGCTTGAAGCATGCCAAACAAGTCATTGTTGCCCGCCATTTCACTAAGGAACAAGAATGTGACAAAATCTTCACTTCGACGAAAACTGAAATGAGTGCTGAAATTTCAGCTCACAAACCATCACTCTGATGGCGATTCTGACTGCACGAATGGCTTCAAAATGGGGGTAAAACCCCAGCGCACCTGCTGGAAATGTTTCCGGGCTGCTGAAATTCACACTTCTATGCTTCGAAGTCGATTTGCACTGTTAAAGTGCGCGCGCGCCGCGACGCGAAAAATCGAAACTTGAGAAGAAGCCGAACCTGCTCTGATACCATTGTTGGGTGTGTGTAGAAGTGCGAGAGACACACAAGAAGCACACACAAGGAGCACAAACGCAGCAAGACACATGGAGAAGACGATGGCTGGAATAGCTCTCTCTATTGATCGATGAACTGAACTGAAGTAAGAGCTGAATAATATCCTTAAGTACAAAGTACCACCACATATGAGAGTATCAAGTATGTGGTAACATGGGGAAAAAACGTCTAGCCAGCACTAGAGTAAAAAGTGCCCATGTATAGGGAAAAGGTTCACATCAAAGCTACCTGAGGAACACATAAGTGTAACAGGAATATGGTTCATTTCCGAATACAACTCAATAGTGTACTCAATCTACCTAGGTGGAGATATACTAGATAGGTCTTCAAGAAATATATGAGCATATTCTTTCAAATGATTTTCTATATAATTCGAAAGCTTTTCCTCATTATATATTCCATGCACATTATTCACATACAGTACAAATTTTTTGCAATCATCACTTATACCTCTAATTATTTGCATAGAAAAAATGAGAATAGGCTTAGGATTATGTGCATCACCTAAGGTGTGGAAAATTTTCCATCTAGCCATGAAATGACTATTCTTTGTTGAGAATCAATTGTTGCAAAATTTTGAACTAACTAGTCTATCTTATAATTGCATCACACTATTTCATTTCAATCACATGAAAACTCCTAGAAAAACACTTATGAAAAAAAGCAAGGTTTTTAGTATAGTCCTTGATAGAGAATCTCTACAAGTCTTAATATCTACATATTTAAGGGTATTGCTAAAATCTATACCACTTTGAAAGATAGAAAACAATATGTTCTACTTGAATCGATTAGAAATCTAACTTTATGCATAGAAATAGTATCCAAAATCATAAGTATAGAAGCCCATGGGAAAGAATTAATTACCATGTAGCGTATAATAGAGTTAGGACACTTACCTCCATCATCTACTTTGTCAATTTTATACCTTCTTCAATGATGTTTATCACCTTTGCTTTCACATGACATAAGATTGCCTTGTTCGAGCATTCAGATCTGCAATGCCCTTGCTCACCACAATAAAGACACAAATCAAGTATTTTTGCCCGTTGAATAGAATCTTCCATAAAAACAACATCACGGCTAACTAGAATGCATTTATTCTGTGGATGATACAGATGATAGCCTTTGCTTTTAGAGCCGTACTAAGAAAAATACATTTCACTACTTTATCATCCAATTTCTTGCATTGTTGTTTAGGCAGTAATGCATATGCCAGACAACTAAAGACATGTATGTGATCCATAGATGGCCTGCAACCATGCCAAGCCTCATATGGAGTGATAGACTGCAATGCTTTAGTGGGATATCTATTAACAAAATATGATGCTCACATAATAGCCTCAAGCCAGAAACTATGTGGTACGGCCTGACTCTTGACCATACACCTCACCATCTCCATAAGTGGCATGTTCTTTCTTTTATCAATTCCATTTTGTTGAGGTGTATATGGCATTGTACATTGATGTTTTATCCCATGTTTAGCCAGAAATGCATTAAAATCAGAAGACATGAATTTCCCCCCTCGATCAGAACCGAAGGTGCCCATTTTACATGCTGGCATATTTTCAAGAAAAACTAGAAACTTTTTGAAGCACATAAACACTTCCGACTTTGTCCTCAATGGATATACCCATGCATGCCTGGAAAAATCATCAATGAAAGTCATGAAGTAAAGGTAGTTCCCAAAGGAGGGTGTCTGCATAGGACCATAGGCATCGTTGTGAACAAGCTGCAATTTTTGAGTAACTTGTGTTGATATATTTAGGTAGTGATGTGCGTAAACACACTAGCATAGCCGAGAAACTTTTTTCCCTCTTTAGGAGGTTTTTTCCCCTCGGCTTGTTTATATGCCTATTACCCTAATGGACTATTTTATCTTTTTATATTCTAGTGGTAATACATTCATTATTGTGTGTTGTGCTCCAAGCTTCTTCTTCTTCCTTGTGCTATATGCATGCTTTTGTCGACCTCAAACTCCAATAATTGATATCAAAGCAGGTCGTTGCTTCATCTAGAGCATTTTCGACACCCTTTCGGTCACAATCTTGGAATTGCACGAAATTTGGTGAGCATACTCAAAGTGATTAGGAGTTCAGAACAGCTTTGCTAAGTGTGCCAAAAGCATGATTTGAGCTTGTTTTGACCTTCAAACACACTATCATAGCGCTTGTGTAAGCAATTTCATTTATTTTTGCCAAAGATATATACAGGTTTCGGTTCGCTAGTATAAGTGCCTCGAAGTCTACTACACCTTTAGCAGAACGCATCAGGATAGTTTTGTTCAACATTTTCAGATATAGTTGTTTTTTTGTATCAGGATATTTTAGTCAGTGGCCATGGCTGAAAACAGTGATGTATTTTGAATGTTGGTTGTTGAGGATAAGTTGGATCGTACAAATTGCCCATTGTGGGCTTATATGATGCGTCATGTATTGGTTGCAAAAGGACTGTGGAATATTGTGTAGGGTGTTGAAAAACATCCTATTTCACCTACAAACATAGTTGCTGAAAGTGATGTAGATGGCATTGAAGATGGTGATATTCTTCATGTTCATGTTCGTGTTGCGGTTCCTTTTGGACCTATTGTAGAGAAAATTTATTAGGATGGTAGAGATGCTCAAGCACATGCATTGATAGCCTTGTCCATCAAACATGCAGGTGCCTTGCCTGGGACCGCTCAACTACCCGCCTTCTATGCGGTCAGGATCTTCCTTGCTTGGAGGGCCTCAAATGGAGCAATGGTAAGAAGCTATCCAGAATCCCGAACTTCAAAGGGGATTTGGATGTTCACCACACCCTTAACAAGCGATGGTGCCTTGCGTGGACCAAACTTCGATGGGAGCTAAAATTCATGTCTCTTTGGCACCCCCTGATTGAGGTCAAAAAGTCCGTTCTCATGTGGCAGATCTTGCATAAAGGAATCTGGACCAATGCAAGGGCTAACAAAATCTGTGGTGTGCAGCCATGGTGCAAGCGTTGCCATCGGTGCATCGAAGATTTAGCTCACCTGTTCTTCGACTGCCCCAAGTCCCGTGTTATCTGGCTTCACGTGTCCCGCGTTTTGAGACTCACGAGTCAAATCCACTGGCAACAAGTGATGTTGGGTGAGGCGATCGGATGCTCATCGAGGCTGTGGAATGCCATCAGAGGTGAGGCTCTCTGGAAGATTTGGCGAGAGCGCTGTGCCGTCAATTTTGGCCAAACTCCTAAGGAATGGTCGATCGAGAAATCTTTGTTTCTCCTTGGTAAAAGGATCTCCCGAGTCAAGAGATCGCCACCGTTTAGACATCACTGTATTTATCTCCTCGAAAACAACAAGTTGAAACCCAAATGGGTCCCGCATGAGGGTGATGGTAATGTTATCCGCCTCATTTGTAATGCCCTGTAGCTTGCCATACTCCTCCCCTGCATTGTGGGATTTGGGGGGTCCCATGGGCACTAGTCCCACTCACTTGTAACTTTTTCTCTTTATTATAATTAAAGTCCGGGAGATTAGGCTAAGGCCGAACTTCCTTTATTTAAAAAAAAAATATTCCTCACATTCACTCTTGCAGAATAGCTAAGGATGCTTGGGATACACTTACCACTTTATACCAAGGAAGGAATGAGGTTCATATTGCTTACCTTTGAAAATAGTTGGAGATTGAGCACATGAATGAAGGAGATTCCATGGATAGTTTTCTAACAAAGATCAAAGATTTGAAGGAATAGTTGATTTCTGCTGATGAAGTCTTGTCTGATAGTTCACTTGTGCAGACTGTTCTAAATGGTCTTCTTGATTCATATTAGAGTTTTGCTTCTACTCTTTGTTTGCTGATGAAAGGCAATCCAAATGCCTTAACATTTGAGGAGTTAGTCTCTGTTCTATAGTAGGAAGATCAATCTAGGAAGAACGAGTCCATTATTCGTGTTGCAGATCAAGCTTTCTTGGCTAGTCAGAAGGGCAAAGATAAATGGAGCTCTTCTACTAGTAAGCAAAAATTTGGTAATTTTGCACAATCAAAGAAGGAAGACAGAGACGAGAAGAAAACAAAAAAGCAAAAATTGTTTTACAAATACTGTAAGGGAAATGATTATGTCATCAAGAGCTGTCCAAAACTGGCTGCTAAAGAGGCAAGGAAGAAAGAGACTCGAACAGTTGTTGCAGAGGACTCTATACCCAAAAGAAAGTCTGCTAATCTTGTGCAAAATGAAGAATGGGCATTTACCACTGTTTGCAGTTATGACCCATCTATATGTCTGCAGTAGTAGATGTTTGGTACTTTGATAGTGGGATGGCCAAACATATTATCTTGTAGTGCAGTTTCACTTCACTCAAGCCTGCCTCTACAGGGAATACTGTCACATGTGTTGGAGTTTATTGATCTCCAAAGTATAGCTAGAAGAAGGTGAAACCCAACAGGACCTAGTTGACTTTTTCACAAACTTATATGCAAAGCAAACTCTTGCAAAGCAAACTGCTCTTTATTCACTTAGAATTTTCCAAAACTGTTTCACACACATAAACTAGACTCTAAGAGCTTTCTAACAAGCTATAGAACACCTCAAATGGATAAATACACAATGAGCTATGACCTCTACAATATGCAGCTTTAATGGAGACCTTGAAACAGAGATGAACCCGAGGACACACATCACTTGCAGAGACTACTGCTCTTAACTCACAACTCCAATGAATCTTAAACTTTCCAGAATACATGTAGAGCTTTCTAACAAGCGAAAGAACACATGATTTGGATACATACACAAGGAGATATGACCTCTGCAAGTTTGAGGTTTAATGGAGACCTTCAGCAGGGGGTAAAACCATAGAACACACACTACTTGCAAAGAGTACTGCTCTCAGCTCACAAATCCAATGATTATGAAAATTTACAGCACGAAAGTAGACAGTAAGAGCTTTCAATGAGCTATCAAACATGTAATTTGGATATATAATGAGGGAGATACAAGCTCTGCAATCTCTGCATACAAAACTACAGCAGCATAGAGATACACATATGACTCTCTTGGACATCCCACAAGATCACGACTTTTCTCCTCTTTTTATAGCATAGGAAACTAATCTAAAACCTTCCTAATACATCTAAATTCATTGTAGAAACTTGGATGGAGGTATTACATGACTCAAGTGCTCAAATAAGCAAAGTATTGATGGACTTTGAGAACTAGCCACATCGACCTTCCACTAGGACACCACTACAGCTCCCTTGTGACTCACTAAATTGACTCACCATATTCTAGAACTCACGTGGTATTTTTGCTATATTTTATGAATAATATGAGCCTTCTTGAAGTATTTAAAGACTTCCCAAAGGTATCTACATAATTTGAAACTTGTACCATACATAAAACAAATGTTCGCAACATTCTTCCCCTCAAGTTTCAAAGGGTATTTCCTTCATGCCAAGAATATAGTTGAATCTTTGAAGCTTTGGTCCATCCAAGGATTTGGTGAAGATATCTGCAACTTGATCCTTTGTTCCCACAAAAGAAACTTGTACTTCATTGTTTATGGCCTTCTCTCGAACATAATGATAGTGAACCTCTATATGCTTTGTTCTCGCATGAAAAATTGGATTTGAGGTCATATGAATGCTGCTCAAGTTATCCCCATATATCTGTGGTACATCAACCTGCACATTCAAGTCATGAAACGACTTTTTAAACCACATAACCTCAGTAGTAGCCAATGTTAAACCTCTATACTCAGCCTCTGTAAAAGATAAAGCAACTGTAGGCTGTTTCTTTGAACTCCATGTTAATGTCTTGTTTCCTGCTATTACCACATATCCACTTGTGGATCTTCTGTCATCTTTGCTTCCAGCCCAATCTGCATCACTAAAGACTTTAAGAGTTAGATCAGCATCATGACTATAAAATAATCCTTCGTTCATGGTACCTTTCAAATATCTAAGCACTCTTTTTGCTGCATGCATATGAGGTACTCTAAGTTCATGCATAAACTGTGACAATACTCCCACTGCATAGCATATATCAGGTCTAGTTTTTGTTGCATAAATCAAAGATCCTACCATGGATCTATATGCATTCATATCATGCAACTCATCACCTTCCTTTGCACTCAACTTTACATTACATTCCATTGGAGTAGAAACAAATTTACATTCCTGCATACCAAACCTTTTCAGCATATCACAGATATACTTTCTTTGTATCAACCACATACCTTCATCGCTAAACAAAATTTCAATCCCAAGAAAGTATCTAAGCAAACCAATATCTGAAATTTTAAATTCCTTTCCCAAATTACCTTTGATCTCTTCAATTGCTTTTGCATCATTCCCTGTAATCAACAAGTCATCCACATAAATGCATACATAGACATACATGTCATCTACATGTTTTACATAAAGTGAAGGATCAGCATGACTCGCTGTGTATCCTTGCAGCATAAGATACTTTACCAACCTTGCATTCCATGCCCTTGGTGCCTGTTTAAGACCATACAATGCCTTCTTTAACCTGCATACATGATTAGGACATTTTGCATCCACATAACCATCTGGTTGTGACATATACACTTCTTCATTTAACTCACCATTAAGAAAGGCATTCTTTATATCGAGTTGATATATATTCCACCTTTTACTTGCAGCTAAAGCCAACAAAGTTCTCACCGTTGCCATGTTTGCTACTGGACTAAATGTTTTCTCATAGTCCACTCCTTGAGTTTGATCGTATCCTTTTGCTACAAGTCTAGCCTTATGTCTTGACACACTACCATCACTACTTCTTTAATCTTAAAAACCCACTTGCAACCAATTACCTTTTGTTTTGGTGTCTTTGGAACTAAATTCCAAGTCTTGTTATCCTGTAGTGCTTCCATTTCTTCTCTCATTGCTTTCTCCCACTTTTCATCTCCTTTTGTCTCATCATAACATGTGGGTTCATTTTTCTGCTCAACTTTTATCATAAAAGCATAATGAGTATTCATAAAAGATTCATAAGTATACCTTTGAGGTTGCTTACTCACTCTTGAAGTTCTTCTTACCTCCAATGTAGATGCTCTTCCTTTCTTATTAGGAACCTTTGATGATTCTCCATACTCACATACATCACTAATTTCCTCTCCTTCATCATTAACTTTAACAAGTTTGAGTTTACCTTTACTTTTAACACTTGGAGGTGACTCTTGCCTTAATCTTCCATTGAAAGGTGATCCTCTTTCTTCATCCAAACCACTCCTTTCATCATTTAAACTTCCTGATGGCTGAACTATGCATTCATCTCCTTCAACCACACCTTCTTCATTTTCATCCATGACCTGCAAACAATTCTTATCTGCATACCATGAAAGTGATTCATCAAAATTTACATCTCTTGAAACAACCACCTTATTGGTATGAGGATTATAACATCTATATCCTCTTTGAGTATCTGCATAACCAATAAAGATACACTTTTCTGATTTCACATCAAGTTTTGATCTCACTTCACTAGGTACATGTACATAACATACACAACCAAATACTTTCAAATGACTTACACTTGGTTTCCTTCCATGCCATACCTCATATGGTGTCAAATGATGAACTCCAACAGTCGGAACTCTATTCATAATGTAAACACTTGTGCTAACAGCTTCAGCCCAAAAATAATTAGGCAAACACATATCATTAAGCATGCTTCTAGATGCTTCTGCTATGATTCTGTTTCTTCTTTTTGCGACTCCATTTTGTTGTGGAGTATACCTGCATGTAACTTCTCTTTTGATACCTTCATCATACAAAAAATCAGTAAAAGCTTGAGAGAAATACTCTCCCCCTCCATCAGATCTTAGCTTCTTAATATACCTTCCTGTTTGCTTTTCGACATATGATTTGAACTTCTTGAAACAATCAAAGACCTCACTCTTATGTTTAATGAAATACACAAATGTCATTCTACTATGATCATCAATGAATGATACATAGTACTTATTACCAACCAAGGATGCCTCTTTAGTAGGTCCCCACACATCTGTGTGTATGAGATCTAGCAAACCATCACTTACATAGCTTGAATGCTTGAAAGGTTGTCTATTCTGCTTACCCATTTGACATGCTTCACAAAGATGCACCATATGCTACTTAGTAAGATCAGGTAATCCTTCAACAATCCTCTTCTTTGATATCTCCTTTAACCTGTGTACATTCATGTGTCCAATCCTTTTGTGCCATAGATCAAGCTCTGCTATCCGATGCATACCATAAGAGAAATAGTTTGTATGATTTGGGTTTACCTTGAATGTAAACAATCTACCTTGTTTTTGACCTCTAGCAATTAACCTCCTTTGCTTTGGATCCTCAATGGAGCAACCTGCATGATTAAATCTTATTTGCAAACCTTTTTCTACCATTTGACCAACTGACATCAAATTCTTAGTGATCGTTGGCACATAAAGTACATCCTTCAAGCAATTTGTCTTGCTCTTATCCTGCATAACGAAATCTCCTACTTGCATAATCTTATGTGTTGTATCATCTCCTGTTTCAACATGACCTTTACATGAAGGATTATGCATATTAGAAAACCATGAAGCATCATGAGACATGTGATTAGAACAGCCACTATCTACATACCATACATTGCTATTGCAATTCATCTTAGTTTCTACATTCATCATAAGAAGAGAATCATAATCATCATTTTTACCTTCAACTGCATAATTTCCTTGTTGTTTACCTCTTCTTGAATAGCCTCCTCTTCGATTACCACCTTGATTATTTTCATTTTGATAACAATCTTTGGCATAGTGTCCGTACCTTCCACATATATAGCAATTGTTGTTATCTTCACTCCTTTGTCTTTGATTGTAGTTGTAGTTGCCTCTCGTACCTCTAGCGCTTGATCTTCCTCTTCCTCTTGTGTTGAAGAAGCCACTTGAAGTCCCTTGATCATCGCTCCTTCTTCCTCGACCTCTATTTGAACCTCTTCTTCCTCTGTTTCCACCTCTTGATGATCCTACATAAAGAGCTTGTCCTTGAGATCCTTTTTGATTTGACGTAGAGCCATTTAGATTCATCTCCTCCGTGACCATAAGAGCTACAAGCTGATCAAAGTCTGGTAATTCTCCTCTAACATAAACTGAAGTAATCAATGGTTTCCATCTCTCATCATCCTTGAGTCCATTGAGAGTATGTGCAACCAAGTCGTCGTCCTCCACATGAGCTTGAATTGATCCTAGTTGATATGCAATCTCTTTAACTTTCAATATGTAATCATTGACCGATGTCCTTGTATCTTTCTTTATGTTATTCAACTCATTTTTGAGTTGAATCTTCCTTGCTCTTCTACCTGTAGCATACAACCTTTCCAATGCAAGCCAAACATCTCTACTTGTGTCTAGATCTTGAATGTGTCCTACCATTGAATCTTGAATATTTTGTGATAAAATGAATATAACCCTTTTGTCTCTCTCATTCCAAAGTCTAAACTCCCTCAATTGATGCTGATTTGGGTCCTCTGGTAATGTGGGTTTGATATCTGTGCCATCAATCAAACCATACAAGCCTCTACCTTGCAAGTATGCTGTGATTCTAAACTTCCATGCTTGATAATTGGTCTTATCAAGCTTCTCTATTGGCCAATTGTCGCCAAGCTGCACATTATTAAAAAAAAAATTCCTTTGAACTTGATCGAGCCAATATTGATACTCCCTAGTGTGGTTATGCCGATGTTGACGTCCGCTTAACTCAATCCATTAACTCCAACTCCTCAATCCCTTGCTCAGCCAGTTGCGCAATAGACCGACTTTGCTTGATTCTGAGGATCTGTTCTCCATCAAAACTCATCCCAATGTGCACCAATGGAAACACACTGTTTCCACACTTCTGATTATGTGCGAAGAGAAATTAGGACCTTGTTGAGCTCAAATGGAGAAGCCCCCTTCGCCTTTGTCACCTGCATGCACACAAAAAACAACAAGAAAAACCCATTCTATCCTCTGCCAAAACGAGGAGTCGACTTGCCTCCGAGGTTAATAATGCCATGCCCCTTCCTTCCATAATGACTTCCCCACTCTCTCCAGATCCTTCCTATCGACTTCACTGGAATGTTGTTCATCCCCCATGGTCCCAAACAGTTGACATAGTTGCTAACATAAACATGTGAGTCTCCATCATGCTCACGGATAAGCTTTCTACTCTAAACTTCATGTTAAAATACATGGTTTACATGGAAGGAAAACAAAGCGCATGTGAATCTGCAGTCTAGCATGCTGAAAATCTGCTTGCATGTACTGAGATACAAGCTTGATTTCATAGAAATTCAAGGAGGAAATCCAAAAGCACTCAGTGTCTCGTACGCAGAGAAACCTTAACCAGAAAAATTATCAAACAAGACTATCGTAGATACCAAAGATTTGCACGATACAGACCTCAACTAGCCTATTTCAGTTTCCGCATAGGCCACTCCATACTTACTTTCACAACAGGTGTTGTTTGAGTGGACCAGGTCATCTAATGCATAACCTCCCTTGGCTCTATGACCTCTGCCTTCTCGTATCCTCATGATCGAAGGCCAGAGCTCCCTCATGTCTGTGATGCACCTGCTGAGGAAGTGGAGTCTCCTACCTCATGGTTTTCCTTCCTTTGATCTGCCTAGACCCTCTCGTCTGCATTCCCCTCGAATCCGTAGCTACCCCTCCCCCCCAAAAAAAAGAGATTTTTTGATCGGTGCCCTCTGCTTTTCTAGTTTTCCCCCCTTACCGAGAGTTAGGAGAGGCACTGAAAACCCCACAGTGGCACAGCCCCTCCTTCCGTGTGTGCCTTCAAAGAGCATTCCCCCCTCTTATAGTAAATTTTTTCCTTTTTCTCTCCAAAAACATGCGCTAATGGGCGTCCACCCCCCTTCACACGTGCTAAAAGTGAATTAGCCTCCCATTTCATGAGTAGATACGTTAATCAATCCAACTATACAAGACAACCATGCATCTTCTTTCAACCCCGATCAAAGCGCAATAGGGCTATAATTGAAGCATTTGCCCCACTCGCAAAGCATGCCACTCCCAAAGCTACGTCACCAAGCCTACATGACAACAGGTATTCATGACATGGACAAAAGTGCTAGAATTTGGATGGATTCCATCTGCATCTGCTCAAAACAAGTGATTGCATTATGCACATGCCCATACTTTCCATAGCCTGAAATCAGAACATTCCTGGCATTCACATCTTCAAGAGGGGGTAGCACAACTCCTTTAAGCTCCATTTTAGCAACCCATTCTAGTGCTTCCCTTTCATGTAATACACATTTTTCATCTTCAAAGTGCCTACAATCAAGCATCTAACCTACACCATGAAGACATGTTACTACAAAAGATCAAGAATAGATATAGTTAAGAATAGGCCAACTCATGTATTAAAATAAACAAAAAGAAAAAGAAAAAAGTTCCCACTCCTGTTGGGGAGAGACAGAGAGGAGGAGGGTGGTGATCACCTAGATGAGTGCATTTTTTGCATGTGTGTATTTACCGAGACAAGATGTTGGCTTTTGATAGATCGATCAGCTCAAGTCCAATGCTGATGACATCATAGCTATTATATATGTCTGGCTGGTTAGTTGTAACCGACTTGTTGGATTAGGCTTTTCCTATGTTATCGATAGGTTTGCTCTGAAGGTTTGTAATGGTGTGCATGATCCTTGGGAACTCTCTACTTGTGTTTCGTTCCATTGTAGACGATTGATTTTTTGGGATGTGAGTGAGGCTACTTTTAGATGGGCTCGCTTTTGCTTATATATATACATGGCAAGTATAGGGGTTCTCGGATATAGATGCATGGTTATACGTGTGTTTGTTGTTTACTTTTTGTATGATTTTTGGATTGACCTTTTGGATGAGTTCGCAGGTGATAGGAATGCAAGGACAAAGGAGGACTTTGCAAGGTTAAGGTATATAATTGATTTTGGTTAATTGATAACATGAATATTGATTGACTGTAGGCTCACAGGGCATTCTTCGAGAACTGGTTCATGTTCATACTAATGATTGCATTGATGATTTGGATTGTGGGAAATGTATGAACGATATGCGTTTGTTGAGCTTTGTTGCAGGTTGGTGTAGTGAGGATCGGCCTCGTGATCACATCATTGATATTTTTGGAGTCTTTTGGGTTTTGAATTTATGATTGGTACTGTGAGAAAGGTGTGGATGATATGTTTTTGCTGAGTTTTATTGCATGATAGAAGGAAATGGAAAGGAGTTATGTGAACAGGTATGAGTAGGTATGGGAGCATCTGAACCTAGTTGCAATGGATGTGAGTATATGTTTGCATAGATACAGGTGATGGTGTGGACGGTAAAATGAGTTGAACGTTAGTAAGGAATTTTCATGCATGAAGGTTATGTACAAGCAAAGAGCATGGAATGTGTTTGGGTGTGATTTGTCATGCTTGAATGGTTTAGATACTCGATTATGATGCTTTATGTGTCTTCATGTATGTTAGCCCCAATTGTTGTTGATTTTTGGTATACTAATGAGTGGTTCTTTCACAATATGTGTGTTTCATTTAGGAGCATTGCACTGGTAAATAGTTGTTCAACATTGTCATGGAGAGAGTGGTAACAATTTGATGGATAGGTGAAGTGATGTGGAGTGTTATGATCATGGCATACACACGGCATGGCCATGGTGATATTGCTCTTGAGGTGTTCCAAAGGACACAATGGCGTAACAGAATCAAATGACATTGTTTTCTCCAGTCTCATTTGTTCTTCCTTGCGGTGAGTTTATTTGGCAGGATTCTTAGTTAGTGATTTATTTTATATCATAGATTTCCCATGTGGCCTTATTTTATATCCGAAACCTTCAATGCACATGGCCTCTATGGGGTTGATCTTCCAGAACCAATTAGCCATATGTATTGTGCATCATTGTATGGGGGATGGGCGGTGGTCACCTACCCCTGAAATATCCCGCAGATGGGGTTATGCCCCCTAATGGCACACGAGGGAGGGGCTACAAAAGGAATATATGGGAGGCTCCTTGTCTTCGTTTTGTTGCTGACGACTACAGGAGGGAGTGTTGGTGCAATTCACAAGCCTACACATTTGGCTTGTAGTCCATACATATATGAAGAAGCATAGGAACCAATGCTAGAAGATAATTACCCTCTTTACTCTAACCAATGCTAGAAGATAATTACCCTCTTTACTCTTTGTAAAAGTCATATTTGACTTAGAATCTTTGTAAGCACCTACCAAGAAGAACTCGTGGAAAAGTTAGGAGTTGATTGATGGAATATCTCCTATAATGGAGGATCATCTTTTTTAGAGGAAGCCAAAATTTGAATTCAAATTAAAATTGAAAGTGAACTCTTATATAAACCTCTAGAAAAAAGTCGCGGGTAAGAAGTCACTTTCCGAGCTCCTCATTCTCATTTCTAAGTGTGTGTGAGGCATACACAGTAGCCTACACCTATCTACACCATTAGGCAATGATTTTCATGCCTATGGCATTGTACAACATTGTTCATTAATACATTACTTTTACATTGTTCATTTTTGAGTTCTCTGTCATAGTCTCTATCAATCAGTCAACTTGTGCAGTTGATATCTCACTCATTTCTCCACCAGATTCAAAGATCTATAGCTTATTGGAACCAGCTCAAAGTAATCTACATGTTGTCAAAATTTGAAGGATATCTATTCAGCCATTTCAGAGAAAAGTCCGTTGAGGTGATCACTGGTCAAAGTCTGCAACAGTCCTAAAAAATCGGAGGTAAAGGTTTACTTGCTAAATTAATTTCTCTGAGCATAGTTAATCTTTTTAAGTGATTTCACTTGAAATCATTAGCTTACTAAGCTAATTAGATGCCCCTAAAAGGAATTTTTCCAATTCCTACTGTGCTGGTCATACTAAGAAAAAGAACAACAGTTGTATTGTCAAAAATAGAAGGTTTTCTTGAAGACTTGAAGTTCAAAGTTGTC
This sequence comes from Ceratopteris richardii, assembly GCA_020310875.1. Lineage (NCBI taxonomy): Eukaryota > Viridiplantae > Streptophyta > Polypodiopsida > Polypodiales > Pteridaceae > Ceratopteris > Ceratopteris richardii. The sequence continues at coordinate 156,110,131 of CM035419.1, read as the reverse complement.
TGTTTTGATTCAATCTTTTCATACATCATTTCCAAAGTACATAGGCACTTTTATGGTGTCATTGGAAAGCTAAGAAGGTCTAGTTATCAACTCTGAAGCATCAAAGGGCTGGTACAAAGCAAGATTTGACAGTACCTACTTATCTTCCTGAAGTATTCATCCATCTTCCAAACAATGGTATCAGAGCAAAGTTAAGGTAAAATGGGAGATGGTTTTCCTTCATTTATTGATAAATTGGACAGGAAAAACTATCATGCATGGTCTCTAAGGATGAAGACATACCTACAAGGAAGGAGTCTTTATGGATACATCTCAGGAGATGAGGAATTGCCCCAATTCAAAACTAGAGGACTACCAACAAAGGAGGAACATGAGAAGCTCAACACATGGTGTGCCAATGATGCATTAGCAAGGTCTTACTTACTCAACTCCATCTCTGAGTTTCTTTTGCCACATATTAGAAACTGTAAGACATCCCAAGAGACTTGGGAAACCTTGTCATCCTATTTCTCTTCCAACACAAGGGCCAAAAAAAACCAATTGTGGATTGAATTTACCACACTAAGGAATCAACCTAAGCAAGCTATTTCAGAATATGTGACCAAGATTAAAGATGTAGCAGATCAGTTAGCAAGCATAGGAGAAGAGATTGAAGAAGAGCAGATTGTAAGGCAAGTGATCAATGGGATTAAAGCTGATGACAAATGGGAAAGCTTCACCACTGCCATGGACCTATACATGGACATGCAAATTCCAGATCTTACCACTCTCATGGGGCAATTGTTCACTCATGAAGCCAATTTCAACAAGAATGGAGACTCATCCAAAGGTAATAGCTCTTCTTCCCTATACACTGATAAAAGTAATTCTAAAGATAAAGGCAAGAACAAGAAAGGAGAGGATGAAGGCACTACCTCCCAAGCCAACTATGCAAGGAGAGGTAGATCATCAAGAGGAAGGGGCAAAGGAGGTAAGCAAGGTAGGGGGAGACCGTATAACTCCTCACCATGCAACATTTGTGGTTTATCAAATCATACTACAGATGAGTGTTTCAGGAATTACAAGAATCAGAGAGGAAGAGGATATCAAAGAGGTGGATAATCACAATCAAGAGGTAGATTCAACCATCATCAAGGACACAACAACAATTGCAACAACTACTATAATGGCAACTACCAAGGAGGATTCAAATCCAGAAAGGATTACAACAACTATACAGAAGAGAAAGATGATTCTCTTTTGATTATGAACATGACTTCAAAACCAAGTTTCTACATTGACTCAGGATGCTCAGATCATGTGGCTGGCAATGTAGCTCTACTCTCTGACCTTGAAGAACCAAGAGGTAAGCATCAACTACAAACAGGTGATGACACCAAGCACTCAGTAGTTAAAGTTGGAAATGTTAAGACTTCTGATGGGAATCAAAACTTGTTGAGTAGGCTACTATATGTACCAACCATTACAAAAAACTTGATAAGTGTTGGACAGATTGTGGAAAAAGGTTTGCAAGTTAGATTCAACCAATTTGGAGCATTTGTGGAGGATCCAAGGTATGGGTTCAAGAGAATAGCTAAAGGAGAAAAATCAGGTAGACTTTTTACATTTGAACTAGAAGATACAAAGAATATTGCACTCTACAATTATAAAGATCAAAAACTTTCAGAGCTTGAGATTTGGCATAAAAGATTAGGGCATGTAGGTGAAAGAACCTTGAAGCAAATATGCAGGGATCAATGTGTGCTTGGGATACCTAATGTATCCAAGCAACATATGATCTACAAGTGTGGTGCTTGTCAGTTTGGAAAGTCTCACAGGTTACCATTCTCAAGGAAAGGCTACATGCATGAGGACTACCTAGAACTTGTCCATACAGATGTATGGGGACCAAGCAAAGACCCTTCAATCTCAGGATCAAGTTACTGTGTAGCTTTTATTGATGATTATAGTAGGTGGACTGTATTGTACTTTATGAAGCACAAAGATGAAGTGTTCATTTGTTTGAAAAAATATCTTGCACTTGTTCAGAATCAGACAGGAAGAAACCTAAAGAGGCTAAAGTCAAATGGAGGAGGTGAGTACTTCTCAAGTGAGTTTGAAGCATTCTTGTAGGACAGAGGAATCAAGAGAGAAATCACCACAAGGTATACTCCTGAACAAAATGGGGTAGCTGAGAGAAGAAATAAATTGATTGTTGAAACAGCTAGGTCAATGTTGAATGAAAAAAAGTTACCTAACTACTTATGGGTAGAGAGTGTATCTACTGCCACTTATCTCATAAACAGGTTGCCATCTAAATCCCTTGATGGGATGACCCCTTATGAAGCATGGCATGGTAAGAGACCCTCACTTGAACATTGCAGGATATTTGGATGTGTAACATATGTACACATTCCTTCTCAGACAAGAGGTAAGCTAGACCCTAAGGTTGAGAAGTGTATCTTTATTGGATATGATTTGAATCAGAAAGGGTACAGGTTCTACAACCCTTCAAATAAGGGATTCATGGTTAGTAGAGATGTTGTCTTTGATGAAAATGACTCTTGTGAATGCAGGAAGGTTAAACTACCCTATGACTTGGAGGAGGAGTTTCCAAGTCTTGCTAAGGAGGAACCTACTCAAAATGAAGACACCAATTCAGATGATGAAGACATTATCAATCTTAAAGAATTCAAGGCATGGAAGTCCAAAGGCAAACTCAAGATGAAGAAACTTGAAGACATACCTGAATCTTCAAATCAATCAATCAGAAGATCATAAAGGGAGAGCAAAAAACCTATTAGATATGGGTATGACACCTCTCTTGTCACTAAACATTCTATTTATCTTGCCAAAGACTTGTCAATTGAAGAACCAAGATCATAAGAAGAAGCCATGACCAAGACAGAATGGAAGGAAGTTGTGGATGAGGAGATTGAAGCACTTAAAGAAAGTGACACATGGGAACTAGTACCAAAGAAAGAGGCTATGAAGGTAATTGGATCTAGATGGATCTATAAAATGAAAAGAAATTCTGATGGGTCAATTAGCAGATACAAAGCTAGACTTGTGGCCAAGGGTTTTGCACAAACCCAAGGCATTGACTATGAAGAAACATTCTCACATGTGGCCAAGATGCCAACCATCAGGGTATTGGTAAGTGTGGCTGCATCTAAGAATTGGAACATGTATCAACTAGATGTAAAAAATGCTTTTTTGAATGGATGGATTTCAGAGGAGGTATACATGTCACAACCTCCTCGTTATGAGGACCCTAACAAGGTAACACATGTATGCAAATTAAAAAAGGCTCTTTATGGATTGAAGCAGGCACCTAGGGCATGGAATCACAGGTTGACCACATACCTTCAAGATCAAGGTTTTTTCATGAGCAAGGCAGACACTTCTCTATTCATTAAGAGAAGTAATTCAGAGGTAATATACCTATGTGTTTATGTTGATGATATCATACTTACAGGAAATGATGTCAATGGAATCAGACAAATCAAGAACCAGATGATGAAGGAGTTCAAGATCAGTGATCTTGGTCTACTAAAGTATTTTCTTGGACTTGAGTTAGTCTATACTAACTCTGGAATCTATATTACTCAGAAAAAATACATACAGGATATGTTGAAGAAGTTCCATTTGCAGGATGCCAAAATTGCAAGTACTCCAATGGAGGTAAACCTAAAAGTAAGTGCCCATCAAGGTGATGAAATTGATGATATTATAGGTTACCAAAGCATAATAGGTAGCTTGAATTATGCTACCTTAACAAGGATAGATATTGCATATGGAGTTAGTGTGCTAAGTCAGTTCATGCACAAGCCAAGAGTACCTCACTTAGAAGCTGCCAAAAGAATTCTAAAGTATCTCAAAGGCACTCAACATCATGGTTTGTATTTCCCTTACACATTAGACTTGGACATTAAGATCTATTCACATGCAGATTGGGTAGGACACAAGGATTATAGGAGGAGCACTTCTGGATACATTTCATTTGCAGGAGATAAACCAATATCATGGTCTTCAAAGAAGCAACCTATTGTTGCTTTATCTTTTACACACGCAGAGTATAGAGGATTGGCCAATGCCACTCAAGAAGCCATATGGATCAAGTTATTGTATACAGAATTGGGTTTGTATACTACCTCACCATTGATCTTTGGAGATAATACAAGCTCACTTCACCTTGCAGCTAATCCTATTTATCATGCCAGGACCAATCATATGGAGGTTCATCACCATTATGTGAGAGAGAAGCTATTAAGCAAGGACATTCAACTAACATATGTATCAACCAACATGGAGTGTGCAGATTTGTTAACTAAAGCATTGGATGGAACCAAGCTTTGCAGGTTCAAATCAATGATTGGATTGCAGGATTTACATGAAGACTGAAGAATGAAGACCAAGCCAAAATGTTTGGCTTGAAGGGGAGCTGTTCGTATAATTCACAAGCCCACACATTTGGCTTGTAGTCCATACATATATGAAGAAGCATAGGAACCAATGCTAGAAGATAATCTCTTTACTCTTTGTAAAAGTCATATTTGACTTAGAATCTTTGTAAGCACCTACCAAGAAGAACTCGTGGAAAAGTTAGGAGTTGATTGATGGAATATCTCTTATAATGGAGGATCACCTTTTTTAGAGGAAGCCAAAATTTGAATTCAAATTCAAATTGAAAGTGAACTCTTATATAAACCTCTAGAAAAAAGTCGCGGGTAAGAAGTCACTTTCTGAGCTCCTTATTCTCATTTCTGAGTGTGTGTGTGTGTGTGAGGCATACACAGTAGCCTACACCTATCAACACCATTAGGCAATGATCTTCATGCCTATGGCATTGTACAACATTGTTCGTTAATACATTACTTTTACATTGTTCATTTCTGAGTTCTCTGTCATAGTCTCTATTAGTCAGTCAACTTGTGCAGCTCATATCTCACTCATTTCTCCACCAAATTCAAAGATCTATATCTTGTTGGAACCAGCTCAAAGTACTCTACATGCTGTAAATTTAAAAAGGGAGTGGTTGGAGTCTGTGCTGGAGAAAAAACAGAGGGTGGGGCTATTGATCCTCACTTGGGGCTCTCTTCATTTTTTGCCTGACTTCTGCTCTTTTTTAGGGGGTGTCACAGTAAAAGGAATAGTGTAAAGTCTGAAGTAAATCATATCAGAATTGAAGCCTGAAGAAGAGGTGAAGTTTTCGATAAAGTGAATTTTCGGTTTTCACTAAATACAATTATAAATTTTTTCACGTTCAGAAAGTTTGCTAAGCTACTGATGATTATAGAGGTGTTCTAATATCACTTTATCTTAGTTCTTGTGGTGTGATGATTTTCGTAGCTAAGTTTTAGCTTTTGTCACATCAATAGGGCGAGGGTTCAACCCCCATGAGCACCATGTAAGGGACATGCTTAATATGGAAAGTTGTATCTTGTGGCTGATGTGCCACTGTTTGTCCTGCCCCATGGTAGTTGTGACCGCAATTCAACCTAGCTATGTAAACCCCTATTCTTGTGGGATAAGAGGGGTCCCATGGGTACTATGCCCTTCCTTGTATAGTTGCAATTTCAAAGTTAAAACCTGGAGGAGTAGACCTTGGTTGAACCTCCATTAACAAAAAAAATGGAGCATAAGATTAAGTAATAAAACTTAGCGTAGCAAATTACATATAACTCGGTCTATACGAATAGTCTCAAGTCATATCACACTGTAATCATCATTGTTTTGAGAGCGAGAATTGAGATCCCAATTGGTAGAAACTATATAGAAAAGAAAACAATGACCTGTGCATCAAATTGTTGCCAGATGTGGTGATGCAAAACAATTCAATGACGATTCATTTCCAAGCAATAACAATAGTTATAGCTAAATATGCATTTAGTTTTGGAATAAGAACCTTGATCGCAAGCAGCTCCTACTTCTCATAGGGTGCAACATTTGAAAGCTTTCCTCACATTCTCCTCGTGAATAATCTATGCAGATGTACCCAACATGACCTCCATCACCATTTTTGTGCATATGCATGATGAACCCTGTGGACAGCTGCAAATTCGTCTGTGTATCGAATTCAATGTCGACTGTTTGTAGTATCTGTCATCCTCTCTTTCCTGTTTTGTATCCTCATATAGTATCACCAGCCTAATGACACTCAACTCCCCATTGGTTGGAAGATGTAGGCAAAGATCTATTCCTAGCAATGAAATAAGAACCAGCTTCCACCCCTATATCGGTACAAAAACAAAAGCCTCTATTTGGAAGTCAATTCGCACCTCACCGGAATTCCACCGGACTGTTATCTAACTTTCATAGTATCATGAAATCATTCAGATTTCTTCACATACGAAGAATGCGCTTAATCTTCCACATGAACATGTGTTTTCTATTAGAGAAGATGTGTACAAAATAGCTTGGCCTCACTTTGCTCATAGCTATGGAAAACTCTCCTACTTTGAGTAGTTATTCCTTACCATCTCTCTCAGATGAATACCCAACTATTCAGGTTCTATTATTCATCTCTACATACGCAATCTCTAGCGTCTTCTGTATTACTATCCTCAGTTTCTATATGCGCTATTCTATTCCGGTTCTATGAACTCTCTCTTCTTCTCACATACATATTATGATCTTCTACCTCATATATATACATTTTGATCCGAGATCCAAAACTCATAATTCTGGAAGTTTCTACGCTGTATATTACAGGGGTGAATTTGTCCCTTCACTAAGGCTTAATTTTTTGAATGACTTTGTTTTTGTTTTTCGTTGTCTTTCTTCGTCTTTATATCTATCTGTATGTCAAATTTGTGAGTGATTCTTCAATAGCTCCCCCTCAATCACTAATTTGCATTCTCTGATCTTTCATATATTCTTCTTTCTTTTATACCTGCCATTTCTTTGAATCTGCTTGTCTTTACTCCATCTAAGCTCTTTGTCAAAATATCTGTAATCTGATCTTTTGTAGGAGTGAATACTATTTCAATCTCCTTCTCCATTACCTTTTCCCTTAGGAAATGATATTGAATCTCTATGTGTTTTGTTCTTGCATGAAATACTGGATTTGCTGCAAGATACAACGAGCTCATATTATCTCCATGTATGATAGGTATACCTTGATCAATACCCATGCTTTTGAACAAAGTCTGCATCCATATCACTTCTTCAGCTGCTTCCACAAGTCCTTTATGCTGACGATAAAGCCACTGTGTGTTGCTTCTTTGAACACCAGCTCACAAGCTTATCTCCTAGGTATATCATATACCCATGTGTTGACCTTCTGTCATCTTGACTTCCTGCCCAATCTGAGTCACTGTATGCTCTCAACTGTATATCTGACGTAAAAGGATAATATAATCCTTCTTTTATAGTTCTTTTGATATATCTAAGAACTCTTTGTCCTGCAACCCAATGTTGATCTTTTGGACAATGCATGAACTGTGAAAGAACTCCCACTGCATAACTGAGATCCGGTCTTGTTAGCGTAGCATAAATTAAGCTTCCCACTAACGACTGATACTTCCTCATATCTTTAAACTATGCACCACCATATTTGCTGAGTTTATGATTTACTTCAAGCGGTGTTGAAGCTTCTCTGCAATTCTCCATGTTAAACTTCTTTCGTAAGTTTAGGAGATACCTTTCTTGCGAAACATATACACCATGATCTGTATATGTAACTTCCATTCCAAGAAAGTATGATAACTTTCCTAGATCACTGATCTTGAACTCTTTTTCAAGCAATCTCTTTACCTCCTCGATTCCTTCATCTGAGGTTCCTGTAATTATAATGTCATCTACATAAATACAAATGTAGATCATACCTTCATCTGTTCTCTTGATGACTAGACTTGCATCTGCCTTTGAACTTTGGTATCCAAGTTCATTGAGATACTTCACAAGTCTGTAATTCCAAGCTCTTGGAGCTTGCTTCAATCCATAGAGAGCTCTTCTTAATCTGCACACATGATCTGGGTAACTGGAACTTTCAAACCCTTTAGGTTGTTCCATGTAAACTTCATCTGATATATATCCATTCAAAAATGCATTCTTTATATCCAGCTGACTTAGCTTCCATCCTTTTGATGCTGCTATAGCAATCACTGTCCTTATGGTTGACATCTTTGCCACCGGACTAAACGTCTCATCATAATCTATACCATGCGTCTGAGCATAGCCTTTGACCACCAATCTAGCTTTGTATCTGGCTATCCTTCCATCTGCAAGTTTTTTAACTTTGTAAACCCATTTATTTCCAATTACTTTCTTACCATTTGGTTTTGGAACAAGATCCCAAGTCTTGTTTTCTTCAAGAGCATTGAACTCCTCCTTCATTGCTTCTTCCCATTGTTTCTTACCTTTTGCTTCACCATAACTCTGAGGTTCTTCATCATCCTTTACTAAGTAAGCATAATTTTTCTGAGTCAAATAAGAAGTGTCATAGGAATACCTTGTTGGTTGTTTCCTTACTCTGTTTGACCTTCTTAGCTCATATTCTTCATGTGTATCTGAATACACATCTTCATCAAATCTTGGTCCATCTTCATTTCTCATACCTGAGCCGATCCTGGATGTACTTGCCTGCATATGATCTTCATCTTCATTCACCTGCATATGTGATTTTCCTTTTTCTTTCCTTCTTATCTCTTCTTCAATTGTTTCATCAGTATATTCTTTATCTGTATACCAGCTCTTTCCTTCATCAAATGTCACATCTCTGGAAACAGTAAACTGTTTGGTTAGAGGACTCCATAACCTGTAACCCATCTGTTTTTCATCATATCCGATGAACACATATTTTTCAGCTTTTGGTTCAAGCTTATGTCTCAGCTGTGATGGCACATAAGCATAGGCAACTGATCCAAACACTTTACAATGATCAAGTGTTGGTTTCTTGCCCCACCAAGCTTCATAAAGGGTCATCCCATTTAAAGTTGTACATGGTAATCTATTTACCAGATATGTAGCTGTATTTACAGCCTCAGCCCAAAGATAATTTGGACAATTCTTTTCCTTTAGCGTTGCTCTTGCAAACTCAACTAGAATTCGGTTTCTTCTTTCTACTACTCCATTTTGTTGTGGTGTATACCTGCAAGTTATTTCTCTTTTGATACCTGCATTCCACAGATAATCATTGAACTCTCGAGAAAAATATTCTCCTCCTCCATCAGACCTTAGTCTTTTGAGCTTCTGTCTTGTAAGTCTTTCAGCATATGCATGAAAATGTTTGAAAGCTTCAAATACTTCTGACTTCTCTTTCAAAACATAAAGAGTTATCCATCTTGTTGCATCATCAACAAAAAGAACATAATACCTTGATCCGCTGATAGATCCTTCTTTTGTCGGTCCCCATACATCTATATGTATGAGTTCTAACACATCATCATGTTTGTACCCTTTCTTCTGAAATGGTAACCTGTGTGCTTTTCCCATCTGACAGGCTTCGCACTTATGAATCATATGTTGATTCTTCATATTTGGTAATCCTCTTATGGATTGTTTCTCCACCATAGTTTTGATTCCTATTTCATTAAAATGTCCTAACCTCTTATGCCAGAGGTCTAACTCTGTAAATGCTTTATCACCATGTGCGATTAAAGCTTGACCAACATTCCCTTGTACTTTAAGAGTAAAAAGTCTACCTTCCTTTTTACCATGGACAATCTGATTGTATCCATTCTCTGGATCTTCAACAAATACTCCTTCATTTGTAAACCTGACTTGAAAACCTTTTTCTACTTTCTGACCCACGCTGATCAGATTCTTCGGGATTGTTGGAACATACAAAACATTTGTTAGTAGGTCAGCTCCATTCTTACACTTTACTTTTCCAATTGATCTTACATTATGTTTTGTGTTATCACCTGTCTGTACTCTATGATTTGAAATACCTCCTTCAAGTTCTGATAACAATTCTATATTTCCTGACAAATGATTTGAACAACCAGAGTCAATATAGAATACCTTGAGGTCTTTGTTTTCTGTCACACTTATCGAGTTCATCATCAACGTTGTATGAATGTCATTCTGCGTATCATTCGCATAGTTGTAGTAGGTAGTGTTGTGAGACTGATTCTGTCCCCAACTTCTTGCTCCACCTCTACCATATCCGCCTCTTTGGCTTTGTCTTCCTCTTTGATATCTTCCGCTTCTGCCTCTACTGTTATTATTCTGATTCCGACTTGATCCTTGAGAATTATGCCAGCAATCATGAGCCAGATGATTGCTTAATCCACAGATCCAACAAGTCTTCTTGTTGTTAGTCTGATTACCTCTTCCTTTACTTCTTTTTCTGACATTACCTCATCCTCTTGCAAAATTTGCTTGAGTAGGCATCTCTTCTTCATCTTTTTCTTTACCTTTATCACCATTCTTCTTATTCTTTGCGTACATAGCCGAACTATGTCCTTTATCTCCATCTGTCTTCAAATCTTGCTCAAACATTAGCATTAGTCCAAGCAACTGATTTAAATCTGGTACAAAATGATTTAAAGAGAGTTCAATTGAGAGTACGAAAGGTTTCCACCTTTCATCTCCTCTCAATCCGGCAAGCACTTGTGCTATCAACCTGTGATCTTTGATATCTTCATCAATAGATCCAAGACTATCCGCCAAGTCCTTCATCTTAGTGACATAATCACTAATGCTTTGACTTTGCTTTTTCTTGAACGTTGTAAACTCTGACCATAAGCTAGCCTTCCTAGCTTTCGTCGTATTTTGGAAATGATCTTCCAATGCACTCCATATATCTTCTGCTTTCTCCAGACCTCTAATGTGCGGTAGTAGATGATCTGTAATTGTATTGTAGATATAGGCTCTTGCCATTGCATCTTCCGTCTGCCACAGCTTCAAGGCTTCTAACTCTTCTTTCTTCGGTTGACTGTCGTCTTCGAAATTCAGCTTCTTTTCTTCTCCTGTCACATATATCATTAAGTCCTTACTCATAAGTAAGGCTTCCATGCGCATTACCCATGCGGGATAATTATCTTTGTCCAATTTGTCAATAGAGATATGATCTGCCATAATCTTCTTGTTTCTGTTACTTCCGGTGAGTATAAAGGTAAAAGGTTTTACCTTTTACAAACCTTTACCCTTGAGAATGACTTCGAAACACTTCTCTAATTCCGTTTGCTGTTGATCTTCTCAGCTTTAACCTTTCTTTATGAGAATTCTTCAAATTCTCTTGTATCTTTACTTCCGTTTTCGGACTGTCACCGTAATCTTACCAGAATCTTACCGGAATCAACTGCAATTCTGTTTGTAATTACTTCAAATGTTTGTAATTGAAGTAAGGAAGTAATACCTGAGCTTCCTTCAGTAAATGAACTCTTTTCTGAAGTTTAAAGAAAAACTTCACTCAGTTCAGAATACCTTTTTACGATCACACTTTGTACTGTGTACTTGTCTCGTTTCACAAAACTCTTTTGATCAACTTATAGTTGAGACTCCTAGCTTCAAGATGAGCTATCATTCATGAAAAACTTTACAGTGTGTTACGAGATCTAACTCTCAGAAGTACCAGAAAATGTTTACTAAGAAAACTGTAACTATTAACTAACTTTCATAGTATCATGAAATCATTCAGATTTCTTCACATACGAAGAATGCGCTTAATCTTCCACATGAACATGTGTTTTCTATTAGAGAAGATGTGTACAAAATAGCTTGGCCTCACTTTGCTCATAGCTATGGAAAACTCTCCTACTTTGAGTAGTTATTCCTTACCATCTCTCTCAGATGAATACCCAACTATTATGGTTCTATTATTCATCTCTACATACGCAATCTCTGGCGTCTTCTATATTACTATCCTCAGTTTCTATATGCGCTATTCTGTTCCGGTTCTATGAACTCTCTCTTCTTCTCACATATATATTATGATCTTCTACCTCATATATATACATTTTGATCCGAGATTCAAAACTCATAATTCTGGAAGTTTCTACGATGTATATTACAGGCGTGAATTTGTCCCTTCACTAAGGCTTAATTTTCTGAATGACTTTGTTTCTGTTTTTCTTTGTCTTTCTTCGTCTTTATATCTATCTGTATGTCAAATTTGTGAGTGATTCTTCAACACTCCCCCTGCCTCAAGAGGCAAGAGGCCCAACCACCTGGACAAGTGACTTGGGACACAAACAAAACTGAATTAACGTTGTCGAATGTAGGTGGGGATGCACATAGACTAGACAAACTCTATATATCTACTATGATAAAATTCTACGCTATTACAAAATGCATTGATCGATCATATACCCATTGCGTGTGACAAAATGTACACGAAAGATGTTCGCAAAGGAGTGAAAAGCAAAGACAAAAGGGGCACCATAGAAATAACACAACTCAAGAAAGGGAGTGTGTGTTTGTGAGTGAGAGAGAGCTAATGGAAAAATGAAAAAGCAAGAGCGCTATTGTGAGAGAGCAAGAGGGAAATCAAGAGGAGAAAGTGAGTGAGAGTGCGTGAGGGCAGCAGAGAGTGAGTAAGAGAAGAGAGAGTGAGGGAAGGGAGAAATGAGAATGAGAATGTCGGGCATATATGTGTGAGGGCTCGGGTGAGTGAATGTGTGTTGTAAGTGTATGTATGTATAAGAGAGTATGAGAGTGGATGACCAGAGTGAGAGAAGGTGAGTAAGAGAGAGAAGTGAAAGGAAGCGGGATGAGAATGTACGTGTGAAAGGTGTGTGTATGAAAGTAAGTGAGCAAAAGTGAAAAAAGTGAGAGAAGGTGAGTAAGAGAGAGAAGTGAAAGGAAGCGGGATGAGAATGTACGTGTGAAAGGTGTGTGTATGAAAGTAAGTGAGCAAAAGTGAAAAAAGTGAGCGTGTGTGTGATTTTAGGTGTGAGAGATTGCACGTGTGTGGGTGACAAGAAAAAGGGTAGTGGAAAAGGAGGTAACAAGGTGGAAAAAGTAACTAGAGAGAAAGGGTGAAGGAGAGTGGGGATATATGCATGTTTGAGTATATGCGTTTGAGAGTGTGCGGGAGTGTATGTGTGTGTAAGGGTTGATGTAAGTAAGAACGAGAGAGGAAGAGGAAGAGTGACTAAGAGAATGTGTAAGAGAGTGGGAGGGTGTAGGTGTGTGTTTGAGGGTGTAAGCCTATCGGAAGTGTGTTCATGTGAAATTATATGATTGGTTAAGTGTTTGTGTGTGCCAATGAATCTATGCATTTAAGGGAGATTATGTTCATGTGAGAGTCTATTTGAGTGAGTGTGTTGGAGGTTGAGAGTGAAAGAGTTTGTGTTTGAGAGAGGGAGAGGGAGGAGGACTAAAAGTGTGTGTGGTTGTGTGTGGGAAAGAAGGTAAAGGGGTGTGAGAGGAGAACAAAGACAGGGGGAAAGAAAGTGAGGAAGATAGAAAGAAAAGGGAAATGGAGTGAGTGTGAGAGAGAAAAAAACCTATACCATATGAGAGCAAAAATGAATAGGGATGAGTCCATGAGAGTAGGTGTGCTGATGTATGGATGTGTGTGAGTTAATGTTTGAGGGGGTAGGCATGCAAGGGATCGATTGTTTGCTTATCTTCTGGTGAGTGCCTGATCATTTGAGTATGTACATATGTAAGAGTGCATGGGTACGAATTGAAGGGTGGAGGTGTGTGATTATGTATGTGAGTGTGTGAGAGGAGAACTAAATTTGTGGATTCCAGACAATACAAGTGATCGATTCCTAGGGTTTTTTGGCAAAATAGAAACACACATATGCATTGGTTCCTTGGGCATAGGAGGCTAACATTTTGGTGATCCTACTAGGGATCCCAAAGGAGGATAAATTCGAGGAAAATGGTGGACTTAGAGTAAGAAAAGGTGCCAGAGTAGAAGGGAATTGAGCAAAACATAAATGTGTATAAGCATCTACTCCTTGGGGTTAGAACCTAACAGCATAGCCCTTTGCAACAAGCCTAGCCTTATACCTATCAACTGTTCCATCAAGCTTACGCTTCAGCTTGTAAATCCACTTAGTGCCAATGGCCTTCTTGCCAGGAGGCAAGTCACATAAAGACCATGTACCATTCTTCATTATAGCATCATATTCAGATTGCATAGAAGCCATCCAATTTTTTGGATTTTGTGCTTCATAAAATGAAATAGGCTCATTCTCATGACAAAGACTAGATGCAGCCATAGCATAGCAATCTGATGCAAAAGACGCACTATGAGAGCTTGAACGAGTACAATATGACAGAGGTGCATCTAATTTGTTGTCACACAAAGTCTGCACCAGACATTTTGGCATAGTTTTTGCCTCCTCAATATCTTCTCTCTCATCAACAAATGCATCATGTAAATTTGCATCCAAAATGGAATGATCTGCATCATCACATGAAACCTGTGAAGGTTGAGAGAAAGTAACGATTGAATAGCATCTTTTGCAAAAACAACATCATGGCTAACCAGAATGCATTTTTTCTATGGATGATACAGAGGATAGCCTTTGCTTTCAAAATTGTACCCAACAAAAGTACATTTTACTGCTTTATCACTCAATTTTCTACGATGTCGTTCAGGTACTAATGTATATGCTAGACAACCAAAAATACACAAATGAGCAACAGATGATTTGTGACCATGCCAAGCCTCATATGGAGTGATAGACTACAACACTTTAGTGGGACACCTGTTAAGTACATATGCTGCATACATAACAGCCTCAAACCAGAAACTATGTGGTAAATCCTAACTCTTGACCATACACCTTGCCATCTCCATGAGTGACCTATTCTTCCATTCAACAAATCCATTTTGTTGAGGTGTATATAGCATTGTAGACTCTTGTTTTATCCCACGGTTAGCCAGAAATGCATTAAAGTTAGAAGACATATATTCCCCCCTTGATCAAAACAGAGGGTGCCCGTTTTACATGCCGATAGATTTTTAGCCAAAACCAAAAACTGTTTGAAGCACATAAATACTTTAGACTTTGCTTTCAATGGATATACCCATACATGCCTGGAAAAATCATCAATGAAAGTCACGAAGTTAAGATAGTTTCCAAAAGAGGGTGTCTGCATAGGACCACAAACATCACTGTGAACAAGCTGTAATTTGAGCAGCTCGAACTGAATTATCTTTTGAAAAGGAGGAATGCTGCATTTTTTCCAAAATACAGCCTTCACAAACATGTTCATCGGGTGCATCAAGTTTGGGCAAAGAGGACACCATATCAAATTTTTGCAGGTGTAGCAAACTAGCAAAATTCATATGAACAAAGCATGCATGCCAAAGCTTTGCATCTCACATAGAATCATGTACTGCACATGCTGAATCATTCACAAATTTTTCATAGTCTATGAGCTTATATAGCCCATGACCATAGTACGATTAGCCCGTGATCTTTTTGCAAAAAAAAATCGTTTAAATCATTGAACGATTTAAATCGTCCTGCACGATTTTTTTTGCATTTTTAACGATTTTTTTTATGTGACCTAGTGTGTGAACTAAAACTATTTGACGGTTTTTTTGAAGAGAGTGCCGCATGCGTTCGCAACTTTGATCTCTTTGCTACGCTCTTGAATCGAGAGAGAGAGAGAGGGGGAGAGAGAGAGAGGGGGAGAGAGAGAGAGAGAGAGAGAGAGAGAGAGAGAGAGATTCAACCTTGGAAGTTTACCCTTAGCATTGCACTTGAGTCTTGATCAATCATCAGCCTTTCAACTTTCAAGTTTCCACTTAGCACTTGCAAGTTGCCACTATCCTTGTCACTTGAGCTTTAGCCTTTCCAAATCCCTCTTTCCATATATAGTGATTAGAAGACAAATAGCCGACACTATGGGTCGTACTCCTACGGATATCCGATCCCATATCAAGGTCATTGGGCCTAATACATGGGAATGCAAGTATTGCAAGGATCTATACATCGGTAGTGCATCTCGGATCAAGGCACATATTCTTGGTTTGCGAGGTGGTGGCATTGGAAAATATCACTCTATGCCTCAACAAATCATAGAGGACTTGCCTACCAAGTTGCAATTATCTCAAGGTGTTGGAAATACCCACGTGAGTGAAGACCCTCTTCAGACTTCTGAGATGCATCACAATATTGGAGAGTCTTCTACGGGACCTTCAAAAAGGGCTTGCACTGATAGTGTGAGCTCTAGTGGTGCATCCCCAGATGCTAGCGCTACTCCGATTCCACGAGTAGGGGCATCCTCTAGTAGTGGTCCCATACCTAGGAACCTACACGAAAGTAATGTCTTCGTGAAGGATAGCATGAGAGCATCTATGCAAAAACAAGCAATATAGCAAGCCAAGACAGAGATCACTAGATTGTTCATTTTATGTGGCATCCCCTTCAATGTAGCCAATACCACTGCATGGAAGAGGGCAATGAGAGCTGTCGGTCACATAGGTGCTCCTTGGGAAGGGCCATCTGGGAAAGTCCTATGCACTACTGAGCTTACCAAACAAAAGCTTGTTGTAGAAACTGAGATGTTATCATTGCGTAGTACATGGGAGAAATATGGGTGTTCCATTCTATGCGATGGATGGTCAGATATGCACAAGAGGAATGTGTATAACATCATGGTTTCCTCTTGCAAGGGAACTATGTTTCTACGTGTCATTCTACCACATGCACCTGGAACCTGTGTTGTATTTCGACGGTCAACCCTTCCCTTCAATTTTGAAGGCCATCTACGGATCGTAGCTGTATTTCATGTTTTTAATGCATTTTTTGAAGGTCAAATAAAAATTTTAACCTTATTTTATGATGAAAACTGGCCAAAACGAGCAATACGGCCGTCAAAAATCAACACAGCCTGGAACTGTTGTCATAGGTGAATTCATATTCTCTCATGTAAGAAAAGTCATTGAGGATGTAGGCCCACGTAATGTCATTCAAGTGGTTACAGACAATGGATCCAATTGTGTGGCAATGGGTCGTATGCTAGAAGAAGCATTCCCTAGAATCAGGTGGATCCCTTGTATGAGTCATATCTTAGACCTCTTGATGGAAGATATAGGAAGCTTGCCATGGATTGAGACTATCCTTAGCAAAGCAAAATTCATTTTGAAGTTTATGACTAGTAGACACAAGGTTCAAAACATATTTCACTCACATACTGACTTGGAGCTTCAAAAGCCATCCATTACACGATTTTGTTACATATTCATTATGTTGGATAGATTATTGAGAGTGAGGAAAGGTCTTGTTCGTACAGTTGTAGCAGAGGAGTGGTACTAGATACAAGACGCTAGAGATAGAGATCCTTTGTTTCTATGATTTTCATCACTTGTCATGGGAGATGATGCCTTCTGGTCGAAGGCAGAGGTTCCTATTGCTTCCTTTCAGTCACTATATTCCGTGCTTCGTATCACAGATCTGGAGGGAAGCACACTTTGACTTGTATACGAGTATATTAGCCATATACAAGGCTGCATTGCAGACGTATCCGACCTTTCAGATACAGAGTAAGTCACTATAATTTATAATTTCTAAATTTATATATTTTAACTTGTCTGAAGTTGCATAATACATTATATATATTTATAATTTAAAATTAAATTTATATCTTAAATTGAATTTTGTAGGCGTCATGATTTGTGTGAAGTAGTGTGTAAGAGATGGGATTGGTTTCACAAACCAATCCACGCAGTTGCTCACATACTCCATCCTTTATGGATATCAGAGGCTTAAGATATAGACATGGCTTTAGAGGACAACTCGATAGAGTACGTGAGATGATGGACAGAAGGGGATGTAGCATTATATTCACAGTTGTAGAAAGAGCGTCTCCATGGAGAGGTATTTTGGACAGCAAGCTGCGAGATTGAGAGAGCTTTCCCCCGTCAATTGGTGGGAAATATATGGTGTTGGTACTCCTCTTCTAGTAAGTTCATTTTTTTAACTTATAAAGTATGAATCATGATACCGGCCACGCAGAAAGGAATTGGAGTATGTGGGCATTGTTTCACACGAAGAAAAGGAACCGATTGAGTCCACAAAAAACTTGAGAAACTAGTGTATACACATTATAGTCTCATATTGTTGGAGAGCAAAGGAACCCATATTTCACCCCTTCAGGTAATTGTAATTTATGTTGGAACTTCCAAGTTAATAATTGCTAGCTTAAGGCTTAAGCTAATAAGCGCTAAACTCATGAGTGATGACTCATTGGATTTGTTATTTCAATTTGTAAATTGTAAGTCAATGTGGATTCCATTGACATTGCTAAAGTGAAAGATATCCCTCAAATCCCTGCGGAAGAGAGAGATATTTTTTCCATGTTATTTCATGAGTCTCAACAGTTTGTGAGACAAACACGAAGAAGACCAAAAGCAAACACATTAGGTATACAAATTACAATATACTAGAGTTAAATTTTAAGTTTTGATGTTGTTTGATTTTTTTACGTATATGATGTCAAGTTAATATTAAATCCTAATTTTTTGTAACAGATCTTGATGCACCATCTACTAGTCAGAGACCTAGAAAGATGGCTTCTCGTCGAGGTGGGAGAGGATGTGGAAGAAGAGAAGGCCACATCATCCGTCCACATCCAGATTCTAGTGTACCAGAGGATTGGGAGGAGAGATCCACATCTTCTAGTAGTGATGATGATGATTCACATGCTAATACACGGAGAGTCATGGATTTTTATAGTGATAGTGCATCTACCTCCTCATGGGCTAGTTCATTTGAGAAGGATGATGATATTGATGATATTGTAGATGAAGAGTTGCAGATTTGACATCCGACTCTTCAAGCTTGGCTTATGACATATTATTTTATTGTTCATGACTCGTGATGTATTCAAATTCTAGACTTCATATTATGCTTTGAGTCTCGACCTTGAAAGTCTCTTTAAAGTTTATGCTATGTTTGTGTGTGTAGATTTACAAGTTATAATTGTATTTATTGATGGATCATGTTTCCTATCACTTCTTTGCGTTACGCATACTTAAAAGTTAAAAAGTAACTTATAAGTTATAAGTTATGATTCATGAACCATGATAAATGTTTTACATTTGAATCTTGATAGAATGTAATTATCTTTATTCATGCAAATATCTATGTATATCTAAGATTTTTATGAAAAATATAAATTTCTCTTTGAGTGGATAAAAACCTCGATTTTTATTTAGGGTCTGAATGATTTAAACGATTAAATCTCGATTTAAATCTTGCGATTTAAATATCTCGGTCCAACTATGCCCATGATATAAAATGCCAGAAGCAATAATCATGTCACCATTTGAGAGATCATGAACTGTACATCTTTCATCAACAAATTTCACAACCAAGCCAAGCTTGGCTAAAGCTAAAACTGATAGCAGATTCTTCTTGATCCCTGACACAAATAAAGCATTCCACAAAGTGAAAGAACTACCACCAGCAGTAGTCCGAATGATCTTATCAACTCCCATGATAGGATAAGAGGAGTTTTTGGTGCATGTGACAGTATTCCCTATAGGGATAAGCTCAAGTGAAGTGAAGAAACTGTGCTACAACCACTATCAAAATACCAAACATCTGAGTCTACTACAGACATACACGGCTCATGAGAAGATGGTTCAAAAGTGCAAACAGTAGTAAACACCATTCTTTATTCTACACTAGATTAGCAGACTTTGTTTTCAATGTAAAGGCCTCTGCAACAACCATTTTGGACTCCTTCTTCTTTGCCTCTTTAGCAACCAATTCTGGTTAGCTCTTAATAACATGATCATTTGCTTTAATGTATTTGCAAAACAATTTCTACTTTTATGATTTCTTCTCATCTTTGTCTTCCTTCTTTGAATGTGCAACATTTGCAAATTTTTGCTTACTAGTAGAAGAGCTCCATTTACCTTTGTCCTTCTAACTAGCCAGGAACGCTTAATCTGTAACATGCATAATAGATCTGTTCTGCCTAGACTGATCTTCTTACAATAGAACATAAAATAAGTCTCAAATGTTAAGGCATTTGGATTGTCTTTCCTAATCAAACAAATAGTAGAGGAAAAAATCTGAATGAGTCAGGAAGACCATTGAGAACAGTCTGCAGAAGTGAATTGTGAGGAAGGACTTCATCAACAAAAATCAAATGTTCCTTCAAATCTTTGATCTTTGCCAAAAAAATGTCCATAAAATCACCTTCATTCATATGCTCACTCTCTAATTGTTTTTGGAGATAAGCAACACAAGCCTCTTTCCTAACTTGGTACAATGTGTTAAGTGTATCCCAAGCATCCTTAGTTGTTATGCAAGAGTGAATATGAGGAATAATGGCACATTTGACAGACAAGGATATCAATGCATGTGCTTGAGCATCTCAACCATCCTAATGAATTTGCTCTATAGTAGGTGCAGCAGGAACTGTAGCACAAATAGGAATCTGCAGAATATCATCATCTTTGATGCCATCTGCATCAGCTTCACTACCTGTATTTGCAGGTGTAATGGGATGTTTTTCAACACCTTGCACAATGTTCCATAGTCCTTTTGCAACCAATACATGACGCATCATATAAGCCCACAATGAGTTATTCATACCATCTTGTTAGTATATGATCAATGTCTACCCCTCATGATTGTATGTGCATTTTGTAAGGCCCCCATTATGAGGAGAAGCCAAGCGTGCATTACCCAATTAATGGGAATCCCAACTTGCATGAATGTCATATTGGACCATGTAAGGTATTGTAAGGAAAGGGAGTTACCAGGGTCCCTCTCGAAGTCAAAAATCATTCATATTTGTTAGGTCGGTTTAACGGACCTAAGCCATGTATGGCAACTATGCGGGCCACCGCTCTACCGCCCATGTATAGCCGTCCATGGAAGGCTGCCCACTATCCTATATATACATGACTTCTGCACTACCTGAGACATTGAATTGAGCCTGCATACCTCTTCCTTGTATCTCCCTATCTAGAGTTGTCTAGATCGCCATTTAAGCTCTACCTTGAGAGTGCATGGGTGGACAATGCCATCATCTTTGTACTTGCTGTTAGTAGAAAATTGTTGAGATTCTCCTATATTTGTTATCTTCTCTACTTCTCCTGTGTTATATTGCATAACTATTGTCTTACACATCCAACGTATCCTCAACAGCCAACATACGGAATACATCACTACTTTTAGCCATGGCTATTGACTAAAATACCTTGATGCAAAAAAATGATTGTATCTAAAAAAGTTGAACAGGACTACCTTGACGAGTTCGGCTAAACCTGTAGAAGACTTTGAGATGCTTATACTGGAAAATCAAAACTGGTATATATCTTTGACATAAAAAGATGAAATAGCCTCCACAAGCACTACGATAGTGCACTTGGAAGCCGAAATGAGCTCTGATCATGATTTCAACACCACATAGTGAAGCTTTTTTTATCTCCTAATCACCCTGAGTATGATCACCAAATTTTGTGCGATTCTGAGACTCTGAACGGAGAGGTGTTGATGATGCCCTAGATGAAGTAGCGACCTGCACTGATACCAATTGTTGGAGTTAGACTTCTGCGGAAGCACGCGGACAACACAAGGAAGAAGAAGAAGAAGCTTGGAGCACAACACACACGGAATGTATTACCAATAGAATGTACAAAGATAAGTAGTCCATTAGGGCAATAGGCATATATACAAGCCAGGGGAAAAAACCTCCTAAACAGGGAAGAAAAGTGCCTTGGCAGTCCTAGTGTGTTCACACACATCACTACCTAAGTATATCAACATTTTCTAAGGCTCTTTCTCTTCTTTCTTTTGACTTTTGTGAAACCATCTGAGTTTTTTTGCGATGGTTGGAAAGACTTTGTAAGTTTTTCTTGTGTTGGAATTATAGTTTGGTCAGGGGTTTTAATCACATGATGGATATCTCTAGCCTATCCTCTTCTATTTTGAATTCTTGGTCCATTTCTTGGAGGAAATTATTTTATTATTGGGCCTCGGATCCCCTAGTGGAAGTAGGCATTAAGAAAATTCTTATACAAGATTTCTTCCTCCAGAATAGAATTATCTCTAATTTCAATACTTATGGATGGTAGATCCTTGTTGAGATTTTCCTCCACAGAACTTTGTCAGTGCAAGAAATCATTAAACGAATATGTGGCTCCCTTGTATATCACACCTTGGTGTCTTCTATAGTAGCCATTGGATGGTTGAGTGGGGAAACAATGATAAATGGATACAGGTACAATAGCAAGCTGGACAATTCCATCCACGATAGAAACTTGATGGGTTTCATTTTCTTTGGAATAAAAGCTAGATACCATTTGAAAAGGCACAACATAGTCCTTTGTAATTGTCATGTGTCAACGATGAGGGATCTAAATGCCATTTCTTTGCTCCCAAAGACCAACAAGACATGTGTTGCTAGAAGAAACTTCCACTTTGTAATGATTGTGCCTCTTGAGAACCATTCCTTGCAAAGCAAAGATCTAATTTCTTTGAATGGGGAACCAAAAAGTCATCCGATTAAACCAAAAATTCTTTGAATGGAGTGAGTAACCTTTTCTATAGTGAATGCAAACTCTAGGACAAGAGGGTGGATAGTCAAAACTGAAACTGGGAAAGTTCCTTGTAAAAAAAATGTAAATATATGGTGTTTTCATCTTCTCTCATGATTTTGATCCCATACTTCCAATACAATTGGAAAATGTACACATATACATTGCATGCAGAGCTTAGAATAATTGATGAGCTAGTTTTTTCTCACAGCTTGGATTATGGATATTCCATCAAACCTAGAACTTTTGTAGATGAATGTATAATAAAATTTAAGCTTTGCTCTTAAAAATGGGAATCCATGGTGGATATTTTCATCTCAAGAAAGATCCAAAGATTTCAAAAGGTATTAGTTATGTACTACCACATGTGTCAATGGGAGATTGAAAAGCTAGGAGATCTTTAGCAACACTTATGGTAAACAAGTTAATGCAATGTGGAATTGTTGGAAACAATTTTGCGGTATCACCACAAATGTAAAGAACAAACTAGCAATAGCAAAGAAAAGAATGGAGGTGTGGCTTAAACTTGATGAATTTTTTAATATTATTAAGGATCATGTTATTTCAAATATGTATGTGATTGATTTCAAAGGTAAAATCACAAAGCTTATATCAACTAGCATAGAAACTTGAAGTGTTGGAGAAATGACTCACTACTTGATATGGAGGATTGTAATACACTAAGAACAACATGATTAAAGGAAATAAATATGAACTAAATCAAAAATTAGAAACTTATAAGAGAAGCATGGAGCTTGCACCTCAACAAGAGAGCCTCATAGTAGTGCATAAGTGAATAATGAAAGGTGAAGTGAGGCCCTCCTTATCTGCAGTAGAGGGAAAAGTACATCCTATGTGGGATTCCATGTAAGTGCATGAGAGCGTCTGAGAAGGCCATTGCATGCGGGATGAAGTGGATGCATGTGAATACAAAAGGTAGAGCATTGATATCTCAATACCCCCTCCATGTGATGAACCTTTTGTTTGTAAATGTGGGGAAGTAGTGGCATATGGCATCAATCATTGGGTTTTTCTAATAAAAAAATTAGATCTAAGGACATATGGGATCCTTAGACATAACTTGGAAATATGGGCTCCAAGTGTGGGACATGTGGCATCCCTTGGTTTTAGTTCATGGACATATGGGATCCATGTTGTTGGGACATATTTAGACGCCCATTGACTCCATCAAGGACATGAAAGGGAAGGAAGTGTATCAAGACAGGGTACATATTATTAAATTGAATGAAACATCCAATATTCAAATCCAAGAGACTCTGCTAGCGGGAGAGGTCCTGTTCAAGAACCTCAAGGAGGAAAAGGTGGAAAATACAGTTGAAGAATCAGAAACCTTCACACCAATAAGGGTAGTGGCAAAACCATCACCTATGGACGTAACATTTCAAGGGAGTGCCACCAAGTCTATCAATAAGGAAGAAGAAAAAAGAGAACAAGAGGTACAACTCCAAATAAGGCAACCACATAACGAGACCATACATGTGGAGCAAGGAAAAGATGTACAAACAGGGGAAGTTCCAAGCATTCCAAAAACATGGCTAAATGTGGACGTCGCTCAGCTCAAGCGAGTAGTACAACAGATGATACAAACTACTCAACAACTAATGCTTGAGGCTGATGCTGACTATGACAAGGCAATGAGAGAAAAGAATCAATTTCAAGAAATAGGTGAGAATCTATCTGCCCAATTAAGTCAAGCACAAAACATAATAGTAGAGAAGGAGGCAGAAATCCACGAAACCAAGCATCAATGCAACTCACTAGAAATGGAAAATCAGAAGCTAAAAGAGCAATTAAAAGAATTACAAAACAAGTATGAAGCTAGCGAGGCAGAGAAGGCACGAATGAATGCTAGAAGCAAAATTCTGGAATCTCAAATCAAGGTGTACATGGATGAGGCTGATAATTTAAGAAACAGGAACAAGGAGCTTATGACAGCCCTTCTATGCAATCAACCGATAGAATCTCCTGAAGTGACCGAGAAAGACACACGAGCATTGGAAGAAATGATAGCAAAGTATGAAGATCAACTAAAGCAGGAGCAAGCCATCATAGCAGAATGCGAGAAAAGGTATATGGATGACACCGTGGAATTGAGAAAGAAGTGGAAGGCAGCAGAAAATTGATATATAGCACAATGCAACGAAGATGTGGATCAACTCGCTATCATAGGAGATGAGCTCCTCCAAAACAAGGCAACAATTATTAAAGCAATAGAAGAAATCAAAGAAAAGGATGAATTAATAAAGCGATTGCAAGATCAATTAGCACAAAAGGTAATAGAGGGGACACCAGTAGTTCCACACTCCACAGCGGCTACTGAGGAGACTAAGGTACATCCTCTTTCTCCCCCCCTACATCATTCACCGGTAAGGGAGGAAATCGAGACCGACATTAAACGACATACTCAAAATATTGTAGAACTAAGTCGAAATGAGCGGGCACTACTGGTGTCCCAGCTTACTGAAGATTTTGAAGATCAACTAACCAAAGTCATGAAGGAAGCAAAGATTGAAAGCAAAAATCTGGAACAGGTAATGAGACCCTTCAATGTACAATATGGCTTACTTAAAGAGAAAACACGACAGTACATAAAGAACACAACAAATAAAGAGCCAGATAACAACCTCCAGTTTAGCATGCAAACATTCACCTACACACAAGAGGAATTTGACAAAGCGGAGATGGAGGAGGAAATTTTCGGAGAAGAACCCTACTCTACGGGTACAATGGGAATCGTCACCATACATACTTCAAGTAAATCCATCTTTCTGCCCAGTACTAAGAAGATGCTCCTGGACCTAATTTTGGAAAGGTTAGCGCCAGGGAAGCATACATAATCAGTGGCTCAACTATCCATTACTGCCAAGTCCACCTCATAATTATCTCCCGACCGAAGAATACATGATTAAAACAAATGTCTTTAAACCTTAATGCAAGTCTAATGGCCTATGAGTTAAGTTTCTTTGCAGATCATAAACAGGCACCAGATGACGGAGTAAAGTCCAACCAATGGAAAGAGTTCATGCTATGTCATGCCAATATGCTTAATCAATGAGAGCAGAAAGTCATCCAAACATACTCACATCACCACAAAAAGCCTATCGAGGACGACATAGTTCAGGAGGAGGGACGTGTGGAAGGGGAATCAAGAAAAAAAAAAAGAAGAAGAAGATCAAAGAACAAAACAGCTCAGTAAAAAACAAAGCTTATAAAGGAAAAGAAAAACCCTCTGCCTAAAGCCCCGCAAGGGCACGCATCAGGCGACAACCAAAGAACCAGGTCCTGAGGATTGGAATTAAAGAAAGATAACAACTAGCACATTTCATGGGAGGTTGCACACAGCTTCCTCATCCACCAAGAGCAGGCAATGAAGCGAAACAAGCAGGGAAGAGAGACAACACAAGAAGGATTCTTCATCGGATAAGATAACCAATTGTCTGAAGGTCCTAGCTGCCTCCTTGTCCACTAGATGCATGCGGTGGAAAGAAATGAATCAGGCCCTAGAGGATGACAAAGAAGATTCAAGAACATGGCCTTTGAAATGTAATGCTGACTTAAAAGAGAGTAAAGGTCAGCAAAGTAAGTCATGCGGTGGAAGAAAGTAAACAGGCTCCAAGCAATACAAGAGGGTCAGATGTGCGAAGACAAAGACAAATCAAAAGACCAAAAGTTAGAAAGGGGAGAGGCTGAGAAGTTGAAGAGAGTGACTAAGAACACCACATTCTTAGCCACTGATGGCGTGTGTGACAGCCCAACTTAAGACAACAACCCAGATTTGTGATATAAGGAATACCACGGGGCTTAAAGAAGCAAAGGATCAACTTTGGATAAAGTAACAAATTGCCTTACAATCCTTATTGCTTCTTTGACCACAGGGTGCATGTATACAGGAGCCATAGACAAGCCACAAACGAGAAGCAAAGCCTATTAAGGGACGACAGAGACAAAGAGGGGGAGAGTGTTGCAGAGGAAAGAGGCACAAAAGAGGAGCCCCAAAATTTTCAAAATAATGGGCATAAATTTCTTCTTCAAAATTCTAGAAAATTCCCTCAAAGCTATGTAAATGCACTAGAGGAGTCCTCTATATGCATAAACTCAAATTATTGTAATATATTCTTTGTAAAATAGTAGGAAATTAGAGATTAGCCAATAAAGTGCCGATCACTTATGTGAAAGGACCATTTTTAGGGCACATGTATATAAGTCACTTTGTGACTCTTTGTAAAGACTTTTTGCCATTGTGAAAAAGGAGAGCTCAAAATTTCGAATTTGCTTCTTTCCTGCAGATTTTCATCTTCCCTATGATCTTTTGTGTGTGTGTGAAGCTTGGAATGTGTGTGTAGGATTGTTGTCTACCCCTCCCCATCGCTTTTCAACTATTGTAGTGTGTGTGTGAGCAAGTACGAGTTGTGGAGTTGTTGGAGCAAGTCTATGACAAGCCTAAGTATTGGCTTGAGTCCCACAAAGTCATAGAAAAAGCCTTAAAATGAAGACTATGTAAAGTTCACTTGTGAACTACCTCTTGTAACTTTTGAAGAGTTTACTTAATGTAAAAGTGAAAGAATCTTAAGTGGTTGAGTCCACTTGATCAAGAATGGAAAGAGGAGCCACGAATTCGTGATTTGTGGTAGGTAGAGAATCAAATCAATCATTGATTGATTCGAGAGTGATTGAGGGAAGTTAGCCTCCCAAACTCAACTATAAATAGATGGCAGTTTTATTCGTGGTTAGAGAGACCTATGTGAAGACCTCCAAGAGCTGAGCTTTATGCCATATCAAGGTGTGATTACAAGGCACACATATGTATCAGTAAGTCATTGTATTTTACAAGCAATATACTTTCATTTTCATGATTATTTGAGTTCATCTTTCCATGTTCTTGTGAAGTGTACTACTCACTGCCATTACTCTCAGTTTTTCTCAGTCAGCTTGCAGAGATGTTTTCTCTAAGCTTGGTGCATCATTTTCAGTGAATTAACTTGGTAAAGTTAGCTCTATAAGTCTACTATATGCTCACAAATTTTCATGTCATTTGGATGTTTCAATCTTCAGTTATGTTCAATTGAAGTCAACAGTGTCTGTGCATTTTCACTTCTCTGTCAGGTACCCGACTTTTTCACTCATCTTGTCAGAGGTGTTTCTCAGTGGTTACTTATTCAAATTCAGCGATTTAAAGCTTGTTGGATTCAGCTTAGTGTCTAGTATAACCATAAAAATTTTCATAATCATTGGATTTCTACATTTTGAGTTATGTGTATTTTTCTGCTCACTGGTCTCAAACTGTAGCAGCCCGTGAAAATCGGGATGATGTCATCAGTTGTTAAAACTCATTCTCAGTGTGTGGTTCATTATTTTTTATGAGATTACTCTTGAAAGTTAGCTCTTTAAGTTACCTAGACTTCACTAAGAGGAATTAAGCTAACTGCTGCTGTGCTTAGAGAATTATGTAAAACACTGGACAGGTGTATGAACCAAGAATAGCAAGTTTTCACCTCTGAGCTAACTCCAACTTATCTGTTTTGATCTATCTTTTTGAGAGTGATCTTCCAAGGTACATAGGGTGTCTAATACATCCATTGGCAAGCTAAAAGGGCCCACCATATACTCCTGGAGTTCATTTGGCTGGTGTAGATCAAGGATTTTGCAACACCTCTTCATCTTCAAGCACATACCTATCCATCTCTTCACAGTGGTATCAGAGCAAGGTTGGACAACATGGCAGATGGATTTCCTTCATCAATTGACAAATTGGATAGAGGTAACTACTCAGCTTGGTCATTAAGAATGGAAGCCTATCTCCAAGGTAGAAGTTTATATGGTTATGTGGCTGGAGATGAAGTTATGCCAAGTTTCAGGAACAAAAGTCAACCAACACAAGAGCAAGAAAGATTGAGCACATGGTGCTCCAAGGATGCACTTGCAAGGTCTTATCTCCTCAACTCTATCTCAAATTTTTTGTTGCCTCACATTAGAAGTTGTAAGACATCTCAGGAAGTGTGGGATGCACTTGAAGCTTTCTTTTCTTCAAGTACTAAAGCTAGGAAGCATCAACTATGGCTGGATTTCACAACTCTCAAGAAGGCTCCCAAACAAAATGTGACTCATTTTGTCACAAAGCTTAAGGACATAGCGGATCAGTTGGGAAGCATTGGAGAGGTAATAGATGAAGAGCAAATTGTAAGGCAGGTCATCAATGGCTTGAAGGCAGATGACAAGTGGGAAGCATTCACCACAGCTATGGATTTGTACATGGACATGCATGTACCTGATTTCAACACACTCATTGGACAACTACTTACTCAAGAGGCAAAGCTTATCAAAAATGGAGAAAGCTCTAAAGGTAATCAATCTTCAGCTTTATACACGGATAAAAGCAAGTCTAAAGATAACAAAGGAAAGGCAAAGAAAGTGGATGATGAAGCAGGTACATATCAAGCTAACTATGCAGGTAGAGGAAGACATGGCAGAGGTAGAGGAAGAGGAGGTAGACAAGGCAGGGGGAGATCCCAAGACTCCAACTCATGTTCTATTTGTGGATTAACTAATCATACAACTGAAAATTGCTTTAGGAATTCCAGGAATCAAAGAGGCAGAGGATACAATAGAGGAAGTTATGGCTACTCAAGAGGAAGGTTCAACAACTATCATGGAAACTACAACAACTACAATCATTCAAACTATCAAGGAGGCTACAAAGGAAGGAGAGACTACAATAACTACACAGAAGACTCAAACAAAGAGGATTCATTATTGATCATGAACATGGCTATGCCACAAGGTAAATCTGATGAGCATGTTTTCTACATAGATTCAGGTTGTTCAAATCATGTGGCAGGAAATGTGGCCCTCCTATCAGATTTAGAAGATCCAAGGAATAAGCATGAGGTACAAACAGGAGATGATACAAAACATCCTGTGGAGAAAATAGGCGATGTCAAAGCACCTGATGGAAACATCAACCTACTCAGTAAGGTACTCTATGTCCCTACCATTACAAAGAATTTGATAAGTGTTGGGCAGATAGTAGAGAAAGGGTTGCAAGTCAGGTTCACAAAAGCAGGAGCATTTGTTGAAGATCCAAGTCAAGGATTCAGAAGAATTGCAAAAGGTGAAAAGACAAGTAGATTGTTCACATTTGAATTACAGGACACTAGAAACATTGCTCTCTTTAATTATGGTAGTCAGACACTCACAGAATTGGAAGTATGGCACAAAAGGTTAGCACATATTGGTGAAAGGTCATTAAAGCAAATCTATAGGGACCAAAGTGTACTTGGACTTCCTAATTTGTCAAAACAACATATGATTTATAAGTGTAGTGCATGTCAATTTGGAAAGCCTCACATGTTACCATTCATGAAGAAAGGTTATATGCATGGAGATCTCTTGGAGTTGGTTCATACAGATGTATGGGGACCTAGCAAGGAAGCTCAATATCTGGATCAAGGTATTATGTTTCCTTTATTGATGATTGCAGTAGATGGACTATCCTATTCTTTATGAAACACAAAGATGAAGTTTTTTCATGTTTCAAAAGATATTTGGCTCTTGTGGAGAATCAAACAGGTAAATCACTAAAAAGGCTAAGGTCAGATGGAGGGGGAGAATACTTCTCCCATGAGTTTGATTCTTTTCTTCAAGAAAGAGGAATCAAAAGAGAGGTAACTACAAGGTACACTCCTGAGCAAAATGGAGTGGCAGAAAGGAGGAATAGGACAATTGTTGAAGCTGCAAGGTCTATTGTAAATGAAAAGCATTTACCTAATTACTTATGGGCTGAGGCTGTATCTACAACCACTTACTTGATTCACAGGTTGCCTTCAAAATCCCTTGATGGGATGATTCCATATGAGGCTTGGAATGGAAGAAGACCAAGCTTAGATCATTGTAAAATTTTTGGATGTATTGCTTTTGCTCATGTTCCTTCACAAGTTAGAGGCAAGATGGATCCAAAGGCAGAAAGGTGTGTATTTATTGGATATGACAACAATCAAAAGGGCTACAGGTTATACAACCCTACCAACAAAGGATTCTTGGTAAGCAGAGATGTAGTTTTTGATGAGAACAATTCATGGTATGAAGATTCATGCAGGAAGAACAATTTACCATATGATCTTGAAGAAGATTTTCCAAAGCTTGGTAGAGAACAATCAAAGATTGAAGAACAAGACACCTCGGAGGATGATGAAGAATCTCACATGGAAAAGATCAAAGCATGGAAGTCTAAAGGTAAAACAAAATTGCAGGAACTTGGACATGAGGCAGAATCATCACATCATGGCCTATGAAGATCTATGAGGGAAAAGAAAAAACCAGAAAGGTATGGGTTTGACACCTCATTAGTAACTAAACATTCTATCTACATAGCACAGGACATAAACCAAGAGGAGCCATCATCATTTGAAGAGGCCAAAGCAAAAACAGAATGGAAGCATGCAATGAAGGAAGAGATTGAAGCACTTGAGGAAAACAACACTTGGGATTTGGTGCCCAAGACTTCATCCATGAAGGTAATAGGCTCAAGATGGGTCTATAAACTCAAGAAGAATTCTGATGGTTTCATTAACAGGTATAAGGCAAGGCTTGTAGCAAAAGGCTTTGCACAAACTCAGGAAATTGATTATGAGGAGACCTTCTCTCCTGTGGCAAAGATGCCTACTATTAGGGTTTTGCTTAGTATTGCCTCTTCCAAGAATTGGAAGATACTTCAACTAGATGTAAAGAATGCATTCTTGAATGGTTGGATAACAGAAGAGGTATATATGGCACAACCACCTGGTTTTGAGAATCAAGTTTATCCTGATTATGTGTGTAAACTTAACAAAGCATTGTATGGTCTCAAGCAAGCTCCAAGAGCTTGGAATTTCAGGCTTGTTTCATTCTTGCAGGACAAAGGCTTTCAACTAAGCAAGGTAGATCCTTCACTCTTTATTAAAAAGAGTAATTCTGAGGTCATCTACTTATGTGTATATGTAGATGATATTATATTGACAGGAAATGATGCAGATGGTATGAAGAAGATCAAAGATCAGATGAGACAAGAGTTCAAGATAAGTGATTTGGGTTCACTTACCTACTTCCTAGGTTTGGAAGTTGTCTACAAAGATCATGGTTTGTTTCTCACTCAAAGGAAGTACATTAAGGACATGTTGGCAAAATTCAAGATGCAAGATTGTAAGATTGCAGGTACTCCAATGGAGGTCAATCACAAATTGAGCTCACATGAAGGTGAACTCATAGAGGACATCACATCATATCAAAGTCTAGTGGGTAGTCTCAATTATGCCACATTGACAAGAGTAGACATATGTTACATTGTGAGTGTGCTAAGTCGATTTATGCACACACCAAGGAAACCACATATGGATGCTGCCAAAAGGATTCTCAAGTATCTCAAAGGAACCATAAATGAAGGACTTTATTATCCTTATGTATCTGATTTAGGTTTGAAGCTATTTTCTGATGCAGATTGGGCTGGCTCCAAGGAAGATAGAAGGAGCACTTCAGGTTATCTTACCTTTACATGTTCAAAGCTTATTTCATGGTCATCCAAGAAGCAACCCACAATTGCTCTCTCTTCTACTGAAGCTGAATATAGAGGTCTTGCCATAGCTACACAAGAAGCTATGTGGATGAAGACATTATTCAAAGATCTTGGATTGGAGTTTGGAACTCCAACTATTTTTTGTGACAATATGAGTTCTATTCATTTGGCTGCTAATCCTATTTTTCATGCAAGGACTAAACATATTGAAGTTCATTATCACTATGTACGAGAAAAGGTTCTAAGCAAAGAGATTCAAATATCATATGTGTCCACTCATCAACAATGTGCAAATATTCTAACCAAAGCATTGGATGGTACAAAGCTTTGCAAATTCAAGGCTATGATTGGTTTGCAGGTAATCTTGGAAGATTGAAGACCTCAAGCATACTTGGCTTGAGAGGGAGCTGTTGGAGCAAGTCTATGACAAGCCTAAGTATTGGCTTGAGTCCCACAAAGTCATAGAAAAAGCCTTAAAATGAAGACTATGTAAAGTTCACTTGTGAACTACCTCTTGTAACTTTTGAAGAGTTTACTTAATGTAAAAGTGAAAGAATCTTAAGTGGTTGAGTCCACTTGATCAAGAATGGAAAGAGGAGCCACGAATTCGTGATTTTTGGTAGGTAGAGAATCAAATCAATCATTGATTGATTCGAGAGTGATTGAGGGAAGTTAGCCTCCCAAACTCAACTATAAATAGATGGCAGTTTTAGTCGTGGTTAGAGAGACCTATGTGAAGACCTCCAAGAGCTGAGCTTTATGCCATATCAAGGTGTGATTACAAGGCACACATATGTATCAGTAAGTCATTGTATTTTACAAGCAATATACTTTCATTTTCATGATTATTTGAGTTCATCTTTCCATGTTCTTGTGAAGTGTACTACTTACTGCCATTACTCTCAGTTTTTCTCAGTCAGCTTGCAGAGATGTTTTCTCTGAGATTGGTGCATCATTTTCAATGATTTAACTTTGTAAAGTTAGCTCTATAAGTCTACTATATGCTCACAAATTTTCATGTCATTTTGATGTTTCAATCTTCAGTTATGTTCAGTTGAAGTCAATAGTGTCTGTGCATTTTCACTTCTCTATCAGGTACCCGACTTTTTCACTCATCTTGTCAGAGGTCTTTCTCAGTGGTTACTTATCCCAATTCAGTGATTTGAAGCTTATTGGATTCAGCTTACTGTCTAGTATAACCATACAAATTTTCATAATCATTGGATTTCTACATTTTGAGTTATGTTGATTTTTCTGCTCACTGGTCTCAAACTGTAGCAGCCCGTGAAAATCGGGATGATGTCATCAGTTGTTAAAACTCATTCTCAATGTGTGGTTCATTATTTTTTATGAGATTACTCTTGAAAGTTAGCTCTTTAAGTTACCTAGACTTCCCTAAGAGGAATTAAGCTAATTGCTGTTGTGCTTAGAGAATTATGTAAAACACTGGACAGGTGTATGAACCAAGAATAGCAAGTTTTCACCTCTGAGCTAACTCCAACTTATCTGTTTTGATCTATCTTTTTGAGAGTGATCTTCCAAGGTACATAGGGTGTCTAATACATCCATTGGCAAGCTAGAAGGGCCCACCATATACTCCTGGAGTTCATTTGGCTGGTGTAGATCAAGGATTTTGCAACACCTCTTCATCTTCAAGCACATACCTATCCATCTCTTCAGAGGAGTCAGTGAAGGTGCTTCCTAACATTCACTGTTTTGGCCATAACTTGAAGAGCAGTTACCAGATTCAAGTAAAGGTAAGATCAATAGATGCGTCTCGTTGAGAGCTTCGAAAAGAACCCGTTATTACCCATATTCAAGGTTCGGAACTGGGAGAAACATTCAAATTTGTATTTACTGCTATAAGTGGTATCACGGCAGACACTTTTAGAGATTAAGTGAGTTGGAGAGGTAGTTGTTGATATATTTAGGTTGTGATGTGTGTGAACACACTAGGACCGCCGGGGCACTTTTTTCCCTCTTCAGGAGGTTTTTTTCCCCCGGCTTGTATATATGCCTATTGCCCTAATGGGCTACTTATCTTTGTACATTCTCTAGTAATATATTCAGTATTGTGTGTTGTGCTCCAAGCTTCTTCTTCTTCCTTGTGATGTTCGCGTGCTTCCGCAGACGTCTAACTCCAACAATTGGTATCAAAGCAGGTTGTCGCTTCATCTAGGGTGCTGTTAGCTCAGTAAAGGGTCGAATTTTATGCACTACCATGTTTCTATTTGGCAGAGAATCTACTTGATTGCAAGGAATATGAGCATGTTCATGATGCAATTTTTTGGGAACTCACTTATGGCAAGCTATTCTTAGCGTAGACACTCTCAACAAGCTCAAAAATTATGGGAGCAAGTGCACCTAGAAGGTGTGCCTTTGAACAATGTGTCATGGAACATGATGGTTCAAGACAAGGTATTAAGGGGGAGGCAGGAGCTAAGTATGATGTGATTGATGTGGAGGGGAAAACAGCTTAGGATTGCACTCAAGATGTGGAGATCAAGAACTTCATCTCCCCTTGTTCAATTGATTAAATTACTGCCCTTTTAAGAGATTCTAGTGAGGGACTAATTTCTTCTTGAATCCTTTAAGATGTGTGTTTTCTTATGAGTCAATAGAGAGGGTAATACTAAAATTATCCATAGAATACCAATGCTTGCTGTGTTTTGAGCCCCGTACAAAAATTACCTTACGTGGTAGGGTTGCTCTCATATGTCTTGTCAATCTAGAATTTCTGTGCCTTTGGCCACTTCGAAAAAGTCTATACAGAGCAATGCAGGAGAAGTGGGGAACGTGGGAGTGTCAGAGAGTTGGAGGAGTGGAGTGTTAGAGGAGTGGGTCGTCCTCCAAACTGTCAGGAGGGAGTTATATCCTTGATGCGCACATGGGCGACTCTCTCTTTGTTTTTGGGGGAGGGTTGTGCTTTCTTCTGGTGTGGCAAGGAGAAGTCGGGACAGGGAAGTTTCTTGGTGGATCCGTCGAGGTAGACAAAGAAAGATGATAAGGGGCTCTCACGTTTTTGTGCTGCTTCTAGACAAAGGTCAAGAGAGAAGTAAGAGAGCAGAAGGTGATCGTTTTTTTTTCTTTTTTTTGGTTGGTCTTGTGTAGGTACACGCTGTCGGCGGGTAGTAGGAGCATCCCTGCTATTTTCCATTTTAAGAGAGCCGCCATAGAATAGCACCTACCTGGGAGGAAAAAGAAGCCCGGCTCAGAGGCCGGGACTAGTGGCAGACTGAAGCAGAGCTCACAGTAGGTGACTTGGGGGGGATGATTTGCCATAACCACGTCCTGGAGGTGGATGTGGTTGCACAAACTACTGCCCAGGTCGATTATGAAGTGTGCATGAAGGACACAGTACAGTGATATGAGTCGGATGCCTTAAGGATATTCAAGTGTTTGATATCGAGTGGTGGTGTGTTCACGTTCTTTTCTTCAACGAATCAGCCAAAATGAAGGCTTGCATAAATGGCCCTTTCAGAGAAGAAGAATCGATTGAATTTAGGAAGGACCATATGAATCGAATCACTGCAAGGAACTTGGCAGCTGTGGTGCTTTTGTTTTCTTAGTCCTCTACGACTAAAAAGAGGGGAATTTTTGAGAAGGTTTCTGGATCTTGCATGGTAGATAACCCAAAAGGGGGGCAAGGTACTATCGTCCATGGAGTTGCTGGACAGTCGTGTATTCTTCATCTGAGCTGCATTGCAAATGGTGGAAAAGGGAGGAGGTGTGACTCCAGCTCTGTGCTTAAGAAGTTCCGAGAGTAGCAAGCTCTAGACTGTACTCTCTGTGGAATTCTTTGATGCCATACATTATCTCACAGAATTCAAGCGTTGTCGGTTCTGCTTCTGGCATATTGTCATCCTCGAGTACAACAAAGAAAAGAGCACGTTTGGAAAAATACATCAAGAGACTTTTTGGTAAATCTGGTTGCAGATGTATTGTTTCAGGATGGCAGTTCTCATAGGGGCAATTGAGAAACAAAAAAACTTGTTTATTTGCTTAATCCGGAGAGTGCTTCTCGACTTGCAAACTCATCTCCTTGGGAAGCTCATAAGTTCACAAAGTCGTCTACTCCATATGTGGCATAGATTGTGGTTTTGACAATTTTATTTTTGACATAGATTGTGGTTTCGACTTGCAAACTCATCTCCTTGGGAAGCTCATAAGTTCACAGAGTCGTCTACTCCATATGTGGCATAGATTGTGGTTTTGACAATTTTTTCAACCACTGAATTGGATTATCATGAAGCACATTTAGGCTCCACTAGTGTTGCGGCCTTGCTCTGTCAGAGATCTGAATCTCAAATGAAGAGGAGACTCGATCGACTTTGAATGCAACTCTTGGTGGTTGTTGGGAGAGTGGAAGAAGATAAACCTACAAGGAATGAGGCCAAATTTGTTGAGCGGGCATAGAAAGATTAACAGAGTTTTACGGTGATATAACAAAATCAGAATGAATCTACCTTTCCTCACATGAAACCCAGGGACATGATAGGGGACTGAAGGGGTCGGTGAGCAGGCTTCCTTACTACTCGTGGTGTCTGAGGGTCGCGATCGACAGTAAGTGGAAAGTCCTGGGCTATTCTAATGGTGGTGTGCAGGTGCATATGAGCAGCTAGCAAAAGGGGATTTGAGTCTCATACACCGAGGGGGTGTTGGGAGTGTGCTTCCTTCCTTCTTCCTCTGTGGCTGAAGCGGTTGTTGTATGCTCCAGGGGAGAAAGGCTAGAGCAAGAGACCATCGGAGGGGGGACTCTCTCTGATCGGGGCAGCCAACGGGAGACCCTGTCAGGCCAAGTTGGGGACGTGCTCTTACAAGGATCTTTAACATGGGGCTGTTGCTGATTTCTGGGACATTGGCAAGGTTGTGCCTGATTGTCTCCTGGCCAGACATAATACAACAGGAGCCTCATTTATAGGCCTCATGCTAAATATTCGTGTTGTAATCCTGAAGTGGACAGTTATATGAGCCATTAACGACAAGATCAGAGGTATGTCATGATGTGATTTATTGATGTAGGTGATACTTTCCGCTAATATCAAGCCTAGTCGAATATGGATACATTATGATGCTGAGCGATGATGTGGAAGTGCTTTAATCTGGAACCATTTGTCATGTCATCCTGATCAATCGTAATAGAAATAGAATGAGTTTGTAAACAGGAGTTGACATTGGTAAAGCTTGGTATGATTAAATAGAAAAATTTTGACTATAGTCCCTTCACTATGCAGACAATCACGTTTTCGTAATCATAGTGTATGAATCCAGCACCTTCTAATGCTTATTGGGATTGATTATTAAACTTTTGGAGCAATGAAAAATGAACACCCAATTAGGATGAATGGTAATATAAAAGGATGATGCTTGAACACATTCCAACTCTGGAAACAACGAAACGTTAGAGGTGTTAGAGGCTGCGACGATAGTTGAGGTGAGGCCACACCGTGTCAGATCATGAGTGTTGACCCAACATGCCTTACTATTTTTTAGTGTTTTAACCATTGTGGCTGTAGTCTGTTACTACATATAGTCATTTGGGGAGCTGTACCAAAATCTATTTTCTATCAGAAAGGATTATGATATCCATAAGGGTGGGTATGTCGTAGACGATAGAAAGAGGTGTATGTGTAAAAGTGTGTGTGTGTGTATTGGAGAGTAGTTAGTGCATAAGTAAGTTGTGGCCGAGGGTGCGAGAGTAAGTATCTAAGTGAAGTTCTAGTTGAGGGTATGTGAGAGGGTGTATGTGTGTTGGTGAGTGCATGTGTATGTGAGTATTAGTGAGCATACGAGAGTATGATAGGAAAAGGGAGAGAGTGAGGAAAACAAGGGGTGCATGTGTAAGAGTGCAATTGGGAATTGGAGGGTGACAGTGCACGATTACGTATGCATGTGTGCCAGAGGATAGGTGTGAGGGTGTGTATATATGAATGTGTGGCCGAGCATGCATGTGTGTGTACAAGGGGAAGAAAGTAAATGTGTCTGGGTGTGTGCATGTAGGCGTGTGTGTGGGTGAGAGAAGGTGGATGCGAAAGAGCTAGAAAGAAAAACAAATGAGAGGAAGAGAGATAGAGAGAGAGTAGACTACCATTAGTGAGGGTGTGGGGGTCCTTTCTCACGTATTAGAAGCAGAATCACGAGATCACTTGGTTTTGGAATAAGCGCATAGTATTGAATTTGAGCGGGGAGTGCTGTGGTGAATTGGGCTTCTAGGGTACACATGAGGGGATACTAGCATAGTGCAGGAGTGAGGTTGAATGGGAGTTGGAAGCGAGTACACTGAGAGTGGGAGTAAGGGTGTGTGTAATCGAGTGTGAGGGTGCGCAAGAAGAAGAGGGTCAAAAGTGAGTAAGTGGGTGTGAATGCGTGAGAGAGTGGGTGAACGCGGGTAAGTGTGCATCAGCCAAGGGAAAGAAACCCAAGACGGAAAAGAGGGGTTTCCAAGTAGTCAAAAGCACGGATATTTGCTAAACTCGAGTGGAAATATAGGACCAAAAGCTAAACAAGTGCATTAATTTGCATAAATCTAGTTGATTGGGCCTTATCCAAGTGCCATCGACAGTCCTCCGTTTGCAGTCTCAGAGTCGCACAAATTTTGGTGAGCATACTCAGCGTGTTTTTGAGATCAAAACTGCTTCCCTCTGTGGTGCCAAAATCGCGATCTGAGCTCGTTTCATCTGCTACAGGTCTAGCGGAATTCATCTGGGCAGTTCTGTTCAACTTTTTGAGATACAGTCAATTTTTTGCATCAAGGTATTTTAGTCACCAACCATGGCTGAAAGCAGTGATGTATTCCGTATGTTGGCTGTTGAGGATAAGTTGGATGGTACCAACTACCCATTATGGGCTTACATGATGCGACATGTGTTGGTTGCAAAAGGACTGTGGAACATTGTGTAGGGTGTCGAAAAACGTCCTATCACACTTGCAAATGTTACAACTACAGGTACTGAAGCTGATGCAGGAGTCGAAGATGATGATATTCTGCATATTCCTGTTCGTA
This sequence comes from Ceratopteris richardii, assembly GCA_020310875.1. Classification (NCBI taxonomy): domain Eukaryota; kingdom Viridiplantae; phylum Streptophyta; class Polypodiopsida; order Polypodiales; family Pteridaceae; genus Ceratopteris; species Ceratopteris richardii. Next base: position 156,071,164 of record CM035419.1, on the reverse strand, counting down.
CTCCGGTTTCTGATGCACCTACTATAGAGCAGATTCGTTGGGATGGCAGAGATGCCCAGGCACATGCATTGATAGATTTGTCTATCAAACGTGCCATTATTCCTCACATACGCTCTTGCAGAACAGCTAAGGATGCTTGGGATACACTTACCACATTTTACCAAGCTAGGAATGAGGCGCGTGTTGCTTACCTCCAAAAACAGTTGGAGAGTGAGCACATGAATGAAAACTAGGCCGGACACTAGGTCTGGACAGGGCCAAAAGTACTCCAAAAACTATAAAAAGAGCTAGAGAGCTCATTTTTGAGGTTAGCTTGTTAGAGAATAGAGCTTTGGTAAGAGAACTCTTTTGCAATTGAAGCTTTCCATTGTTCCTGTCTTTGATTTTACCTTGTGTGCATGTGTGTGTATGTGTGTGCATGTTTGTGTGCTTTCACTCATGCACTTATGCCTTCACTTGCTTGTGGTCTTCATACCAGTCCTCACATCTCCGCGGATTGACAAGTAAAGGAGGTGGTGCTTACGCTGTCGGAGAGATTCACTCTCCTTACTTGAGAAGAGTTTTTTTTTAAATCAAAGTTCCTAATGGATGAGCATGTAGCAGAGTCATTGCTTTGTTCTTGGAACATCCATTAGCAACTTTGATTTAAAAAAAAACTCTTCTCAAGTAAGGAGAGTGAATCTCTCCGACAACGCTTGAGCTACACCAAATTTTGGCGCCGTTGCCGGGGAGAGAGCTTCGAGGACGAGCGTTATGATGGTAAGATCGTATTTGCGACGTTGGAAGGTAAAAAAACTGTCATTTTGTTCATTTTCTGATTTTTCTTCTTCATCTTCATCATCATCACCATCTCCATCTTCTTCCATCTTCTTCTTCATAAAAATTTCTTGTTTTTTAGTGCATTTTCACCATTTTCATACCATATTTCATGCATTATTGTGCAAGGAGGAGTTAGGAAGTGCAAGAGAGAGCAAGCGCTTGTGTTTTTTCATAATTTTCTGCACATACGGAGCTCGCCATTTCTCGATGCTCAGAAATTTGAATTTCCCACAAAAAAACACGATTCTAATAGAAAATCGCGATTTTCATAAAATTCAAAATTTTTCAAAAAAATACGATTTTCTATTTCCCACCTAAAAGCCTCTTGAAAAGAACACGATTTTGGGGTCATTCTCAGAATTGCGATTCTGTAGTTGTGCTCAAAATCGTGATTCTCTAAATTTCTGAAAACCATGATTCTGAGGCAAAATCGCGATTTTCAAGTAAAAACACGACTTTGATAAAACACAATTTTCAATGGGCTAAAAATCGCGATTTTCACAAATCATGATTTTTAGCAAAACACGATTTTGGGAAAAACACGATTCTCTGGTTGTGCTCAAAATTGCGATTCTCTAAATTTCTCAAAAACACGATTCTGAGAAGACACGATTTTCAGTGGGCTCAAAATCGCGATTTTCAAAAATCACGATTTTCAGCCAAAAACATGATTTTGTGAAAACACGATTCGCTGTGGCTCCAAAATCATGATTTTCAAAAACACGATTTTCAAAAAACACGATTTTCATATAAGATACAAAATCGTGATTTTTAGAAACATGATTTTCAAGAACACAATTTTCAATCAAATAGCGATTTTCTGGTCATTCTCAAAATCGTGATTTTCAGGCCAAAAACACGACTTTGATCAAATACGATTTTCATTGAAAATCGCAATTTTCATGTCAAAAACACGATTTTGAGAAAACATGATTTTCATTCAAAATCGCGATTCTGTGTCATTCTCAAAATCGCATTTTTCACGATTCTCACTCAAAATCACGTTTTTCACGATTTTCATGACACAATTTTCAAGCTCGACTAAGCATTGCGATTATCTCACAACATTGCGATTGTCTAGTCTTCAGGATCGCGATTTTCATAGGTGCTCAACATCGCGATTTTCATTTCACAAAATTGTGATTTTTATGGTTGCTCAGCATCGCGATTTTCATGATCCCTCAGAATTGCGATTTTCATTAGTGCTCAGCATCGCGATTTTCATGATTTCACAAAATCGTGATTTTCACAGTTGCTCAACATCGCAATTTTCATAATTTCACAAAATCGCGATTTTCATAAGAGTCCAGCATCGCGATTTTCAGACCCCTTAAAATTGCGATTTTCACACAAAATCGTGATTTTTCCATAAGTGTGTGTTTCCCTGTTTTGACCCTCAGAAGCCTGATTTGACATAACTTTTTCATCAAAAGTCCATTTTTTGAGCTCTATAGCTCGTTGGAAAGCTCGTTTTGAATCCTACACGGCCTCAACTATTTTTTATAAAATGCGTTGATTTTCAGATAGGATAATTTGAAGTTGACCCTCAAGTGGGACTAGGAAACCAAGGGGGCTCCAAGGGATTTTGAGCAATACAAAGGGGAATTTTGGGACTAGAAGACAAAGCTTATGAACTTGAGATCTGGTAGACACCTAGGCAAGGATAAACAAAGCATTAGATCTTCTGAGGCTAGTGTCAACCATACAGCTAAGTCTTGGGCACAACAACTAAGTGGTTATCCTTACGAATTAAGTTCAGACACAAGTGACTCAGAAATGTCTTTTAGCATGGGGAAACCTACAGGTAACTCAAGCACTACCAATTTACAAACACCAGAAGGTCCATATAAGACACAATTGGAATATATTCGGACCAACCGATTAGGTGCTCGCATCTATGAGGACGGTCTAAGGCGATCAGTAGTCCAACTCAAAAATCTAGATCAACCCTTTGGACTTGAACACCCAGTAGTAAAGTTTGAAGAAGGTTCATACATTGATAAGGAAGGAACCATGTATGTGGTCACCAACCTACCAGATAGGACTGATGAGTTTAGAAATATCATTCCTAAGAATGAGATAGGAGACCTAGAACAAGGAAATGTAGGACAAGGACCCCAGACTCCTAGAGGTAAGTCAGTTTTGACCAGAGTGATCACTCCAGATTGAATCCCTCAAGACAACAAAAGCATAGAACTATTCTTGAATAGAGAAACAGAGGAAGTCTTTTGGAGATTCAAGCTAGATCAACCTAGCCAATTGGTTATAGTCATCATCTACGAGTTCAAGGATCCAGAGACACCAGACAAAGTTGTCTACTTGGATAACACATCAGAGAAAATGTTCTTGGTAACAAAACATGATAGACATGCATATACTTGGAAGAGTGAATTGATTTTCCCTCCACCAAGATCGAATGTTTCCCATGGCCTCCAAGGAGTAGGATCATCCCACGCTCATGACGCCAAGAGAGAAAGAACTAGAGAGAGACCTGAGGTAAGTTTTGGACACACTGTGGGCAGAAATAGATCAGGATTTGAAAATGAAAGACCTGAAAGAGAGAGACATCAAGTACATAGGCAACAAAGAGATGATGATTTTCCATTGCCTAGACCCCGAGAGCACCCAAGAACACTTAGACCCACTCAAGTGATCAAGGCAATGAAGAATTAGTTTGATGGGATAGGAGATCCTTATGATCATGTGGCCGAGTTCAAACAAGTGTTGAGAGCTGAACAGGTTGAGGATTTGTTCACCCACTATGAGGCATTTGGTTTGACTCTTAAGGGCACTGCCTTAGCTTGGCTTCAACCACTAAGTAGTCGCAACTATCGTGATATAGGTCAACTGCTAAACGAATTCATTGTAGAATTTTCCAAGAGTGGTATGAGGCATAACACATCATCTTTGATCCACAGCTTCAAGCAAACACCCCAAGAAACAGTGCGACTAGCAGGTAGAAGGTTCAGATAGTACCTATAAAGATGCCCTCCTCTAGAGTTACCCACACCAGCCAAACAAGTGGCTTTTTTTTTAGATGGCTTACTAAGCACCAAGTTAAGATCATATGTGTACTTGAAAGAGCCTAGAAGCATAGAAGAGTGTGTGCGGACCTGCATTGACATAGAAGACAACTTGGGTGAGGAGCTAGAACTATCCAAACTCTATAAAGACTCTGATAGTTCTACTAGTCATACCTCCAGAGCCTCCACTCAGCTAGAAGAAATAGCAGAGCAAGTTGCCAAGAAGCTAGGAGTTCACCTCATTGAATCGGTGTTATACTTGCGGAGGCGACCACATGGCTAATGTATGCCCATTGCACAACCAAAACATGAGAGAAAAGAATGCTCCATATTGCACTATTGAGAGAAAATACACAAACCATACGGCTCAAGATTGTCCATACAATAGACAGAATTATCAGCAACCTTACCAACAAGGTAGGTATCAGAACCAATACCAACATCCATATTATAGACCACAACAACAGTATCAGGCACCATATAGACCACAACCAGTCCTAGGAAACCAACCACCAGTGCCTGCCAATGTAATTCCAGTTAAGTATGCAGTGGCAGAAGAGAACCTTAATAGAGCATTGGTGCCAGTGGCCCCACTGATTTCAGAGAATGACTCTCATGCTCATAGTTCAGACTACTCCCATGAAGGTAGTCCACATGCTTATTACACAGAGTCACCTGAACATAGTGAGAGTTACCCGTATCAATATGAGGCACCACCTATGGAACAAAATTGGGAGCCTGAATACTCCAATGTCATGTACACAAATGCTAACCCTAGGCCCCAATTGAGACAAGTAAGACCACAAGCCCCTAGAGGACCATGTTTCAGATGTCAGGGCGACCATTTCATTCGTGAATGTCCCCACCCATCAACTCCGGGACAAGGACAGGCTATCACAATACAAGCCTTTTGTCCTGAATGTGGCAAAGACCATCTCCCAGAGATTGTCCAAGAAACCCCTCTAGTGCACCCAAGATTACACCCATTAATGTGGTAGGCTTAGTGGTGGATTCAAGTATTAGTAGCAGTAATGTGGCTCCTATACAGGCAGTCACTAGGGCACAAGCCTTAAAACAGGATAAGCCAGCTGAACAATCAGAATCAAGTGAATCAAGAGAGCCCAATAAGAGAAAAACAAGAACATGGAAAGATACTAGAGAGAAGGCCAATCGCAAGTGAAATAAAAAGTTATCGGAACTCGAAGAAAGCTTGAAAGAAGCGAAAACAAAAATAGAAGACATAGCATCTCAAAGTCCCTCGCATGCCGAAACTCCATCCACTCCACCTCATCCCACCCCACCACCCATTGTAAATAGACCACAACCAGGGTCTGTTCTTGTAGATCCAACCCCAGAAGGCTTGGACATGATGTTCAAGGCCTACCAGGCTCGACTTCAAGAAGGGCCAACAATTGCAAACCTAGACAAGAGTTACCCTAGAGCGGATTTAGAGATTGAACGGATGAAGATGTGCATGAAAATGGTAGAACAAGCTCAAGCTATGCTCGAGACTAGTCAAAAGTTCAATCAAACAAACTCTGCCAAACCAGATTTGCATTTCCAGGGCTTACTAGAAAGATTAGAGCAGTTGGTAAACAAACCACAAGTTTCTTTACCTCCACAGGCTCAACCAGTTATTGAGAGAGAAAGCTCACCACCAATGGGAGCTTATGTTCCTAATTCCACAGATGCTGGAATACCTCCTTCAATTCAACACTACTCTCAACAAGAGTTCTTGCAGGAAATACAAGAAGAGAAATGGGCCAAGGAGAAGGGTAATTCCCCTCCTATTCATGAGATTGATGACCTTCATGATCAATTTTCCCAAGACATTCCATCTATTTACGGAGATGAAGCAGAACAACAAGAAGATGAAAGATTAGATTTTGAATCTAATACTTTAGAAGAGCTGCCACAATTCACAGGCCCATGGGAATCTGAATCTCTTCAGATCAGAGCTCCCACGATACTGGTAAGACATGAAGACTCAGTGGTCCCAAGGAACACTGATGTCATGAAGAACACTAAGGTTCAATGTCATCTCATTGTAGAAGAGCTACTCAAAGCAAAACGTGAGCTAAGGAACCATGTGAAGGATAAGGTTCCAGAACTTGATTCCAATATGCCAAAAGGAGGCTCTAAGCAGAAAGTACCAGAGATACCTCTAGATAAAATAGGAGACATGTGTGAGGGTGAAGAAGGTAATACTTATCTTCCAATCACCTACCAAGGTTACACAACCAAAGCAATCATAGATTCAGGTGCTGGTGTTGCTATTGCGACCACCTCATTGTGGAAGCAATGGGGAAAACCCACATTAAGACCAACCAGAATGAAGCTTCAAATGGCTGACGGTCATTTTGAAAGACCTCTAGGATTGCTAGAAGGGATAACTCTAACCACTTGTGGTGTAGAGTTTGAACACACTTTTGCTATATGTGACTTTGAGAAAAATAATGTCTATGAGATGATCCTAGGAAGACCCTTCCTATGACAATTGCAAATAGTACAGGATTGGGGAACCAACTCCTCGTACTTACAACACTTAGGGGTCACCACCAAGGTCAATTTGAAGGATTACACTTTCAGAGATGTACCACCCCTATAGTGGAATCCTATCCACAAAGCGAAAGAAGATTCTATCTTTGTGCATTCTGGAAGTTCACTTGATCCATCCTGGTTGCATGAAGATACTCATTTGTGGATGTGCAAGGTCATGGAGGAAGAGGAAAAACGCTTAAAGGCAAGAGAAGAAGGAAATTCTCCAGGAGATAGACCAATTAAAGACCCAGCCTATACACCGATGATCTTTCCAGATGAGGAATTTGAGACTCATGGTTGGGCAGAAATCTTAGCCACCATGGACATTGCAGTCAATGAAGAACAATGGACACCTCATTGTGATGAGGAGGGTTATGATATTTCAGTGTTCATGTGTCAGCCCTTGCTAGAAGAATGTGACCCTAGTGATGTCATAGAAGAGGAAGAGAATGACGATGATCGAGAGTCCATTGTGATGGATAATTTCTTTAACTCGAAAAAGCACTATTTAGAAGATGTAGGAGTATTAACCAGAAAGAAGAAGAACCTCTCACAAGCATTAAAACGGTAAATTCAAAGGATGGAAGTGAGAGTGGTCAAAAGAAAAAGAAAAGAAAAGCAGTGAAACAAGAACAAGAGGAATCATTGTTTGAGGTACCAGAAAAATTCAAGAAATATGAAGTTGACGACCGAAAATTTTTGGTACAAATGCGTACGAGAGAGGCCATTACAGGAGAAGCATACGATAATAAAAAAAGACCAAAAAATTTGTGGTAACCATTGAAGAGAACGAAGAACGATGTACATACATAGGAGATGACCTAAGTGCAAAGGAAGAAATGGAGCTTGTAGCTCTATTAAGGGAATATAGGGACGTGTTTTCATGGCATTATAGAGACTTGAAGGGGGTAGATCCAAGAATATGCTCTCATACAATTCCCATGACCGCTGATGCCAAGCCCACCAAACAAAAGCCCTACACATATAATGACACTTATGCTGTAAAGATAAAAGAGGAAATTGATAGGTTGATTGAAGCTGGATTTATCTATGAGATTGAGCATACTGAATGGGTGTCCCCTATTGTAGTGGTGCCCAAGAAGAATGGGAAGTTGCGAGTGTGCATTAACCTTAAAAAAGTTAATGCTGCTACGATTCGAGATAGTTATCCGCTTCCAATCACTGAACATCTATTGGAGCATGTTGCAAGCAAGGAAGTTTATAGCTTCCTTCATGGATTTTCAGGTTACAATCAAGTAGCCATTGCCCCAGAAGATCAACACAAAACAGCTTTTGCCACAGAGTGGGGAATCTTTGCATTTTGTGTGATGCCATTTGGGCTCACAAATACACCTGCAACATTCCAAAGGCTCATGTGTCATGTCTTCAAAGAGTTCTTGCGAAAGAGCTTAGAAGTATATGCGGACGATTTATGTGCTCATTCCCAAGAAAGAAGATACCACATCCCTGAGCTCAGACAGACCTTTAACAAGTGTAGAGAATATCGAGTGTGTCTGAACCTAGAAAAGTGTGTGTTCATGGTGCGTCAAGGTAAAATCTTAGGTCATATTGTTTCCAAGAACGGAATATCAACAGACGAGGATAAAGTAAGAGCCATAGCAGAGTTGCCAAGGCCAAGGAATGTTAAAGAGGTACAAGCCTTTATGGGCCATTGTGGATATTATTGTAGATTTATCCACATGTATGCAATCATAGCTAAACCTCTTTATGGTTTGTTGACAAATTTTGAGTGGAATGACGAATGTGAAAATTCCTTCAATGAGTTGAAGAAACGTTTGTGCACACCACCAATATTGACCACTCCTAATTGGAATAAGCCATTCCATGTCCATGTGGATGCCTCCAATCATGCCATAGGATGTGTGCTAGCACAACCCATAGGTGAAGGAAATCTAGATTTGCTTATAGCATATGCCAACAGACAGCTCACTACAGCTGAGAAAAATTATACAACAACAGAGAGAGAAGGTTTAGGCATGGTATATGTCGTGAAGAAGTTTAGGCACTATCTATTGGCCAATAAGCTCAAGTTTTTCACTGATCATCAAGCTTTTTTATATTTGGTCAATAAACCTTGCAATACAGGACGTTTAGTAAGATGGTTTCTCTTACTAATGGAATATGACTTTGAAGTTGTTGTTAGAAAAGGTAGAACCCACCTCCGGACAGATCACCTTTCTTGCATTACTTCAGGAGAGTCACCGCAAGGAGTGTCTGATGAAATACCTGATGCTTATCTGTTCAATTTGGAAGTTGTTCCTAAATGGGCAAATAAGTTGGTACCAGTCCTCACCTTCGGACCCGCAAATAAGAATGTGAAAACCTCGCAAGAAGAAATTGTAAAATCACAAAAATGCCACATATTGGCAAGAAGCATGTACAAACAAGATACGGAGGGTGTACTCGCTTGTTGTGTGGAGGATGACGAACATACTAGCTGGTTGCAACAAGCCCATGAAGGATTGCTAGGAAATCACTATTCTAAACAACAAACATTGCAGAATCTAAAACGTTTAGGAGTGTATTGGCCTAGCATGGACAAAGAAATACATGAGTGGATTAAGAATTGTCCAATGTGTAGAGAGAGACCCCCAGTGGAGCATGCCATCCTTTATCAAGTGTCATTAATTCCTGATTTGAGTGCTCCATTGGTAGAGTTTATGCGATCGGGAACGTTACCCAAAGAGGCTAGTCTAGCAAGAAGACGAAGCATGGAGGAAGAGGCTCAGGACTATGCTTTAGTTGGAGACAACTTATATCGAAGAGGCAAGGATGGTTATCTAAGATTGTGCGTTCAGGAATCACACTATTTGAAAGTCTTAGAAACTACACACAGCGGTGTTGTAGGTGGACACTTCGGTCTTGATCGAGTAATCAAGACCATTCTATTCTCAGGACTTTGGTGGCCCACTCTTCATATGGATGCACATACCTATGTGAAGAAATGTGACACATGCCAACGTGCACAATATCCTATCAGAAAAGACGAGATGCCTTTGAGGCCCATGATGGGAGGACATGCATTCTCGAAGTGGGTTATAGACTTTATAGGTCCTATTAACCCCCCCAGCTAGAAACTCCCATGCAGAGTACATCATTGTTGGCAGTAGTCAAGGAACTGAAGGACTCACAAGACAAGGAAGCCTACGAAGGGGGTCGGAGCGAAGAGAAAGCACAAGCAGACACAGTAGTAAAAGAAGATCTGGCAAGTAGGCCATTTAAATTTTTCATGCATCAAAGAGTTGGGCACACAAGAAGAAGGAGCAAGTAGGGAGCTCCAGGAAATGTATGTCAAAATGTTAGAAGAGATCCCTACAAAAATAGTGATTTTCATCACTAAAAACCATTGTAAATACCATTTCATATTTTTGTAGCTCCATTTTGTGCAAGCCAAGGAGTCCTTGAGCTTGAGGAGATTTAGAAGTACCTCCCTATCAGTTTTCACATTTTTTAGACTCCGTTTGAACCTCCAAATAGGCCCTAGAACCTAATTTTTAACTAGGCCAGACACTAGGTCTGGACAGGGCCAAGAGCTAGTGAAAAACTATAAATAGAGCTAGAGAGCTCATTTTTTAGGTTTGCTTGTAATTGCTTTGAACTTGTATGAGCTTGTTGAAAGTAATCTAAAGAACTCCATTGCTTCTCTCTCTTTGTCTTACCTTGTGTGCGCGTGTATGTGTATGTGTGTGCATGTTTGTGTGCTTCTCACTCATGCACTTGTGCCTTCACTTGCTCGAGGTCATCATACCATCCTCACGTCTTCCCAGATTGACATTAAAGGAGGTGCTACTCATCACTGAGCTACACCAAATTTTGGCGCCGTTGCCGGGGATCGAGCTTTGAGGACGAGCGTGTGATGGTAAGACGTAGAGTTGAGGCGTTGGAGTCATAGGTATTTTCTTCACTTTTATCTATTTTCTTTTGTTTTGATCATCTCCATCATCATCCTCACCATCTCCCACATCCATCTCCATCATAGAAAATTTCAGTTTTTGGTCATATCACCCCACCCATACCATTTCCCTCATTTCACTTGTGAGAGAGAGCGTTTGTGTGCTTGTGATTTTCTGTGTTTTTTGAGCTTTTCTGCAGGAATCAGCATCCCCAGTAGCTGCACCAGCTTCAACAGGTAAAAAATTTGACTGTGCAGGTCCCGAGGCGTTGATCTCTGTCAATCGCGACCGACAGAAAAGTTGACTATTTTGCAAAACAAAGTGTATAACCATGATGTGTAGGCCTAGGGCATCCTAAATGTGTGCTTGAAATTTTAAAATTCCTTAGTTTTCTGTGAATCGCGATCGACCTGTCAATCGCAATCGACAAACCATGACAGATACTTGCCGATTGACCTGTCAATCGCGACCGACACGTCAATCGCGACCGACAGAGTCAACGACCGACTGACCATGATCGACTGAACTTACGTGTGACACGTGTCAATCGCGATCGACCCATCAATCGCGATCGATCCATCAATCGCGATCGACCAGTCAATCGTGACTGACAGCCTCGACGGACCTGTCAATCGCGACCGACCCAGTCAACGATTGCTTGACCACGACGGACAGACCTCGTGACGAACCTGTCAATCGTGATCGACCTATCAATCGCGACCGACAGAGTCAACAACCGACTGACCACGATCGACTGAAAAACCGGGCCACGTGTCAATCGCGATTGACCCATCAATCGCGATTGACAGCCACGACGGACCTGTCAATCGCGACCGACACGTCGATCACGATTGACCTATCAATCGCGATTGACAGAGCTTGCAAACGCGATTGACGGGCAAATTTGGCCAATTTTTTAGGGCAAAAAATAGTGGTCTAATTTTTTGGCAAATTGTGGGGAACTTTTAAGGGTTAGTAGAGCATTGTGAGGCCTATACCCAGAGCATTTTGAGAAGTCCTGTCTACCGGTTAACCTGTTTTAAATCCTAATTTAGCCCCAAAACCCTGAACGGACATAACCTCCTCATACGAAATCCGATTGTGGTGATTTTTGTTTTGTTGGAAAGTACGGGGGAGTACAACCAAAACTTCCACTAGTTACGGTAGAATTAATGTCAGGATTATTAGATAGGGTAATTTGAAGTGACCATATCTCGGGGTAGGGAAACTAAAGTTTCCCTTGGGATTGTTTTCCATAGAGGCAAAAGGCAATTGAGTCTGTGAATTACATGCATGAAAGTGATCTGTCTGTCAACTGAATTCAATTCTTGAGCTAGTTGTGGACTTTTTCAGGTTCTTTGAGAGCATCAAAGGGTACTTGAAGCAAGAGTAAGTGCGAGCTTGGGAACACGTTTCCTGGGCATACAAGGGCAACCAAGGGAAGAAACTTAAGGTTGAAAATTCTCAACACCCTCTGTCAATCCCTAGCATAGGGTAAGTACGGATAGAGGTCTTGATTAATTAAGGACACGTTAAGAACGACCAAGTCCAAGAACTCTAATCACTCAAGTGCAAGTGTTAGGAGATTACAATTGCGAAACAACCTAAGGGAAAAGAACTTAAATTGAGCGACCACACTCAAAGTATGATAAAATTTAAGTGTTCCTTGTGACGAAGATTAAATGGAAAAGAACTGACACCCTAAGGGCAATTAAAAAAGAACAAGTGACTAATACAAAAGAACTCAACAACGCAAAGTGTACTTGGGAAAATTTGAGATCATTCAATTGGGCTTATGAACCTTAGATCAGGATGACACCTAGGGAGAGATAGACAAAGTCTTAGATCTTCAGAGGCTAGTGTCAATCATACTGCTAGGTCTTGGGCCCAGCAGTTGAGCCATCATTCGTACTACCCTAGCTTTGAGACTAGCGAGTCTGAGAGGTCCCACGGTATGGAGAGACCTACAGGAAGCTCCGGAGTGCCATATTTACATAGGGTAGAAGGCCCTTACAAGACGCAACTCGAATACCTTAGGACCAACCGATTAGGTGCTAGCATCTATGAGGACGGCTTAGGAAGATCTGTGGTCCAGATCAAAAACCCTGACCAATCCATTGGACTAGAACATCCAGCAGTCAAGTTTGAGAATGGAGCATACTTGGACAAAGAAGGGACAATATATGTAGTCACCAATCATCTAGATAGGACAGATGAATTTGGGAATGTGATCCCAGAAGCGGACTTAGGTGACCTGGAGCAAGGAAACTTGGGTGTAGAACCTAGAACCCCCCGAGGCAAATCTGTTCTCACTAGGATTATCACACCAGAGTGGATTCCCCAAGACAATAAAAGCATAGATCTGCTCCTGAACCGAGAGTCTGATGAAGCCTTTTGGAGGTATAAATCTAATCAGCCAAATGAGGTGGGAACAATCATGATATATGAGTTCAAGGATCCTGATAGCCCAGGCAGAGTGACCTACTTAGATCACACCTCAGAGAGGGTCTTTGTGGTTACAGAAAATGATAGGCATGCTTACACTTGGAAAGGTGAATTTATTTTCCCCCAACCAAGATCGAATGTGTCCTTTGGTCACCCAGGAGCTGGAACATCCCAAGCTCATGGAACTCAAAGAGACAGACATAGAGATAGACCGGAGGTAAGCTTTGCCAACCCAGTGGGAAGAGACAGAACGAGAACGGAAACAAATAGAGTGGAACCTGAGGGACTTAGAGCCCCAAGGAACCAAAGGAATGCTGAAGATTTCCCTCTGCCAAGGCCTAGGGAACACACCAGGATCTTGAGACTGACTCAGTTAGTTAAGTCCATGAAGAATTACTTCGATGGCACAGGAGACCCATATGATCATGTGGCCGAGTTTAGGCAAGTCTTGAGAGCTGAACAAGTTGAGGACCTGTTCGCGCAATATAATGCCTTTGGTCTAACACTTAGGAACAGAGCCCTTACGTGGTTTCAACCATTGAATGAGAGACAGTTCAAGAGCATAGTCATCACCGAATTCTCTAAAAGTGGCATAAGGCATAATACTTCCTCATTGATACATAGCTTCAAGCAGACCCCTCAAGAGACCGTGAGACTTGCAGGAAGAAGATTTAGGTAGTATCTTGAGAGATGCCCTGTTCCTGAGTTACCCACACCTGCCAAACAAGTGGCCTTATTCTTGGATGGATTGCTAAGTACAAAGTTGCGATCCTATGTGTACTTGAAGGACCCTAGAACCATAGAAGAGTGTGTACGCATGTGCATTGACATTGAGGATAACCTAGGGGAGGAACTAGAGCTTTCAAAAATCTACAAAGATTCTGATAGTGCTTCTAGCCTCTCTTCCTCTCAATCTACATCAATTGAGGAATTCGCTGAGAAAGTAGCTCAAAAACTAGGTGTTTCTAGTAAACAAATCCCAAGGTATGCCCCAGTAAAGAGGTGATATACTTGCGGTGGTGACCACATGGCGAACGTATGTCCCATCATGGCTCAACCCCAAGTGAACCCTAGCAGCCAATATTGCACCATAGAACGGAGATACACAAGTCACACAACACATGACTGCCCATACAATAAGCAAGCAGTTAGGCAAACCTACCTTCAGCCCTATCCACAGCAGGGAAGATACCAGAATCAGTACCCACCACAACAGTATGCTAGGCCTCAACAAGCCTATCCACCACAATATCAGGCCCAGCAAAGACCTCAACCTGTGTTAGCTCAACAACCTCCAGTCCCAGCTAATGTGATTCCTGTAAAATATGCAGCTTCCGAAGAAAATTTGAATAGGGCTATAGTCCCAGTGACTCCATTGCTTTCAGAAAGTGACCCGAGTGATCATAGTTTTGATTCCACTCACATAGATAGTCCACAGGCTTACTACATGCAGTCGCTTGAACATGGTGAGTCGTACTATAGTGAAGAACCGAATGAACCTAGTTGGGAGCCTGATTACACAAATGCCATGTACGCAAATCCCAACACTAGACCTCAACCTAGACAGGTAAGACCCCCATTCCCTAGAGGACCATGCTATAGATGTCAAGGGGATCACCTCATTTGTGATTGCCCAATGCCTGCATCTACACAACCACAGTCAGTAACAATACAAGGCTTTTGTCAAGATTGTGGGAAGGAGCATCTCTTACGAGATTGCCCAAAGAATCCCAATAATATGCCAAAAATAACTCCAATTAACGTTATTGGCTTAGTTGTAGACTCAACAGGAAGTGTCACTTCCACTGCACCAGTGCAAGTGGTCACTAGAGCCCAGGCTTTGCAACAGAACCCAGGAATAGGTCAAGAGAAGAGTGCAAAGGTTAGTGAAACCGAGAGCATAGCCAAGAAACGGTCGAGAGCCTGGAGGGATAGCCGAGAGAGCATAAGAGAAACAAAAGCCAAAATTGTTGAACTCACCTCTCAAACAAACTCTCACATACTACCACCACCCTCATTTCCATCACCATCTAACCCACCATCTGTCCCCCTACCTCCGACCATCCCACCAACCCCTAGAGTAGGATCAGTATTAGCTGACCCCACTCCTGAAGACATAGACATGATGCTTAAGGTATATCAGGCCAGAATCCAAGAAGGGCCAAATGTGACTGATCATGACAAGTGCTACCCTAGAGCTGACCTAGAGATAGAAAGAACCAAGCTGTGTGTGAAAATGGTCGCGTTGGCTCAGACCATGTTTGAAGCCAGTCGTCTCTTCAACTACTCAGGCTCAGCTAAGACACAATTGCACTTGGATGGACTCCTAGAGAAGTTAGAGAGCATAATTGCAAGATCTGCCAAGGAAGAAAAAAATCAAGAAAGAGATGAGGCAAGCAAAAACATAAGCCATCCCCCACGGGAAGCTTATGTGCCCAATTCCACTGAACCAGACACCTCCTCTTCTATGAATAGGTACACACCAGAATTCCTACAAGAGATTCAAGAAGACAAATGGGCTAAAGAAAGTGAAGTCCCTCCTCCCATTGAACTTGTGGATGACACGCATGATCAATTCCCACAAGATATTCCCTCTATTTATGGAGAGCAGGAGAGTGCATAAAGTCGAGAGAGGTTAGACTTCGAGTCTAACTCCCTACATGAATTACCCCACTTCACAAGCCCATGGGAAGCCAAGTTGACTTGTATGAGAGCACCCACAGTCATGGTAAGAAACAAAGACTCAGTCATACCTAGGAATACGGAGGTAGTGAAAAACACTAAAGTGCAGTGCAACCTCACTTTAGAAGAGCTACTCAAAGTTAGGCCAGAGTTATGGAAACATGTAGCCAAACAAGTACCAGAGATAGCAAAACCTCGTTCCCAGGTAGGTTCTCATAGGACAGTGCTAGAAATTCCTCTAGACAAGATAGGTGATATGAGTGAAGGTGAAGAAGGAAACACCTATCTTCCCATTACCCATCAGGGGTACACAACTAAGGCAATTCTGGACTCTGGTGCAGGAGTTGCAATTGCTACCACTTCCCTATGGAAACGTTGGGGCAAGCCAGCACTCAGGCCCACGAGGATGAAATTGCAAATGGATGATGGTCACATAGAGAGGCCTTTAGGACTACTTGAAGGAATAACTCTCACTACATGTGGTGTAGAGTTTGAGCACATGTTTGCCATCTGTGATTTTAGCAAGAACCATGCTTATGAGATGATTTTGGGAAGACCATTTATGCGACAGTTGCAAGTAGTACAGGATTGGGGAACCAATTCCTTGTATTTGCAACACCTAGGTGTCACGACCAAGGTTAATCTCAAAGATTACTCTCATAGAGATGTCCCTCCTATCCAATGGAATCCTATTCATAGAACCAAAGATGATACAGAGTCGGTGCACTCCATAGGATCAGGATCCTCATGGATGCATGAAGACACTCACTTATGGATGTGTAAAGTGGCAGTAGAAGAGGAGAAGAGAGAAAAAGCCAGAGACGTAGGTGCGAAAGAGACACACAAATCAATTCAAGACCCAGCCTATGCACCTGTAGTGTTCCCTGATGAAGAATTTGAACCCCACGGCTGGGCAAAAATTTTAGCAACCATGGATGTACCCATCAATGAAGAACAATGGACACCCCACTGTGATGAGGATGGCTATGACCTTTCAGTTTTCTCCATAGAGCCAATCATGGGAGATGCAGTTTTAGAAGAGTGTGAACCTAGCGCTGATGCATTTGAGGATGCAAGTGACTCCGATCTAGACTCAATCATTATGGACCCACCTTTTGCATCAGATAAAGAATACCTCTATGAAGTAGAATTTCAACCCCAGAGGCACGGAGAGCTTACAAATGATGTAAGGCTAGCCACACATGTGACCCCTAAGGAAGAAGGAAAGAAAAGGAAGAAGAAAGAAGTCACACAAGAAGAGGAAGAATCTTTGTTTGAGGTCCCGAAAAATTTTAAGAAGTATGAGATAGATGATAGAAGAGTCATGATAAGGATGCCTAAACGAGAGGCACAATCAGGAGAAGCCTATGATAACAAAGAAACCACCAAGAAAATAGTGGTAGCCCTAGAAGAAGGAGAGGAGAGATGTACTTATATAGGACATGACCTGACGGAAGAAGAAGAGCGCGAATTGATAGCCTTGCTAAGAGAATACAGAGATGTATTCGCTTGGAGCTACAAGGATTTGAAGGGTGTTGACCCAGACATATGCTCACACACAATTCCCATGACCTCAGACGCGAAACCCTCTAAGCAAAAGCCATACACATATAATGATAATTATGCTGCTAAGATCAAAGAGGAGATAGATAGACTGGTAGAAGCTGGATTTATTTATGAAATTGAGCACACTGAGTGGGTATCCCCCATTGTAGTGGTGCCCAAGAAGAATGGAAAGCTACGTGTGTGCATTAACTTGAAAAAGGTCAATGCTGCCACAATTCGAGATAACTATCTGCTTCCTATCACAGAACATCTCTTAGAAAGAGTAGCAGGCAAGGAAGTGTACAGCTTCCTTGATGGATTTTCGGGCTACAATCAGGTAGCCATTGCTCCGGAAGATCAGCATAAGACAGCTTTTGCCACAGAATGGGGCATATTTGCCTTTAGAGTAATGCCATTTGGGCTTACCAATGCACCCGCTACCTTCCAGAGGCTGATGTGTCACGTATTTAAAGAGTTCTTGAGGAAGAATTTGGAGGTCTATGTTGATGATCTCTATGCTCATTCCAACATTAGACAGACACATATACCTGAACTCAGGCAAATCTTTGACAAGTGTAGAGAATATCAAGTCTGCTTGAACCCAGAAAAGTGTGTTTTCATGGTCAGGCAAGAGATTCTAGGACACATAGTGTCAAAGAACGGCATATCCACCGATGAAGAGAAAGTAAGAGCCATAGCCGAGTTACCTAGGCCAAAGAATGTCAAGGAAGTACAAGCTTTCATGGGGCATTGTGGCTATTACCGATGCTTTATACACATGTACGCCATCATTGCCAAGCCTCTGTATGGACTTTTGACTAATTTTGAGTGGACTGATGAATGTGAGAATTCCTTCAATGAGCTTAAACGGCGATTATGTTCAGCACCAATCTTGGCCACACTAGATAGGAATAAGCCTTTTCATGTTCATGTAGATGCATCCAATTATGCTATTCGGTGTGTACTCGCACAAATTGCGGGTGAAGGTAATATGGATCTTCCAATTGCCTATGCTAGTAGACAGTTGAATGCGACTGAACGAAACTATACAACCACTGAACGAGAGGGATTAGGCATGGTATATGCAGTTAAAAACTTTAGACACTCTTTGCTTGCAAATAAGTTTAAATTTTTTACCGATCATCAGGCATTATTGTACTTGGTAAACAAGCCATGCAATACAGGTAGATTAGTAAGATGGTTTCTCCTACTAATGGAATACGACTTTGAAGTAGTGGTGAGGAAAGGGAAGACTCACTTGAGAGCAGACCATCTCTCTAGGCTCACCTCTGGGGAAGCCCCACAAGGAGTGTCGGATGACCTTCCTGATGCTTACTTGTTTAATTTGGAAGTTGTACCTCAGTGGGCTAAGCCATTAGTGCCAGTACTGACCTACGGGCCTAATCACCCAGTCATAAACACTCAAGATAGAGAGGTAGTAAAAGCCTAGAAGTACCATATCATGGCAGGAAGCATGTACAAACAGACAGATCAAGGGATATTGGCTTGTTGTGTGGAAGAGGACAAGTACGCAAAATGGTTGCAATTAGCACATGTAGGTGCATTAGAGCAACACTACTCAAAGCAAAGAACTTTACAGACACTTAGAAGATTCGGAGTGCATTGGCCTACTATGGAAGTTGATGTCCATAAGTTGTGCAAAGAATGCCTAATATGTTGCACTAAACCACCTGTGGAACATGCCACTCTGTATCAAGTGTCCATCGTGCCAGATTGGAGTGAACCGTTAGTAGATTTCCTGAGGACGAGAACATTCCCTCAAGATATGACACTGGCCAGACGAAGAAGTCTAGAACAAGAAGCCCTAGATTACTCACTCATTGGTGATAATCTATACAAGCGTGGTAAAGATGGTTACCTAAGACTATGTGTCCATGAGAGCGAATATCTCAAGATCTTGGAAGCAACTCACCAAGGTGTAGCAGGAGGACATTTTGGAGCAGATCGGGTGATCAAGGCAATACTATTTGCGGGCTTCTGGTGGCCGACCCTTCACATGGATGCACATACCTATGTGAAACGGTGTGATGTCTGTCAGAGACCTCAGTACCCTATACGCAAGGATGAGATGCCACTGAAACCTATGATGGGTGGACGTGCATTCTCTAAGTGGGGAATAGATTTTGTAGGTCCTATTAATCCCCCAGCTAAGGGTTCACATGCTGAATACATCACTGAACCATATATACCAGTGAGTTCAATGAGTTGCGGGATGTTCTTAAACGCAATTACAGGAGAGTGTCACACTGAACGTGATGTGTAATAGTTGAACTTATGCAACTTACCTTTTGCCAACGTTGAGAGCAAGTGCAAGCGTTAGAACTGATTGCTCACTTCATAATACAATTGAATTCATCAATGAGGGATCCTCATGTCTGAGCGGTCTGTCACAGCAAGGGCAACGATTTTGCACGAGTGCTCGCCTCTGCACATGCTTGTCTTTCGATGGATAAGAGGCTTTGTAGAACTAGAACAGTGGTTGTCCTGTGGTCATGTGCTAACTGCAGTAGTTTCTCGACTCTTTTCTCTCCCTCTTCAGTCGAACTACTATTGGCTCCCCTCCGCTTTAATCTTGCAGAAACCTCACACTCACTCTGGTGCCTCTCTCTCTCTTCAAAATAATCGATCAGAAAAGCTAACCAACTCCTCTATTGGGCAAGGAGTGCCCATTTTATAGAATGGGGAGGGGGATAGGTCAGATTCCTGTTGACCACATGTGGGGCTGCAGAAGCTTTGGGTGCACGTGGGTGAGACAAGGGAAAGTGGTAGACAATAACAGAGGAGAGTGGGTGTCAGAGGAGAGGGAGAGTGGTGGACAATGGCAGAGGATTGGAAGGATTGTTATCAGGTGAGAGTGGGGGGGGGGGTTATGGCAGGGAACGCAGGTACAAAGCCTGATAAGTCAGGGTAGAGGGGAGTGGGACATGTACAATACTTTGACAAAGTTAGAGAGAGAAGAGGGTTAGAGTACAGGGAGACTCGGTGATATGTGACTGGGGGCAGGTCCCTGATATGGCAGGGAAGGCAGGTACAAAGCCTGACAAGTCAGGGCAGAGGGGAGTGGGACATGTACAATACTTTGACAAAGTTAGAGAGAGAAGAGGGTCAGAGTACAAGGAGACTCGGTGATATGGAGAGAAATGGAATTGGTTGAGAGATAGTTGTGGCTAGCGCTATTATGCCATCTTTGATGCTACAAGATATCTCTCTTCAGAAGCCAAGAGCTAGCTCTCTGGCTGCTTTTGCTTGCTCAGAGGCCGTGTCCAATAAGTGGTGCTCAACCGAAAATCGAGAGTCTGAGTTAACTTGTCCGTGCATATATTCTTCACAAGTCAGGTTCACAAAGCTCACTCCGGAGGCATGCACTCATGTGGCTCAAAACTTGCAGGCAATGGTTGAGTCAACCCAATCCGAGAGAGAAGTTCACTTGTCCCTGACTCGATGCTATAGTGTTGTACATACGATAGTGCACAGATGAGCAATCTCGCTCTCTCCTCTTACTCTGATTGCTTGCCATGTGCGTTGATTGGCACTTTGCTCGCCATTACAGAGAAAGTGTCAGAGAAAGTTTGTGGTGTGGAGGCAGCTACTCCAACAAGATTTTGCATGGCACCTTCTTCTGATAATCATACTCCAACTACAGCAACATCTTCGAAGAAGTGGAAGGTGAGTTGTAGAGCAGAGAAACAATGCGCACTCTGTAGCTTTCCATCGCTTTCTGAATCCAAATTCACTTGTCTCTTTAATCTGATTGACATCTCATATATATCTTTCTATTCTCACAACAACCATAGGCTGTCCTTCTTGTACTTCCTCCTAAACAAAATGGGGGACCATACACGATTGCCATAATATTCCCCTCCCGAGTACCGCCAGCAATAGCCTTAACTTCAACTATTCCCTCTTCAATAGTCAGCGGTGACACATTGAAAGTACCCCCCGCCACCACCACACAGGGCTAATGGTGGCCATAGACGATCGCATCAGTAATGGACTCATTAATGATCAGCATGACCTTGAGATCAGATACGATGCCCGCATTCCCCATGGCCTGTTTGTTGCAGCTAGCCATCTTTCCTCTTCTTTTTCTTTTTCTTCTTTTCTGAAATGGAAACAAAAAACGACACACACACACATGTGCATACATATATACACATATATTCGTATTTTACTAACACATTACCCGACAACCATAGATATGTACACATATGATCGCACCCTCAATCCAGAGTATTCGTATATCCATTTACACCATTCCACATACACATGACCACCTCATTACTCCCACATCCTACTTGTCTTGAAATGTTTTAACAAATACACAAACACTCTTCGGATTTGCAATGCTATCCATTCAATCATCAAAAGAAGAGGTCAAGGGCCTCTGACATGTCACAATCAATAGATTGCTTCATTCATATACTCACAAACACGCCTGTATCTACACATGTACTCTCGTGGTTCAATCATGCACTCAGAACCTTATCCATGCTAACATTGTACCCTCCAAAGATGCAAACACAATATTTTTTTGGGTTATCTGAGCAAGATTGTATTTCCAAGAACTACATTTTTCATAAACACCACATCATTAGATTAAATCAGCGTAAAATTTTTTTTGTGTAACATACTCTCCTCTTCTTGCTTGTGATGTCGTCCTCGACGAGCATTCCTGCAGTCTCGTTTTCACCTATCACTCATTCGAATGGTTAAAGTTTTTCATAGCGATATATAAAACACAACCATTCAATTAATCAAGAGATGAGACTCGACAAGCCACAAACATATCCATATCATGCTCTCTTCTCATGCACAATCATCATGCATATTTTTCTTCATTCGGTTATTGTTTTATTCTACCAATCATGTCCACAATCACATGCATCGATACTTTCACGTAACACATTCATTACACTTCCGATCACATTCTTTCTTACATGCTCATGCATGACTCGTTTCCTTCCCATATCATGCTCTTATGCAATAAAAACCAAAGCAATGCAATGTATGCATGTCTTATTCCAAAACATGATTCTAATTGATGACAACAATTTTTTTTGCTTTTGACTAAGAAAAATGATTTCAAGATGAAGACACGATGTTTCCCTTAGTGAAGAACCTTTTTCCAAAACAAATTCCTTACCTTGCTCACCTTGTTGAAAACCTTCTTGATTTCCTTTTCTTTCTTATCTGCTCACTCATCAAAAGATGTTAGACCAAAAACATGCAATAATAAAAAAGAAAAACAAAACACCCAAAATGTCACATAATCATATCGCACATAAAGATTCAGCAGGCTATGTACACACAAGCAACATTGAGATTTCCTGAAGCGCGGCCTTACCTCATATCCCAAAAAAACAGATCATCAACAGATGAAGTGAGACATGAATACAGAATTTTTAAGAAACAAATACAACACTACCGACCTCTGGAACAAACTTGCTGATAAAATGAGAACAAACCAAATCTGAAAAATGGATTACGAACCAACCACTCATACATATAATACTTATACCTTTCGTTGGTATTAACCTTGAGCAGATCGATCTATCAGCTATCATCATCCCGTCCCACTAGACACGTGCATGCAAAAACACACCCTTCCGGGCGATCGTCGCCCTCGTCCTCTCTATGTCTCCCCCTCAAGAGTGAGAATATTTCTTCATTATTTTTTCTTTTCTTTAATTTTTTTGTTTATTTCTAATTCACGAGTTGGCCTATGTTGCAATTGGATGCGACTCATGGCCCCGAACACCCGATCAGGTTGGCTCCACCCGTCTACCAAAACAACATAGCGCACAACGACATATATACATGACATATATACATGACATATATACATGACATATACACATATATACGTGCTTAGCCCATAGCGAAGCTGGGTGCGGTTCGTGGTCTCGACCGCCCGACCGAGATGGCTCCACTCACCTACCAACCCGCTATGGCACGAAGCACCGAAACAAATATACACACAATCGTCCTGGCCTATGACGAAACTAGCGTCCGCTCGCGATCCTGACCACCCGATCAAGAGGATTCCGCCCACCTACTAGCCCGTCATAGCGCGCATGCACACGTACATATATACACACGCTTTTGCTTGTACTTTTTTTTTTCATCTCCCATGTCCTGAGAGTTAGGGAGAGGTAGAAAGGAGCGTCAACCCACCCAATCCACACATCATGCAACCAGAAGTACAAAAATACAAAAACACCCATGAAAGTTGATAGGTCGATTTTCTCTTGCCATTACCTACTAAGATATAAAGATTATATGATACAACTGATTAATCGCAATCACACTTACCAATCCGAATTCTTTTGATCTTATTTTGAAGTTCTTTCCTAAGGTGGCAATGTTATATAAGATAGCTCAAAAAGTCTCTACTCAGCCTCGTTTCATAGTTGGTGATCAATGTTCTCCAGGAGGTGAGTCAGGCTCCGCTTCAGGAGCCTCATCATCACTGTGAATCACCAACTGATCTGCCCGTGCCCAATAGATATCATTTACCTCGTTAGGCATCTCCCTCGTGCTATCATAATAGAAGTATCGGTCCTCTGCATATCCAACCCAACCAAGCAGATACGCCTCGAATTGGAGAAACGGGAATTCTATGTCCAAATCTTGGTTCCAAAAGCATACTAGCCAGTGTGCTTCCTCTACATCGTAGTCTGTCCACAAGCTTTCGACTGATATTCCCATGCTTTCTAATGCTTGATCTGAAAAATATACTACAAAGTCGAATAGAGCACTCTGGTATACTTGATCAGCCATCGGTCCCCTAGTCCTCAGTGATCCTGCATAGTAACACACTGTGTTTACCAGTTTCTGCGATTCTTGCAAACAGAAGATAAATTGAATGAAAAAGTAGAGAAAGGCCTTCTCGCTTGGTTCTCGTATCCAATCGCAAATCTCTCGTAAGAGCACCCAAATCACACAAAAAAGTGCTATCATCCAACGACTCGCTCGAAGTCCTCTCATTGACCCTTGTACGCTCTACTCGCTATCCTGACATTTATTCCCCTCAAACCTCGATTGGATAACTGTGTCATATTTGACACGACCCAATCTTGACTCCTTCAGGCTTCCATCATTCCTACATGTACTCTTTAAATGAAGCACTTCACTCATTGTGTCCTTTTTTGACTCCTTTTCCAATGCACGTCCCTTCTTCAGTACATCACATTTGGGAACTTCAGTCTCACAACTATCTTGGTTCTTTTTATCTTTACCTTTCAAGAGGTTTCCCTTCCAACCGGCTAGGTCCTTACTAGAACCCTCGTGGTCCACACACCACTTTTCTCTCCTGGATCTAGCTTTGCCCTCGTATTCTTCCTTGCATGTATCCTTGCTCATGGTATCCTGCATTCTCGTTGTGCCAAAAAATAACCTACCGCCTTGGTCCCCCATCTCATGGCATTTTTGATCTCGAATTTCAGAAGAGCTTCTCTTGTTCTTCGAAGAGTTTTCCTTCTTTGCCTGCGGATCAATCACCTGGCTCACTTTCTTCTCTTTGCTTGCAACACCTACTTTTACCATCTTTTCCGTGTCCATCTTGGCTTCTTCTTGTCCTACCGACAAGCATGCACCACTAGTCAACATTCTTTCAATTTCATCTTCTCGTCTCGGAGTGACTTCTTTCCACTCAACCCTCGCATCGCATTCTTGTACATTTGACTCCTTCGTCCTTAGCCGTATATCCCCATACTCAACTTCCAAAGCTTCGGCTTTTCCCTTCATACATCTTGCTTCCATTACAGCGGTCAGTTCTAAGGCTGACCCCCTCCTGAGGATTTTTCCTTCGAGATGATCGTTAGTCTCAGCTTCCTTCGGGTTTATGTGCATTGTATAGCACTCAGCCTCACCTGTACTTGCCAACCATCCCAATAGTTCCTGATCGGAATCATCTTTATAGAACAATGGATTTTCATACTCTCTCATCTTGGTGTCTTGATTCTTGGAGAGTTGTAAGTTGAACCCGTCTTGAAGTAGCTTCTTGTAGGGCTCAGTGTTCAGGGCAAACCTTACTCGTGCTTTTTCTTGCTTTGCTTTCTCCTTTGTTTTTTTCTCTAATTCCTCCTCTGTTGTTGGCCTCTTGTCACTTGAGTTTGAGGAAACTTGGATTTGCACGTGATCAGACTTTGGCCCAATTGTAATGAACCCCGTGTGCCAATCATGCACACATTTGGCTTGCACAAGCCATGGCCGTCCAAGTAGGATTGAGAAGGTCGCTTCAGAAGTCCTCGGTCTAACTATCAAGTAATCGACACTAAACTCTAATCCTCCAACCACTGTGCTCACATTCTTCAAAAGACCAGCCAGTTTCACTTGAGTTTGGTCTGCCATCCTTAGGGACATTGGAGTCTCCTCCATGTGGGTTAGGCCGAGAGCCTTCATCATATATTCTGTCATTAAGTTGACTGCTGCCCCGCTATCCAATTGAGCACTTGGGACTGCATATCCCTTAATTTCAACGACCACAGAAGGAGCGTTTGAATCGATCTGGGTTGTGATGCTCTGAATAAAACCTTGGATGTCTTTTTCCTGTCTCTTTTTATCTCGAGCTTTCCTCGGTTTCTTGATATATTCGTTATAAAATTGCTTCCTATATGTCGGGGAACATCTTAGCAAGGTGCCAATGTCCAAAGTAACTTCTGTTTTGGCCAACATTTGCACAATGTCAATTTCCTCTGTGTTTTTCCTTTCCTTACGACATTTTGTGGTCTTTAATCTCTCTGGGAATGAGGCAATGCCTGGCATGAACTTCTTTGTCACCGACGGAAGTATTTCGATTTCGTCTCCGTCTTCAAATTCTTGTTGCTCAACAAATCCCTCCACTTGCTCTTCTACCTCCCTATGCTTGGGTGCCTTTTCTTTATCGGCATTTTCACTACTTTTTTCCGCATCCTTCTTCACATATTCTTGGGTCCTTGTGACCACTACCACAATAGGATCTTTTCGTGCACTCTTGCCTGGGTCAGCTTCTACAAAGTGCATGGAAGAACTGGGTCCTTCTCGGGAATCGGGTGTCCTAAACACCACTCCTATTGTAGGAATTTGTTCTTGTGCTCTAGGAGTGGGATGCGCTTGGGTCTCAACATAGTTCGAGGATTCTACTGGCCCTTTTCCCTTGCCACTGTCAGCTTTCTTTTTTGGACAGTCTTCGTCAAAGTGGCCCTCTCCACTGCAGTACCTGCACATTGGAGTGTAATCAACGGGTTTCTTTTCATTTGGGAATATACATAGATACATAGATAGATAGATAGATAGATAGATAGATAGATAGATAGATAGATAGATAGATAGATAGATAGATAGATAGATAGATAGATAGATAGATAGATAGATAGATCGATAGATAGATAGATAGATAGATAGATAGATAGATAGATAGATAGATAGATAGATAGATTTCCACATACACATGACCACCTCATTACTCCCACATCCTACTTGTCTTGAAATGTTTTAACAAATACACAAACACTCTTTGGATTTGCAATGCTATCCATTCAATCATCAAAAGAACAGATCAAGGGCCTCTGACATGTCACAATCAATAGATTGCGTCATTCATATACTCACAGACACACCTGTATCTACACATCTACTCTCGTGGTTCAATCATGCACTCAAAGCCTTATCCATGCTAACATTGTACCCTCCAAAGATGCAAACACAATATTTTGTTGGGTTGTCTGAGCAAGATCGCATTTCCAAGAACTAGATTTTTCATAAACACCACATCATTAGATTAAATCAGCGTAAAAAATTTTTTGTGTAACACTCTTACGTACACAACATTCTATGCTCTCCCACATGAGAAAAGTCGCAACAAAGAAGCCAAGGCGGGGCAAGGGTCAGAACCAAACACCAAGACTAAAAATAGACCAACTCACCTCTTCAACAAGAGTTAGAAGACCAGCCACAATGGTATGGGTATGGAAGCCAAAAGCACTAGTAGCACCCGCAAAACCAAAGAACCAACCACGTGGGATACAAAATTTAAGAAACCATCGAGAGATGAAGAAGCCCAAGGTGATCTTGACACAACCGAGCATGGTTCTCAAATGGATCCCGATGAGAAGGAATGATCAGTTGTCATCTCTAGATCCAATGGATACCTCCAACAAAGATGGCATGAACATCTGCACGTAACATCAAAAGCCTCCACGAGCGACAACAATGTGCTCCTTGCACAACCCTATCTTTTGCACCATTCAGGTCATGCATTCCCAAAGTGTGCATTAATATAGGGCCACATTACATGGCCATACATAGACACATTTGAGAGTCCCATGCATAAGAGCACATTGACATTTATGTCAATTATTTTTTCTGATACTAACATCTGTCTTCTTGTTTGGTGCCATTGTTCCTCCAAAAAAAAAAAAGAGAAAAAGAGAAAAGAGAGACGAGAGAGAGAGAGAGAGAGAGCTTGTTCCTAGGTTTGGCTCATGGAACATGAATGAGGCATGCTTAGTTGAAGGTGGCACCGTTGATTACTGGGCATTTATCAGTTTGGATAGAAATGTGTCTCGGCTAGCAGATGATATAATTATTGCCTTATCTGGTAGATGTCAAGCACTCGACATGAACATGACATCCACAACTATTGTTTCCCCTTACCATGGTAAGAGGGAAGATCTTGAAGGTTTGCAACTTGAGTGATGCTTAACTACTATATGTACGAGAGCATCCAAGGAGATATCTGCAAGGGGTAGTTTTGGTACCTTGCAAATCCTTGTATGTATACTTAATGACAAGACTCCTGCCTATGGTGAGCTAAAGAGAATATGTGAAACTAAGCTTGGTGTAGTTACCCAATGTTGTTTGTCAAGGAATATAAAGAAATTCAATTCTCAGTGTTTGGCAAATGTTGCTTTGCAAAGAGGAGACAGGACCAGGCACTCAAAAAATTTTCATTAGTGGACCATCTACACAGACATTCATCGATAATGTTCCATCACAAATGCCGGGTGTACAACACGAAGAGATAAACATCGATCAACCCTTCACCATGGTAAGTATCTTTACTCAGGCAACACCATAACCATGATAGCTTAGGAAACCTCTTCGTGGGCATACCCTTGAGCACTTAGCTCAAGGCCGTGCACAAGGCACATATTTTACTCAACCCATGCACGAACACACTTACCCATCATTCATTATGGGTTACAGGTACTTGGCATGACTTCTATGAACATCACCTTTGGAAGATCTAGAGGTCATCAATGGAGACTCACAACCACACATTCATGCTGGAATCCAAGGATGAAGCACATATCACGGGACTACCACTTGCACAGGCTCAAAGAGACAAATGAAGAACTTGCCAATTGATCCTGCCACATTTGGAAGATAGATGGCTCTTGTTTCTATAGAATGGACACCACCTCTCACAACACTACTTGGAACAACTATTACACCAAGGGTCTGTCAGGGATGACAGACTCGAGAGGGGGGGAGTGTTGGAACTCAAGGTCAAGCACAAAGCATGGAAGCGCATGAAAGAAGTGGACATACAAGAAGAAGGAGAAAGTAGGGAGCTCCAAGAAGTACATGTCAAATTTTCAAAAGAATCCCCTACAAAAATAGTGATTTTCATCACTAGAAACCATCGTAAATACCATTTTTTATTTTTGTAACTCCATTTTGTTCAAGCCGAGGAGTCCTTGAGCTTGAGGAGTATTAGAAGTATCATCCTACCAATTTTCATAATTTTTAGACTTCGTTTGAGCCCTCAAATAAGCCTTGGAACCTAATCTTTAACTAGGCCGGACACTAGGTCTGGACAGGGCCAAAACTACTCCAAAAACTATAAAAAGAGCTAGAGAGCTCATTTTTGAGGTTAGCTTGTTAGAGAATAGAGCTTTGGTAAGAGAACTCTTTTGCAATCGAAGCTTTCCATTGTTCCTCTCTTTGATTTTACCTTGTGGACGTGTGTGTATGTGTGTGCATGTTTGTGTGCTTTCACTCACACACTTGTGCCTTCACTTGCTCGTGGTCTTCATATCGGTCCTCACGTCTCCGCGGATTGACAAGTAAACGAGGTGATGCTTACATTTGAGCTACATGCACTTGTGCCTTCACTTGCTCGTGGTCTTCATACCGATCCTCACATCTCCACAGAATGACAAGTAAAGGAGGTGGTGCTGACGCTTGAGCTATAGAGTTGCAGATCAAGCTTTCCTGGCTAGTCAGAAGCGCAAAGGAAAATGGATCTCTTCAACTAGTAAGCAGAAATCTACAACTTCTGCATATTCGAAGAAGGAAGATAAAGATGAGAAGAAATCAGAAAAGCCGAAATTGTTTTGTAAGTACTGTAAAGGGAATGATCATATCATAAAGAACTGTCCAAAACTGGCTGCTAAAGAGGCAAAGAAGAAAGAGGCTAGAATGGTTGTTGCAGAGGCCTCTACACCAAAAACAGAGTCTGCTAATCTTGTGCAGGAAGAAGAATGGGCATTTACTATTGTCTGCAGTTTTGACCCATCTTCTCATGAGTAGTGCATGTCTGCAGTAGACTCAGATGTTTGGTATTTTGACAGTGGGGCAACCAAACATATTACCTCACAGCGTAGTTTCTTCTGTTCACTCGAGCCCGCCCCTACAGGGAATACTGTTACATGCGCCAACAACTCCTATTATCCTGTTATGGGAGTTGGTAAGATCATTTTGAAGACTGCTGATGGTAGTTCTTTCACTTTTTCAGATGCTTTATTTGTGCCAGGGATCAAGAAGAACCTGTTATCAGTTTCTGCATTAGCCAAGATTGGCTTGGTTGTGAAGTTTGTTGATGACAGGTGTACAACTCATGATCTCTCAAATGGCGATGTGATTATTGCTTTTGGCATTTTATGTCTTGGGCTTTATAAGCTCATAGACTATGAACGATTTGTAAATGATTTGGCATGTGCAGTAAATGATTCTCAGGCTATGTCAGATGCAAAGCTTTGGCATGTACGTTTTGGTCATCTGAATTTTGCTAGTTTGCTACACCTACAGAAATCTGAAGTGGTGTCCTCTTTGCCCAAACTTGAGGCACGTAGAAAACATGTTTGTGAAGGCTGTATTTTGGGCAAAATGCAGTGTTCGTCCTTTCCAAAAGATGGTTCAGTTCGGGCAACTCAGAAATTGTAGCTTGTACATAGTGATGTTTGTGGTCCTATGCAGACACCTTCTTTTGGGAATTATCTTTACTTCATGACTTTCATCGATGATTTTTCCAGGCATGCATGGGTATATCCATTGATGGCAAAGTCCGAAGTGTTCATGTGCTTCAAACAGTTTTTGGTTTTGGCTGAAAATCTGTCAGCATGTAAAATGGGCACCCTCCGTTTTGATCGAGGGGGGGAATATATGTCTTCTGATTTTAATGCAATTCTGGCTGAACGTGGGATAAAACACGAGTGTAAAGTGCCGTATACACCTCAACAGAATGGAGTTGCTGAACGAAAGAACATGTCACTCATGGAGACAGCGAGGTGTATGGTCAAGAGTCAGGCTTTACCACATAGTTTCTGGCTTGAGGCTGTCATGTGTGTAGCATATGTCTTGAACATGTGTCCCACTAAAGCACTGCAGTCTATCACTCCATATGAGGCTTGGCATGACCACAAGCCATCTATTGCTCATCTGCATGTTTTTGGTTGTTTGGCATATGCATTAGTGCCTGAACAAGATCGTAGAAAATTGGATGATAAAGCAGTAAAATGTATTTTTGTTGGGTACAGTTCTGAAAGTAAAGGCTATCGTCTGTATCATCCACAGAATAAACGCATTCTGGTTAGCCGTGATGTTGTTTTTATGGAGGATGCTATTCAGCCATTTCTTTCATGTATTAAGGAGACATCTGTTAGCTCCAAAGACATGTATGATACTTTGCTGCCTCTCTTTACAGGTGGACAGTCTAGTGCTGGTCCTAATGAGGCAACTTCTCAGCCTTTGCAGGTTTCATGTGATGATGCAGATCATTCCATTCTAATGCAGATTTACATGATGCACTTATTGATGAGAGAGCTGATATTGAGCACGCAAGAACTATGTCAAAATGGCTGGTGCAGACTTTGCGTGGCACCAAATTAGATGCACCTCTATCATATCGTACTCGATCAGGCTCTCATAGTGCCTCTTTTGCATCAGATTGCTATGTTATGGCTGCATCTAGTCTCTGTGATGAGAATGAGTCTGTTTCGTTTGATGAAGCACAAAATTCAAAAAATTGGATGGCTGCTATGCAATATGAATATGATGCAATAATGAAGAATGGTACTTGGTCTTTATGTGACTTGCCTCCTGGCAAGAAGGCCATTGGCACTAAGTGGGTATACAAGTTGAAGCGTAAACCTGATGGTAGAGTTGACAGGTATAAGGCCAGACTTGTTGCAAAGGGTTATGCGCAGGAAAGAGGCATTGATTTTGATGAGACCTTTGCACCTACATGCCGTATGACTACTGTTCGGAGCATTTGTGCACTTGCAACCCATCATGGTTGGAATGTACATGAGTTGGACATTAAAACTGCATTTCTGAATGGTGACTTGCATGAAGAAGTGTATGTTTTTCAGCCCCATGGCTTTGTGCAGAAAGGGTATGAAAACCAGGTGTGTAGGTTAAAGAAGGCATTATATGGTTTAAAGCAAGCACCACATGTTTGGTATGAGAAGATACATGCCTATCTGATTGCACATGGTTTTGAGAACAGTCCAACTGAAAGCACCTTATATGTTAAGGGTGCTAATGATGTGCTTCTGATCATTGTTATCTATGTTGACGACATGCTGCTCACTGGTCCTATTGAGAAGCATATTGCTCATTTTAAGGCTGATTTGCATGCCTCATTTGAGATGTCTGATTTGGGGCATTTGCATCACTATTTTGGCATTCAGTTTATGCAAGTTGATGGTGGAATGGCTTTGTGTCAAACGAAATATATTGACACATTATTATAGCGTTTTGGCCTTGAAGACTGTAAGCCTATTGCCACTCCTATGGAGACAGGTTTACGATTGAGTCTTCATGATGCTGGAGATGCACTTGATGTTGTTCTCTATGAGCAGACTATTGGATGCTTGATTTACTTATGCATTACTCTGCCAGATATTCAATTTGCTGTCTCACAGATGAGCAGGTTTATGCATTGCCCAGGAGTCAAGCATTGCCAGGCAGTTAAGCGCATCTTTCGCTACTTGAGTGGTACTCGGATACTTGGGTTGTTTTATCCCAAGGGGGGATCACTACCGCAAGATTTGTATGCTTTTTTTGACTCTGATTGGGCTGGTTGCTATGACACTCGTGTGTCCACTAGTGGCTTTTGCTTCATGCTTGGTAGCCCATGTATATCTTGGTTGAGCAAGAAGCAGCCTACTGTGGCCACTTCCAGTTATGAGGCTGAGTATAGGGCAGCTTTCACAGCTACTGTTGAGTGTGTGTGGCTCAGACGCCTTATGGCTGATTTGGGTGTTGGTCAGACTTCTGCCACCACCATCTTCACTAACAGTCAGAGCGCATTGGCAGTTGCGAGGAACCCTGTGTTCCATGCTCGCACTAAGCACATTGAGGTGCATTATAATTATGTCAGGGAGAGGTTCTCTACTGGGGAGATCAGCTTGGCATATGTGTCCATGTAGGAGAACATTGCAGACCTTTTCACGAAAGCTCTACCTAGGGAGAAGTTTGAAGCTTTCCGCAAAGCTTTGGGCTTACTTCGTTTTGTGGAGTGATTTCCACATAGCTTGGCACTTCCTTATACATGAGTGCCAGCTCCTTGTTCACTGCATCACTCCCAGGGGGGATTTGTTGATATATTTAGGTAGTGATGTGTGTGAACACACTAGGACTACCGAGGCACTTTTTTCCCTCTTTAGGAGGTTTTTTTCCCCCAGCTTGTATATATGCCTATTGCCCTAATGGGCTACTTATCTTTGTACATTCTCTAGTAATACATTCAGTATTGTGTGTTGTGCTCCAAGCTTCTTCTTCTTCCTTGTGTTGTTCGCGTGCTTCCGCAGACGTCTAACTCCAACAGTAGTTTAGTCTTTTCTCTTGGATTTTAGCTGAACCACTTCACTTTCCATCATGTGTGCACACGTCCTCATACACTTGGCTCATGCAGTTCTTCGGATTGAGGGATGTGAATAGCCAAGATGATGGGAAATGGGAGCTTTGGAAAGACCTATGTTCGATTATGACAGACAATGATAGTCCTCAGTTGATCTCATTAATAAGCAAAAGAAGGTTTGGTCATCCTTAGATCAACTATTACATTTGGTGGGTTTGGTTTCCATTAATGCTTCATAACGAGAATTATTTCAAATGGTTTTGAAGGAGTTTACACAATCATTTATCCTATTATGGGAAGAACGCAACATTACAAATTACATAGTAAGTTTTGCTTATATTTTTTAATATGTTTTTAATACCATGTGCATATCTTATTAAATAGACCATAGCATATTCTTTTTGCACATGGAGCATATTTTATGAGCTGATATGGATCACTGGAGATTTTTCGTACACAAGGAATGGAGAAGTCACATTACAGAGCTAGAGGTGTTTACTTTAAAAACACCCATCATGGGGGTGGTCTATTACAATCGAACTATTTAAAAGAAATATTCAACTAGTTTTTTTGTATGACATTCTCTAGAAAATATGAAATGGAACGAACATATGATTCACGAATTGTAAAAATTTCAAGAAAGATACAACATGATATTGCAAGAGAGAAGTGTATGTCATCATAAGGACCACTACATCATGCCCAATGGCATGCACAAAGAGTCCACGAGGTTTCTTCTTGGAAATAGTTTCCCGACTCCCATAATACATTATTTCTTATCAAAACTTTTTTTCAAGGTCTTTATAATTTCTTTCTCATCAAATAAATTTTCAATTCTTTCATATCATGCTAAATCTTTTGTTGTTAGTGTTAGTTTCTAAATGTTTTTTTAGTATTATTTTAATGTTTTTAAACTAATTTTTATCCATTTAAATATAAAAAAGATAAATCTTAAGTGAAATGCTATAAATCAAGGTGTCCTTATTAATTTTGGCACTTTATATCCTAAGAGAATGGCATGCATGAAGCAAACTACTAGAAAGGATTGTACGATTTACCCTAGCCATTTGCAAGGCACTCACTGTCGAACATGGATGACACCTCATAAGAAGCTTCAAACCACAAGCCACTCTTCTAGACAAAACTCGGGTGCAGGTACATACTCTGGTAGCATTCCATCGCGGGG
Source organism: Ceratopteris richardii (assembly GCA_020310875.1). Taxonomy (NCBI): domain Eukaryota; kingdom Viridiplantae; phylum Streptophyta; class Polypodiopsida; order Polypodiales; family Pteridaceae; genus Ceratopteris; species Ceratopteris richardii. The sequence continues at coordinate 156,036,919 of CM035419.1, read as the reverse complement.
GAATGAAGCTTCACAATAAGAGAGAGATATAACACAAGAAATGCAACCTTCCCCTCCTATGTTTAATGATGAGTCCCCACCCAAGATGTCATTCAAGTCAAGGCCCAAACAACAAGGATGGAGACGAGTCATAATGGAGTCAACATTAAATTTAGAGGATTCCTCCGATGAAGAAAGTGTTAACAAGCCACCATGGAACCATGATCATATCCCGATGAACCATCGAGTAACACAAGGAGGCAAGACACTCCCTACAAGATAAGGACAAAGAAAAATCGATGAAGAAAGAGAAAAAATTCAACATGCATATATGGCAGAACATATAAATGATGAGACATGACAATCTAATCATGCTCCAAGAAGAAAGAAGAACTATCAACTATGTCGTAGACCACAACGACCACAACTCAACATCCCTCTAAATGCAAGAGCACCACAAAGACAAAGAAAGCAAACTAGAGCATTTACAGTACTGAGATTCGGCATTATCAAAAGTTTATGAAGCTTCTTATTCCATAAGGCCATTCGCAAGAGTTATAAAGGAAGAGCTCCAAATCTATTTCCATGGACTTTGTATTCAAGGGATAGCCATTGAGGCACTCCAAGAAGCGGTAGAGGCATATCTAATATCAATGTTGGAAGACTCTAACGTGTGTGATATCCATGCAAAGAGAGTGACAATACAACCTAAAGACATGCAGCTAGCTAGAAGGATTAGAGGGAATAAACCTTAACATTTGTAAACCCTCTTTTTGAGATAACTTTTTATATATCCCAAATGATTAATATGATCTTCTTCTTATTAAGTTTGTTCTCCAAAGCGTTTTTTGTTTAGTCTATATGTTTTGAAGTTTATATGTCTCCTAAGTATCTAAAACTATCTCTATGTCTTTACACATGACAATCTTAGTCTTCCACACTATTTATGAAGTTAGGAAAATATTTCATGTACATGAGGTGTATATTTTGTGCTTAAAGTGCTTACAATATCCAAGAATAACAAAAAAAAATCCTGCCATAAAAATGTTGTTACCAAGATCTTAATTCATCCTCACAAGAGGATAAGGGTGTTGAAAAATACATAGAAAATTAGATATGCAAAGAGACAAGACAAAATATAGGATTGGGTGCAATCTCCTCCCACACATTCTATTTGGACAGTCCACAGAGTGCATGTATTTATAGGATTTGTCATTATGTTGAAACTAGCGGTTATAGTGAGGTGACTTCGAAAAGCATGGGTGAAAGTAAAAGTTGCTCTCTTTTGTGGAGAGCCTTTGCTTTTATTAATAGAAATCCTAGTCTATAGTGATCCTTATCCTAACCACTACTTTTAATAACTATTTCCAAAAATAGAAGCCACTACATGGATTTATTTACAAACTATATAAAATATAAATCTGATTATTGATGTCCATCCTTTCACGCCTTTCATGCCCTCATGAACATTCAACTACTAATCAAAACATAAAAGCAGATTAATGAATTAATAAACTAACACTTCAACAATTCCTTGTTCAATACATTCCATAATTCATAACATGCCTCTTAGTTGAAAAAACAAATGAGCTCAGTTGATAAAATAAAATAGACATGGATAGTCACTCACATGTTCCATCATTGAATAAAATAAGCATGTTCCATGTAAAAACACATGCATGGAAATGTTCATGGAGGAGTTAAATTATTTGGATTATTTATGAGGTGCTAATATAATCTCTAAGTAAGTCAATAAAAGAACATACATTACTAACTATTCGATTTCTTTTTTTCAATCATTCATGATCTATAATATGCTCAAAATATTCTAATTTATTTTAGGAAGTGTAACTAAAGTATGCTCCTACATACTAAATTCTATGTGTCAATGCATCACATACAAAGAACTACAAGATTAAAGAAAGATAAAAATGAAAGTTTAATAAGCAAAGAAAATTAGACTAGTGAAAAAGTTATTGTTGTTGATGTGGTTGCTGCAAACTCGTCATTCTGATTATCATTTGGTACTCTTTCTTTGCATCTTGAGCAAAGGAAATAGATTCATGAAGTGTTGTAGGTTGGCATGAGTGAAGGTTAGCTTGAATCCCCTTCTCTAAACTGTCATTATAATTCTTCTTTATGTTATCTTTGGAAACATCTTCAAGCAAGTGGAGAAATACTAGTATTGCCAGAAATGATCCGTATAGGTTATAAAAGTATCACCTTCCATCCATCTAAGTGAATATCACCTTCCATATGTCTAAGTGAAGCCCACAAATGTCAAACATATAGGTGGAATTGTAGGGGAAGAAAAGACTCTATAAGCTTTTCTTGAAAAGCCCGCCATGTATTTCGATGATGTGCACTATGACAAAGTTCATTCCATCAAAGATGATATTTTCCTACTAAATAGTTAGTAATAAATTTAACTTTTTCACTTTCAACATATGATTTGTCAGCATAGAAATCATCAAATTATGATAACATAAAAGAACTAAAGGGCCATCCTTACGACCATCAAACCATAGAAATTGGTAGTTTTTAATACCAATCTTGGAATGTATGCCATCAAATTGGGCAGAGATAATAGCTTTTATAACCCTTGCAATGTTATCTTCATTAGATTGCATCTTTTGAAGTACTTCGTCATGTTACCGGTTCTCGTTTTGAATGTCTCCAAGTTCGTGTTGCAAGAGCTCTAGCAGTCTTGCTCGAGCGATACCTCAGATAGAGGTGACTCACCAAAATCCTCCATAGTGTTTGTAGAGTCCATGGGTGTGTAGAAAAAGAAATCTCCTTGTTGGATATCAGAAAACAATTTTGAGATTGCTTGAATTAAAATGTAAAAAATAAGGGTTTTTCTTGGGAATTAAAAAAGTAAGAAAGAGATGCAAGTTGTGTTAAATATAAGAAAAGAGAACTAGAGTGACAACACAAAGAGATAGTGTAGTGGTAAAACCCTTCCCTTATGAGAGTGAGATTGTGGGTTCAAATCCTCCCTCCTTGGTGAATATAAAACCCCTTATTGCCACTCATTAATTAAAAGAGGTTCACGCATAGCCAGTGGCTATCAATGGTCACCAAGGGAGCCATGGGTATCAAGAAAGAAAAAGATGTCAAAGTTATACCTTAGTTATCTCTTAGTGATACCTTAGTCAATGCCTCAGTCAATGCAGGAGTAAGCCGAAGGAGTTAACATAGGTGTAAACATAAGAGTAAATGTATGATTAAATGCAGATTCAAGTTCAAGAATTGGAAAAAAAAAATCAAAATAGGAACTGAAACTGAAAATGAAACTGAAACAGAGACAGAGATAGGGACAGGGATCATAATTTGAATCTAAAAATAAAAATAAAAAGAAAAAATAAAAGCGAACAATAAAAGAGAGATCAAATGCCAAAACAAACGGAAACATGCCCCTCCATAGTGACGTGCACAGATCTCTGATACCACTCTTATCAGGATCTTAATTCATGCTCACATAGAGGATATGGGTGCTAAAAAAACACATAGAAAAATAGATAGGCAAAGAGACAAGACAAAACAAAGGATTGGGTTCTATAGTCCATGGAGTGCAAGTATTTATGGGATTTTTCATTATATCAAAAATAGAAGTTATAGTGAGGCAGCTTCAAAAAGCATGCGTGAAAGTAAAAGTTGCTCTCTTTTGTGGAGATCCTTTTCTTTTATTAACAGAAATCATGGCCTACAACGATCCTTATCCTAAACACTACTTTTACTAACTATTTTTAAAAATAGGAACCTCTATATGGGTTTATTTACAAACTAAAAAAATTATAAATCGGATTATTGATGTCTATCCTTTCATGCCTTTCATGTCCTCATGAACCTTGAGCTTCTATATCAAAACATCAAAACATATTAATAAATTAATAAACTAACACTCCAACAATTCCTTGTTCATCACATTCCATAATTCAAAACAAGTGTGGTATTGAGTCCTACAAAAGTTTCGGAGGGCCTAATCTTGTGTTTCTGTGGCAGGCCTTTTTTTGGCTATTCTTGACCATCAAACCACAAGGCATGGTGATTTGAGCATATGGTTTGCCTTATCTGAGATGCAATTCATGCAAACCCTTTGTACAAGGGAGCAATAAACTTGATGCATACTTACATGTACTTATATCTTGATGCATGTTTATATGGATCCATAGGAGTCTAGATCTTCTCTAGAGCATTGAAGAAGGCTTAAGAATGCCAAAAAAAGGCCTGCCACAAAAATATGGGATTTAGCATTGCAAAACTTTTGTAGGGCCCAATCTTGCACAAAAATATGGGATTTAGCATTGCAAAACTTTTGTAGGGCCCAATCTTGCGTTTCTGTGGTATGCCTTCTTTTTGGCAATTCTAGGTCATCAAACCACAAGGCATGATAATTGGAACATATGGTTTGCCTTATTTGAGCTTCACTCCATGCAACATCTATATACAAGAGAGCAAAGATCTTGATGCATGTATACATGTGCTTCTATGTATAGACTATGGCCACCACCCTCTTCTGATTGGTGCATCACTTATCACTCCTTAATCTAAAGGCCCATGCAAGGATCATTTTTTTCCCTAATGGGTAGAGAGAAATTGAACATTAAAAAAATAGTAAAAAGAGGTTGTAGAAGATGAAAGCTCAACAAATCCATATCAATGTGCGACTAACCAAAATCACTGGTATTGTCAATAAAAAGGGAAAAAAAAAGGAAGATTTTGTGCATCTTATTCAAATTTCAAAGCCATAGAGATCCCCAAAAGAAGACACTAAGGTTGATAAAAGAAAATCATCTAGCTATAAGTCCCAAACCCCAAAAGCAATTGGTGCTCGATGAAGCTTTCAAATAAGAGTTATAGGAGCAAGAATTTCTTTAGAGGTTCAAAATAACTTCTCTGCAAAATAAATAGTCAAGATTTATAGAAACATGCCTTTCTTTGGAGGCTCAAAAGCCGATGCTATATAAAAGAGTAGTATGAAGCTTGAGTTTAGACCTCGATCTCCTTTATATATCCCCTATTTTTTATCGTATTTTTTTTCTTGTTAATACAAAACGAGGGACTTGTTGCTTGTGGCTCTCAATCGGTGGAAACTATGTGCAATATGCTCCCTTTGACCAAATGACAAAGGATAATCTTTGGCCAAACGGCAAAGGTGTATTGCAAAGAGTGACAAGTTACTAGAGACTCATGGACTTGTAACCATTGGAAGGGTAATCTATTGAACCGATGCATCATTTCTCGTTCGGGGAAAATTGAAGTGTAATGTTTCTTCTTATATGTGGAGCCTATACCTCATTTCTCGATTGGAGACAAGAAGCATGTAATGTTCCTTCTTTGAAGGACCGACCATGACTAGTGGAGGGAAAATTCCAAGGTGTGCATTCCTTATTGAGCTTTGGGCCATCAAACTGATTGAACTTCAAGTAGTCCCTACCCTCCATAGACCATACCAATTGCCATCTTTTTTGTGGAACACGGTCCAATAGGTCACCTGCCCATTCTCATGTAAAGATGTTCTTTAAATTGATTCGGACCCAAAGAGGGTATTGGAAGATGAGATTTTTCAAAAAGAGAGGCAATGCACATGGCACTTCACATATGACCTTCAACCCATTCCTTATATAGGTCATCACATCAATTGCCCTCGATTTCCTCACATAGGCCTTCACATCAATTGCCCTCGACCGATTCTATGCCCTTTTTCTTTGGAACACAAAGTTCTAGGCATAGTGTTTCCGAATTAAATCTAGCTAAGTACACTACTTATAAGATCGTACTCCTTAAAGAGGGAGAGAGACAACTTAATGCACACAACAACATGAGCATGGTACACATGCTACTTGTACATGATAAATACTTGTTCCCCTCTGCATTCAATGTTCATAAAGCCTTCATGGCCATAAAGCGTACAAGCAGCAAATGCCATCACATCGTCCCCCTACACTAGTGACACATATGTACAATCAATTCTACAATCTATTGCAAAATAAGAAGGCAATGTAAGTGTGGCCCACGGCGGCTTTTCCACCATCAAGGACATGGAATCTGGATTGCAGATGAGGTGCCCTTCTTTGAAGAATGCATAAGACTAAGTCTCGGTTTCTCACCATCACTATATGGATTAGAGACTCATTACAGAGTGTGTGTGACACTCATACTTCTCACTATATGGATTAGAGACTCATTACAGAGTGTGTGTGTGACACTCATACTTCTCACTATATGGATTAGAGACTCAATACAGAGTGTATGTGACACATACTTCTCACTATATGGATTAGAGCCTCATAACAGAGTGTGTGTGACACTCATACTTCTCACTATATGGATCAGAGACTCAATACAGAGTGTGTGTGACACATACTTCTCACTATATGGATTAGAGCCTCATTACAGAGTGTGTGTGACACTCATACTTCTCACTATATGGATTAGAGACTCATTACAGAGTGTGTGTGACACTCATACTTCTGACTATATTGATTAGAGACTCATTACAGAGTGTGTGTGACACTCATACTTCTTGGTTTTTTCATCATGGAGAACATATATTACAGAACAAGTATTCTTTATATAGAGTGTATGACACAATTGCTCTAGCTTCTCCACCATCGAGATTATTAGATCACAGAGTAAGTATTAAGTAGCCTTCATTGTAGAGAGTCTATGACACACAGCAAACGATCTTAGAGAGCAAAAGCAAGCGCTTGGTAGATGTCAGTTGTAGAGTGATAGACAAAAACACAATCTCACCATGTCCAAAGATGAGCGCGGCGAGTGCCTCTGCAACTTAAGCCTCGCCATTGCACATTTATTAGCTTTATAATAAGATATGTCAACAGGTACATCTGTTCCGGGACTCTGTGTTTATGTCTCCACGAGTCAAGCACACACGGAACGCAAGAAAAAAAAATAAACTGGAGATATCCATGGAGTAGCAGCGCATGCCTGATAAATCTTACAAGCTGCCCATCTCCTCCATGGAGAGGTAGGATAACATGGCACATCCGTTTCTCTGTTTCACCTTCATCCTGTATTGACATGCGATTGTCGTAGACTCTTGACAGAGTCGAGCTTGGATGCGAAACCCAAGCAGCCCAATATGCTTCTCCTGTAGCTGGGCAGCATAGAATGGCCACTGCTTGCCGCCTCTTCATGCGCAGGCCGTTGCTGTTGATCTTCATGCGATTGCGCATCCGCTTTCTGCACATTCCGAGGAGAAGCTGCTGTAGCAGTCTGTCCTTCGCTTGGACATGGCGGATGAGCTGTCTTACTGCGTGCAAGACCTTGCACATTGTCTGTAGCACGGTCCTCCCCTTTCTGCCATCCACCTGCGCAGCCTCGCCCTTTAGGCTTCGCGGAATTAAACGCAGCCTGTCGTGCAGACTTATCTCCCGCGTGCTGCCTCCTGTCATGCACCTTGTTGTCGCCCAGATTCAGGAGCTCTCTAAGCGTCCAGCTCTTCCTCCCTCTCCTCTTAACCTGCTTCGAGCTCACAGACGGCTCCTTAGAAGGAACTACCGGGCAGCTTGCGAGCTTGCTCTCAAAAGAAACTCTAGGCCGAAACGTCTCATCCACGTTAAACATTCTCAGAGGAGATAGAGACCGTGCCCTGCGGTGGGCATGACGATGGCTACTGACAGCCTCATTTCTACTATGGGATGCCAAGGGCAAGCTCGAGAGCTTAACGGACCTCTGTGGAATGACGTATGCATATCTTCCATCGCCTTCGCCGTTACTTCTAAGTGGCGGCTCCCTTCTTCGCCGCACATAAGGACTTTCCCCGTCTGCCATGATTGCTTCTCTGTGCCATGGAGATGGTTGAGCTGGGCTAGCCAGATGATGCGCAGACAACTGGTTCAGCGAGCCAGACTTGCATGCTGCACACTCTGGACAGGAAGGATCATATGTGTGCAGCTCAGAAAGAATAGAACGACCATAACATCCCTTCACTGCATTGCTTTCACCTGAGAAATCCATGAACCTTCCGTCCAAAGGCTTGATTTTGCCTTTGTAAAAGAGCTCATCTGCAGTAGACATAGCTGCCGTGCGCTCGGACTCCGGCGACAACCATGCCGACGCTGCTCCAAAGACCTGCATCGGGAAGTCGAATTCCGATGGCGAAGAGGTTAACGGACCGGCGCCCTCGATGAAGAGGCTGCTAGAGAGGCTCTGTCGGGGGCTCGAGGGCGCGCTGACGAAGGGGGTGGAGCTGGTGCTGGCCTGGTCATGGCAGGACTCCTTGCAGAGCGTGCTGCAATCCTTGTATGCGCACGACATGGCTAAAGGCGGAGTGGGGGGAACCTCGAAATTCACCTGGTCGACGATGGCGTATCAGAAAAACAGGCAGGAAGCTGAACATGGAATCATCCTCGGGGCCAAGGAGGTGCTGTGTAGCATTGCCTAGAGCCTCTGCATGCAAATTAGCGTTGGAAGGGTGTAGAGAGAGACAAAGAGACAGCGAAAGAGAGAAAGGAAAGCGGGTGAAAGGTAGAAATGAGTCAGGATGGGAAAGAGAGAGAGTTTGTTAAAGGACTGGACTTGTTACGGACAGTCAGAAAGGAGTTAATGGAAGGGGAAGAGCACAGCTAGAGAGAGAGAGAGAGAGAGAGAGAGAGAGAGAAGCAATGCAAAAATCTGGGACTGTTAGAGAGAAAGAAGTACTTGGCGACATGGCAGCCAACCTTTTGAGGCCGTGGCATAGCAATCCAAGAAAAATGGGAAGAGAGAGCTGAAGGGGTGCACGCTCACAAAGAACTCTTAACTGCATATGGACGAGAGGGCGAGATGGGGCTATGCATGATTTTCTTAATAGGCAATTTTTCTCTTATTTTAATTGTAGTGTAATTTTATTTGGGATTATAAATTTCAGAATATAGAAACTACATGATATAAGGGTCAGCTTTTTTTTTGTAGAAGGTTACTCTTTTGATGAACTTGAGCATGAAGATTATAATTGTACAAGGAATGTGCATAACATCATCATGTTTTTTTTTGGAAGTCTGTACATGGATTTAGTCCTAAGATTAAGCCTGAAAGAATGAAATAACAACACACACACCTTGGGGATCTCCCTAATCTTTCACTTTCTCTTTTACCTCAGTTTGAACCTTAGGCCCATTTCACATAGGGGCAGTGGAAAGAACATGTAGATTGTTCAAGTTCCATCTCGAAGTTCAAAAAATCAATGGCAAGGGAAGGATGCCAAAACATTTTTTGCAAAAATGTTTCGTTTCTTGGCATGCAAATCATCAAAGGGCTCCATCCCTATCAGTGTTGTATTTTGACGGTCTACCATGCCCTTCAATTTTGAAGGTTATCTACAGGTAATACCTGTTTTTCAGATTTTTAGTGTAATTCTTGATGGTCTAAAAAAAATTATGACCTTGTTTTACGGTCCAAAATGGCAAAAACGGCCAATACGGCCGTCAAAAATCAACACTGATCCCTATGTGAAGTTGTCGTCAGATGGCACACAAGGATTGGTAGGTGGTTGGTTGACCCTGTTGCCACCCGTTTGTTTGAAATGGACCTTAGATCTCATATTCTAGGTTTCATTGATTTAATTCATCCATCATGGGTCCCTCATTCATGATCAATATTTATTTTTTAAGAGGAAAATCAGTAATCTCTATTATAGTTTGAATTGATTGAAAGAACAACTATATAGATGAATGGACATAATACCCATGTGGCCCCCCACATCCCACAAAGGAGAGGTTATATATTGCCCAAAAGCAACATTAGGGAAAGAGGTGTCCGAAGGTATACATGAAAAACTAATTTAAACTACCCAAAGGCATTACAATGTCCAGCCATGCCAAAGAGGGGTTGATCCCTTGCCCGATCTCAAGAGGCAAAGGGCCCAACCACAGAGCCTCGCATTAGGAACAATTTTCAATATTTCACAAAAGAGGGTAGTCATGCTTTTAGTGTGATATGAATGTGATAGGGAGACTTGATGGTCAACAACTTCACCAATAAGATTACGCATGTGTGACACAACATTAAGGAGAGTTTATAAAAAGCTTGTACAATGGTTGGACCACCTCTCCATCTTCATCATGGTGAGGGACCCCATGTAACATGTGCATGTTGTTTTTTAAGAGGGTTCACATTCTTAAATTATTTTGTCTTTTAGGATCACACGCTTGGAAATAATATATATTGAAAAGTTTTTTACTTTTTGTTCTCTTTTTTTTTTTTTGAAAAGAGGACGTTTGGCCGAGGTTTAATCTTCCTTTGTTTGAATTGATTGAAAGAACAACTATACAAGTGAACGGGCATAGTACCCATGGAACCTCCCATATTCCACAAAGCATGGTAAAATTACTCGAAGGCAACACTATGAAAAAATATGGTCAAAAGGTAATGTTGTCCGAAGGCATTACATTAGCCTTAGACCCACATATGTCCTCCTCTAGAGAGGGATCGAACCCTTGCCCTGCCTCAAGAGGCAGAAGGCTCAACCACCCACACTAATGTGCACAAACAATTCTTTAATTCTCTAGTATATTCTTCTAAAAGGAGCATTAAAATTATTAGACCCATTTTGGGGGAAAGACTTCTTGTTGATGCATTTTTTGCAAGGACGATGTATTTGTACTTCCATAGGGCCATCTTTCTCCTTGATAATCTCCAATCTTCATGGTGCATATCTAGTGTTGCTTCAATCTCGTGTATTGTTTCAATCTATTTGGGGTGCCCAAAAGTATAAACCATTAATCCAACTTTGTTTCACTCTTCGTTGGTCCTTTTAGGTGCCTGAGCTGATCTTTGGAGTGGGGGAGCATATGGATACTCTTGGTATCATCCTCAATGGACATCTCCAATTTGGATCAATAATAAACTATTCTAACATGTTGTGTGAATGTAAGTAATTGGTATCATCCCTAATGACCACTTCCAATTGGGATTCATAGTGAATTATTCTATCATATTGATGAATGTAATTAATTATTTGTTCAATATTTTATAAGATTTGGGTGATTGTAAGAACCATAACGTATTATCTGAGTGTATCAAGGGTCTTCTTGGACATTTTATTGAACCATAACATAAGAACTTCTCTTATTCATGAAATGCAAAAAAAAAAAATTAAGGAATGTATTTCTAATAAATGTAATAAGCACTCATGATTGAATTAATGAAGAAAAGGATGTTATTCAATATAGATGGAAAAACCATTTGAAAGGTTGAAGGAAACGAAAATAATTGTTAGATTCAGTAAAATAAAATAATGACTACAGAATATATCAAAACTTACCACTCTCTATAATGGGTGCAAGAGATAAATTCAACATGACATGAAAGAGATAAGTTCAACATGACATGCAAGAGATAACTTATAACTTCAACATGAGAGATGTGTCTTGCATTATTTGTCCATCTAATTTACATGCTTCCTATTTATTTGTAGGCTCAGGCTTATTGAACAACTATGCCTTTGTACATAAGTATGAGACAAAATGCATATAGGGGAGAGAAATTTTAGAGAACGTGGGTACAAAAGATATGAATAGCTAGACAGAATATGCATAAATGACATTTTTGTATGAGGGAACATAAAACTTTCTGGTTTGAACTCATTTCAGCCTGTGATACACTATTGTATTGATTGTGTAGGAAACCTCATCCTTTTGGTGCAACTTTTTGATGGCATTCTATTCATTAGGATAAGCACCCTAAACCCTAAATTTTGGTGCAAATGTAGTAGAACTTGATAGATGTTTCTATTCAAATTTTCCAAGAAACGATCATTTTTTCCTTGGCCATTTGCACCTCCAACACCTCAAGCCATTGCAAATGTTCAAAATGTAAATGACGTAGGTGATGTTGAGCATTTTATACGATCGATTTCTGGTGCAATTTTCTATTTCAAGTCCTATTGTAAATCATAATTTGACTATTTGAGGTGCACCTCCAACAGCTCAAGCCATTGTGGAGCAAGCTTAATGGGATGCTTGAGGCATATGGATGCATGTCTTCATTTTTTTTTTCTATCCAAAATGCCACTATCTCTTGTATTTGTTCATATGGAAAAGTTAATGATGCTTGAAATACTGTCAAGGCATCGTATTGTGTAGGAGGTTTGTATTGCATACCTTCGGAAACAATTAGAGAGTGAGAATATGAATTAAGGGCATTCTATAGATAATATCAAAGATTTAAAGGATAATTAGATTATAGTAGATAAATTTTTGTGGCATAGTTTAGTCATGCAAACTATTCTCAATAGGATTCACAGTCTTGCTTATATTGTTTGATTAATCATGAAAGGCAATCCAAATGCCTTAACATTTGAAGATTTTCTTTTGGTTTTAATAGGAGAGGATCAATCTATGCAAAAATAGATCCATTATGCATGTTGCATTTCAAGATTTTGTTGCTAATGAGAAGGGAAAGGGTAAAGGTGGCTTTTCCTATACTAAGAAAAAATATGTTAGTGTTGCACACTCAAAAGAACAAACAGATGGGAAGAAAGTAGATAAGTGTAGCTCAGTGATGAGTAGCACCTCCTTTAATGTCAATCCGGGAAGACGTGAGGATGGTATGAAGACCACGAGCAAGTGGAAGCACAAGTGCGTGAGTGAGAAGCACACAAGCATGCACACACATACACGCACACGCGCACACACGGCAAGAACAAAGAGAGTAAGACAATGGAATCACTTCTATTGCAAGCAAGTTCTCATACAAGCTCAAACTACAAGAAGCTAACCCCCAAAAATGAGCTCTCTAGCTCTATTTATAGTTTTTGACTAGCTTTGGCCCTGTCCAGACCTAGTGTCCGGCCTAGTTAAAAATTAGGTTCCAGGGCTTATTTGAGGGCCCAAACGAGATCTAAAAATTATGAAAATTGACAGGCAACTACTTCTAAGGCTCCCCAAGCTCGAGGACTCCTCGGCTTGTACAAAATGGAGCTACAAAAAGGTGAAATGATATTTACAAGGGTTTGTAGTGATGAGAATCACTTTAAAATGATGTGAGGGTTTTGAAAAAAATGAAGGGTTGCCTCAGTGCTAGATCTGCATGTGTGTCCGTACTTGCTTCTTCCCGTATACTGTCAACACTCTCCCCCCCCTAGGGTCTGTCGCCTCTGACAGACCTTTGCTCTGCGGGTTGATCAATGTACTTCTGCAGGAGGTCGGTTGCCAATTCTTGTTCTTTGATTCTTAAACCTCTGATCAGGTCTCGTTGCAAAGCCTCCCAATCAACTGTACCAGGCATGTCAGGTTGTGGCATCGTGTAAAGCTCGGAATGCATTGTTTGCTTGCATGCAAAGAGGTGGAGTAAATGCGTAGGCCGTGGCGCGAATACCTCTGAATGTGCTTCCCAAAAGCCCGTGGTGAACATATCGTCGAATGTTTGCTTGTAGCAGGCAGGGAGATATCTTATGCGTGCATGCCATGCGTAAGCCACTCGTATGCTCGGGGTTGTGCTCATATCATATAGCAGGTCGTAGTTACCATTAATAAACCCGGGAATAGGAGGTTGAATACGGCATACATTGCGAAAAGTTTTGAGTACGACCTGCATCATATCGAAGATCTTGAGCATCATCTGGGCAGCCACATCTGGCATAGGATGGAGGCGTGGTATCCAATGTCTGATGGTTGCAATCATGTATGACACTGTGGGAGTACCGGTTGGGGGGGCGATGGCGGGGTAATTGAGCCATTCTTTACAGTTCGCGTTATTCTGAACCTTGATTGCAAAAGCTTTCCATGATCTTCGTCTTTGCACTGGCCCAAAACACGGATTGTACTTCAAATGCATGGGGGCGTGATCCCATGTTCTAAGCATTTCTGGGTAAGTTTCGAGTAACTTCTGCCTCCAAGTTGGTTGGAATATGGCCCCTTTTCGTGCCGCTTCTGGTATATCTTCTGGTTCAAATTGTGTGGCAAATGTTGGGCACTTGTTGGTGACTCTTTTGATTTCTGCGTTGTAGTCGGCCAACAATACAAAATAGGGCTTGTATTGTAATTCTGAGCTAGTGATAAGGCGTCTAGAGGCAATGTGCCTGAAGTACTCTGAGTGAAGGATGGTGTCCTCAATGGCCTTCATTGCGAGCATCTGAGTGGATATCCGTTCTTGATGAGTTTTCCCCATTTCCTCTACCTGTTTCATCCATGCTGATGGGGGTTCCTCATAGGTATCTTGACCTTCTTCTGTGATGCGTCCTCCTGGGAATGGTTGAGGCTCGTAGGTGTCGTCGAATGCTTCCTCCACTGGAATAATAACTGCTTCTTCTTCTAACGGTTGCTCTGGTGGGGAAGGAGGTCGCTCGTACTGCATCAACTTCAATTTTAATTCTGCAATCTGTTGCCGTAACTCCAGTACGTCATTGGTCGTTGAATGTTCAGGTTCAGGTGAAGTAGCAGCGTCGGTCATCTCTTTAGGTTCCCGTTGGTGTGGTGTAGACTCTTGGGGTCTCTGTAGGTCCTTCAACTGGTCGGCAAGCTGATCATGTGCTTCTAAAAGATTGGCATAAGTTTCCAAGATCTGTTGTATACTTTCTGAGGGAACAGCTTGAAATTTAGCCGGGTCTATGGGTGCTCCCGGGGTGTTCTCCATGGCAGCCTCGAGGTTCTCTTGGTTTTGTTGTTGAAGCCGTCTGTTCTCTTCTTGAGCTGCCGCCAGATGTCGTCGTAGCAAGGCCATGTTTCGTTGAAGCCTTGCATTGCGGCCCATTTGATCTCGCAGCTGTTCCTCCATGGCTTTGCTCTCTTCCATATGCCTCGCTTCGAGTTGCGCATTTGCATGTTCGAGGGCAGATATTTTACTTTGTGACTCCGTATGACTGGACTCCAAAGCATTGACACGCTCTTGGAGTGTTGCTGAGAGGGTGCAAAGCTCCTTGTTATTTTCTTCCAATAATTTATATTCCTGTTTAAGCTGAGTGGCAGCTTCGAGCATGGTGTCGAGTGCAAGACTAAATGAGGTGGATGCAGGGGTAAGGATGGGAGATGCAGGGGGTTGGGAAGTGGGAATGGGAAAGGTGGATGTTGTGCCTACCGTGTGTGGAAGTGGTGATGTGAGTGTAATAACCTGTGATGGTGTTGTGAGAACAGTGGTGGTGGGTGATCCAGCGGATGGTGAGATGTCCATGGGGTCGGACATGAGAGAGTGTGATTCGTGAAATGTGAACACCGGGACGGTGGGTGGTGTGATAGTGGTGGCCGTGAATGTGGGGGAGTGAATTTGGGGAAGGGACTTTTTATTATGTTCATCAACCTGTTGAAGAATGTTTACAAGTTGGGTCCAGAAGGAGGGTTGGGTGATTAGTGTGGTGCCCGAGGCAGTTACAAGGGACGGGGTAGGTAGAGTTTGGGAGGGAGGAAATGGAGGGGTGGAGGGTAAGGGAAGGGAAAGAGTCTGACTGTGACAGATGGTTGTCCAAAGGCAGGGAGGAAGGAAGGGTGACCTAGTTGGGGTTCAAAAATCTGGGTGACAGAGATGGATGAGGGTGAAGGAAGGAAAGTGGAAACGGGGGTGTGTACAATGGTCTCACTATAGGAGGATATTGGTTGTGTAGAAAGACACGTGGGGGGAGTTTCTGAGGGTGGGATAGGAGATGATGGGGGGGATGGTGCATGCGTAATTTCCTCCGGTTCATCATTGGGCCTAGGGCTAATCATGTGAACATCTTCTGACGTGGACGTAGCTAACGCGGTAGATACTTCCATCTGAATCATCTTTCCTTGTCGAGGCCGTGTATCAATTCTTCTTTGATCATAAGTAGGGTTCTCTCGATAGACCAAGGTTCTCATTGCTTCACTGATGCCACAGGTGTCTGCCAAAAGATTTAGCGATTCTACAAAATGGGGGTCGATATTCTCCGACTGCAGCATCTGGTTTACTAGGGCCCTATTCGCTTCTTCTGACATTTTATGGCGTCGTTGCACCTGCTTGATTGTTCGGTATAGTCGTTTGAGCTGTGCCGTATATGCAGGGGCTTCGTCTTCACTCTCTTCTAGGTCATCTCTTGGTGCCTTCTCCTGAGCTCGTGTGCTTAGTCTCTGAGGAAGTTGTGCCACTCCTATCTCCTGTACACTGCTAGTCTCGCCTCGTGCATGTTCTCTTTGGGCTGATGTCCCCAGATCGACATTGTCAGGGCAACCTTCACTGTCTGATAGATGGACCGTCTGCAGGAATGTTTCAAAATCAAAGTTTGGGTCCTCGGTGAAGGTGGCCATAGCTGCAAATTCTGCATCGGTAGGTAGTGGAGGGGCAGAAGGAGTGGGCTGTACCACCTCTCTTGGTGGAGACTCTTGGAGATGGATTGTGAAAGGTGCCACTTGGGCTTCCTCTCTAGTGGAGGCTTCGGCGGTGGCTTCTGGAGGGATCAGGACCTGTGAAAGGGATCCACGCATTCTTTTTGCAGGCTGACTCCCTGACTTCCGCCCTTTGAACAGCTCCAGGTGTGCATACTTTAGGGCTCGGGCAACTGGCACGTCATATGCAAGACATCTGTAGATGATTCTTGTCAGCGCACAACAACCATGTAAAGTGGGCTTCCTCACTCCCCGCTTGCCTGCCTCATACACTTGATCTAAGATCCATAGCGGCATCTTAATGGGCAAGCTTCCGGTCTCTGCTAAATACAACCCGTACCATATCTTCTTGTGAGGCCGAGTGAAACGGTCCTGAGCAGGAAATGCGAAGTGCTGGAGGCACATCCACAGAGGTATGGCGATGTTGGGGGTGAGGGCGCACATTTCTTTGAGCTTCTTGACTCTATTGCTTTTCATTGATTCTGGTATCAAGGGGTCGCGATCTGAAGGCACATGAGTGCCATACATTTGAAGGGCTTCCCTGATTAACGTTACATTTAATTCAAACTTCCTCATCTCCTCCAGATTGGATAAGGAGGGCACCCAGAATGTGCCTAAATGATCTTTATCCCCGGTAGGTTTCAGCGTAGCGATCAAGTAGTAGCATCTGAGGAAGTCGGGTTTAGGTAGAGCTGCACTGAAGTAAGCTTGTAGTCCTGCCTTTTGCCAGATATCCTGAAGTGGAGCTGCATTCTGTAAGGTCTCAAATTCTCTTGAAAAGAATTCGAAGGTCCACCAAACCCCTCCACAATCCATCTTGGACTCCCAGATGTGATCTGCGTCTCCCAAATCCCCTGGCATTTCATTGAACCAATGGGAGTGCCCTTTTACTCTTTCGGTCAGTCCACTGGGTGGATCTGGAATAGGAATCCTTCGCACATTCAAGAATTCTTCAGGTCGAGCTGTTGGTGGAGCTTCCACTGGCATGGCATCCCAATTGATAGGAGCACCAGATCCTGCCTGAGAGCTTGTGCCTGCCACTGTTGCCATGAGAGTAGGTTGCTTATCTGCTGGAAGACAAAAGGCACATTAGTGTTGTATAGGAAACAAGATGTAATGGTGTTCCCTTCACAATACTAACATGACAATCCCGGAGGTCAGTGGTGAAGTGTTTGTGAGAGTGTGAGTGGTGATTAGAGGTCAGTGTCATCCTAGATGCATGTTTTGGGTATGCAATGGGCTCGGAATGCTCCTGTTGTTAGTGTGGGTGGATTTACAGAAGTGGGTCAGGGGGTTTAGTACACAGTTTAATTCTCCATGCTTGGATAGAGGGGTCGTAGCTCTTAGAGCTAAAGATGGGTAAAGGTTTCTGGATGGGTGAGTGATGTATTTGAGACCTTTTGGGTACCCAAATCTGCGTGGGTGTGGGTCTATGGGTAAGGTATTTCTTGGCGATCCACATTTGTCGAATGCTCGGACTTGTAGAAGAAGGTCGAGGGGATGGTGGATACTGATTCTGTTTCTGCCCTGCCTTTTGCTTGGCGATCTCGGCTTTGTTGGAGTTCTTTGGTGTTTTTTGTCCTTTTGGCACCCATATTTGTCTGGTGCCGCTTCCCTTGGTTGGCCTAAACTGCTTTCCTTGCTGGGTCTTATGATACTGCCGTCGGTCTGGATTCCTTCTTCGTGGTTGACTCTGCTGTGGTTGAGGTTGAGAGGTCGGGTGGACGCTCTGCTTTGGAAAAGAAGGGAGTTCCAACACTTGCGTGACCTGCCCACTAGGAAATGATTCGTTCTTTAACTTTAATCTAGGCCTGTCCGCAACAAGTTTGGAAGGATGAGCACCGCAGGGTGTCGTGCTCATTTGGCTGCTGATGCAACCTACCTGACCGCTGATTGTGTCCATCTGCCCGCTGATTGTGTCCATCTGCCCTCGCGGATGGGTAGCTGCCCCTTCTAGTTTGCAAGAAGTCCCAGGGAAGGTCTCCTGTCGTCTTTCTGATTGACAACTGTGTATAGCCAAGCCCAAGCGGGTTGGTGTAGACGTAGCATGATTGAGCTAATCAAAGATCTTCCGGTCTTCCGTCGCATGTGTTTCATAGGGTCTAGGGTCACAACCGTCAGGCGGAATGCCGTTAGGGAAGTCAAGCGGTATCACTCGCTTCTGCTCTAAGGTTCCAATCTGTAAGGAGCCTTGTCTAAGATTTAGGTCCACTGAGTGATCGTATAGCCAATCTTGGCCAAGGATTAGGGGTTCTATCAGGTCGTCATCATGGCACACTAGTAGCTTCGCCGTCATGGTCATATTCTTAATGAGGATAGGAAGGTCCACCTCACCCATGCAAGGGGTTTCCATGCCTCCTAGCCCTATGAGGTATGCCTCAATTGGCCGCATTTCTATTCCTGAATCCTTATAGTGGGACCATCTAATCGCACTAGTCGCAGCACCTGAGTCAATTAAAGCCCTGAGTTCTTGGCAAGAGTTGCCGTGTTCTAGCCTAACTGTAATGAATGGTCTCCTGTCCACTATGCTAGGATGAGTGGTTGACTTTACTTGACACATGGCCATGGAATATCTGGGTGAAGTTTCCTTATGGTTAGAATGTTCTCTCCCTAGTCCTTGTCTTCTTAGCTTCATGCGCTTAATGCGCTCTATGGCCTCTGCCTGTGCTTCTTCTCGAATTCGTTTTTCCTCCTCTTTACGTTGTTTAGCAGTATTGAGTCGACTTAGCATTTCCTCCGTGAGGGGTTCTTGATACAGCTTGACTCTGCACCCGCTAATATAGTTTGGGAGGACATCCCCCTCTAAAGTGGCTAGTTGTACTGCTCCACTCGTGGAGATCCTATTAATGATCATAGGTCCGTAGCCTCTCTTTTCTAGCTTTCTTGCGTGTTGTTTCAATGTGTAGACTAAAACTAGATCCCCTGCTTTCAAGCCCTTATCCTTCACATGGGCATCAAAGTATGCCTTTTGTCGTTTCTTTGCAGCATAGATGCCTGCTGCTGCTCGTAGCCTCGTCTCACCTAGACGCTCTAGATCCAAGATCCTAGAGGACAACTCATGTCCATTCCACTCATGCTCTTGTGCTACTCTTAAAGCTGGGATTAGGAAATCTAGTGGTAGCACTGCATTCTGTCCGAAGACCATCTGAAATGGGGTGGCATTGAGTACCGTTTTGTAGGCAACTCGGTATGCCCAAACAGCATGATGAAGTTGTTTGTCCCAATCAGAGCGTTTATTATTTACCAGTTTCGTCAATACGTTACATAGGATCTTATTCGTGCTCTCGGCTTGTCCGTTAGCTTGTGGGTGATAGGGTGCAGACTTCTTATGTATCACCATGAATTCTTGAAGGAGATTTTCAATGACCTCATTCAAGAAGTGCGTACCTCTATCACTAACCAACTCTATTGGTAACCCATATCTAGTGAACACATTTTCGAATAAGAACTTAGCCGTCGTTTGAGCATCATTCTTTGTCGTGGCCTTTACTTCCACCCACTTTGTAAGGTAATCTGTGGCTACAATAATGTATTCTGCATGGGAATTTCTAGCTGGGGGGTTAATGGGACCTACAAAGTCTATACCCCACTTTGAAAATGCACGTCCTCCCATCATTGGTCTTAATGGCATTTCATCTTTTCTTATCGGATATTGGGCACGTTGGCATGTGTCGCAACTCTTCACATAAGTATGTGCATCCATATGAAGAGTGGGCCACCACAGTCCTGAGAATAGAATGGTCTTAATTACTCTGTCAGGCCCAAAGTGTCCACCTGCAGCACCGCTGTGTGCCGTTTCTAAGACTTTCAAGTAGTCTGATTCATGTACGCACAGTCTTAGGTAACCATCCTTGCCTCTTCTATATAGGTTGTCTCCTACTAAGGCATAGTCTTGAGCCTCTTGCTCCATGCTCCGTTTTCTTGCAAGACTAGCCTGATTGGGTAATGTTCCCGATCTCATGAACTCGACCAATGGAGCACTCCAATCTGGGATTAATGACACGTGATAAAGAGTGGCATGCTCCACTGGGGGTCTCTCCTGGCACTCTGGACAACTCTGGATCCACTCTTGTATTTCTTTGTCCATGCTAGGCCAATACACTCCTAAGCGTTTTAGGTTCTGCAATGTTCGTTGTTTAGAGTAGTGATTCCCTAGCAGTCCCTCATGGGCTTGTTGCAACCAACTAGCATGTTCATCATCCTCGACACAACAAGCTAACACGCCCTCGGTATCTTGCTTGTACATACTTCCAGCCAATATTTGATACTTTAATGATTTTACAATTTCCTCTTTGCTGGTTTTCACATTCTTATTTGCAGGCCCGAAGGTTAGGACTGGTACCAGCTTATTTGCCCATTTAGGAACAACTTCTAAATTGAACAGATAAGCATCGGGCAATTCGTCAGACACTCCTTGCGGTGGCTCTCCTGAAGTGATGCGAGAAAGATGGTCTGCCCTAAGATGGGTTCTACCTTTCCTGACAACAACTTCAAAATCGTATTCCATTAGTAAGAGGAACCATCTTACTAAGCGACCTGTATTGCAAGGTTTATTGACCAAATATAGTAAAGCTTGATGATCAATGAAAAACTTGAACTTATTGGCCAATAGATAGTGTCTAAACTTCTTCACAGCATATATCATGCCTAAGCCTTCTCTCTCCGTTGTGGTGTAATTTCGTTCAGCTGCATTTAATTGCCTACTAGCATATGCTATCGGCAAATCTAGGTTTCCTTCACCTGTGGGTTGTGCTAGCACACATCCTATTGCATGATTGGAGGCATCTACATGGACATGAAAGGGTTTGCTCCAATCCGGAGTAGTCAATATTGGTGCTGTGCACAAACGTCTCTTCAGCTCGTTGAAGGAAGTCTCGCATTCCTCATTCCATTCAAAATTCGTTAACAGCCCATAAAGAGGTTTAGCTATGATGGCATACATGTGGATAAATCTACAGTAATATCCACAATGGCCCATAAAGGCTTGTACCTCTTTCACATTCCTTGGTCTGGCCAATTCTGCTATTGCTCTTACCTTGTCTTCATCTGTTGATATTCCATTCTTAGAAACAATGTGACCTAAGATCTTACCTTGGCGTACCATAAACACACACTTCTCTGGATTTAGACACACTCGATAATCTCTACACTTGTTGAAGATTTGCCTGAGCTCAGGGATGTGGTAACTTCTCTCTTGGGAATGAGCGCACAAATCATCCACATATACTTCTAAGCTCTTTCGCAAGAACTCTTTGAAGACATGACACATGAGTCTTTGGAATGTGGCAGGTGCATTGGTGAGCCCAAAAGGCATCACACGAAATGCAAAGATTCCCCATTCTGTGGCAAAGGCCGTTTTGTGTTGATCTTCGGGGGCAATGGCTACTTGGTTGTAACCTGAAAATCCATCAAGGAAGCTGTAAACTTCCTTGCCTGCAACACGCTCCAATAGATGTTCGGTGATTGGAAGAGGATAACTATCTCGGATCGTAGCGGCATTGACTTTTTTAAGGTTAATGCACACTCGCAATTTCCCATTCTTCTTGGGCACCACTACAATGGGGGACACCCATTCAGTGTGCTCAATCTCATAGATGAATCCGGCTTCAATCAGCCTGTCAATTTCCTCTTTTATTTTGGCTGCATAATTGTCATTATATGTGTAGGGTTTTTGTTTGGTGGGCTTGGCATCAGCGGTCATCGGAATCGTATGAGAGCAAATCTCTGGATCTACTCCTTTCAAGTCTCTATAGTGCCATGCAAACACATCCCTATATTCCCTTAATAGCGCTACAAGCTCTGCTTCTTCTTCTGCACTTAGGTCGTCTCCTATGTACGTACATCGCTCTTCGTTCCCTTCAATGGTCACTAC
The DNA here is from genome assembly GCA_020310875.1 of Ceratopteris richardii. Taxonomy (NCBI): domain Eukaryota; kingdom Viridiplantae; phylum Streptophyta; class Polypodiopsida; order Polypodiales; family Pteridaceae; genus Ceratopteris; species Ceratopteris richardii. The sequence goes on along the minus strand of CM035419.1, from coordinate 156,014,785 downwards.
AATTTTTTTGGTCTTTTCTTTATTGTCATATGCTTCTCCTATAATGGCCTCTCTCTTAGGCATTCGTACCAAAATTTTCCGGTCTTCCACTTCATATTTCTTGAAATTTTCTGGTACTTCAAACAATGATTCTTCCTCTTCTTGTCTCACTGCTTTTCTTTTCTTTTTCTTTTGACCTCCTTCACTTCCTTTCTTTGAGCTTATCGTTTTAATACTTGCAAGGGGTTCTTCTTCCTTTTGGGTTAATACTCCTAGGTCTTCTAAGTAGTGTTCCTCTGAGTCAAAGTATGTATCCATCACAATGGATTCTAGATCATCGTCATTCTCTTCTTCTTCTATGAACTCACTAGGATCACACTCTTCCAACACGGGCTGACACATGAACACTGAAATATCATAACCCTCTTCATCACAATGGGGTGTCCATTGTTCCTCATTGACTGCAATGTCCATGGTAGCTAAGATTTCTGCCCAACCATGAGGCTCAAAATCCTCATCTGGAAATATCATTGGTGTATAGGCTGGGTCTTTTATTGGTCTATCTCCTGGGGGAGTTCCTTCTTCTCTCGCTTTTAGGCGCTTTTCCTCTTCCTCAACGACCTTGCACATCCACAAGTGAGTGTCTTCATGCAACCAGGATGGTTCAGGTGAACTTCCAGAATGCACGGAGATAGAATCTTCTTTCGCTTTGTGGATAGGATTCCACTGTAGGGGTGGTACATCTCTGAAGGTGTGATCCTTCAGATTGACCTTGGTGGTGACCCCTAAGTGCTGTAAGTACAAGGAGTTGGTTCCCCAATCCTGTACTATTTGCAATTGTCGTAGGAAAGGTCTTCCTAGGATCATCTCGTAAACATTATTTTTCTCAAAGTCACATATAGCAAATGTATGTTCAAACTCTACACCACAAGTGGTTAGAGTTATCCCTTCAAGCAATCCGAGAGGTCTTTCAAAATGACCATCTACCATTTGAAGTTTCATTCTCGTTGGTCTTAAGGTGGGTTTGCCCCATCGCTTCCACAGAGAGGTGGTCGCAATAGCAACACCGGCACCCGAATCCACAATTGCTTTGGTTGTGTAACCTTGATAGGTGATTGGAAGATAAGTGTTACCTTCTTCACCTTCGCTCATGTCTCCTATCTTGTCGAGAGGTATCCCTGGTACTTTTTGTTTAGAGCCTACTTTTGGTGTATTGGATTCAAGTTCTGGGACCTGATCCTTCACATGATTCCAGAGCTCCGGTTTTGCCTTGAGGAGTTCCTCTACAGTGAGGTGACATTGAACCTTAGTGTTCTTCACAACATCAGTGTTCCTGGGAATCACTGAGTCTTCATTTCTTACCAATATAGTGGGAGCTCTGATCTGGAGAGATTCAGATTCCCATGGGCCTGTGAAATGAGGCAACTCTTGTAAAGAATTAGATTCAAAATCTAATCTCTCATCCTCTTGTTGCTCTGTTTGATCTCCATAGATAGATGGAATGTCTTGGGGAAATTGATCATGAAGATCATCAATCTCAGGAATAGGAGGGGAATCACCCTTCTCCTTGGCCCATTTCTCTTCTTGTATTTCCCGCAAGAACTCTTGAGAGTACTGTTGAATTGAAGGAGGTATTCCAGCATCCGTGGAATTAGGAACATAAGCTCCCATTGGTGGTGGGCTTCCTCTTTCAACAACTGGTTGAGCCTGTGGAGGTAAAGAAACTTGTGATTTGTTTACCAACTGCTCTAATCTTTCTAGTAAGCCTTGGAAATGCAAATCCGGCTTGACAGAGTTTGTCTGATTGAACTTTTGACTAGTCTCAAGTATAGCTTGAGCTTGTTCTACCATTTTCATGCACATTTTCATCCGTTCAATCTCTAAATCTGCTCTAGGGTAACTCTTGTCTAGGTTTGCAGCTGTTGGCCCTTCTTGAAGTCGAGCCTGGTAGGCCTTGAACATCATGTCCAAGCCTTCAGGAGTGGGGTCAGCTAATACTGATCCTACTCGGGGTGGTGGGTGGGTTACGAGGGGTGTATTAGAGGGTGGAGAAATGGAGGGTGATGGGGATGGTAGTGGTGGAAGTGTGTGGGAGTACGGTTGAGATGTGATCTCTGTGATTTTTGCCTTGGTTTCTCTCACGCTTTCTTCAAGTTCGTTTATCTTTTTTGCCCATTGCCTCTTCATTCTCTCACGACTATCCTTCCAGGCGCTAGTTCTCTTTTTGGGTATGCTCTCTGTTTCACTCACCTCGGGGCTCTTTTCGGGACCAACACCTTGGTGTTGTTGAAGTGCCTGGGCTCTTGTGATCACCTGCACAGGTGTAGTGGAAGTCACACTCCCCGTGGAGTCTACAACTAACCCAACGACATTGATAGGAGTGATTTTAGGCATGTTATTAGGGTTCTTCGGGCAATCTCGTAGGAGATGCTCTTTCCCGCAATCTTGACAGAAGCCCTGAATGGTTACTGGTTGAGGCTGTGTAGGGGCAGGCAGTGGACAATCACGTATAAGGTGATCTCCCTGACATCTGAAGCATGGTCCTCTAGGAAATGGAGGTCGTACCTGCCTAGGTTGAGGTCTAGAGTTGGGGTTTGTGTACATAACATTAGAATACTCAGGTTCCCCACTATTTTCACTTGGGTCCTCATAATAGTATGACTCGTTATGCTCGGGTGACTGCATGTAGTAAGCATGTGGGCTATCAATATGTGTGGAGTCAAAACTATGGTCACTTGGATCACTGTCTGATAGCAATGGGGTGACTGGAACTATGGCTCTATTCGGATTTTCTTCAGTAGATGCATATTTCACTGGGATCACATTGGTTGGAGCAGGGGGTTGCTGCACTAGGACTGGTTGAGGTCTCTGCTGCCCTTGATAAGGTGGCTGATAAGTTTGTTGTGGTCTGTTGTATTGTGGTGATGGGTACTGATTCTGGTACCTACCATGTTGTGGATATGGCTGAGGATAATTTTGCCTAACAGTTTGTTTGTTATATGGGCAGTCTTGTGTCGTGTGATTGGTGTACCTGCGCTCTATGGTGCAGTACTGGCTACTAGGATTCACCTGAGGTTGGGCCATAATGGGGCATACACTTGCCATATGTTCACCGCCACAATTGTAACACCGCTTAACTGGGGCAAATCTTGGAATTTGCTTGCTAGAGACACCTAGTTTTTGGGCTACCTTCTCTGCAAGTTCCTCGATGGATGTGGATTGACCAGATGCCATGTTACTAGAGCTATCAGAATCCTTATAGATTTTTGATAGTTCTAATTCCTCCCCTAGATTGTCCTCAATGTCTATGCACATGCGCACGCACTCCTCTATCGTTCTAGGGTCCTTCAGGTACACATATGACCTGAGTTTAGTGCTCAACAATCCGTCTAGGAACAAGGCCACTTGTTTGGCTGGTGTGGGTAGCTCCGGCATAGGGCATCTCTCCAGGTACTGTCTAAATCTTCTTCCAGCTAGTCTGACCGTCTCTTGAGGTGTTTGTTTGAAGCTATGAATTAGTGAGGAGGTGTTATGCCTGATTCCACTCTTAGAAAACTCAACAATAAATGCCTCTAAGAGTTGGTCTATGTTTCTGAAATGCCTCTCATTCAGTGGTTGGAACCACGTAAGGGCAGTGTTCCTAAGGGTTAGACCGAAAGCATTATATTGTGTGAATAGGTCCTCCACCTGTTCAGCTTTCAACACTTGTCGAAATTCTGCCACATGGTCATAAGGGTCTCCCGTGCCATCGAAATAATTCTTCATGGACTTCACCAGTTGAGTTGGTCGCAGGGTCCTAGTGTGTTCTCTCGGCCTTGGCAAAGGAAAATCATCAATGTCCCTGTGATTCCATGGGGTTCTATGTCTCTCAGGTTCCACTCTATTCCTTTCTGTTCCCGTTCTTTCTCTTCCCAGGGAGTTGGCAAAACTTACCTCAGGTTTGCCTCTACTTCTATCTCTCTGAGCCCCATGAGCTTGGGAGGTCCCAGCTCCTTGGTGACCAAGGGACACATTAGACCTCGGTTGGGGAAAAACAAATTCTCCCTTCCATGTGTAGGCATGTCTGCCATGCTCTGTGACCACAAAGATTCTCTCTGATGCATTGTCTAGGTAGGTCACTTGACCTGGGCTATCAGGGTCTTTAAACTCATAGATTGTGAGGGCACTCACTTCCTGAGATTGAGAAGATTTATATCTCCAAAAAGCCTCATCGGTTTCTCGGTTTAAAAGCAGATCTATGCTTTTATTATCCTGTGGAATCCATTCTGGGGTCATGATTCTGGTCAAGACAGATTTACCACGGGGGGTTCTTGGCTCTCTCTCTAAGTTCCCTTGCTCTATATCACCCATGTCGGTCTCTGCAATCACATTTCCAAACTCATCAGTTCTATCAGGAAGAGTGGTGACTACATATATGGTCCCTTCTTTATCCAGGTAGGCTCCATTCTCAAACTTGACTACCGGATGGTCTAATCCATGGGGTTGATCGGGGTTCTTAATCTGGACCACCGATCTTCTCAGTCCGTCTTCGTAGATGCGAGCACCTAGACGATTCGTCCTGATATATTCCAATTGCGTCTTATAAGGCCCTTCTGGCTTTTCTAGATAAGCCAACCCTGAACTACCTACTGATCTCTCCATGTGATAGGACATCTCAGAATCACTTGTTTCTGATCTGGGAGTGTATGGGTGATCACTCAACTGCTGGGCCCAAGACCTGGCAGTGTGATTGACACTAGCTTCAGAAGATCTGAGGCTTTGTCTGTCTCGGCCTAAGTGTCTGCCTGATCTAAGGTTCATATGCCTGATTTATTTACCCCCTGGAACCCAAGCACACTCTCGTCGCGGGTTGATTTTGCACCAATCACTTTGTTCTTTTTAGTTGAATATTATGTTTATGGTCTTGTCTGAAATTGCACCGTCAGGAGTACTTAAGTGAATTTCCGCACTTGATAAGTGATCGATTCCCGATTATCTTTTGTCCCTTAGGGTTTTCGCACTTAAGACCTATTTATTTTCTTGCACTTGGTTGACTAATTCTCTTGGACTTGATTCGTGCCTAACGTTGCCCTAGTTAATTACCACACCTAAGTCGTACTTAGCCTAGGCTAGGAATTGACAAAGGAGGGTTGAGAGATCTTCCAACCTCAATTAGCTGGTTGACCAGACTGCTACACAAGCCCAGGAAGCCTTCTCCCAAGCTCGGTACTCACCCTTGCTAGCTTGCTTTGGATTGCCTTGAGTGCACACAAAGTTCCTGCAAAAACTCACCAGTTAGTATAGCTTTATTGCCACAAGTATTTGAAAGACACACTTCAATAATTTTAGTCCCCTTGGGGTAGCTCACTGTACCCCCTGAATCTGAGAACCACTTAGTTCCACCTAAAGGTCAACTTAAAAATGCATGTTCTAAAACTCCGCGTATAATTCTTACAAAAACCAGTCGAGGTCCACGTAGGATTCTCAACGAGCTTTCCAACGAGACCAAAATCTCATCAATCGGAGTTCGTATGGTCAAGTTATGACCTTTCAGGCACTAAAGGGTCAAAACAGGCACTCAGGGTTCAGAAGATCCCTCTCTGCTTTCTAGGCCTTTTGCCCACTTCCAAGGTTCTAAAGTTATACCAAGGTGCCTAAAATTAAGCTCAACTACCCTTCCAATCACTCAAAAATTAACTCTCAATTTTCATGCATTAAAGGCCGTGTATCGCGATAGGTCGGGTCGAGGTGTCGCGATAGGTCGGGGTGTCGCGATAGGTCGAAGTGTCGCGATAGCTCGTGAAGTGTCGCGATAGGTCGAGGTGTCGCGATAGGTCGGGGTGTCGCGATAGGTCGTGAGGTGTCGCGATAGGTCGAGGTGTCGCGATAGGTCGAGGTGTCGCGATAGGTCGGGGTGTCGCGATAGGTCGTGAGGTGTCGCGATAGCTCGTGAAGTGTCGCGATAGGTCGAGGTGTCGCGATAGGTCGTGAGGTGTCGCGATAGGTCGGGGTGTCGCGATAGGTCGAGGTGTTGCGATAGCTCGTGAAGTGTCGCGATAGGTCGAGGTGTCGCGATAGGTCGGGGTGTCGCGATAGGTCATGAGGTGTCGCGATAGGTCGAGGTGTCGCGATAGGTCGAGGTGTCGCGATAGGTCGGGGTGTCGCGATAGGTCGAGGTGTCGCGATAGGTCGGGGTGTCGCGATAGGTCGGGGTGTCGCGATAGCTCGGGATCTGGTGAATTTTTCTGTTCTGTCTAGTGTTCCTGGGAGCTCTAGGCCTGCGCAGTGTCATGGTGCACTCAGAATCGTGATTGGGTGAAATTTTCGGAGTGTCGCGATAGCTCGAGCTCAACGCCTCGGGGACTGTGCAGACAATTTCTGTACCTGCTGAGCTTGCTGGAGATGATGATGGAGCTGCCACCTGCAAGAAACATGCAAAAAACACACAAAGACAAGTACGCACAATCGCTCTCTCTCAAACTCGCACACAACAAATGAGGGAATGATAGGGAAGAGGGAATATGTAGTGGAGAAGGAGGTGGAGGTGGAAATGGAGAATGAGGTGAAGATGAAGATGGAGATGGAAAAAAAATCAAAAATTTACCTACTACTTACCATTCCAACGCGTCCTCTCTACGTCTTACCATCACACACTCGTCCTCAAAGCTCGATCCCCGGCAACGGCGCCAAAATTTGGTGTAGCTCAGTGATGAGTAGCACCTCCTTTAATGTCAATCCGGGAAGACGTGAGGATGGTATGAAGACCACGAGCAAGTGGAAGCACAAGTGCGTGAGTGAGAAGCACACAAGCATGCACACACATACACGCACACACGCACACACGGCAAGAACAAAGAGAGTAAGACAATGGAATCACTTCTATTGCAAGCAAGTTCTCATACAAGCTCAAACTACAAGAAGCTAACCCCCAAAAATGAGCTCTCTAGCTCTATTTATAGTTTTTGACTAGCTTTGGCCCTGTCCAGACCTAGTGTCCGGCCTAGTTAAAAATTAGGTTCCAGGGCTTATTTGAGGGCCCAAACGAGATCTAAAAATTATGCAAATTGACAGGCAACTACTTCTAAGGCTCCCCAAGCTCGAGGACTCCTCGGCTTGTACAAAATGGAGCTACAAAAAGGTGAAATGATATTTACAAGGGTTTGTAGTGATGAGAATCACTTTAAAATGATGTGAGGGTTTTGAAAAAAATGAAGGGTTGCCTCAGTGCTAGATCTGCATGTGTGTCCGTACTTGCTTCTTCCCGTATACTGTCAACAATAAGCAAAACGAATATTGTTAGTACTATAAGGAGAACGATCATATTACAAAGAAGTATCCCAAACTTGCTACTAAGGAGGCAAAGAAGAAAGAAGCAGGAATAGTTATTGCAAACACTGCTTCTAGAACTGATATTGGTAACCTAGTGCAAAATGATGAATTGGCATTTACTACACAATGTAATTATGATCCATCATTGTATGGATGTTATGGATTAATTTTTTTGGTACTATGAGAGTGGTGCAACCAAACACCCTTGATGTAGTTTTTTCACCTCACTTGAACTTTCCCTAATTAATGGGAATACTATCCAAATACTCCTCCTCTCTTGTCATCATGGATCTAGAAAAATTACTGTAAATGTCGGCAAGATTGGATTGGTTATAAATTTTGTTGATGATAGGTGTAAAATTCATGATCTCATTGATGTTTCAACTAGAAAAGAAGAAGAAGAAGAGAGGGGAATGGAGGGAAGAAAACTACATAATAGGATTAAGACAAACTTGATGAGTGGGGACCAACTCAAAGATCATGAAAATCCAAGCTGTAGAGCCCAAAGTAGACCCTCAAGAAGGTGTTGTGTGAAAAAAGGAAGACAAGAAAAAAAAGAAGGTAATACTAAAAATGAAGGTGGAAAGGGAAAAAAATAAAGGGGGGGAGCAAGGGAAATGAACATTTGTGGGGAAAAGGAAGAGGATCCAAAATCGAGGGGGGGAAGAAGATCAATACCTGCATACCCTCCTTGGACCTCAAAGTGAGAGCAAAGAAGGGAGGTAGGTACAAATAGTTTTTTCTCGTTTTCTTTTCATTTTTTTTCTTCTTCTTTTTCTAATTGGGACAAAAATGTCAAAAAATCTTAAAACTTGAAAAAAATGTAAACGAGAACAAGCATCTAAGTAAAGCTACAAAGTACCTAATTGAAACCAATTCCATGGTAAAGTATTGTCAAGTTATGCCAGGCTATTGCCTGAATATGGTATACATCATTCATGAGAAAATTGGGTTGGCTTATAGACCTTAATTGTTGATTTGTTTACAAGGGCTAGAGAGGTGCCTTTGAGAGACTCTAGCAACATTGCTCTAAGATTAAGCACTTCTTTTATCGGATCAGTTCCTTTGCACTTAAGGAACCATTTTCCTCTTGTCTACAACTCTATCTGTGGTTTGTCTAGTAGCACCAATTCACCAAGTTTCACCTCATTCTTCCATAGGTATTTCTCGTGATGTTCCTTGTAGATTTTTTGAGTCGAAATGAGTCTCCTTTTCCATACCCTAGATCTTTCTTCAACTTGATCGATTGTTGATGTCCTTGTATGTATCCATTTGGAAATTGATTTGGAACTTCTCTAGAAATTCAAAGGGCTCTATTGGGTGTAGGCCATACATACACTTGAATGGCAAGAACATGGTGGTATGTTTCCAAGTTAATATGTAGACTCGTAGAGTTCAAAGATAGCTTGTACCTTAGCTAGAAGAAGTCAACAAGGATTCTTTACTAAGAATTAGGAAATTAGCACTTTTTTCATGCTTTGCTCCCACCATTAGCCGTTGGGTAGTAGGACCATGAGGAACAATGTCAAATTCTGTATCTGGTAAAACTTGTGCCATTACCTTGTGGACAAAATGCATTCCTTCATATGTGAAAATTCCAAGGACAACCATGCTTGCATAATGTGTCTTTATACAAGAATTCGGTTACCATCTCAACATTGCAATCTTTGGAAGCAATAGCTTCTACCTACTTGGTAACATTATTGGATTCCACCAATAAGTACCTCCTTGTCTCCTTAGAAATAAGAACAGATAGATTGAGCCTATAAAATCAAGATCCCACTTTTAAAAGGGTTTTCAAGCTATTGAAACTACAAGTGAAATATTCCTTTGAGTTGTTGGTTTGGGAGTGCATTATTGACATGTGTCATATTTTTTGAGAAAATTCTATGGAGTCCATATATATTGTGGGCGACCAAAACCTCGCATCAATGTTCCTTTGCCCCATGAGGTGACCTACATGATGCCCAGCACCAACTCGGCCTCTTAGAGAAGTTTTCCTATTTGGTGAAGCTTCACACATTTCTTGAGAGTTTCATTAGCTCCTTGCCAGTAAAGCTTTTCTAAAATAAGAATGTGACGCTTGCTCTTTTCTATGAGCCAATATCTTTTAGACTAGGGCTAGATAACTTGGATATTGCCCTAAAGAAAGAAAATCAAATTCTCGGTGCCATTTTTGGGCCTTTAGCTAGAAGAGTCAAGCATCTGGGAAGTCATCCTCCACACTTGTCTAATGTTTGCTAGAGGTAGCTTTGGAGAAGTGTTATGGCATGACATGTTCTCACCTAATGTTACATTTCATAGATGTACATGCATGGAAGAACAAGAAGTTCTTTGTCCAATGGATTGCCAAGGCCAAAAGCCAGAGATTTCAATCAAGCTGCCTATTCATGATGGCCAAAAGAGTTGAGCAACCTTGCATAGAACTTTAGATGATAAATAGGAAGGGGATATAAATAGGTTGGGAGACAAGTCCGAGGCACATCATTCACATTTCCTTCACACTTGGTACTAGAGTGGAAGCTCTTGGTCATAGTGGATTTGGTGAAGGAAATGGATCTCATGCATGGAGGAGTTTTTTCTATTGAGAGAAGAAGATGTGTTTGTGGTGTTGGAACATGTGTAGTTGGGGGAGTGGAATCTACTAGGACTAATCCTACTCTGGGTGGTGGTGGTACAGATGTAGGGTTTTGATGAGATGAGGGCGGTGGTCTTTGGGATGAGATCTCTAATAGTTTCGTTTTCATTTCCTTTAGGGTCTCTTCTAGTTCGCCCATCTTTCAAGCCTATAGAATCTTCATTCTTTCATGATTGTCCTTCCAAGATCTAAGTCTTTTTCTAGCTACACTCTCTAACTCATCGGCCTCTAATTTCTTCTCTTGATCTACACCTATTGTCTGTTGTAGTGCATGGGCTCTAGTCACTACTTGCACGGGGGTTGTCACTGTAGCACAATGGTGAGTACCAACGTGAGGAGATCCACCTCATAAATGTCAATCCGCAGAGATGTGAGGACTAGTATAAGACTGTGAGCAAGTGAAGGCACAAGTGCATGAGTGAAAGCACACAAGCATGCACACACATACACACACACACGTGCACACAAGGTAAGAACAAAGAGAGGAACAATGGAAAGCTTTGATTACAAAGGAAATCTTCTTACAAAGCTCAAATATCGAACCAACCAACCGAAAAAATGAGCTCTCTAGCTCTTTTTATAGTTTTTTTGAGTGATTTGGCCCTGTCCACACCTAGTGTTTGGCCTAGTTAAAAACTAGGTTCTAGGGCTTATTTGAGGGCTCAAACAAAGTCTAAAAATTATGAAAATTGGTAGGATGATACTTATAATAATCCTCAAGTTCAAGGACTCCTCGGTTTGAACAAAATGGAGTTGCAAAAATGTGAAATGGTATTTACAATGGTTTTTAGTGATAAAAATCATGATTTTCATAGGGATTCCTTCTGAAAATTTGACATGTGCTTCTTGGAGCTCCCTACACGCTCTGTCTTCTTACGTATCCACCTCTTTGGTGCACTCCTATGCATTATGTTTTACCTTGAGTTTCAACACTCCCCTCCCCTCAAGTCTGTCGTCCCTGACATACCCTTCTTGGAGTGGTTGTTCCATGTAATACTTGAGAGGTAGTGTCCATGTAGCAGGGTCTATTGTCCTATTCTTCATTTTGTCTCTACTATCCTTTGCAAATTGTAGTCCCTTTGTATGTACTTCTTCCTTGTATTTTAGCTTGATGGTGTTTCTGTGAGCTTTCAAAAATTGTGAGCTGCTCAAAAGAGGTTGTCAATGTTGATTGTGAGCAGCTCTTAGTGATGGATTGCTTCCTTGCTCTTGTTGTTGTCACCTTGATGTCCTCTGGTTCTTTCAAATATGGCTTTCATAGTTTTCATGCCAAGTACTCGTGACCCATAATGAATGATGGGTAAGTGTGTTAGTGCATGGGTTGAAGAAAATATGTGCCTTGTGCATGACCTTGTAATGTGGCCCTATGCATGCATACTTGGGGAATGCATTGGAAGAAGTATGGTGCAAGAAATTGGGTCTTGAGCTAAGTGCTCAAGGGTATGCTGACAAAGAGGTTTCCTAATCTATCATGGTTACGGTATTGCCCAAGTAGGCAAGTCTTACCATGGCGAAATGTACGTTGATGTTCATCTCTTTGTGTTGTACTCCCATCATGGTTGTTGACCATTGGCTTCTTTTTCGTTGTTGATAGATGTCCTTGTTGATTGTTCATTGATGCGATTCTTCGAGCACATGGTCCTATCCCTTCTTATGCTCTTTTCTTCTTCTTCTTCTTCTTCTTCTCTCTCTCTCTCTTTGAACAATGGCATAAAACAAAAAGAAGGTGGTTAGTATCAATAAAATAGTTTACATGTGTCAATTGTGTCTCATGTGCCTGGGATTCTCAACTGTATCTATGCACGGCCATGTAATGTGGGACTATATTAATGCACACTTTGGAAATGCATGACATGAATGGTGCAAAAGACAAGGTTATGCCAAAGGCACATGGTTTTTGCACGTCGAGGCTTCTCTGTTCTTGTAGATTTTGATGCAGCCTTTGTTTGGAGATATTTATGGATATTGAAATGATGCAATCATCCTCCTTATAGGGATCCATTTTAGAATAGTGTTTGACTGTGTACGAGTCATTTTTTACTTCTTCATCTTTGGTTGGTTGCTTAAATTTTGTATTTGAAATGGTTGGATCTTTGCTTCTATGGATGATATCGATACTTTTGGTTTCCAAACCCATATCCTTGATGATTGTCTTCTTTCTATTGCTGAAGAGGTGATTTGATCTTCTTTTGGTCTTTGTGCTTGGGTATGCACCCTTCCTCTTTGTGGCTTCTTTGTTGAGACTTTATGCATGTGGGAGAATATAGAGTTTTGTGTATGTAAAAGTTGCTTGGGTACCCATATGTGTAATTTCCCTTGTTGAGCTGCAGCTAAGTTCTTAGGCACCCAAATTTGTCGGATACTTTGTGGTTGAGCTTTTCCTAGTTGTTTGGTTCTTCTTTCATCATGGTTGGTCTGCTTGGATGGGAATTGTTGTGGCAACATGGATGGTTTCTCTCCTTTTCGTACCCGTATCTACTTCATGTCCAAAACTACTTTCTTCTTAATTTTTTTTTCTCTCTCATTAATCTAACAGTCATCTTGTACTATTTCATTGCCTCTTTGGTTGAGTTCTTGTGGCTTCATTCGTCTTTGAAAAAGAAGAAAGGTCAACTCGCCCTTGAGACTGTGCTTCCATGGTTGAGTCCTTGTAGATCATAGAGATTTTGACACATACAACATTTTCTTTGCTAAGATTGGGCCTAGAGGAACCAAGAGAATGTGTGCTACTTGGATTTGTGCTCATGCAATTCTCTAATTCTAATGTAATGCATTGTTCATGTACCCAAACTTGAAGAAGTTGACTTCTTAGGTTTAAGTTGACTGCATGGTCATAGATCCAATCTTGACCCAAGACAAGGGGTTTTGTAAGGTCCTCATCTTGACACACTAGCATTTTGATTGTCATTGGGACATCTATCATGCTAAAGTTGTTTATTCCAGTTAGAGTGTTTATTATTTACCAGTTTTGTCAATACATTACATAGGATCTTATTTGTGCTCTTGGCTTGTCCTTTAGCTTATGGATGATAGGGGACAAACTTCTTATGTATCACCAAGAATTCTTAGAGAAGGTTTTCAATGACTTCATTCAAGAAGTGCGTGCCTTTAAAATCACTTACTAACTCTATTGGTAACCCGTATCTAGTGAACACGTTCTTGAATAAGAACTTAGCTATTGTTTGAGCATCATTCTTTGTTGTGGATTTTACTTAGACCCACTTTGTAAGGTAATCTATGGCTACAATAATGTATTCTGCATTGGAGTTTCTAGCTGGGGGGTTAATAGGACCAACAAAGTCTATACCCCATTTCGAAAATGCATGTCCTCCCATCATTGGTCTTAAAGGCATCTCATCTTTTCTGATCGGATATTGTGCGCATTGGCATGTGTCACATAGGTATGTGCGTCCATATGAAGAGTGGGCCACCAAAGTCTTGCAAATAGGATGGTCTTAATTACTTGTTCAGGCCCGAAGTGTCCACATACAACACCGCTATGTGCAGTTTCTAAGACTTTCAAATAGTCTGATTCATGAATGCACAATCTTAAGTAACCATCTTTGCCTCTTTGGTATAGGTTGTCTCCTACTAAGGCATAGTCTTGAGCCTCTTCTGTTTTCTTGCTAGACTGGCCTGACTGGTAGTGTTCCCGATCTCAGAAATTCTACCAATGGAGCACTCCAATCTGGAATTAATGACACGTGATAAAGGGTAGCATGTTCCACTAGGAGTCTCTCTTGGAACATTGGACAATTCTTAATCCACTCATGTATTTCTTTATCCATACTAGGCCAATACACTCCTAAACGTTTCACATTCTACAATGTTCTGTGTTTAGAATAATGATTTCCTAGCAATCCTTCATGGGCTTGTTGCAACCAACTACTATGTTCATCATCTTCGACACAACAAGCTAATACACCCTCTGTATCTTGTTTGTACATATTTCTTGCCAATATGTGATATTTTTGTGATTTTACAATTTCCTCTATTTTTTTTACATTCTTATTTGCGGGTCCGAAGGTTAGGATAGGTACAAACTTATTTGCCCATTTAGGAATGACTTCTAAATTGAACAGATAAGCATCAAGCAATTCATCAGACACTCCTTGCGGTGGCTCTCATGAAGTGATGCGAGAAAGGTGATCTACCCTGAGGTGAGTTCTACCTTTCCTAACAACCACTCCAAAGTCGTATTCCATTAGTACGAGGAACCATCTTACTAAGCATCCTGTATTGCAAGGTTTATTGACCAAATATAATAAATCTTGATGATTAGTGAAAAAATTGAACTTTTTGGCAAATAGATATTGTCTAAACTTCTTCACGGCATATACCATGTCTAAGCCTTCTCGCTCGATTGTGGTATAATTTCGTTCTGTTGCCTTCAATTGTCTACTAGCATATGCTATAGGTAAATCCAGATTTCCTTCACCTCTGGGTTGTGCTAGCACACATCCTATTGCATGATTGGATGCATCCACATGGACATGAAATGGTTCATTCCAATTAGGAGTGGTCAGTATTGGTGTTGTGCACAAACATCACTTCAGCTTATTGAAGGAACTTTTGCATTCATTATTCCACTCAAAGTTTGTCAATAAAACATAAAGAGGCTTGTCTATGATTGCATACATGTGGATAAACCTATGGTAATATCGACAATGGCCCATAAAGGCTTGTACCTCTTTAACATTCCTTGGCCTTTGCAACTCTACTATGACTCTTACTTTGTCCTCATCTATTGATATTCCATTCTTAAAACAATATGACCTAAGATTTTACCATGACATACCATAAACACACACTTTTCTAGGTTCAAACACACTTGATATTCTCTACACTTTTTGAAGATATGTCTGAGCTCATGGATGTGGTATCTTTTGGGAATGAGCACATAAATCATCCACATATATTTCTAAGTTCTTTCGCAAGAACTCTTTGGAGACATGACACGTGAGCCTTTGGAAGGTTGCAGGTGCATTGGTGAGCCCAAATGGCATTACACGAAATTCAAAGATTCCCCACTCTGTTGGAGTTAGGCGTCTGTGGAAGCACGTGAACAGCACAAGGAAGAAGAAGAAGCTTGCAACACAACACACAATGCTGAATGTATTACCACTAAAATGTACAAAGATAAGTATCACATTAGGGCAATAGGCATATATACAAGTCGGGGGAAAAAAACCTCCTAAAGAGGGAAAAAAATGCCCCAACGGTCCTAGAGTGTTCACACACATCACTACCTAAATATATCAACAAATCCCCCCTAGGAGTGATGCGGTGAACAAGGAGCTGGCACTCATGTATAAGGAAGTGCTAACCTATGTGGAATCAATCGAGAAAAGGAAGTAAGCCCAAAGCTTTGCTTCAAGCTTCTCCCTAGGTAGAGCCTTCATAAAAAGTTCTGCAATGTTCTCCTACATGGGCACATATGCCAAGCTGATCTACCCGGTAGATAACCTCTCCCTGACATAATGATACTGCATCTCAATCTTCTTAGTGGAGCATGGAACATAGGGTTCCTCGCAACTGCCAATGTGCTCTGACTGTCAATGAAGATGGTGGTGGTAGAAGACTGACAAACAAACTGGAAGTGGCGAGAATAGGTTGCTTCTTGCTCAACCAAGATATACATGAGCTACCAAGGATGAAGCAAAAGCAACTGGTGGACACATGAGTGACATAGCAACCAGCCCAATCACTATCAGAAAAAGCATGCAAATCTGGTGGTAGTGATCCCCCCTTGGGATAAAACAATCCAAGTAGCCGGGTACCACTCAAGTAGCGAAAGATGCGCTAAACCGCTTGCTATTGCTTGACCCCTGGGCAATGCATAAACCTGCTCATTTGTGAGACATCAAACTGAATATCTGGCCGAGTAATGCATAAGTAAATCAAGCTTCCAACAACCTGCTGATAGAGAACAACATCAAATGCATCTCCAACATCATGAAGACTCAATCGTAAACCTATCTCCATAGGAGTGGCAATAGGTTTACAATCGTCATGGCCAAAACACTACAATAATGTGTTAATATATTTCTTTTGACACAAGGCCATTCCACCATCAACTTGCATAAATTGAATGCCCAAATAGTGATGCAAATGCCCCAAATTAGACATCTCAAATGAGGCATGCAAATTAGCCTTGAAATCAGCAATATGTGTCTCATGAGGACTAGTGAGCAGCATGTCATCAACATACACCATAATGATTAGAAGCACATCATTAGCACGCTTAACATATAAGGTGCTTTCAGTTGGACTGTTCTCAAAACCATGTGCAATGAGATAGGCAAGTATCTTTTCATACCAAGCACGTGGTGCTTGCTTTAAACCATATAATGCCTTCTTTAACCTGCACACCTAGAATTCATGCCCTTTTGCACAAAGCCACAGGGCTGAAAAACATACACTTCTTCATGCAACTCACCATCCAAAAATGTTGTTTTGATGTCCAACTGATGGACATACCAACCATGATGAGCTACAAGTGCACAGATGCCACAAACACTAGTCATTCGGCAAGTAGAAGCAAATGCTTCATTAAAATCACTGCCTCTTTCTTGCGCATAACCCTTTGCAACAAGCCTAGCTTTATACCTGTCAACTGTTCCATCATGTTTACGCTTCAACTTGTATACCCACTTAGTGTCAATGGCCTTCTTGCCAGGAGGCAAGTCACATAAAGACTAGGTACCATTTTTCATGATAGCATCATATTCAAATTGCATTGCAGCCATCCAATGTTCAGAATTTTGTGCTTCATCAAACAAAATAGGTTTAGTCTTGTCACAGAGACTAGAGGCAGCCATAGCATAGCAATTTGATGCAAAAGAGGCACTATGAGAGCCTGACCGAGTATGATATGATATAGGTGCATCTAATTTGCTGTCACGCAAGGTCTGCACCAGCCATTTTGGCATAGTTTTTGCCCACTCAATATCAACTCTCTCATCAACTAAGAGGTAGCAAAGTATCATACATGTCTTTGAAGCTAACAAATGTCTCCTTAGTACATGAAAACAATGGTTGAATAACATCTTCCACAAAAACAACATCATCACTAACCAGAATGTGTTTAGTCTGTGGATGGTATAGATGATAGCCTTTACTCTCAGAACTGTACCCAACAAAAATACATTTTACTACTTTATCATCCAATTTTCTTCAATGTTGTTCAGGCACTAATGCATATGGCAAACAACCAAAAACATGCAGATGAGCAACAGATAGCTTGCGACCATGCCAAGCCTCATATGGAGTGAGAGACTACAATGCTTTAGTGGGACACATGTTCAGTACATATGATGCACACATAACAGCCTCAAGCTAGAAACTATGTGGTAAAGTGTGACTCTTGACCATACACCTCGCCATCTCCATGAGTGACCTATTCTTTCGTTTAGCAACTCCATTCTGTTGAGGTGTATACGACACTTTACGGTAATGTTTTATCCCATGTTCAACCAGAAATGCATTAAAGTCAGAAGACATATATTCCCCCCTCGATCAGAACGGAGGGTGCCCATTTTACATGCTGATAGATTTTTAGCCAAAACCAGAAACTGTTTGAAGCACATAAACACTTTGGACTTCGCCTTCAATCGATATAACCATGCATTCTTGGAAAATCATCGATGAATGTCACAAAGTAAATATACTTCCCAAAAGAGGGTGTCTGCATAGGACCATAGACATCATTATGTACAAGCTGCAATTTCTAAGTATCCCGAACTGAACCATCTTTTGGAAAGGAAGAATGCTGCATTTTGTCCAAAATACAGCCTTCACATACATGTTTATCGCATGCCTCAAGTTTGGGCAAAGAGGACACCATTTCAGATTTCTGCAGGCATAGCAAACTAGCAAAATTCAGATGACCAAAGCATGCATGCCAAAGCTTTGCATCTGACATAGCCTGAGAATCATGTACTATGCATACCAAATCATTTACAAATCTTTCATAGTCTATGAGCTTATACAACCAATGACATAGAATGCCCGAAGCAATAATGATGTCGCCATTTGAAAGATCATAAACTGTCTATCTATCATCAACAAATTTCACAACCAAGCCAATCTTGGCTAATGCAGAAACTAATAACAATTTTTTCTTGATCCTTGGCACAAACAAAGCATCTGACAAAGTGAAAGAACTACCATCATCAGTAGTCAAAATGATCTTACCAACTCCCATAACACGATAGGAGGAGTTTTTGGTGCATGTAACAGTATTCCCTGTAGGGGAAGGCTCAAGGGAAGAGAATAAATTGTGCTGCAAGTTAATATGTTCGGTCGTCCCACTATCAAAGTACCAAACACCTGAGTCTACCGCAGACATGCACTGCTCATGAACGATGGGTCAAAACCGCAAACAATAGTAAACACCCATTCTTCTTCCTGCACAAGATTAGCAAACTCTATTTTTGGTGTAGAGGCCTCTGTAACAACCATTCCGGCCTCTTTCTTCTTTTCCTCTTCACCAATTTTAGACAGCTCTTGATGACATGGTCATTTGCTTTACAGTATTTGCAAAACAATTTCTGCTTTTCTGATATCTTCTCATCTTTTTCTTCCTTCTTCGAATGTGCAACATTTGCAGATTTCTGCTTACTAATAGAGGAGCTCCATTTACCTCTGCCCTTCTGACTAGCCAAGAAAGCTTGATCTGCAACAGACATAATAGACCTATTCTGCCGAGACTGGTCTTCCTACAACAAAACAAAGACTAATGATAAGGCATTTTGATTGCCTTTCATCATCAAATGAAGAGTAGAAGCAAAGCTTTGATATGAGTCAAGAAGACCATTCAGAACGGTCTGCACAAGTTAGCTATATGTCTATTGGTAGTTTTGTCTAACCACCTATTTTTATATGGGCAATCTTGTGCAATATAGTTGGTGTACCTTCTCTCTATCATGCAATACAATCTATTAGAGTTTCCCTGGTTGTGAGTCATGATGGGGCAAACATTGGCCATGTGGTCTCCTCCATAGTCATGACATCATCTCATTGAGACCATTCTAGGGGTATCTTTGCTTGAGACTCCTATTTTTTTGCCTACTTTTTCTACCAATCATCAATTGTCATGGAAGGCTTTGATGTGAAACTCATAGAATTATCATAATGCTTGTAGATCTTTTAAAGTTCTAGCCCATCTCTCAAGTTATCCTCTATATCAATATACATTTGCACACATTGTTCTATGGTCCTAGGTTCCTTCAACTACACATAAGATCGTAACTTTGTACTTAGAAAGCCATCCAAAAACATGCCAGTTTGTTTGGTGGGTGTGGGTAACTCTAGAATGGGGCACCTCTCAACATATTGCCTAAACCTACCTGCTAGCCTAACTACCTCTTGAGGTATTTCTTGAAGCTATGGATCAAAGATGACATGTTCTGCCTCATACTAATCTTAGAGAACTCTATGACAAATGCTTCTAGCAACTAGTTGATGTCCCTAAATTGACCTTGACGTAGTGGTTGGAACCATGTCAAGGAAGTGCTCTTCAAGCTTAAACCAAAGGCATTGTATTGAGTGAACAAGTCATTAACCTGCCTAGCTCTCAACACTTGTCTGAATTCAATTACATGGTCATAAGCGTCCCCTGTTTTATCCCAAGGGGAAATCACTATCACTAGATTTTGGAGTTTCTAACTTTTCCTAGGTTGGTTGCTATGACACTCGTGTGTCTACTAGTGGTTTTTGCTTCATGCTTGGTAGCTCATGCATATCTTGGTTTAGCAAGAAGAAGACCATTGTGGCAACTTCTAGTTGTGAGGCTAAGTAGAGGGAAGCTTTCATAGAAACTGTAGAGTGTGTGTGGCTCAGATGCCTTTTTGATGATTTGGATGTTGGCCAATCTTATGACACAACTATCTTCACTGCTAGTTAGAGTGCATTAGCAGTTGCAAGGAACCCTGTGTTCCATGATCACACAAAGCACATTGAGGTGCATTATCATTATGTCAAGGAGAGGTTGTCTGCTGGAGAGATGAATTCGACATATGTGCTCACACAGGATAACCATGCAGATCTTTTCACAAAGATGGTGCTATTTGAGCTAAATGGATCAGCTTCCCAAAGATAACAGGACCCAAGAAAGAAACATAGCCATCAAAAAGCATATATGTTAACTACATGTAAAGCAGTGATAGAAAACTTGAAGGACGTGGATGATCCATCTTG
This sequence comes from Ceratopteris richardii, assembly GCA_020310875.1. Taxonomy (NCBI): domain Eukaryota; kingdom Viridiplantae; phylum Streptophyta; class Polypodiopsida; order Polypodiales; family Pteridaceae; genus Ceratopteris; species Ceratopteris richardii. The sequence goes on along the minus strand of CM035419.1, from coordinate 155,994,660 downwards.
TATACCAATGATTAGAATTTTGATGTTGATCATCACTTGTATAAAGACTTTTACTAACACAAATATTAGAACACTTGACTATATAGGATTCAACTCACCCTTAGATGCACTCCTTTTTTATCTAAGTGAAGACCCAGATAGAATCTGCTTAATGGCATGTTACAATAGAATCATATTCATGGTTAGCCACTATGTACAAATTTTTGAGGATGCCTTTGATTATGGTTTTGTCAAAAGAGATTCAAAAATATTTGACAGATTTCCCTTAGTAATGAAGGCTAGACTAACAACATATGAAGCAACATATACAAAATACATAAATAAGGACATAATAGATAAACCAATAGCTTCTATATAGTGGAGAAATGCACTTTTTGAGATGGTTAATGACCTAAATGTTACAGAAAGTAAGGTTCATGACTTAATAGCTCAATTCTATCACAGAAAGAAGAAGCAATAATCAAGATCCATCACCAAGTTTTGTCAAGGATGACAAAAGGCAAGGAGAGGAAGAAAATGTTAGAAAGTGGCTTTTTGTAAAGGAAAATGGAAAATGTTGTAACATAGTAGAATATGATATCCTGATTGTAGTAAAAATGAGTAAGATTCTTCCCCTCAACTAGATAGAAGTTATATATTTTTTGTAGAGTCTTTGGAGCTCTCAATTTAGTGGATTTTTTAGGGTAAAATTTTTGAACTCTTGTTTCGAGTGTGAAAAGGGGCACTTGAAAAAGTATATAAGCCAATTATGACTCAATTGTAAGACATCTTGTATTTTTGGAAATCAATGAGAACGAGAGCTCTTCTTTCTTTTGAATCTCATCATCAAGCTTTAGCAATGGTTTTCAGTTAATTCTATGAGTATTTTTCATGGATATATCTTTGTGATAAGTAGTTCTTTGAGTGTTTCATGCTTTCATAAGTCTATCTTCACCTTCTAAGCCCCACTTATCTTTCAAAGTACAATTTCATCTTGAGTATGCAAATCCATTAGAATTGTGATGCTCTCTTCATAGGGGTATAGGCAAAAAAATTTCAATTTGATGTTTTCAATACCTTTATTATAAAAAATAGCATAGTTTTGGCACAACAATCACTGAAAAAACTTATTCCTAGCTCAATCTATAAAAATTATGTGAATTATCTATAACTTGTGTGAAATCTCTGATGAAACTAATCTTGTGATGATAATTCTTGGATTCCATTGACGAAGAATGGGCTAGGGTCTTAGCATACTTTGTGGATTGACAATTTAAGTGTTTGAGGTTGTTGTTCCTTTATAGTATGTTGATTGGAGAGGACAAATCCAAAGTACACAAACACCACTTATGTATATCCATGTGGTCATTGATATAGCAATTGCATTTTTGCATAAATCCTTTTAGATTGAAAAAGAGGGTCATGGTGAGATTTTCTTAACTAGAAGACGCCCAGGTGTGGGGTTCTCTTTGGTGATGCACGTGGAAGACTTAATCAACCTTGCCACAGGAGATTGTTGGAGTTAGACATCTGCGGAAGCACGTGAACAACACAAGGAAGAAGAAAAAGCTTGGATCACAACACACAATACTGAATGTATTACCACTAGAATGTACAAAGATAAGTAGCCCGTTAGGGCAATAGGCATATATACAAGGGGGGGGGAACCTCCTAAAGAGGGAAAAAAGTGCCTCGATGGTCCTAGTGTGTTCACACACATCACTACCTAAATATATCAACAAATCCCCCCTAGGAGTGATGCGGTGAACAAGGAGCTCGCACTCATGTATAAGGAAGTGCCAAGCTATGTGGAAATCACTCCACAAAAGGAAGTAAGCCCAAAGCTTTGCGGAAATCTTCAAACTTCTCCCTAGGTAGAGCCTTCGTGAAAAGGTCTACAATGTTCTCCTGCATGGGCACTTATGCCAAGTTGATCTCCCTAGCAGAGAACCTCTCCTTGACATAATGATAATGCACCTCAATGTGCTTAGTGCGAGCATGGAACACATGGGTCCTCGCAACTGCCAATGTGCTTTGACTGTCAATGAAGATGGTGGTGGCAAAAGACCGGCCAACACCCAAATCAGCCATAAGGCATCTGAGCCACACACACTCAACAGTCGTTGTGAAAGCTGCCCTATACTCAGCCTCACAACTAGAAGTGACCATGTTCTTTACCCTTGCATGGGAAATTGGATTTGCAGCTAGATGCATGGAACTTACATTATCTCAAAGTATGTGAGGTTTGTAACTTACAATTCCCAAATCTGAGTACAACTCTTTGAGCCATATTGCTTCGCAAGTTGCAATAGTTAGAACTCTATATTCTGCATAGATAGACAACCGCATTGTGACCCCTTTTGATGAATAAAAAAGGACTTGAGTTGCTAGGTCTAAACCTTTGATCTTGAAGATATGTAACCAACCTATAATTCCAAGCTCTAGGAGCTTGCTTCAATCAATACAATGCTTTCTTAAATCTTCAAACATAAGATGTATGATTAGGGTTTTCAAAACATGGAGGTTGTGACATGTATACCCCCACTTATCCAACCATTTAGAAATGCATTTTTCATATTAACTTGGAGGAGTCTCCCATTTCTTGTAGCAACTACACTTATTAATGTTTCGATTGTAGGCATCTTTGCAACTGGTGAGAATGTTTCCTCATAGTCTATACCATGAGTTTGTGAGCATCCTTTGGCAACTAATCTTGCCTTGTACTTGCAAGTTTCTCTATCGAAATTTCTTTTGAGTTTATATACCCATCTGCAACCAATTTGCTTCTGATTGGATGACATTGGAACCAAATCCCAAGTGTCCATTTCCTTAAATGCATCTATTTCTTCTTTCATGGCCTTTTCCCAATTAGGTTTTTCCTTTGCCTCTTCATAGGTTGAGGGTTCTTTTGAAATTTAGTACTTTGCCCAATAGATTGAATGCTTTGTAACAAATGTGGAATCATATCCATACCTTTTGCTTGTTTCTTCTCCCTTATTGATCATCTATGTGCTTGCTTGGAGCATTCTCCATGCTCTTTCATCTTTGCTTTGACTCTTGACTTCCATAGGTTGTAATCCTTTTCCATTTCATCTTTTTCATCATCTGTATCACTTCTTGGATCTTGGACTTGTGTATCGTACTTGCTTCTTGATTGATGGAAATCATAATCAAGATCGTATGGTAGAGTTACCTTTTGTTTGTCTTCATCATACCAAGACTTGTGTTCTTCAAACACAACATCCCTACTTGTCTTGATTGAAGGATTTTAGAACCTATAACCCATCTGAGTTGAATTATATCCAATAAATAATACCTTTGTTGTGCTTTCATTTAGCTTACCTCTTATTTGTGATGGTATATGAACATAAGCCAAATAGCCAAACATCTTGCAATGTCCAAGACTAGGTTTTCTTCCATACCATGCTTCATAAGGAGTCATACCTTGGAGTGATTTGGATGGTAGTCTATTTATAAGGTACATGACAGTTGAAATGGCCTCTGCCCATAGATAATGTGGTAACCTCTTCTCTTCAAGAATTGTTCTGGCTAATCCAACCAATGTCTTGTTTTTCCTCTCTTCAGTTCCATTCATTTGAGGAGAGTACCTAGTAGACATTTCCCTTTTGATACCTTTATCTTGCAAGAACTCATCAAACTCTTTAGAGAAGTATTCTTCCCCTCCATTAGCTATGAGCAGCTTGAGTGATCTACCTGTTATGGTCATCAATAAATGAGACATAGTACCTTGATCTTGCCAATGAAGGTTCTTGACTTGGTCCCCATGCATCTATATGTACTAATTCCAATATGTTGTTGTGGATGTAGCCTTTGTTGTTGGATGGTTGTCTTTGTGCCTTCTCAATATCAAATGCATCACATCTATTGTTCATGTGTTGCTTTGATATGTTTAGCAATCCTAGAACACTTTGATCCCTCCATATATCCTTCAAAGTTCTTTCATTCACATGAGCTAGCCTCTTATGCCACACTTCAAGCTCACTTAGGGTTTGAGAACCAAAGTTGAATAGAGCTATGTTCTTGGTTTCTCCTACTTCAAATGTAAAGAGGCTACCATGCTTCTCACCTTTGGCTATCTTATTGAAGCCTTGATTGGATCTTCCAAAAAATATCCATGTTGGGTGAACCTAACATGCAAGCCTTTCTCAACTATTTGGCCTACACTTATTAAGTTTTTTGTAATAGTAGGAACATAGAGTACCTTGCTCAAAATGTTTGTCCTGCCATTGGAAGCCTTGACATTACCAATCTTCTCCAAATTATGCTTTGTGTCATCCCTTGTTTGTATTTCATGTCTATGCTTTGTACTTTCCAAATCAAATAAGAGATCTATGTTGCCTGCAACATGATTTGAACATCATGAATCCATGTAGAATAAGTGATCATCTTCTTTGCCTTCCTTGTGGCTTAGATTCATCAAAATCAACGAGTCTTCATGTTGTTGATTTTCAGAATAATTTTTGTAGTCCCTTCTATTATGGCCTCTATTGTTATTGTTGAAGTTGTGTCCACTTCTGCCTCTATTGCTGCCATATCTCCCTCTTCCACTTCCTTTCTGGTTCTTCCCATTGAACCAACAATTTTGAATGGTGTGGTTGGTCTTATCGCAGATGACACAAGGTTGAACATTTTAGCCTTTGGTTTTGTCGTGCTTTGGTCCTATTTTCTTCCCTTTCCACTTGCTCTTGCTCGTAAAGTTGGCTTGGGAAGTTTCCTCTTCATCGTCTTCCTTCTTCTTGCCTTTCAGCTTCTTGTCCTTCTTATCTGCATATAGAGCACTAGTTGAATTAGCATGATAGGGGTTACCTTCGTTTATGCTATTGTTGGTCTGCAAACGGAGGAGTGTCGACCGCACCCTAGATGAAGCGACGACCTGCTCAGATACCAATTGTTGGAGTTAGACGTTGTCGTCGAGATTTTCTCTCCTCTCTCACTTGTGAAGGCCTACAAAAAAAACATATTTGGTGAAGGTAGCCAGAATTCCCCGAGAAGTCCAGGATGCATCAAGGATGTCAAAGGAAGGTCACATACAAAGTTTCAAAGAAATCAAGAAAGTCCATGGTAGCGGTCAAAGTTGGTCAAAGCTGGTCAAAGTTGGGAAATTAGGGCAAAAATTTCATTGTCACCAAATTAGATGAAAATCCATATACTTGTAAAGATTGTCAAAGGCAGTCTATAGCCCAAATTTCAGCAGAAAATGGATTTGGTAGCACATTGATATGCTATGTTCATTTTGTAAAAATATAATTTTTCTAGTTTGACCCTACAAATTCTTGTATAGAAAATTATGTTAGCCATATGGTTTGGCATGTATAAAGATCATATGTGGCTACATATTTGTACAAATTTTCAAGGCTATCAGAGCTTCCTAGACACCTTAATGCCACCTTGCAAGCTTCCAAATGTAGTCAAACTTGTACAAGTTAGATTCAGATGGGAGTTTTTTCTGCATATTCCTGAAGGAGATCTTTGGAAACATAGTCCTACAATGTTTCATCTTCATCAAAGACTTTTTGGAGGGTCAAAGAGCACAAAGTCCAGTTTTCAAGGTCACCGCAGTTTTCTAGAATAAGAAAATTGAAGGCTTGAATGTCTGCCACATGTCAAAATATGATTGAACCATGTTGTACGGTAAAGATGAGCTCATATTCAAGGGTGGAGATGCACTAAAGCATAAAGGAAGGAGGATCCACGAATTTTTTCCATAAAAGAAGACCTTTTTTACAATCAAAGATCAATAATGCAGCATTTCTCCAAAAATAGTGGCTTATCTTATCCGAATTGATGTCAGCACTGATCCGACGGTCCAGATCATCCCCAGATCCAATGGTGGAGAATGAGGGCGCCTAAATTTCACTCCTTTACACTAGATTTGATAGAAAGAACAATTCCAAGCCATTGATTTGATTAATCAAATGGTTGTAATCGAAAGTAGTGATCCTAGAGTTGAGAGTTGATTTCTCTAGATCCAAGGGCCCAAATTCATTCAAAAAACTATATAAACCCCCCTCCAAACTCCTAGAGCATCATTGTTAGGCATCCATAGGGCTCATGCTAGCTTACGGTTTCCTTGAGACGATCACCCTCGGTTGAGCGAGTGAGGATCCAAGGTGAGCTAGTATGAGTATAGAACCTAGTTTCAAATTTAAGTTAGAACTCCAATTTAGGATAGGCTCTTGAAACTAGCATCTCTATCTTGACTCACCCTCGGTGGAGCGTGTGAGTGAGTTAGAGCTGATTTTAATGAGTCTTAGACTTCTTTAGTTAGACGTTACGAGCCTAGACAGACATAGGGTCACTGGAGTGGAACTCACCTTCTTACGTGTGACATTCGGTTGAACTGTCATGGTTTGAGGGTCGGAACCACCTTTGATCAGTAGACTGCTTAGCATGACGTACCACGACGATCTTTTACATGTAACTTAATTCAAATTCTTTTAATTCATGTCACTTGTCACTTGTCTCTTCTCACCTCTCTCAGTCTCTTAAGTATTTTTACATGTCCTCTATTTCTTCTATGTGTGAGAAGGCTCCGCAGTATTGCGTTGAACCAGTGAGGATGTTTCTTTGAGCTTGTGAGTAAAATCCATCATCATAATTCACTTGCATGCATATAATCCATACAAATCCATACATATTTATTAGTTTCTGAAAGTGTATAAGAAGCTCCAATATTGGACCATTCTTCCTTTCGAAACTGATTTATGTGTAAGGATTCCATCTATTCTCGTCATGCATACATATCATCCAAAGAAGTCTATACATATGGATTAGAATTAGGAAGTGTTTAAGAAGCTCCTCCAATGGACCATTCTTCCTTCCAAATTTTATTCGTGTGTATGGTTCTCTTTCATTCTTATCATTCATGTTCATAAATCTAAATTGCACTCCTACTTTCCCATTCCCATAATCATTTCAACATCTCTCTCTTCTCCATACTCAACATTAATTCACCTTCACATCTTTAAACCTTCCAACATTCATTAGCTTCATACACCCTGTGTGTGCCACGACCGGACCCGATCCACCCGGATTGCGATCACCTCCACATTTGAACCCGACGTGAAACGCTTCGTGGTATTTGCTTCTGATCTTGTTGGGAGGTTGTGATCCATATCCTTTGTTTCATATTTTTCATCCTCATCATATCATCATCATCATTCTTGAGTGTTGCACTGGATTTCTCACAGTATCGTGCACATCTTCGTCGTGAAGTAAACACATTTGTGAGAGATCTAGAACATCGTGCATCACTTGCTTATTCACATAAGATGGAGGAAGGATTCAAATCCCTTATTGTTGAGAAACAAGGCCAAAGAATAGTCTCTTCTATGTTGAGAGAGAAGGGAAAATTCAATGGCATCAACATCACAAGCTACTTAGATTTGTTTGAAGAGCAAGCTATGATTTTTGGTCTTCCTGAAGATCTTTTGATATCATTCTTTGAACGAATTGTTGATAGCTCTATCATAAACCGTGTCACTCAATATGATAGTCTTCCTTGGAGTGATTTTAGAAAGGAGATGCTCAAAGAATTATATCTTGAAGATTATAGCCAACATAATCGAGATGGATTCTTACGATGGGTCAATTCTCCAAAGCCTAGTAGCTCTATTACTCACTTACAAAATGAGTATATTAGACGCTATGAACAACTTCCTGATGAGGATAAGATAACTTTGGAACCTGATCTTGTGATCAATTTTCTTAAGCTTCTTCATCCTGAAACTCGTAGGGAAGTTGAACGGCGATTAGAAGAACCAGATAAGCGCTATGGTCTTACTGACAATTGGCAAAAAGTGCGTAAAGTAGTAGAGGCTGTAGCCCATAGACATCAAAGACAATCCATGCTTTATGAGCAAACTAGTCTTCCTCAAGCTAGCCTTCCACAAATTAAGGAGCAATTTAGAGAACAATCCCATGCTATGCTTTTTGACTCTACTCCTATTCCTCAAATGATGGAGCCTACTCAAGGTTTTAAAGTAGAGCCAAATAAAAGTGTAGTTGAACAATCTCAAGTTGATATTCTCACTAAGCAAATGGAAAGTCTTATTGCTACACAATCCAATTTGGCCAAGACTATAGATGCTTTACAATCTAGTTACACCAAAACTTTCCAAAATCAAATGAACCCAATGACTTTTCAAGAGCCTAATCAACATGTTATAGCTACCAATCAAAATCCACAAGTAGCTCCTACTCAAGCATATCAAGTTCCTCCAATGCATAATCCTTCAATGCAAAATCCTCATCCTCATGTGCAAAATCCTCAAATGTATCAAAACATGTATCCTCAAGCTTCACAAATAGCTTTTCAAAATCCTCAAAATCAAAATTTTCAAAATCATCAACCGTATAATATGGAAGCTCCTCTTGCACCTCAAGTACCACATGTTGCTCCCCAAGCTCCTCAAATACATCAATTGCCTTATCAAAATCCTAATTATCCTGTTCAAGCAATACCTTATCAACAAAATCCTCAATTTCAAAATTTCCCACCACAAGTTAATCAAAATCCTCAAAATCAAAATGGTTTTGTGCGTGGCCCTCGTAGGTGTCCTTGGTGTGATTCATTAGAGCACTTTTTGAGAGATTGTGAACTATTGAAGGCTGCTAAGGAGCAACGACTAGTAATAGACATAGATAAGAAAATCTGTGACTATCGATCTAGGCTACCTTTGCAAGGAAATTATGGTAAGGGAGGAATGAAAAAACACTATGAGAATATAACCATAACGGATGTAGGAACTAGAGGAGTGAAACTAGAAGCTCTTGATGAACAAGTGGAATCAAGTAAACCCACAAAGGAAGTTGACTTTTCCATAGAGGCTTTAGTAAGAGCACGAGATGAGATTAGGAGAATAACAGCTTGGGAATCACCAATAGAAGATCAATCTCTTATTTCTCACATATCCAATGTAGAAGAAAAACGAAAAAGAGATGAAGCTGAGCCTAGTGAAAGAAGAGTGACTCGAAAACAAACCTCAGAGGGAATAGAAACAATCATAGAGCAAGGAGAAACATCACAATCTAAAGATAAAAAACAAGAATCAGAACCCAATGAACAAAAACAAGAGGAGAAACAAAAAGGGAAGAAGACAAAGCAAAGAAAAACAGAACCAAAGCCTTTAGATAAACCAGAACAATCAAAACAAACTGAAGACCAAACACGAGAACATGAACAAAAACAAGATCCTGGGCAAAAACAAAAGAAACCAAAGAGAAAACCTAAAGCCATCTTGATTTCAGAAATTGAGAGAAAAATAGATCCTATGGAAATTTTAGATGACATTTTGCTTAAGAGTCAAGTGACTATGTCTTTAGAACAAGTTTTCTCTATTGCAAAGCCTGTTTTTAAAGATAACTTTATCGGCCTAATTAAAAGGAAGAGGTTTCCGCTTAATCTAGATACTGAGATGCAAGATTCTCTAGATCAAGATCAAGCTATGAATGAAGCCTTAAACTTTGATGAATCTGATGAAGAGGACTTTGATGATGATGAAGTAAATGTTAATAAAAATTTCTTAGGACCTATTCAACCTGACCATGAAAATCATGAAAACAATCCTGAAAGCCACTTTAAAAGAACATTTTGGTCTAGAGGTACATCAGAGATGCATGTTAAAATAGGAAATGATAAGAACACTATCACTGTAAATGCATTAGTAGATTCCGGCTCTGAAATCAATGTGATTTCAAGAGAAGTCTATGATAAGTTTCGATGGCCCATAGATAAAGATTGTGGATGGCGTATGAGAACTGCAGATAATGGTGTAGGTACCCTGTATGGAGCTTGTGCTAGTGTGCCCATATCCATAGGAGGAATCACAGAAGAGTTTCACTTTTTTATTCAAGATAATTGCTCCTATGAAGTTCTCTTAGGACAACCCTTTATTTGTGAGAGTCGTATGGAAACTAAAGCCATGGATGATGGGTCTACCTATGCTAGATTTAAGTCTAAGGATGGAATGCAATCACTTCAAGTCATGACAGTAGGAGTGAATCATCCTAGGAATCGATTGTCAATTAGAAAGAAACCTATTGTTACTCAGGGTCATGAGCATGCTTGTAGTGATTGTGCACCTCGATTCATGTTTGGAGCTACATATGATCAAAATTTCGGATAGAATCCATTGTTGAGCGGGACAACAGTGGATATTGGTTTGACATCTCGCATCCAACCAACATGTACAATAGTTTGTCACTTTGTTTTCCACATTCTAGATTAGATTTTCTTCATAAGAGTCAATTGTCCAAGTCTTTTATCCAAAAAACCCAAAAAAATTACAAAAACAACAAAATCATGGAACATGATGAGAACATTGAGCATGTGATTGAGACATCTCATTGTTTCTCTACTCTTGAGGAGTTAGAGTTATGTCTTCAACAAAATTCTAATTCCCATATTATTCTTATTTCTTCCCTTGATGAGTATGCTCTAATCCAAGAGTATGCTCTCAATATTGACAAGTGCTCGAAATTTAACCAAACACATGATGCCTTAGTTGAAGCAAAGTACAAAACTGCAGACAAAAAAATCAAACCCATAGCTCAACCATTACCTCAAGGAAGTAATGAAAAAATTATTGATGTGAAAAATGATCCAATTCTTCGGGATAAGAAAAACATAGGACATACATTCACGGATGAGACAATCAAACAGGTGAAAATTGGTAGAGATGATGACTTTCTTTTGCCAGCAGAGAGAGATAAATTTGAGAGAGTCATACGTAGCCATGGAAAAGCCTTTACTATGTATCCTCATGAGATTGGTTGTGTAGATCCTAAGCTAGTTGCACCCATGATAATCTTTACTATTCCACATATTCCATGGAATCTTCGTCCTATACCTGTTCCAAAGGCTCACTTACCTGAGCTAATGAAACTACTTAAGGAGAAGATAAACATGAGAATTTTAGAGCCATCTTTTGCACCTTACTCAAACAGATGGTTCACTGTGCCTAAAAAGAATGGGAAACTACGTTTTATTCAAGATCTCCAACCCGTCAATAAAGTCACCATAAGGAATGTAGGAACAGGACCCATTGTAGATGAGTTTGCTGAATCATTTTCAGGACATTCTATCTATTCAATGGGTGATTTATATTCTGGATATGACCAATTCCAGTTAGCAATTGATAGTCGTGACATAACCACAATGAAAACTCCTTTAGGCTTAGTGCGAATGTGTACTTTACCTCAAGGAGTGACTAATTCTGTGGCTCATATGATGAGTGCTATGAATATGGTCTTACATGATTTTATCCCTCATATAACTATGCCATTCATTGATGATATTCCAATTAAAGGGAGTGAGGAACGTGTAAAGGACATTACTTTAGATTCATCTGGATGTCGTAAATTTGTTCTTGACCATATCTCTGATTGTGAAAGAATATTTCAACGATTTGAAGAGGTAGGTCTCACATTTTCCATAGAGAAATCTGTTTTTGGTGTCAACGAGGTGCTTATTGTTGGACATTTATGTGGCCATTATGGTCGAAAGCCATTCCCACAAAAAGTTGATGCCATTAGCAAGATTTCTGAAACATGTAACAACGTGAGTGAGGTACGTAGATTTCTTGGTGCTTGTATCTTTTATGTTATTTGGATCCCACACTTTGCTCATGTTGCTGATTGTCTTTATGACTTGTTGAGGAAGAAATGAAAATTTATTTGGACTGACAAACACACTCAAGCTATGCGTAAATTGAAGAAATTATTGCTTGACGCTCCCATCCTTAAGCGTGTAGACTATTCTGCTAACAAATCTATTATATTGACTGTTGATACCAGTCCTATTGGTATAGGTTGGGTCATAAGTCAAGACGATAGTGAAGGGAATAGATATGCAATTAGGTTTGGTGCCAAAATTCTACATGAAACACAATGAAAATATCCACAGATCAAACGAGAACTATGGGGTATGGTAACATCTTTGAAAATAAACAAAGAATATTTCATTGGTGCAAATGTCAAAGTTGAGACTGATTGTTTGCCTCTCATTGGAATGATAACCAATTGTTCATCTCCTGATATAGCCATGCTTAGATGGATCTCATATATTAAGTTCATAAATCCTGAGTTAGTTCATATTTCAGGTAAGTCAAACTCAGTTGCTGATATGTTATCGAGAGCTAGATTTGATGATGATCTTGAAAGTGATCTAATAAAGAATGTGAATTTAGTTGACTATGTTCCACATATATATGAGTATGAGAAATTTCATGAGTCTGAGTACGAAGATGAATGGAGAGACATAGGAAAGTATCTCAGTACACTACAACCATTACCTAGCTGGACTACGAATAGATTCCGTAACATTAGGAAACGAGCTTATAACTTTTTCCTATGTAATGGTTATCTTTGGAGACATGCTAAGGGTAAGGTTAAGAATCCACAACGAGTCCTGGGAAAACGAGGTCTTCAATTGCAAGTAATGAAGGAAATGCATGAGACATTATGGGCCGGTCATAAAGGATTTTTTGGAACATATGAAAAAATTAGAAGTTCCTATTATTGGCCTAGGATGTATGTTGACATTAGTAGCTATGTTTCTACATGTTCTACTTGTCAACTTCATTCATCAGTCAAACATAGAGATCCGTTGCATCCTACTTATCCACCTTGTATTCACTACAAGTGGGTAGTAGATCTTGTAACTATGCCTAAAGGTATCGACAAAATGCGTTACATTGTACTTGCAAGAGAAGACTTAACTAATCATGTAGAGGGACGTGCATTACGATCTAAGACCACTTACAATGTTTGCAAATTCTTGCTTGAAGATGTCATAAGTCGCTTTGGGTACATAGAGAAAGTAGTTGCCGATCGTGGAGAGTTAAATGCGAGAGAAGCTAAAGAGTTCTTTGAGCGTCACGGTATTCGTTTGTCTCTCACTACTGCATATAACCCAGAGGCCAATGGTAAAATAGAGAGAGGGCATCCACCTATTGTGAAAGCCATATCTAAAGCATGTAATGGTGACATCAAACAATGGCCTAAATTCTTACCTTTTGCACTTTGGGCAGATAGAATGACATGCACACGTACTACTGGATATATGCCTGCTGAACTCATGTACTGTCAAAAACCATTGTTTCCAATTCAGTCTCATATTTCTGCATGGTCAAATTTGCCTTGGTCTGAAAACATGTCTACTGATGATTTTTTGAGTTTGCGTATTAAACAGTTAGAACAAGGTAAATTAAGACTTGATGATGCTGTTGAAAAATTAAGAGAATCTAGAATGAAGAACAAGCATTATTTTGATAAAACTCATCGATTGCGTCCTAAGCCAATTGAAGTAGGAGATTGGGTGCTCATTTATGATAGTACATTTGACTCTCAATATGATGCACGCAAAAAGCTCACTCAACGGTGGTTTGGGCCATACATTGTATCAAAAGTCAACAACAATGGTACATATGCTCTTTGTGAATTAAATGGTGTTGCACTAAAAACTTTGATTGCAGGTAAAAGGATAAAGTTATTCAAGAAGCGTGATAATGACGAGTACATTTTGGATGAGGACATTGGAGAAGATGACAACAATGAGGCCGATTCATAAACAGGAGTATCCATGTTATTAAAAAAAAAAAAAAAAAAAAAACATCATTAATTTTTCAAGTTCATGTTGCTTTGTTTTTTTTCAAGTTCATTCTATTTTTTTTCCATGCTTGTTTCATGCATGTTTTTTTTCAGTCTTTGCATCACATTGCATATCCACATCACTTGAGTCAAAAAAGGGCAAATGATGATTTCTCTACTTGTGTAAAATTGTATCTTAAGTAGTAACTTATCTACTAAGGAATTGATTATAATCTAGGATTGTGGAAAGATAGGGCATGTAGATTTGGAGGTTTATTTTGGTGACAAGACTTTCATATATAAACATGCATATGTATCCTGTATCGAAAGCATAATTGTTGAAATCCTATCTCCTGCTATTGCATGTTTCTACATCCTTAGTCCATCTCACAGCACTTGTTTCGGAGTTTAAACAACTGTTCTCCGTCATCAAAAATGGTTGTACCTTGTATCGGGGTTTAATTTTTCCTCGTCAAAAAAAAAAAAAAAAAAAGCTACATGTTACCAAGAAGTTTACACTTTCTTCCACCCCAAAAAAGTGATCGTAACCATAAAGTTGCTGAATCATCATCATCATCAAAAAAAAAAAAAAAAAAAAGAGCAAGCCAAAGGAGGATAAAGAGGCATAGTAGAATAAATCATGGGCTATATAGGTAGATTTATGCATTAGTGGAGTTTAGTTAGATTTCCTTGCATGTTATTAGAGAAAGAGCATATTCATATTTATGTAGGAAAGGAGTTGATCTAAAATAAGCTAAAGATGAAAGATGTCTCTTGAAAATCCTAAATCTTTGTTTATAATCATATTTAAGGTAGATTGCTTTATGAAAAAGGTACAAAATTTTCTTCAAGATGAGAGGAACTGATGCTTAAAACGACTCAATACAACCACTTCCACTTCATATTGATGCTTGTTTTTTTTCTTTCTTGTTGCCAATGTTGCTTGTTCATTTGCATATATGTTGCCTATTTGTTCATGCATATTCATGTTTCCTGTTTCAATTATTTCTTTCATGCAAATTTTGCTTCATGTCACGTTACCTACTTATTCATGCATATAATCAATTTTCCTTCCATGTTTCTTATGTTGCCTATAAAAGAATTTGATGCCTGGAACATTTTGTTTTTCACAGATGCTAGAGTGGCGCTTCCGGAGGAATCGCAGGTTTAGTGGGGGCGAATGTCGTCGAGATTTTCTCTCCTCTCTCACTTGTGAAGGCCTACAAAAAAAACATATTTGGTGAAGGTAGCCAGAATTCCCCGAGAAGTCCAGGATGCATCAAGGATGTCAAAGGAAGGTCACATACAAAGTTTCAAAGAAATCAAGAAAGTCCATGGTAGCGGTCAAAGTTGGTCAAAGCTGGTCAAAGTTGGGAAATTAGGGCAAAAATTTCATTGTCACCAAATTAGATGAAAATCCATATACTTGTAAAGATTGTCAAAGGCAGTCTATAGCCCAAATTTCAGCAGAAAATGGATTTGGTAGCACATTGATATGCTATGTTCATTTTGTAAAAATATAATTTTTCTAGTTTGACCCTACAAATTCTTGTATAGAAAATTATGTTAGCCATATGGTTTGGCATGTATAAAGATCATATGTGGCTACATATTTGTACAAATTTTCAAGGCTATCAGAGCTTCCTAGACACCTTAATGCCACCTTGCAAGCTTCCAAATGTAGTCAAACTTGTACAAGTTAGATTCAGATGGGAGTTTTTTCTGCATATTCCTGAAGGAGATCTTTGGAAACATAGTCCTACAATGTTTCATCTTCATCAAAGACTTTTTGGAGGGTCAAAGAGCACAAAGTCCAGTTTTCAAGGTCACCGCAGTTTTCTAGAATAAGAAAATTGAAGGCTTGAATGTCTGCCACATGTCAAAATATGATTGAACCATGTTGTACGGTAAAGATGAGCTCATATTCAAGGGTGGAGATGCACTAAAGCATAAAGGAAGGAGGATCCACGAATTTTTTCCATAAAAGAAGACCTTTTTTACAATCAAAGATCAATAATGCAGCATTTCTCCAAAAATAGTGGCTTATCTTATCCGAATTGATGTCAGCACTGATCCGACGGTCCAGATCATCCCCAGATCCAATGGTGGAGAATGAGGGCGCCTAAATTTCACTCCTTTACACTAGATTTGATAGAAAGAACAATTCCAAGCCATTGATTTGATTAATCAAATGGTTGTAATCGAAAGTAGTGATCCTAGAGTTGAGAGTTGATTTCTCTAGATCCAAGGGCCCAAATTCATTCAAAAAACTATATAAACCCCCCTCCAAACTCCTAGAGCATCATTGTTAGGCATCCATAGGGCTCATGCTAGCTTACGGTTTCCTTGAGACGATCACCCTCGGTTGAGCGAGTGAGGATCCAAGGTGAGCTAGTATGAGTATAGAACCTAGTTTCAAATTTAAGTTAGAACTCCAATTTAGGATAGGCTCTTGAAACTAGCATCTCTATCTTGACTCACCCTCGGTGGAGCGTGTGAGTGAGTTAGAGCTGATTTTAATGAGTCTTAGACTTCTTTAGTTAGACGTTACGAGCCTAGACAGACATAGGGTCACTGGAGTGGAACTCACCTTCTTACGTGTGACATTCGGTTGAACTGTCATGGTTTGAGGGTCGGAACCACCTTTGATCAGTAGACTGCTTAGCATGACGTACCACGACGATCTTTTACATGTAACTTAATTCAAATTCTTTTAATTCATGTCACTTGTCACTTGTCTCTTCTCACCTCTCTCAGTCTCTTAAGTATTTTTACATGTCCTCTATTTCTTCTATGTGTGAGAAGGCTCCGCAGTATTGCGTTGAACCAGTGAGGATGTTTCTTTGAGCTTGTGAGTAAAATCCATCATCATAATTCACTTGCATGCATATAATCCATACAAATCCATACATATTTATTAGTTTCTGAAAGTGTATAAGAAGCTCCAATATTGGACCATTCTTCCTTTCGAAACTGATTTATGTGTAAGGATTCCATCTATTCTCGTCATGCATACATATCATCCAAAGAAGTCTATACATATGGATTAGAATTAGGAAGTGTTTAAGAAGCTCCTCCAATGGACCATTCTTCCTTCCAAATTTTATTCATGTGTATGGTTCTCTTTCATTCTTATCATTCATGTTCATAAATCTAAATTGCACTCCTACTTTCCCATTCCCATAATCATTTCAACATCTCTCTCTTCTCCATACTCAACATTAATTCACCTTCACATCTTTAAACCTTCCAACATTCATTAGCTTCATACACCCTGTGTGTGCCACGATCGGACCCGATCCACCCGGATTGCGATCACTTCCACAACGTCTACGGAAGCACGTGAACAGCACAAGGAAGAAGAAGAAGCTTGGAGCACAAACACACAATACTGAATGTATTACTAGAGAATGTACAAAGATCAGTAGCCCATTAGGGCAATAGGCGTATATACAAGCCGGGGGAAAAAAACTCCTAAAGAGGGAAAAAAGTGCTCCGGCAGTCCTAGTGTGTTCACACACATCACTACCTAAATATATCAACACTGGTCCTATGCTAGTTTGTTGGACCATCTTCACCATCTAACAACTCTACTTCCAAGCCTCTCCAAGCTTCTTCAATCTTCTCAAACTTCTTTTAGTGCTATGAGAGCAACTTCAATATGGGAGATGGCTTTCCATCAATGATTGAGAATCTTGATAGACACAGTTATGTTGTTTGGCAAATCAAATTGAGGCTTATTTGCAAGGAAAAAATCTATATGAGATTGTATCATGTGATGAAGCAATGCCTATTCCAAGCTCCAAAGGAGGACCTACTCAAGAAGAAACAGATAAGCTCACACTTTGGTGTGCAAGGGATGCTCGACCAAGGTCATGCATACTAAAATCTATCTCTAATTTTCTATTACCACATATTAGAGGATGCAAGACATTTCAAGAGCGTTTGGATTCCCTAGATACTTTCTTTTCTTCTAGTATTAAAGCAAGGAAGAATCAACTTTGGAACGAGTTCAACCAAATGAAGAAGACTAAAAAAAAAACCCATAGAGTCTTTTGCAAAGGTCAAGGAGGTTGCAGATCAATTGGCATCCATTGGAGAGCTGATTGAAGAATCGGCTATCATGAGGCAAATTTTGAATGGGAATAGAGCTAACAAGCAATGGCAATCTTTCACCACAACCTATGACCTCATCATGGATGTTCAAACTCTAGACTTCAACATCTTTCTTGGACAACTCTTCAATCAAGAGTCTCAGATTCGCTCGTTTCGGCCTCCGAATGCACTATTGCAGTGCTTGTGCAAGCTATTTCGTCTTTTTGTGCCAAAGGTGTATGCCAGTTTCTGTTTGCCAATTTAAGCGTCTCGAAGTTTGCTACAAGTCTAGCAGAACTCATCTAGGCAATTCTGTGCAACTTTTTGAGATATAGTCAATTTTCTGCATCAAGGTATTTTAGTCACCGGCCATGGCTGAAAGCAGTGATGTATTCCGTATGTTGGCTGTTGAGGATAAGTTGGATGGTACCAACTACCCATTATGGGCTTATATGATGCGACATGTATTGGTTGCAAAAGGACTGTGGAACATTGTGCAGGGTGTTGAAAGACGTCCTGTTACACCTCTGACTATAGGTACTGCAAATATAGGTGCTGGAGCTGATGAAGATGATGTCGAAGATGATATTCTGCAGATTCCTGTTTGTGCTGTTGTTTCTACTACACCTACTGCAGAGCAGATTCGCTGGGATGGCAGAGATGCCCAGACACATGCATTGATAGCTTTGTCTATCAAACGTGCCATTATTCCTCACATTCGCTCTTGTAGAACAGCTAAGGATGCTTGGGATACACTTACCACATTGTACCAAGCTAGGAATGAGGCTCGTGTTGCTTACCTTTGAAAACAGTTGGAGAGTGAGCACATGAATGAAGGTGATTCTATGGACAGTTTCCTAACGAAGGTCAAAGACTTGAAGGAACAGTTGATTTCTGCTGATGAGGTTATACCAGATAGCTCACTTGTGCAGACCGTTCTGAATGGTCTTCCTGATTCATATCAGAGTTTTGCTTCTACTCTTCGGTTGATGATAAAAGGCAATCCAAATGCCTTATCATTTGAGGAGTTAGTCTTTGTTCTGTTGCAAGAAGATCAGTCCAGACAAAACAGGTCCATTATGCAAGTTGCAGATCAAGCTTTCCTGGCTAGTCTGAAGGGCAAAGGAAAATGGAGCTCTTCAACTAGTAAGCAGAAATCTGCTAATTCTGCATATTCGAAGAAGGAAGATAAAGATGAGAAGAAATCAGAAAAGCAGAAATTGTTTTGTAAGTACTGTAAAGGGAATGATCATATCATAAAGAACTGTCCAAAACTGGCTGCTAAAGAGGCAAAGAAGAAAGAGGCTGGAATGGTTGTTGCAGAGGCCTCTACACCAAAAACAGAGTCTGCAAATCTTGTGCAAGAAGAAGAATGGGCGTTTACTACTATTTTCAGTTTTGACCCATCTTCTCATGAGCAGTGCATGATTGCAGTAGACTCAGATGTTTGGTTTTTTGACAGTGGGGCGACCAAACATATTACCTCGCAACGCAGTTTCTTCTCTTCACTTGAGCCTGCCCCCACAGGGAATACTGTTACATGCGCCAACAACTCCTCTTATCCTGTTATGGGAGTTGGTAAGATCATTTTGACTATTGCTGATGGTAGTTCTTTCACTTTGTCAGATGCTTTATTTGTGCTAGGGATAAAAAGAACCTATTATCAGTTTCTGCATTAGCCAAGATTGGCTTGGTTGTGAAATTTGTTGATGACAGGTGTATAGTTCATGATCTGTCAAATGGCGATGTGATTATTGCTTCTGGCATTTTATGTCGTGGGCTGTATAAGCTCATAGACTATGAAAGATCTAAAAATGATTTGGCATGTGCAGTAAATGATTCTTAGGCTATGTTAGATGCAAAGCTTTGGCATGCACGCTTTGGTCATCTGAATTTTGCTAGTTTGCTACGCCTGCAGAAATCTGAAATGGTGTCCTCTTTGCCCAAACTTGAGGCACCTGGAAAACATGTTTGTGAAGGCTGTATCTTAGTCCATCGCGGTTGACACAATCAGTCGCGATTGACTCATCAATCGCAACCGACACCCCTATCCATCGCGATTGACACCCATCAATCGTGATTGACACGTGTCCATTATGACGGACAGGCCACAATGGATAGCTCTATCCATCGCGATTGACAGACCACCCGATCTCGATTGACGGGCAAATTCGGACAATTTTTTAGGGCAAAAACTATTGTTCTATTTTTGGCTAATGTGTGGAAGCATTTAAGGTTTAGTAGAGCATTCTGAGGCCGCTACACAAAGTATTCGAGAATTCTTGTTTGCTTGTTAGCCTGTTTGAACCCTGTATTAACCCTAGAACCTTGAACAATCATAACTTTCTCATACGAAATCCGTTTCCCAGGGAGAAGAAAAACTAAGGGATCTTTAGGATTGTTTTCCATAAAGCCAAGAGAACAGTTTGATCTCTGAATTGCATGAATGAACATGGTTTAATGTGTCAATTGAATATGAGTCTTTAGCTAACTTTGGGACTGTTTCAGGTCCTTTGAGAGCATCGAAGGGTACTCGAAGCAAGAGTAAGTGCAAGCTTGGGAACACGCTTCTGGGCACACAAGGGCAACCAAGGAGAGAAACTAAAGGTTGGAAATTCTCAACACCCTCTGTCAATCCCTAGCTTAGGCTAAGTACGGATAGAGGTTTTGATCAATTAGGGATACGTTAAGCACGATCAAGTCCAAGAACTCTAATCACTCAAGTGCAAGTACCAATAGATTACATTTGTGAAACAACCTAAGGGAAAATAATTTAAATCAAAGCGATCAAACTCAAGTACGATAAAACTTAAGTGTTCCTTGCGACAAAGATTGATTGGATAAGAAGTGATATTCCAAGAAAAAAATTAAAAAGAACAAGTGATTAATACAAAAGAACTCAACAACGAGGTTGTACTTGGGAAATTTGGGAGTATTCAATTGGGCATATGAACCTGAGATCAGGACGACACCTAGGAAGAGATAGGCAGAGTCTTAGGTCTTCAGAGGCTAGTGTCAATCATACAGTTGAGCCATTTTTCACACTACCCTAGCTCTAAGACTAGTGAATCAGAGATGTCTCAAGGTATGGAGAGACCCACAGGAAGTTCAGGTGTGCCATACTTCCAAAGGGTTGAAGGTATGTACAAGACGCATCTGGAATACCTTAGGACCAACCGATTAGGTGCTTGAATCTATGAGGACGGCTTAGGATGACCCGTGGTCCAAATTAAAAACCCTGATCAGCCCATTGGACTTGAACACCCAGTAGTCAAGTTTGAGAATGGTGCTTACTTGGACAAAGAAGGAACCATATACGTAGTCACCAGTCACCCAGATAGGACCGATGAATTTGGTAATGTGATCCCAGAAACAGACATAGGTGACCTAGAGCAAGGGAACATAGGTGGAGAGCCTAAAACCCCTCGAGGCAAATCAGTTCTTACTAGAATTATCATGCCAAAGTGGATTCCCCAGGACAATAAGAGCATAGATCTGCTTCTAAATCAAGAAACTAATGAAGCCTTCTGGAGGTATAAGCATGATCAGCCGAATGAGGTAGGAATGATCACAATCTATGAGTTCAAAGATCCTGATAGCCCAGACAAGGTGACCTATTTAGACAATACTTCGGAGAGGATCTTTGTGGTCTCAGAACATGGTAGACATGCCTACACTTGGAAGGGTGAATTCATTTTTCCCCAACCAAGATCTAACGTCTCTTTTGGCCACCAAGGAGCTGGAACATCCCAAGCTCTTGGAGCTCAAAGGGATAGAAGTAGAGACAAGCCAGAGGTAAGTTTTGCCAACCCCTTGGGTCGAGAAAGGATGAGAACAGAGACGGATAGAATGGAACTTGAGAGAACTAGAGCCCCAAGAAACCAAAGAAATGCTGATGAATTCCCTCTACCAAGACCTAGGGAACACACGAGGACTTTGAGACCTACACAGTTGGTTAAATCCATGAAGAACTACTTCGATGGCACAGAAGACCCATATGATCATGTGGCCGAGTTTAGGCAAGTCTTGAGAGCTGAACAAGTTGAGGACCTATTCATGCAGTACAATGCCTTTGGTGTAACCCTCGGGAACACAGCCCTTACCTCAAGAGACGATGAGACTTGCAGGAAGAAGGTTTAGGCAATACTTAGAGAGATGCCCTATTCCTGAGTTACCCACACCAACCAAACAAGTGGCTTTGTTCCTAGATGGATTGCTAAGTACCAAATTAAGATCATATGTGTACTTAAAGGACCCTAGGACCATAGAAGAGTGTGTATGCATGTGCATAGACATTGAGGATAACCTAGGGGAGGAATTGGAGCTTTCAAAAATCTACAAAGATTCAAATAGTTCTACTAGCCTCTCTTCCACGCAATCCACCTCTATTGAGGAACTCGTCGAGAAAGTAGCTCAAAAATTAGCAGTATCGAGCAAACAAATCCCAAGATTTGCACCAGTGAAGCGATGCTATACTTGTGGTGGTGACCATATGGCGAACGTATGCCCATTATGGCTCAACCCCAAGTGAATCCCAGTAGCCAATACTGCACCATAGAACGGAGATACACAAATCACACAGCACAAGACTACCCATACAATAAGCAAGCGGTTAGGCAAACCTACCCTCAGCCCTATCCACAATAGGGAAGATATCAGAGCCAGTATCCACCACAATAGTATGCTAGGCTCAACAAACCTACCAACCATAATATTAGGCCCAACAGAGACCTCAACCAATGCTAGCACAACAACCTCTTGCTCCAGCCAATGTGATCCCAGTAAAGTATGCAGCTACAGAAGAGAATTTGAATAGAGCTATAGTCCTAGTAACTCCATTACTTTCAGAAAGTGACCCCAGTGACCATAGCTTTGATTCTACACATATTGATAGCCCCCATGCTTACTACATGCAGTCTCCTGAACATGGTGAGTCCTACTATAGTGAAGAACCGAGTGAACCTAGTTGGGAGCCAGATTACACAAATATCATGTACGCAAACCCCAATTCTAGACCTCAACCTAGGCAAGTAAGACCCCCATTTCCTAGAGGACCATGCTATCGATGTCAGGGAGATCACCTCATTCGTGATTGCCCTATGCCTGCACCTACAGAACCACAATTGGTGACAATTCAAGGCTTCTGTCAAGACTGCGAAAAGGAGCATCTCTTACGAGATTGTCCCAAGAACCCCAATAATATGCCAAAAATCACCCCTATCAACGTTATTGGGTTAGTAGTAGACTCTACAGGAAGTATAACATCCACAACACTTGTGCAAGTGGTCAGCAGAGCTCAGGCTTTGCAGCAAAACCAAGGTTTAGGCCAAGAAAAGAGTGCCAAAATTAGTGAAACTGAGAGCATGACAAAGAAGAGGAATAGAGCTTGGAAGGATAGTCGAGAAAGAATGAAAAGGCAATGGGCAAAGAAGATGAGTGAACTTGAGGAAAGCCTAAGAGAAACTAGAGCCAAGATGTTGGAGCAAGTCTATGACAAGCCTAAGTATTGGCTTGAGTCTCACAAAGTCTTAGAAGAAGCTTTAAAAAGAAGACTATGTAAAGTTCACTTGTGAACTACCTCTTGTAACTTTTGAAGAGTTTACTTAATGTAAAAGTAAGAGAATCTTAAGTGGTTGAGTCCACTTGATCAAGAATGGAAAGAGGAGCCACGAATTCGTGATTTGTGGTAGGTAGAGAATCAAATCAATCATTGATTGATTGGAGAGTGATTGAGGGAAGTTAGCCTCCCAAACTCAACTATAAATAGATGGCAGTTTTAGTCGTGGTTAGAGAGACCTATGTGAAGACCTCCAAGAGCTGAGCTTTATGCCATATCAAGGTGTGATTACAAGGCACACATATGTATCAGTAAGTCATTGTATTGTACAAGCAATATACTTTCATTTTCATGATTATTTGAGTTCATCTTTCCATGTTCTTGTGAAGTGTACTACTCACTGCCATTACTCTCAGTTTTCTCAGTCAGCTTGCAGAGATGTTTTCTCTGAGCTTGGTGCATCATTTTCAGTGATTTAACTTGGTAAAGTTAGCTCTATAAGTCTACTATATGCTCATAAATTTTCATGTCATTTGGATGTTGCAATCTTCAGTTATGTTCATTTGAAGTCAACAGGGTCTGTTCATCTTCACCTCTCTGTCAGGTACCCGACTTTTTCACTCATCTTGTCAGAGCCATTGCTCAGTGGTTACTTATCCAGATTCAGTGATTTAAAGCTTGTTGGATTCAGCTTACTGTCTAGTATAACCATACAAATTTTCATAATCATTGGATTTCTACATTTTGAGTTATGGTGATTTTTCTGCTCACTGGTCTATTTCTGTAGCAGCCCGTGAAAATCGGGATGATGTCATCACTTGTTAAAACTCATTCTCAGTGTGTGGTTCATTATTTTTTATGAGATTACTCTTGAAAGTTAGCTCTTTAAGTTGCCTAGACTTCCCCAAGAGGAATTGAGCTAATTGTTGTTGTGCTCAGAGAATTATGTAAAACACTGGACAGGTGTATGAACCAAGAATAGCAAGTTTTCACCTCTGAGCTAACTCTAACTTATCTGTTTTGATCTATCTTTTTGAGAGTGATCTTCCAAGGTACATAGGGTGTCTAATACATCCATTGGAAAGCTAAAAGGGCCCACCATCTACTCCTAGAGTATATTTGGCTGGTGTAGATCAAGGATTTTGCAACACCTCTTCATCTTCAAACACATACTTATCCATCTCTTCACAGTGGTATCAGAGCAAGGTTGGACAACATGGCAGATGGATTTCCTTCATCAATTGACAAATTGGACAGAGGTAACTACTCAGCTTGGTCATTAAGGATGGAAGCTTATCTCCAAGGTAGAAGTTTATATGGTTATGTGGCTGGAGATGAAGTTATGCCAAGTTTCAGGAACAAAAGTCAACCAACACAAGAAGAGCAAGAAAGATTGAGCACATGGTGCTCCAAGGATGCACTTGCAAGGTCTTATCTCCTCAACTCTATCTCAGATTTTTTGTTGCCTCACATTAGAAGTTGTAAGACATCTAAGGAAGTGTGGGATGCACTTGAAGCTTTCTTTTCTTCAAGTACCAAAGGTAGGAAGCATCAACTATGGCTGGAGTTCACAACTCTCAAGAAGGCTCCCAAACAAAATGTGACTGATTTTGTCACAAAGCTCAAGGATATAGCGGATCAGTTGGGAAGCATTGGAGAGGTAATAGATGAAGAGCAAATTGTAAGGCAGGTCATCAATGGCTTGAAGGCAGATGATAAGTGGGAAGCATTCACCACAACTATGGATTTGTACATGGACATGCATGTACCTGATTTCAACACACTCATTGGACAACTACTTACTCAAGAGGCAAAGCTTATAAAAAATGGAGAAAGCTCTAAAGGTAATCAATCTTCAGCTTTATACACGGATAAAAGCAAGTCTAAAGATAACAAAGGAAAGGCAAAGAAAGTGGATGATGAGGCAGGTACATATCAAGCTAACTATGCAGGTAGAGGAAGACATGGCAGAGGTAGAGGAAGAGGAGGTAGACAAGGCAGGGGGAGATCCCAAGACTCCAACTCATGTTCTATTTGTGGATTAACTAATCATACAACTGAAAATTGCTTTAGGAATTCCAGGAATCAAAGAGGCAGAGGATACAATAGAGGAAGTTATGGCTACTCAAGAGGAAGGTTCAACAACTACCATGGCAACTACAACAACTACAATCATTCAAACTATCAAGGAGGCTACAAAGGAAGGAGAGACTACAATAACTACACAGAAGACTCAAACAAAGAGGATTCATTATTGATTATGAACATGGCTATGCCACAAGGTAAATCTGATGAGCATGTTTTCTACATAGATTCAGGTTGTTCAAATCATGTGGCAGGAAATGTGGCACTCCTATCAGATTTAGAAGATCCAAGGAATAAGCATGAGGTACAAATAGGAGATGATACAAAACATCCTGTGGAGAAAATAGGCAATGTCAAAGCACCTGATGGAAACATTAACCTACTCAGTAAGGTACTCTATGTCCCTACCATTACAAAGAATTTGATAAGTGTTGGGCAGATAGTAGAGAAAGGGTTGCAAGTCAGGTTCACAAAAGCAGGAGCATTTGTTGAAGATCCAAGTCAAGGATTCAGAAGAATTGCAAAAGGTGAAAAGACAGGTAGATTGTTCACATTTGAATTACAGGACACTAGAAACATTGCTCTCTTTAATTATGGTAGTCAGACACTCACAGAATTGGAAGTATGGCACAAAAGGTTAGCACATATTGGTGAAAGGTCATTAAAGCAAATCTGCATGGACCAAAGTGTACTTGGACTTCCTAATTTGTCAAAACAACATATGATTTATAAGTGCAGTGCATGTCAATTTGGAAAGTCTCATAGGTTACCATTCATGAAGAAAGGTTATATGCATGGAGATCTCTTGGAGTTGGTTCATACAGATGTATGGGGACCTAGCAAGGAAGCTTCAATATCTGGATCAAGGTATTATGTTTCCTTTATTGATGATTGCAGCAGATGGACTATCCTATTCTTTATGAAACACAAAGATGAAGTTTTTTCATGTTTCAAAAGATATTTGGCTCTTGTGGAGAATCAAACAGGTAAATCACTAAAAAGGCTAAGGTCAGATGGAGGGGGAGAATACTTCTCCCATGATTTTGATTCTTTTCTTCAAGAAAGAGGAATCAAAAGAGAGGTAACTACAAGGTACACTCCTGAGCAAAATGGAGTGGCAGAAAGGAGGAATAGGACAATTGTTGAAGCTGCAAGGTCTATGTTAAATGAAAAGCATTTACCTAATTACTTATGGGCTGAGGCTGTATCTACAGCCACTTACTTGATTGACAGGTTGCCTTCAAAATCCCTTGATGGGATGACTCCATATGAGGCTTGGAATGGAAGAAGGCCAAGCTTAGATCATTGTAAAATTTTTGGATGTATTGCTTTTGCTCATGTTCCTTCACAAGTTAGAGGCAAGATGGATCCAAAAGCAGAAAGGTGTGTATTTATTGGATATGACAACAATCAAAAGGGCTACAAGTTATACAACCCTACCAACAAAGGATTCTTGGTAAGCAGAGATGTAGTTTTTGATGAGAACAATTCATGGTATGAAGATTCATGCAGGAAGGTCAATTTACCATATGATCTTGAAGAAGATTTTCCAAAGCTTGGTAGAGAACAACCAAAGATTGAAGAACAAGACACCTCAGAGGATGATGAAGAATCTCACATGGAAAAGGTCAAAGCATGGAAGTCTAAAGGTAAAGCAAAATTGCAGGAACTTGGACATGAGGCAGAATCATCACATCATGGCCTAAGAAGATCTATGAGGGAAAAGAAAAAACCAGAAAGGTATGGGTTTGACACATCATTAGTAACTAAACATTCTATCTACATAGCACAGGACATAAACCAAGAGGAGCCATCATCATTTGAAGAGGCCAAAGCAAAAGCAGAATGGAAGCATGCAATGAAGGAAGAGATTGAAGCACTTGAGGAAAACAACACTTGGGATTTGGTGCCCAAGACTTCATCCATGAAGGTAATAGGCTCAAGATGGGTCTATAAACTCAAGAAGAATTCTGATGGTTCCATTAACAGGTATAAGGCAAGGCTTGTAGCAAAAGGCTTTGCACAAACTCAGGGAATTGATTATGAGGAGACTTTCTCTCCTGTGGCAAAGATGCCTAAGTATTAGGGTTTTGCTTAGTATTGCCTCTTCCAAGAATTGGAAGATACTTCAACTAGATGTAAAGAATGCATTCTTGAATGGTTGGATAACAGAAGAGGTATATATGGCACAACCACCTGGTTTTGAGAATCAAGTTTATCCTGATTATGTGTGTAAACTTAACAAAGCATTGTATGGTCTCAAGCAAGCTCCAAGAGCTTGGAATTTCAGACTTGTTTCATTCTTGCAGGACAAAGGCTTTCAACCAAGCAAGGCAGATCCTTCACTCTTTATTAAAAAGAGTAATTCCGAGGTCATCTATCTATGTGTATATGTAGATGATATTATATTCACAGGAAATGATGCAGATGGTATGAAGAAGATCAAAGATCAGATGAGAGAAGAGTTCAAGATAAGTGATTTGGGTTCACTTACCTACTTCCTAGGTTTGGAAGTTGTCTACAAAGATCATGGTTTGTTTCTCACTCAAAGGAAGTACATTAAGGACATGTTGGCAAAATTCAAGATGCAAGATTGTAAGATTGCAGGTACTCCAATGGAGGTCAATCACAAATTGAGCTCACATGAAGGTGAACTCATAGAGGACATCACATCATATCAAAGTCTAGTGGGTAGTCTCAACTATGCCACATTGACAAGAGTAGATATATGTTACAGTGTGAGTGTGCTAAGTCAATTTATGCACACACCAAGGAAACCACATATGGATGCTGCCAAAAGGATTCTCAAGTATCTCAAAGGAACCATAAATGAAGGACTTTATTATCCTTATGTATCTGATTTAGGTTTGAAGCTATTTTCTGATGCAGATTGGGCTGGCTCCAAGGAAGATAGAAGGAGCACTTCAGGTTATCTTACCTTTGCAGGTTCAAAGCTTATTTCATGGTCATCCAAGAAGCAACCCACAGTTGCTCTCTCTTCTACTGAAGCTGAATATAGAGGTCTTGCCATAGCTACACAAGAAGCTATGTGGATGAAGACATTATTCAAAGATCTTGGATTGGAGTTTGGAACTCCAACTATTTTTGGTGACAATATGAGTTCTATTCACTTGGCTGCTAATCCTATTTTTCATGCAAGGACTAAACATATTGAAGTTCATTATCACTATGTACGAGAGAAGGTTCTAAGCAAAGAGATTCAAATATCATATGTGTCCACTCATCAACAATGTGCAGATATTCTAACCAAAGCATTGGATGGTACAAAGCTTTGCAAATTCAAGGCTATGATAGGTTTGCAGGTAATCTTGGAAGATTGAAGACCTCAAGCATACTTGGCTTGAGGGGGAGCTGTTGGAGCAAGTCTATGACAAGCCTAAGTATTGGCTTGAGTCTCACAAAGTCTTAGAAGAAGCTTTAAAAAGAAGACTATGTAAAGTTCACTTGTGAACTACCTCTTGTAACTTTTGAAGAGTTTACTTAATGTAAAAGTAAGAGAATCTTAAGTGGTTGAGTCCACTTGATCAAGAATGGAAAGAGGAGCCACGAATTCGTGATTTGTGGTAGGTAGAGAATCAAATCAATCATTGATTGATTGGAGAGTGATTGAGGGAAGTTAGCCTCCCAAACTCAACTATAAATAGATGGCAGTTTTAGTCGTGGTTAGAGAGACCTATGTGAAGACCTCCAAGAGCTGAGCTTTATGCCATATCAAAGTGTGATTACAAGGCACACATATGTATCAGTAAGTCATTGTATTGTACAAGCAATATACTTTCATTTTCATGATTATTTGAGTTCATCTTTCCATGTTCTTGTGAAGTGTACTACTCACTGCCATTACTCTCAGTTTTCTCAGTCAGCTTGCAGAGATGTTTTCTCTGAGCTTGGTGCATCATTTTCAGTGATTTAACTTGGTAAAGTTAGCTCTATAAGTCTACTATATGCTCATAAATTTTCATGTCATTTGGATGTTGCAATCTTCAGTTATGTTCATTTGAAGTCAACAGGGTCTGTTCATCTTCACCTCTCTGTCAGGTACCCAACTTTTTCACTCATCTTGTCAGAGCCATTGCTCAGTGGTTACTTATCCATATTCAGTGATTTAAAGCTTGTTGGATTCAGCTTACTGTCTAGTATAACCATACAAATTTTCATAATCATTGGATTTCTACATTTTGAGTTATGGTGATTTTTCTGCTCACTGGTCTATTTCTGTAGCAGCCCGTGAAAATCGGGATGATGTCATCATTTGTTAAAACTCATTCTCAGTGTGTGGTTCATTATTTTTTATGAGATTACTCTTGAAAGTTAGCTCTTTAAGTTGCCTAGACTTCCCCAAGAGAAATTGAGCTAATTGCTGCTGTGCTCAGAGAATTATGTAAAACACTGGACAGGTGTATGAACCAAGAATAGCAAGTTTTCACCTCTGAGCTAACTCTAACTTATCTGTTTTGATCTATCTTTTTGAGAGTGATCTTCCAAGGTACATAGGGTGTCTAATACATCCATTGGAAAGCTAAAAGGGCCCACCATCTACTCCTGGAGTATATTTGGCTGGTGTAGATCAAGGATTTTGCAACACCTCTTCATCTTCAAACACATACTTATCCATCTCTTCACACAAGATAACTGAACTCACCTCTCAACCTCACTCTCACACTACCCCACCACCCTCCAACCCACCTCACACAATCCCACCGCCCCCTAGAGTAGGATCAGTCCTGGCCGATCCCACTCCTGAGGACCTAAACATGATGCTCAAGGCATATCAGGCCAGAATCCAAGAAGGGCCAAACTTAACGGATCATGAAAAATGTTACCCTAGAGCCGAACTAGAGCTTGAACGAACTAAAATTTGTGCTAAGATAGTGGAATTGGCTCAAACCATGTTTGAAGCCAGTCGCCTCTTTAACTTCTCTAGTTCTGCCAAGACGCAGTTGCACTTTGATGGACTGCTAGAAAGATTGGAGAGGCTAATAGCACAATCAGAAAAGAAACCCGCCTCTCGAAGTAAGGACAAGGCAAGCGAAAGAATAAGCATTCCCCCCCAGGAAGCTTATGTGCCTAATTCCACTGAACCAGACACCTCTTCTTCTATGAATAGGTATTCACCAGAGTTCTTGTGAGAGATTTAAGAAGAGAAATGGGCTAAAGAAAGTGAAGTCCCTCCTCCCATTGAACTTGTGGATGACGCACATGATCAACTCCCACAAGATATTCCTTCCATTTATGAGGAGCAGGAGAGTACCCAATCCCATGAGAGATTAGACTTTGAGTCTAACTCCTTACAGGAATTGCCCCATTTCACAGGTCAATGGGAAGCCAAGTCTACTTGCATGAGAGCACCCATGGTCATGGTAAGAAACAAAGACTCAGTCATACCTAGGAACACAGAGGTTTTAAAGAACACTAAAGTGCAGTGCAATCTCACTTTAGAAGAGTTACTCAAGGTTAGGCCAGAATTGTGGAAACATGTAGCCAATCAAGTGCCAGAAGTAGCAAAGCCTCGTTCCCAGGTAGGTTCTCATAGAACAGTTCCAGAAATACCTTTGGACAAGATAGGCGACATGAGCAAAGGGGAAGAGGGAAACACCTATCTTCCTATCACTCATCAAGGATACACAACCAAGGCAATTATGGACTCAGGTGCAGGAGTTGCAATTGCTATCACTTCCTTATGGAAGCGTTAGGGCAAGCCAGCACTCCGGCCCATGAGAATGAAATTGCAGATGGTCGATGGCCACATAGAAAGACCCTTAGGACTGCTAAAAGGAATAAATCTCACTACTTGTGGTGTAGAGTTTGAGGAGCACACATTTGCTATCTGTGACTTTAGCAAAAATCAGGCGTATGAGATGATTTTGGGAAGACCATTTATGCGGCAGTTGCAAGTGGTACAAGATTGGGGAACCAACTCCTTGTACTTGCAACACTTAGGTGTCACGACCAAAGTCAATCTCAAGGATTCCTCTCATAGGGATGTACCCCCCATCCAGTGGAATCCCATCCATAGAGCCAAAGATGATACAGAGTCGGTGCATTCCATAGGATTAGGATCCTCATGGATGCATGAAGACACTCACTTATGGATGTGTAAAGTAGTAGTAGAAGAAGAAAAGAGAGAAAAAGCCAGAGAGATAGGTGCGAAGGAAACCCATAGATCAATTCAAGACCCAGCCTATGCACCTGCAGTATTTCTTGATGAAGAATTTGAACCGCACGGCTGGGCGGAAATTTTAGCAACAATGGATGTAGCCATCAATGAAAAACAATGGACACCCCACTGTGATGAGGATGGCTATGACATTTCAGTTTTCTCAATAGAGCCAATCATGGGAGATTCGGTTTTAGAAGAATGCGAACCTAACCCTGATGCAATTGAAGATGCAAGTGACTCTGATCTAGAGTCAATCATTATGGACCCACCCTTTGCATCAGATGAAGAATACTTCTATGAAGTAGAAGTTCACTCTCAGAGACATGAAGAGTTCACAAATGAGGTAAGGTTAACCACGCAAGTGGCCACCAAGAGTGAGGGCAAGAAAAGGAAGAAGAGAGAAGTCACACCAGAAGAGGAAGAATCTTTGTTTGAGGTCCCTGAAAATTTTAATAAGTATGAAATAGATGATAGGAGAGTCATGATAAGAATGCCTAAACGCGAGGCACAATCAGGAGAGGCTTATGATAACAAAGAAACCACCAAGAAAATAGTGGTAGCCATAGAAGAAGGAGAAGAGAGATTCACTTACATAGGACATGACTTGATGGAAGAAGAAGAGCAAGAGTTGATTGCCTTGCTAAGAGAATACCGAGATGTATTCGCTTGGAGCTATAAGGATTTAAAAGGTGTAGACCCTGACATATGCTCACACACAATCCCCATGACCTCAGATGCCAAACCATCCACGCAGAAGCCATACACTTATAACGATAACTATGCTGCTAAGATCAAGGAGGAGATAGATCGCTTGGTTGAAGCTGGATTCATCTATGAAATTCAGCACACTGAGTGGGTATCCCCCATTGCAGTGGTGCCCAAGAAGAACGGAAAGCTACGTGTGTGCATTAATTTGAAGAAGGTTAATGCAGCCACTATTTGAGATAATTATCCGCTTCCTATCACTGAGTATCTACTAGAAAGAGTAGCAGGCAAGGAAGTGTACAACTTCCTTGATGGATTTTTGGGCTACAATTAGGTAGCCATAGCTCCAGAATATCAGCATAAGACCGCTTTTGCCACAGAGTGGGGCATATTTGCCTTCCGAGTAATGCCATTTGGTCTCATCAATGCACTCGCTACATTTCAGAGACTGATGTGTCATGTATTTAAAGAATTCTTGAGGAAGAATTTAGAGGTCTATGTTGATGATCTTTGTGCTCATTCCAACATTAGACAAACACATATACCTAAACTCAGGCAAATCTTTGACAAATGTAGAGAATATCAAGTCTGCATGAACCTAGAAAAGTGTGTTTTTCATGGTCAGGCAAGGCAAGATTCTAGGACACATAGTGTCAAAGAATGGCATATCCATGGATGAGGAGAAAGTGAGAGCCATAGCAGAGCTACCTAGGCCAAAGAATGTCAAGGAAGTACAAGCTTTCATGGGGCATTGTGGCTATTATCATTAGGGCGAAAAACGGCCCAAAAAGGGCCGTGTAAGGATTTCAATTAGTTGTGCTTAATCGGGATTAAAGTTGTCAAATCCTTTAAGAAATTCCGTGTAAGTTCATTTAAAACGTATCTTATGCAAATTTTGAAGAGAGAGAAACTCGTATCATATAATCATGAAAAGTTTGTGTGATATCTTACGCCTCGAAGTTTGTGTGATATCTTACGCCTCAAAAGTTGAATTTTCCTCTTGTTCACGGACCTATATAATGTGTGCTGATCACGTTTTGCGCTCTTTTTCTCTACTTTTCATAGCAAGCCTGTTTCTCCCTTTCACGTCATTTTAGACACTTGCTGGTCATTTTTCATAGCAGACCATGGAGAACGTTAACCCAAATACTCTCCCTGAGCTTTCAAACATTCGAAATCGTTGTAAAAAGTTCCATATCAACATTGCAGTTAGTCAGGAGTATGCGACGACAAGAAACGTATTTCGAAGGGCTCTTCATCCTCTTGAAGTAGATGGATTGCGAAAGGAAGGCAAGAAACATATCGACATATGGACAGATGGATCTGTTTATCCAATTGATCCACAAACTGGAAGGTACCCCCCTTTTCATAATCTTCATGATCTGATTAGATTTGTGGGAGATGGTGAGGATGGTTTACGAGGCTATTGTTCAAGGCTCTGGGATATTTCAAGGAATTATGTACAATACATAAACTATTTACAAAACACACTACACCAGAAGAATTTACATATGAGGGAGCTAGAAAACAAATTATCCACTTTATCTTCTCAGTTAGAGTCTT
Source organism: Ceratopteris richardii (assembly GCA_020310875.1). Lineage (NCBI taxonomy): Eukaryota > Viridiplantae > Streptophyta > Polypodiopsida > Polypodiales > Pteridaceae > Ceratopteris > Ceratopteris richardii. The sequence continues at coordinate 155,960,884 of CM035419.1, read as the reverse complement.
TTAAAAAAATGAAAGAAACTCCTATAGGTTTGAGAATGCGGTCAAAACGAGTAAAACCTTTTTTAGATTTGACTGAAAAATCTGGCCAGAAAAAGAAAAGAATGAAAATTGTTAGAGATCATGTGACAAATGTGCTAGGTTTCAATATGTCGAGCAGTTTTGAGCGCATACATTTCTGTAATGAAATTTTGAGTCAAAATGATGTTTTAAAACTATTGAAACTAAATGAAAATACATGCTTGAAACGCTTTGTTTTTCAAAAACTCATGACAGAAATGAATCTTTTACTAGAACCATCTCAAATTCAAAATATTTGTGATAGTGTCGGAGTGAGTAGGAAAGGTTATAGAGCAATTTCAAAAGTTTGGTGTGAATTTTTAAAATTTAACAAAGTTAGAAGTTTTGGATTGCCTAGACCCCATCATGTAGGAAAGTTTCGGCTCTGCTTGAATAAGAAGATCACATCAGTATTTGGTGAATATAAACATATTCACGATAACATGCCTTACGAAGTAGGAAAACAAAAGTTACATTTCACTTACAATGCATTTAACAACATATGGATAGATGTTATAAAACTTCAAACATACATGGTTCAGTTCTATAATATAAAAGAGCATGAATGTTCTGGTCTATTGAAATTTGTAATCAAACTTGATGAAGCTGAGCTTAAAAAACATCAAAAGATGGAGAGAATAAGCATTGCACTGATGAACAAAGCTTTGGACTATAGCCTTGGGAAATTGGATACTCCATCTCTCAAAGTACAATCAGAAATGGAGTTATGGTGGGTTGGCTGTGCTCAAGTTCCATCTGAGAGCCATAAAACACTTAAATGGTTATTCTCACAGACAAACATTCCAAATGTTATCCAAGGGCATCATGCAGGAGAATTGTTGAATGTCAAAGACTACGGAAACTTTCAAGTTGAGTGGCATTTGAGTGGAGACCTAAAGACACTCAAATGCATGTTTGGTATAAGTGGGGGAGCAAATTCTAAATACCCTTGCTTGTACTGCATGCAAAGCCCAGGCACAAATGGATGGATTACTAGAGCTGAGGGTGAAGAGGCTCCTTCTAGACAAAATGTTATTCTTCGTAACTACTCATCTTCTTCAATGATTTGGGATCCCATACTTCCAATAGCATTGACAAATGTACACATATGTACACTACATGCAGAGTTAAGAATCATTGACAAGTTGGTCCGTCTTCACTTGGATTATGCATATTCTATCAAGCCTACAACTCTTGCAGATGAATGCATAAAAAAATGTGAATGTCTTCTTTCAGAAATGGGGTTTCATGGTGGTGATGTTCATCTAAGAAAAGATCCAAAGCTTTCACAAAATACAGGTGATGTTTTACAGGATGTCTCAATGGGAGGTGCAAAAGCAAGGAGATTCTTCAGCAACCATGATGGCAAACAACTTAATGCCATGTGGAATTCATGGAAAACATTTTGTGAGGTCACGACTAATGTAAAAAGCAAACCAGAAATAGCAAAAAAGAGAATGGAGGTGTGGGTCAAACTAGATAATCTTTTAAAGATCATGAGGCAGCACGTAACATCAAAAAGTTATGTGACAGATTTCAGAAAGGCGACCACAGAGCTTATAGAAACCATCATAGAGGCATGGGGTGCCAAAGACATAACATACTACTTGGTGAGCTCCAAAGATATTTTATTCAATTTATTTATTTTTAATTGAAATAAAGATCTAATGAAATTCTTCTGCTTTCCAGCATATTCTTCTTGTGCATGGTGCATTCTTTGCAGAAAAAGAACCACTTGCCATGTGGAACACCCAAGGCATGGAAAAATCTCATTATCAAGCAAGGACAAGCTTCTTTAGGTGTACGAGGAAAGGAGGAGGAGTAACAAAGAGCAATGCCTTCAGAGAGCTTTTTGATTGGTTCTTTAGAAGACAATCACAAAGGACCTCTCCTCTTTTCAAAGCAACATTTGTCACTAACAATGTGCATTTTTGAGCTTGGGCTCATGCACGTGCACTTCCCTATATTGACACTCAGAGGAATATTGGACACGTGCCGGTTCCTAAGAGATTACCATGCTGATTGACATAGACCATTCACCAGTGCTACTGTTCCATACTGGTTCAGGAAATACTGAGAATTGAATTGCTTTATATTCCTTGGCAAGCAACATCGTGTAACTACACCAAGCTGAGTTTCACATATTCTCTTTAGCTCACCATATGCAGGAGTCTTCTCCTCCAGAACTACCTTGTGCAGATATCTCCTTGGATGCTCTGGTACATGAAGTAGTTAAGCATCACTCAAGTTGCAGACCTTCAAGCTCTTTAGAAGACAATTACAAAGGACCTCATGCCAAATATAATCAGAAGGATATGGCTATCTCCAGACAAATCATGTATCAATATCACAAACTGAATCAAATCATGTATCAATTTGCAATGTCTTATATCACATTGGGCAATTTCTGTATATGTACATTTGTTGAGTATAGAATTTGAAAAAATCAAGTCATTCCTTGAGCCTTTTGAAAGAGCTTGGCTCTGGCAAATCACCTCTATATCTCAGGAACTCTTTTCTCCTGTATCCAGCAATGCTTTTTAAATTTGACACCCCTGCAGCCATTGCATAGCTTGAATAACAAAGAAAGTACCCTGCCCTTGAAGCATTGAGTCCAGGGGCATATCCAAAAATTCTGAATGCAGTTGCTCTTTCAAGCAGTAAAACTTTGAAAGCATTAAAGGGTATTGGAGTAAAACCCATGTATTTTGATAGAGTCCTCAAGCAGAATAATCCAAAGTCTGGCTCCTCACTATAGTGCTTGTGAATAACACAAAAAGTGGCTGGGTCCAACTTTGGAAGATAGTGGATAATAGAATGAATATCCACCTTTGCTTTTCCTTTCTCTTCTAAGGCTTTTCTTGTTCCCTTGCCCCTGCCAAGGTAATTGTCTTCATCCAATAAAGTTAACTGTGATAAAAATGAAAAACATGGTTAGATGAAGTGCAAGCACACTTAAGGAAACATGTGAAGTAACTTGAAACTATTAGAAAGAAAAGCAAGAGACACGACTGATGCAAGCGATAAGGCCCAGCGGAAAATATCCGATGGGCCTAATCGCTTGCATCGGTCGTGATCCATTTCTGACACTTGGAATGGAGAACTTGGACAAATCTGATACAAGAAAGAGATTTTGCATTGGTCCCATCTCATATCCTTAACCTAAAGATCTTGAGAACATAGTTAACTGTATACCTTGATGTCATCTTCCTAAAGTCCAAACACGACCGATGCAAGCGATGAGGCCCAACGGAAAATATCCGATGGGCCTAATCGCTTGCATCGGTCGTGATCCATTTCTGACACTTCGAATGGAGAACTTGGACAAATCTGATACAAGAAAGAGATTTTGCATTGGTCCCATCGCATATCCTTAACCTAAAGTTCTTGAGAACATAGTTAACTGTATACCCTGACGTCATCTTCCTAAAGTCCAAACACGACCGATGCAAGCGATGAGGCCCAGCGGAAAATATCCGATGGGCATAATCGCTTGCATCGGTCGTGATCCATTTCTGACACTTCGAATGGAGAACTTTGACAAATCTGATACAAGAAAGAGATTTTGCATTGTTCCCATCTCAAATCCTTAACCTAAAGTTCTTGAGAATATAGTTAACTGCATACCTTGACGTCATCTTCCTAAAGTCCAAACACGACCGATGCAAGCGATGAGGACCGACGGAAAATATCTGATGGGCCTTGTCGCTTGCATCGGTCGTGATCGACTTCTGACACTTCTAATGGAGAACTTGGACAAACTGACACAAGATAGAGATTTTGCATCAAGCCCATCTCATCTCCTTTTCCTTTAAATCATGAGAATATATTTTACTACATACTTGACCTCATCTTCCTCTTCAAGTCCGAACACGACCGATGCAAGCGATAAGGCCCAACGGAGATTATCCGTTAGGTTGTATCGCTTGCATCGGTCGTGGTCATTTTCTCACTTAAAAAAATAGAGATCTCGGACAAAACTTTAATTGATAGAATATATCAAACAACATACCTTGACCTCATCTTCCTCCTCAATGAGCTCTTTTGAGTCAATACAAATTGTTCCTTTGTCCTCAGCGACATCCAAGAATGAATAGCCACGTCCAAACGAGTATATTCCAAGTTGCTTCTGATGCTCATCAAACTCTTCATCAGCAAGTTTTGGCTTCTCTGAGATAGCTTTCTCAAAGCATTTTGAAAGAGCTTGTGATGAATCTTTGAATTCTTCATTAGACAAATCCAAATCAAGACGCAAAAATTCCTCTCTTCTTTCTCCTTTCTTATTGATGAATCTCCTTGCAACTTCTTCTGCCTCAGCTATAGCTGCAAGACAGTAGTCCTCCCTTAGATTGAAAAGTTCCTGAATGTAAAATAGAGGTATGAACTCTTTCCCAGAGATAAAGTAAAAAGGTAGATTTGGGAGAAGTAGGGACTTCTCAGACACTTGAACTTCTTCACTTGGCTCCCTTATTGCAGTCTCTGCTTTAAAAGTGGCCACATCAAAATCTTTGACCTGCTCTTCTTCTGCTTGCAGATTGATCTCCTCAACAATCTCCATGACACCTTTCATAGTTTTTGAGCTAGCCTCAAGTGCCAGCTCTAAGCAAGGCTCGTCTTCATCATGAACATTTTCCTCCCTTTCAACTAAGATATGATCAAGCCATATCAAGAAAGCAATGTTTAAAGGGAGCAAGCAGCAGTCCTTTTCATGCTCTGGGCAAAAATCAAGCTTCCCTGGCAAAGGGGATATCCTTCTGCATTTTCTTGTGATTTTAGCCCTATCTGTTGGATCCTTCCCAAAGATGTGAGGATGGACATAGGTTTTCTGAGAAATAGAAAGGATCCTCCCATCGACCAACCCCAAGAAAATCTCCCACTCATCCTTAAGAAAACTTTTCGAGTTCTCTAAGAGTTTTTCAAAATCAATTTCGGGGTTGAATATGGTCATTGCATCAGGAAAATAATCTACACTTAAACCCTCTTGAACCATGAAATCAAGAAGTTTCTCTGATGGAGAGACACTAAGGATCTCATTCATTACCTCCATCTAAGCTGCAGCTTCTCTTGTATGTCTATTAGGAGAACACAACCGATGCAAGCGACTAGAGCGAATCAACGTAGGTCAAATGGCGAAAATCGCTTGTATCGGTCGTGTCGGCGACGAAAGAAAAATACACATGTAGGTGAGAAATTCTCTGAAGGTTGAAAATTTGAGTTTGTGAAGAAATAGGTATTTATAGGCGAGGAGGGAACAAACGGTCGAATGAGGTGGATCAATCACAGAGTGCCACGTGGCAACGTGTACGTTGCCCGATGCAACGGATAGATGACGTGGATCAATCAAATCATGCCACGTGGCAAAAGACGTTGGAATTCGCAATGGGTATCTGACGTGGACCAATCGGGGCATGCCACGTGGCACAACGGTCAACTCAGTTTTGGGACCTATTTAAGCTTCCCTATTCATTTGCTTTTTTTTTTTTTTGTCAACACTTGCCAAGCGTGGAGGTTCCATTGCCACCAAGTTTTTTGGCTACTTCACAATTTCTATAGAGAGCGCTCTCTCCGTAAGGTAATGTGGACACGACCGATGCAAGCGATTAGGGACATCCGAGATTTTTGGATAACCCGAATCGCTTGGATCGGTCATGTTTTTTAAATAGCATCGTCCTTGATCATACCTTGCAAATTTTGGTTTCTTTTGTGTTGCTTGAGTATAACGCATTGTTACCTTTATTTTAACTTCTATTTATTGAAATATGATGATGAATTCAGGGACGACCGATGCAAGCGATGAGTGACATCCGGGCATTTACGGATGACTCTTATCGCTTGGATCGGTCGTGTCTCTAGTGAGGAGGGAAGAAACGGTCGAATGAGGTGGAGCAATCATAGAGTGCCACGTGGTAAAGTGTACGTTCCCTGATGCAACGGATTGATGACGTGGATCAATCAGATCATGCCACGTGGCAAAAGACATTGGAATTCGCAACGGGTATCTGACGTGGACCAATCGGAGCATGCCATGTGGCACAATGATCAACTCAGTTTTGGGACCTATTTAAGCTTCCTCCTATTCATTTCCTTCATTTTTTTCTGTCAACACTTGCCAAGCGTCGAGGTTCCATTGCCACCACGTTTTTAGCCTACTTCACAATTTCTATAGAGAGCGCTCTCTACGTAAGGTAATGTGGACACGACCGATGCAAGCGATTAGGGACATCCGAGATTTTTGGATAACCCTAATCGCTTGGATCGGTCATGTTTTTTAATATCATCGAGTCCTTGATCATAGCTTGCAAATTTTGGTTTCCTTTGCTATGATGAAAAGGAACGTCCGAGATATGGAAACCAAGACATTAAAGATGCTGCCTTGCTTAATTTGAACAGCCAGACAGAAGAGTCAGCTTCTCAAATCCTTGACATGCATGTGGGGATCTTTTTCGAGGAGCAGGACACCAGTGGGGGGTTTCGTGTGATATAGGTGTGGGAGGTCTCCATCAAAAAGGAGGAAGCGGGTTCTGCTATTAGAGGATTTGAGAAGCTGACTCTTCTGTCTGGCTGTTCAAATTTTTCTTTATAGTAAGCAAGGTAGCATCTTTAATGTCTTGGTTTCCATATCTCGGACGTTCCTTTTCATCTCGTGCCTCTGATAGTGGAAAGAGTCATTGATTATAGTTTTCCAATTATCTTTATCTTAGTGATAATTGAGTGTTTTGCATTGTCAGATATTATTTATTGATATTTGATGATTAATTTAAAGACGACCGATGCAAGCGATCAGGGACATCCGGGAATTTCCGGATGACTGTTATCGCTTGCATCGGTCGTGCCTCTGATAGTGGAAAGAGTCATTGATCATAGCTTTTAGAGAGTAAGTTTTGACAGTGGAATATTCCACTTTTCCTAATTCCTTGCCTAAAGATTGATTTTTTGCAGAGTATGGCTAGAACCAAAAAGACAGCAAGGAAGTTGTACCCTGAGGGTCAGGACAAGAATGCCCAAGGGGAAAATGTCCAGGAGCAAAATTCCCAGAAGGTTCAAGCCAAAGTGCCAGAGCAGCCTTCAAAAAAAAGGGTCAACTACCATGTTAAGTCTTTGAGGGAAATAAGAAGAGCCCAAAAGTCTGTGGGATTGTTGATCCCAAGACTTCCATTTATGAGAGTTGTCAAGCAGATCTCATCCAACCTCTGTTCTTTGATGAAGACCTCATCCTTTGTCAATGTGAGGTGGCAAACTCAAGCACTGCTATGCCTACAAGAAGCTGCAGAGGACTTTGCTATTGATTTCATGAATGATGCCTACTTATGTGCTGCTCATTCTCATAGGGTAACTTTAATGGCGAAGGATTATGTTATTGTTTCAAGAATAAGATATAAGTTTGATAAAGCTCTGGTTCCTATTGATCACCACGACAAAAAATTCTTCGATATTTTAAATATACCTCCAGCTCGAGCACCTAAAACAACAGTTGTCATTGAAGAGATCAACGCTCAAGTCACTCATGATCATGAGACTAGAGCTGCAGCAAATAGTGAGGAGGAGAGGAAAAAGCAGGGATTATTTACAGAGGAAAGTGCCATCTTAACCCAGATTCAAAAGTTACAGAAAGCAAATAAAGAGCTCCTCAAGAAAGGAGATGGGCAGGTTATAGTTAATGTTGCAATGCCATGGCAAGGTGAATTGTTTCTTGACATTAGACCTGAAGATAACAAAATGTTGAGGGAGCTTCATCTTGAAATATCAGATAGTGTGGTCAACATTTCACTCAGGTATATCTAGAGGCCTTAAAATGCTTTTGTTTTGCATAATTTTCTAGTTCCTTAACTGCATTTTTATTTCTTGATTTGTAGGGTTCTTCTTCAACAATGTGAGGAAAAGGTTCAAAGAAAAGTATTTATTTTAGATCCTCTGGTGACACAATGTTTTTTACATAAACATGGAGATGCCAAGTCCTTTCTACGGGGTTTTACAGAAGAAGTAGAATGTGTAATTTACCCATACATTGAAAAGTAAGTATTCATCTTCATTTTGGAAACATATTTGTTTCATTTAAGAAAGTATATTTACATGCAACTCATTGACAGGGGCCATTGGAGTTTGATTATTGTGGACTTCAATGCATATCAAGCTCTTTTCCTAAATTCTCTTCCATCACAACATGGGAATTGCAAAGTGTAAGTTACTATACATTTTGTTGTTCTCTATTTTAAAGCCATGCCCCGTTTTGATTTTCACTTTACAATGCAGTGCTGCAAAGCTTCTCAAGATGCATATTGATCAGAATTTTCCAGGAATAGCTAAAATGAATGAACAAAAGCAATTTGGATACAGCCAAATTCATGTGCCATTGCAGAGAGACTCAACATCATGTGGCTGGAGAGTGATTGCAAATGCTGTAAGATTCTTGGAAAGAAGGTTCTACAGTCCTGGATTGAATTTATCAGACTACCCAGATGCATGGATCATCTTGATCAGAGAGAGAGCAATAAATAGTATCATGAAACATGCAATCTGCCCACATGATCCAGACTCACCTCCACCCCCTCCACCTGATAGAAAACAGTCTGAAGATAAAAAGAAAGGGCTTCCTCTTCACTCACCACTAAAGCATATGAACAACATAAAGAGTCAAGCTGAAACCTCCAAAAAGGGACAGAAGCAACAGAGAAAGCAAGGCTCTAAAAAGGATAGAAAGGGTTAAATCAATTTTTGAGTCGTAGATTGAAATCAATTGTAAAGCCAACCGAGGTTGGAATATTTATTTTTTAACAAATTGTATGTAGTTATGCCAATCTTCATCTGGAAGATGGTCACAGTTGTATTGAACCTCTTGAGAGTTTGACAAAAGTTCACTGGATGGTCCAATTAAATTTATTTATGTCACAATTATGAATGCATTGTGGGTTTTTTACTTCATTCTTGTTGGAAAGTGTTTAAATTCGAGAAGTTACAGAAGGACATAAAGAATTAAGAGGACACGACCGATACAAGCGATACGGGGAATCGGAGAATCTTGGATTGCCCCTATCGCTTGCATCGGTCGTATTATCCATGTCATCGCTGCTGCTAGTTTTTATACTCGTGAGTCAAATCTTTACGCAAGGTCACTTCTTGAAGTCTCCCGCGGTAGTTTGCTAACACGACCGATGTAAGCGAAAAGGGCCATCCGACAATTTCAGATTGCACTAGTCGCTTGCATCGGTCGTCTTCACTTATCTCGTCTTCTCTGCTTTATGCCTTGAGACATGCTCTTCTAATATTGAAATACCAAACCTTGGATTGGAATTTGCACCAAGTTCTCCACTCTCTCTTATATTACTTGGTAGTTTGCATTTGTACCATGATAATTTCTCTCGCGGTAGTTTGCTAACACGACCGATGTAAGCGATAAGGGCCATCCGACAATTTCAGATTGCCCTAGTCGCTTGCATCGGTCGTCTTCACTTATCTCGCCTCCTCTGCTTTATGCCTTAAGACATGCTCTTCTAATATTGAAATACCAAACCTTGGATTGGAATTTGCACCAAGTTCTCCACACTCTCTTATATTACTTGGTAGTTTGCGTTTGTACCATGATAATTTCTCTCGCGGTAGTTTGCTAACACGACCGATGTAAGCGATAAGGGCCATCCGACAAATTCAGATTGCACTAGTCGCTTGCATCGGTCGTCTTCACTTATCTCGTCTCCTCTGCTTTATGCCTTAAGACATGCTCTTCTAATATTGAAATACCAAACCTTGGATTGGAATTTGCACCAAGTTCTCCACACTCTCTTATATTACTTGTTATGTGTACCATGATAATTTCTCTTGCATTACTTGAGGACAAAAAAAGTTGCATAGAATCAAATTATTTAGCTGAGCCTAGTGTGCACCTTTGATAGACTATAATTATTAAATTGAAATTAGATATTCAATTCTAGATCTCTTCTTCATCTAGAATTATCTTATGCAAGTTCCTGTATAATTATTTCTTAGTCATCAATTCACTCCTGCAAAAAAAAATCAGTGGAAATATGAAATTAAGGACCTAAAAAATATCTAAGACATTTAAAATTAATAATTTAACACACATTGTTTGTAACCATCCTGCCAAGAAAATTCAATGGAAGTATCAATAGAAGCTTCTATTAGATGAAGATACATTATGTAAGAATGTCAGGGTTAACTTGTTACAATCTTAAAGGTTGGAACTTAATCACCCTTGGTGGCAGGCAGCTTATGCAAGATAATGATTTCTCTGATCTAATGTTAACTATTGCATCATCAATTGAGAATCTACACTGAGATGATACCTCATCAAGGTATTCTAGAAGCTCCCTTACATTTCTGAGATTCCAATTTGCAGTGACAATTATTTTCCTTGATTGAAAATCTAGATGAATCAATACTTCTAACTCAAATTCTGGACAGCTCTCCTCTGAGTCCAAGGCTATCCAAAGTCCAAGCTTTTTTTTCCACCTTCTATAGTCATATCCTAGAACCAGAGATTGTCGACAAATCTGATATGAGATTGAAAGAGAATTGGGACTAACTTTACATAAAATAATGTCACCTAGCTTTTGAACTTCTTTGCTATCCCATTCCCTACCTAAAACATCATCAATCTCTGAAATAGGGACTCTCCTATTCAACCACATTGTTTTTGTTTTCTGTAATAACATGTTTTTAAAGCATGCTACAAAGACATGAATAGGCAAAAACCATTGAATCTTTATCCTTCTCGAAATTCGGCCTGCTGACATTGCCTTCTGGATGTCAAATTTAATTTTGCAGAGAAAACTTGAAACTGTTGAATGATCAAGAGCATCCCAATCTAATGAAGAGATGCAAGGACTAGGTACATGTACAAGAATTCCATAAGAACTCCTCCCTGACGGCACTTGATAATCTGCATAATGGACAAATAACTCTATGCTATTGAAGAATTGAACAGATTTCTCTGCATACATGAGTTCTGCATATTCCTTATGAAGAACTCTGAATGTTCCTGTTAAACATTCAACAGGTTGCCATTCCACAATATTGGAAGGAAAGATATCTGCAGTACAAAAACATATGTTTCATTATACAAAATCAACTTGAATGATAGAAGAGCATTGTCAAACTTCACTTACAGTACGAAGGGAATTGAAGATGATTTTCTAGAACAAGATCCTTAGCGGTGTACACATGCTGTACTCGTGCAAACCAACCGCATCTCTTCAATTTGAAACTGAGAATACGTCCCTTCCAATGGTTTCTTGTGTTGTCTCTTTTGGCACGCTTGACTTTATGGACACCTCTACAGCTAGGAAGCATAGTAACCCAGTCATTTACTTTCACAGAAAGAGGTTTCCACAAAGAATCCTCTCTTCTATTGTAAACCTCACATGAAGTTACGCGATTGGAAGGACGACGAGAAGAAGAAGCCATTTGAACTTAGGAGAAGAAGAATGTTCAAAGCGAGAAACCGACGTTCACAAATTTTGGCAGTATTTATAGAAAAAAAGGCTTTGTACACGTGGAAACTTTTGATTTGATGTTAACCCTGTCGTTGAATGATCATGACATTTTGTGAACCCAAAAATATTTCGTATCTTCAAAAATCAATTCCTTCTTGGAAATTCGAGAATATGCTTTGTGTAGTGTGCAAAAGTATCTTTTTTTGCATCAAACCGAAAAATTGTACACTGAATACGAGACTCTTCATCACTTTAGCGGCGCTTTGAAAGAAAATTGTATTAAAAAAAGAAATTCTCCATACGGTTAAAAGAGACAACAATGTTATATTCTTGTACACGTGGAAAGACGCTATTTGTCAATTTCCTTAATCTCTCATTAGCAAACAGCCCCTTTTCGGCCGTTTTTCGCCCTAATGCGACGTTTCATACACATGTATGCCATCATTGCAAAGCCTCTGTACGGACTTTTGACAGATTTTGAGTGGACTGAGGAATGTGAGAACTCCTTCAATGAGCTTAAACGACGATTATGTTCAGCGCCAATCTTGACTACACCAGATTGGAAAAAGCCCTTTCATGTGCATGTGGATGCATCCAATTATGCTATTGCATGTGTGCTAGCACAACCTACGGGCAAAGGTAATATGGATCTTCCAATCGCCTATGCTAGTAGACAGTTGAATGCGGCTAAACGAAACTATACCACCACTGAACGAGAAGGATTAGGCATGGTATATGCAGTTAAAAATTTTAGACACTATTTGCTTGCAAATAAGTTTAAATTTTTTACTGATCATCAGGCACTGTTATACTTGGTAAACAAGCCATGCAATATAGGGAGATTAGTAAGATGGTTCCTCCTACTGATGGAATATGACTTTGAAGTTGTGGTGAGGAAAGGTAAGACTCACTTGAGAGCGGACCACCTCTCAAGACTCACATCCGGAGAAGCACCGCAAGGAGTATCAGATGATCTTCCTGATGCTTACTTGTTTAATTTGGAAGTGGTACCTCGGTGGGCTAAGCCATTAGTGCCAGTATTGACATATGGGCCTAACCACCCAGTAATAAACACATAGGATAGGGAGATAGTAAAAGCCCAAAAGTACCATATAATGGCCGGGAGTATGTACAAGCATACCAATCAAGGAATACTAGCCTGTTGCGTGGAAGAGGATGAATATGCAAAATGGTTGCAATTAGCACTTGTAGGTACATTAGAGCAACATTACTCAAGGCAACGAACCCTACATACGCTAAGGAGACTCGGTGTGCATTGGCCAACCATGGAAGCAGATGTCCATAAGTTGTGTAAGGAATGCCCGATCTGCTGCACTAAACCACCTGTGGAACATGCCATTCTTTATCAAGTTTCCATAGTGCCAGATTGGAGTGAACCACTAGTAGCCTTCTTGAGGACAAAAACATTCCCTCAAGATATGACCCTGACGACGCAAAGAAGTTTAGAACAAGAAGCCCTAGACTACTCACTTATTGGTGATAATTTATACAAGCGTTGTCGTCGAGATTTTCTCTCCTTTCTCACTTGTGAAGGCCTACAAAAAACATATTTGGTTAAGGTAGCCGGAATTCCCCGAGAAGTCCAGGATGCATCAAGGATGTCAAAGGAAGCTCACATACAAAGTTTCAAAGAAATCAAGAAAGTCCATGGTAGCGGTCAAAGCTGGTCAAAGTTAGGAAATTAGGGCAAAAATTTCATTTTTACCAAATGAGATGAAAATTCATATACTTGTAAAGATTTTCAAAGGCAGTCTATAGCCCAAATTTCAGCAGAAAATGGATTTTGTAGCACATTGATATGCTATGTTCATTTTGTAAAAATGTAATTTTTCTAGTTTGACCCTACGAATTCTTGTATAGAAATTTATGTTAGCCATATGGTTTGGCATGTATAAATACCATATGTGGCTACATATTTGTACAAAGTTTCAAGGCTATCCGAGCTTCCTAGAGACCTTAATGCCACCTTGCAAGCTTCTAAATGTAGACAAACTTGTACAAGGAAGATTCAGATGGAAGTTTTTTTTGCATCTTCCTGAAGGAGTTCTTTGGAAACATAGTCCTACAAAGTTTCATCTTCATCAAAGCCTATTTGGAGGGTCAAAGAGTACAAAGTCCAGTTTTCAAGATCACCGCAATTTTCTAGTTTAAGCAAATTGAAGGGTTGAAGGTCCACCACATGGTGAAAGCTGATTGAGCCATGTTGTACGATCAAGATGAGCTCATATTCAAGGGTGGAGATGCACTTATGCTTAAAGCAAGGAGGATCCACGAGTTTTTCCATAAAAGAAGATTTTTTTGACAATCAAAGATCAATAATGCAGCTTTTCTCCAAAAATAGTGGCTTATCTTATCCAAACTGATGTCAGCACTGATCGGACGGTCCAGATCATCCCCAGATCCAATGGTGGAGAATGAAGGCGCCTAAATTTCACTCCTTTACACTAGATTTGATAGAAAGAACAATTCCAAGCCATTGATTTGATTAATCAAATGGTTGTAATCGAAAGTAGTGATCCTAGAGTTGAGAGTTGATTTCTCTAGATCCAAGGGCCCAAATTCATTCAAAAAACTATATAAACCCCCCTCCAAACTCCTAGAGCATCATTGTTAGGCATCCATAGGGCTCTTGCTAGCTTACGGTTTCCTTGAGACGATCACCCTCAGTTGAGCGAGTGAGGATCCAAGGTGGGCTAGTATGAGTATAGTACCTAGTTTCAAATTTAAGCTAGAACTCCAATCTAGGATAGGCTCTTAAAATCAGCATCTCTATCTTGACTAACCCTCGGTGGAGCATGTGAGTGAGTTAGAGCTGGTTTTAATGAGTCTTAGACTTCTTTAGTTAGACGTTACAAGCCTAGACATACATAGGGTCACTGAAGTGGAACTCACCTTCTTACGTGTGACATTCGATTGAACTGTCATGGTTTGAGGGTCGGAACCACCTTTGATCAGTAGACTGCCTAGCTTGATGTACCACGACGATCTTATACATGTATCTTAGTTCAAATCCTTTTAATTCATGTCACTTGTCACGTGTCTCTTGTCTCCTCTCTCAATCTCTTAAGTATTTTTACATGTCTTCTATTTCTTCTATGTGTGAGAAGGCTCCGCAGTATTGCGTTGAACCAGTGAGGATGTTTCCTTGAGCTTGTGAGTAAACTCTATCATCATAATTCACTTGCATGCTTATAATCCATACATACCCAAATATATTGATTAGTTTCTAAAAGTGTATAAGAAGTTCCAATATCAGACCATTCTTCCTTTCGAAATTGGTTTATGTGTAAGGATTCCATCTATTCACGTCATGCATACATATCATCCAAAGAAGACTATGCATATGGATTAGAATTAGGAAGTGTTTAAGAAGGTCCTTCAATGGACCATTCTTTCTTCCAAATTTAATTCGTGTGTATGGTTCTCTTTCATTCTTATCATTCATGTTCATAAATCTAACTTGCACTCCTACATTCCCATTCCCATAATCATTTCAACATCACTCTCTTCTCCATACTCAACATTAATTTCACTTTCATGTCCTTAAACCATCCAACATTCATTACCTTCATACACCCTGTGTGTGCCACGACCGGACCCGATCCACCCGGATTGCGATCACCTCCACATTTAAACCCGATGTGAAACGCTTCGTGGCATTTGCTTCTGATCTTGTTGGGAGGTTGTGATCCATATCCTTTGTTTCATATTTTTCATCCTCATCATTTCATCATCATCAGTCTTGAGTGTTGCAGTGGATTTCTCACAGTATTGTGCACATCTTCGTCGTGAAGTAAACACATTTGTGAGAGATCAAGAGCATCGTGCATCACTTGCTTATTCACATAAGATGGAGGAAGGATTCAAATCCCTTATTGTTGAGAAACAAGGCCAAAGAATAGTCTCGTCTATGTTGAGAGAGAAGGGAAAATTCAATGGCATCAACATTACAAGCTACTTAGATTTGTTTGAAGAGCAAGCTATGATTTTTGGTCTTCCCGAAGATCTTTTGATATCATTCTTTGAACGAATTGTTGATAGCTCTATCATAAACCGTGCCACTCAATATGATAGTCTTCCTTGGAGTGATTTTAGAAAGGAGATGCTCAAAGAATTCTATCTTGAAGATTATAGCCAACATAATCGAGATGGATTCTTACGATGGGTCAATTCTCCAAAGCCTAGTAGCTCTATTACTCACTTACAAAATGAGTATATTAGACGCTATGAACAACTTCCTGATGAGGATAAGATAACTTTGGAACCTGATCTTGTGATCAATTTTCTTAAGCTTTTTCATCTTGAAACTCGTAGGGAAGTTGAACGACGATTAGAAGAGCCGGATAAGCGCTATGGTCTTACTGACAATTGGCAAAAAGTGCGTAAAGTAGTAGAGGCTGTAGTCCATAGACATCAAAGATAATCCATGCTTTATGAGCAAACTAGTCTTCCTCAAGCTAGCCTTCCCAAGCCTATGGCGAAACTAGCTGCGGTTCGTGGTCCTAACCAACCGGCTAGGATAACTCCACCCACCTACTAGCCCACCATAGCGCGTTGGCACAATCACAACAACACATTTAAAAAAAAAAAAAATTTATTAATACTCCAGTCCTGAGAATTAGGAAGAGGAAGAAAGGGATTTTCCCCACTTTTCCCACACATGCATGCAAACATACACACTCTAGCCTTTGACAGATCAACCACTTCTTCACTAGGTGACTACAACCGGCTATGCCTTGGTCCCTCATATACCTATCCTTAGATGATCTAGAATGTGGGTCTCCGGGATGTCTCATGTAGCCTCACCTCGCACTCGTATCCCGACGACTTCCCTAGGGTGAGTCAGGCTCAACTTCAGGAGCTCCGTCGTCGCTACCTATCGTTAACAGATCTGCCCAAGCCCAAGTGATATCGTTCTCTTCGTTAGGCATTTCCCTCGAAGGGTTGAAATAGTAATATCGATCCCCCGCCCATCCTACATGTCGGATCATGTATGTCTCAAACCACTCATATGAAACATAATATTCAAACCCTGGTTTATGAAGCATACCAGCCAGTGCGCTTCCTCCACATCATATTCGGTCTCAAAGTCGTCGACCTCTATGTCCATGCGGGTGAATGTTTGGTCCGAGAAATATATCCCCAGCTCGTACAAATAGAGTTGAGTTATTTGATCTGCCATTTTGTTACTTAGCTCCCTAACAGTCTCTGCGCAACACAAAAAATAATTAGAAGTCCAAAATTCTTGAGCTAGCAAGGGATAGTATTTATAACAAGAAAAATCATAGCTAACATATGCGCATATATATATATATATATATATATATATATATATATATATATATATATATATATATATATATATATATATAACTATACATCTATGTACAAGGAGTCTACTACGTCCTTCCGCTTGGATCCCATCTCGCTTCTCCCGTCCTAATGCTAGTTGAAATATGGTTTAACTCGAAGCGCGTTAACCTTCACGGGAGCACATTCTTCTCCTAAATCTTGAATTTGCATGGAACCATTGGAGTTGAGTTCCACCACTTTAAACGGCCCTGCCCATCTTGTCTGTAACTTCCCCGGGAATTTGTAATATTTGCTATCATAGACTAGCACCAAATCCCCTTCTTGAATCGCATAGGTCTTGAGATTCTTGTCGTGCCTCTCCTTACGTCTTCTCTGAATAGCTTCCAGACTTTGCTGTGCAATGAGTCTCTTTTCTTCTAGCTTGACAAGTTGTATGTACCTCTCCTTCAATGACTCTTCCTCTCCCAGCCTGGCCTTGATGGCCACTCTTAATGTCGGAACTTCTTTTTCGATGGGAAAGATGGCTTCCTCGCCATATACTAGGGAGAACGGAGTGCTCTTAGTTGTCACTCGGTAGGATGTTCGATACGCCCACAAAGCTTCCAAAAGTCTCTCATCCCAGTCTCGCCTATGCACAGCTTCAAGAACCCTATTGGTAACCTCCACTAGTCCGTTCGCCCTCAGGTAATATGGAGTGCTTTTCCTATGTTTGATCTTATACAATTCCATTAATTCCTCGATCAGTTCGTTGACAAAGTGTGTTCCTCTATCACTTAGTATCTCCAACGGGCATCCGAATCGGGTGATAATTTGTTCATACAAAAATTTAGCTACATCAATAGCTCGGTCAGTCTTCAGAGCCCTGGCTTCTACCCACTTGGTAACATAGTCAGTGCAGACCAAGATATACCTATTGGATCTACGTCTTGAGGGAGGATCAATAGGTGTAACATTCCTCCAAAAATCCCAAGAAAAACAAATGTTTAGTTATACAATAGTTTCATACCACAAAATAAAAATGAACAATAAGATGTGCATGATCCAATTAAGTATATGTATACAAAGATAGAAAGAAGACTTAACTTCTAGTTTTCAAGATCTATAAATTCATGTACAATCAATAGCTTCTAGATGAAGCCTTGTCCGCCCAACCTCCCCCGAGCAATCTCAATCTCAATCTCAATCTCAATCACAATCTCAATCACAATCTCAATCGCAATCTCAATCACAATTCCGCGATCATACAATTGCAATCCTAATCTCACTCTCATTCTCAATCTGATGGAGTATTCTTCTAGATATCGTTGACCTGCGAAATCACTTCTCAATCTCCATCTATGCATTTGTATCTCCATCATCAATTGTCATGCTTCGAAGTTCAATCCATTATCATTATCAAAGACCTGTAAAACATCTCGACTTGACAAGATCATGAGTAGGATTATCTTTAACAAAACAAAATATCTTTCTAATCATAATCTCTATGTGCCTACATAAAGTGTTCTTCTCGGAAAACAAAATATTCATCCATGCTTTTACTAACCTCAATAAATAACAATGTTCCTATTAATGATAATACCTATTCAAGACATGTCATAAACATAAATCTATGAATATAGTCCCAATGCATAATAAAGAAAACAAAAGTGCATACAATTGGTGAAACTGTAAGATATAATGAAAGAGTAACATCAGCCACTAGTATACTCTTAGTGCAAAGGTTAAGCACAGAGACAAGAAACTTCCTCCATGTGCAAATATTGCAACACATTTTCCTCTCTCTCTATTTGTGTCTCTGTCTCTTTCTCATTCTCTCTCTCCCTCACTGGTAGGCCAACACAACCGTCACTCACTATTATATAGGATGTGTTCTTGAAGTGCGTCCTCAGTACACATAATGCATCATAAATAAACAAACACGCCTTTGATAGTTGTTGCGCGATAAAAGTACAGTCCATGATCTTCTCCATCCAATCCATTGTTCTCATAGCTAACAAAACATATGTGGATCCCTGCCAAGAAATTGACTTCATGATGGCATATAATCAACTTGCGCACAGATTCGCGCATGACTGTTGTTCAACTCCATTCCAAGCTCAATACTTGAATTCGATGCTCTCTTCCTTCTCTATGCCATCCCCAAAATCCCTCCTTCCAAATATATCTCCTCGATATTTGACTTCCCACTGTCGGAGAGAAATTGTTACTCTTAAAATATTACAAAAATTAAAAGATTAATTGATTGATATAAGTTTGGTTAAATTATGGAATTTTGACTAATGTTTGACTTTAATTTTGCAGGAAAAGAAGTTTGCTGACCAAAATCAAGATGGGAAGTATTCATTTAAGTTTATTCAAGGGTATTATAGATGTTAAATCAAGGGTTACTTAAGGGGTAAACTAAGTTTTGGATGAAAATATAAAGATAATTAAGGGTTAATTATAGGTTTTGATCATACTCTAGCTAAATTACAAGTGTAATTATGGATTAAATGTATGTTCTAGCTAAATATTAAGGGTAAGTAAGGGTTAATTAAAGGTCTAGATCATGTTTTGAAGGGTTTTAACTAATTACAAGGGTAATTAAGGGTTAAATGTATGTTTTGAGCATGGATTATAGGGTTCAAGTTAAGCTTTAAGGTTAATTATGGGTTAATTATTCATCCTAGTGGGTTATGGAAGGTTAGAAAATAGATTTATGGGTTAGTTGGAGCTAATTGATGTGGTTTAAAGTTAGTTGTAGGGTAAACCTAAGGTTAAATAATTAAATAAGTGGGTTGTAGTCCATAAATGAATTATTCAATAGGTTAATTATATCATTTGGAACCTTAGCAAAATAATAGATAAATATATTATTTATTTATTTCCACTAAGCCTAAGGTAATAATTAAAATGGGTTAAATTAAATTTTAGTCTAATTCTAAAATTTTAGTATTCAATAAAAAAAAAAAGGAGAAGTGAAAGGTTATTTAAATTCTAAAGTATATGGTCCATAGAATATTTAAATAGTTGGATGAAATTGGGGAAATTCACATAAAGGAAAATCCCACGCCTTTTTTCTTGTTGAGTGTTGTTGGAGTGATGTGGAGTCAATTTAGGTAAATTGGTTGAGTTATCTAAAGAAAAATGTAGGCTATGGTGGGCTACTCACATCTATTTAAAGAGGGAGTACGTGCTCACAAGTTCATGTGTTTTTTTTCAGGTACTTAATTCTTCTCTAGACTATAGTCATATTTGTACTTAGCTTTATGTCAGTCCTCTGACAGGAGGAGAGAGAAGGCCATCTCTCTTGTCCTTCAATTTATGGAAAGCCAATTTTCAGAAATTACAGAGATTTATTTCTTCTCCTTTTCTTTTGCCCTTTCTTTATTATTCTTCCAAAATTTTGTTTTCTTCCTTTCTTCTTCTCCCATCCCCTTCTTTAATTAAATGTTTTTCCCTCTCTCTCCCTCCCTTTCTCTGCCGGCGGCGCAGCTCTGCTGCATGCGCAGCAGAGAGAGAGAGATTAAGAGAGAGAGAGAGAGAAAGGTACAGAGAGAGAGAGTGAGTTTTCTTTTTTTCTTTTTTTTTCTTTTTCTTTCTATTTTGTTTTGTTTTTCTTTATTTTATTCCCTCTCCTCCCTTTCTCCTCTGCCGGCGGCGCAGCAGAGCTGCGCGTGCAGCAGAGAGAGAAAGAGAGGGAGACAGAGAGAGAGAGACAGAGAGAAAGAGAGAGAAAGAGAGAAAGAGAGAGAGAGAGTGAATGAGTGAGAGATTGTTTTTTATATTTTCCTTTTGTTTTTTTACTTATTTTCTATATATATATATATTACTTATATTAATTAATTTATGATTAGATATTAAGTTTATGTTATATTAGCATATTTTTAAATTTTTACTAAAAAAGAAAATATGAAGTAAAAATATTTAGATATATGTTTTATATTTGTATGAGAATGAATTATTATATGATTTCTATGTATGTATTTAAGTATGTGTATGCATGAATATTAATATAAGAATATATGTATTTATTTAAATATAAGTATTTCTGTATGTGTGTGAATATATATGTATTTATTTATATATATGTGTATTTATTTATGTATATGTATTTATTTATGTATATGTTTTAGTATATGTTTATGTTTTCTATATATGTGTATGTGTGTGTGAAAGTATTTTAGCTTAGGTTCATTATATCTTAATGTTTTATGCATAGTCATTAAGTATGCATGTTGGAATGAATGGTTTATTATGTATGACATGTAGGGTATGAAAGGGTATGCATGTATGTTTATTTATTTAACTTGATTTTATATATATGTGTTTTGCATTTCTAACTTTCCTTTTATGAGTTTCAGGTTTTCTGAAGGAGGGTCCATTGAACCTTTAGTCTTACCTTTAGTCCTATATGAATTTACCTTTCCTTTTTCCATTCACCAACCCTATACATTCTTATTTTATCCTTTCCTTTCCCTTCTCTTAACCCAACCATTCTTAGCCTATACATTTCTTTACCCTACTCTTAACCCAAGCTTCTTCAACCCTTAGCCTGATAGACACTTAAGTTCTTTTCCCAAGTATCAAGTTAGTGCATGTTAGATATTAGGATTTGAACCCATGTTAGTTTAAGTATATGAACCCATGATAGTGATAGAACTTGATCCCATGTTTTATGTTAGTACATGTTAAAGAAGTTAGTGATAGGCATGTTAGTTAGTTTAGCTAATGCATGTTAGAAATTGATCCATGTTAGTTCATGCATGTATATGTTTAGTATGCATATGTGTTTTAATGTGTGTATGTTTATGCATGAGTATGCATGTTTATTTAGTGCATGTGTATGTAAGATGATCATTTATGCCTAAGCATGAATGTTTATGCATGTGCATCTATGTTCATGCATGTGTATGTGTATTTATGTTCATGCATGCATGTATATTCATATATGTTTATGTTAGTGTAGTTCATGCATGTAAATGTTAGTAAGTGTTCATGCATGAAAAAGTTAGTAGTGTTAGTGCATGCATGTATATGTTAGTAAGTGTTAGTTGTGCTTATGCATGTATATGTTAGTAAGTGTTAGTTTGTGTTTATGCATGTACATGTTAGTGTATGTTCATATATGTTAGAATGCATATGTGTATTAGTGTGTGTTTATGCATGTACATGTTAGTGTATGTTCATATATGTTAGAATGCATATGTGTATTAGTGTGTGTTTATGCATGTGCATGTAAGTTCATGCATGTATGTTAGTGTACATGTATGCATGATCATTTATGTGTGTTAATGTATGCTTATGCATGTGCATGTATGTTTATGTATGATTATTTATGCATGAATGTATGTTAGTTAAATGTATGATTATGAGTGAGCAATGTATGTTAATGTATATTAAATAATTATGTAAATGAATTTTTTTATTGTAAAGTATATATTTTAATAAAAGAATGTACTTATTATATATGTGTTTTTAGAAAGATAATTACTTTAACGTTATTAAAAAAGAAAATGCTAAATGAGTGTTATTTTTTATATAAAAGATATACTAAATTCTGTCATGTGTTTTTTTTCAGATTTGATTTCTGAAGAATTGCAGCCTCTTGGTGAACTGAAGGCCTGTTGCCCTCTTTCATATATGTGTTTTTTTACAGAAAGCTATTGGCGAACTGGAGATACACATGTGACCTGAAGTTTGAAAAGCAGAGATTGTCCTTAGTTTGAAACTTTTATTAGCTTGTATAGGCTATCTTTTAGACTTGCCCTCTTTCATATATGTGTTTTTTTTCAGAAAGCTATTGGCGAACTAGAGATACACATGTGACCTGAAGTTTGAAAAGCAGAGATTGTCCTTAGTTTGAAACTTTTATTAGCTTGTATAGGCTATCTTTTAGACTGTCATTATAAACATCATTCTTGAGGTTGTATAGGACTTTGGTTATTAATTTAGTATCATCTTTTATGTCTAAAGAAAGTTCTTTGAATAGTTCCTTTCTACCTTCATCAACTTTTGAATTGTTGTTTCCAAAACCAATAGAAGATAAAGAATCAATCAAAGAAGCAATAGAAGAAGAATCTTTGCACGATCCTAGGACAACTATAACTTTACTTTCTACTGTTCCTCCTAGTGTTAGTGAAGAAAATTTTCTTCCAACTGTAGATAGAAACGTAGAAAATATCCAAGAAGAAACAAACGAAACTATAAAAGATCAAATAGTTAGTGAAAAGATTATCCTACCTTCTTATTTTGATGCAGTTGAACTTTATAGGAACGCTTCACCTTACGGACCTTAGGAGAAGTTATACTTGTACCTGTTCCGCATAGTCACCCTGCGTGCGCCGTTAGCGAGGCAACTGAATTGATCCGCCAGTCGTCAGAAATCGTGCCCACACCGCAATACAGAACTTTGGTGAAACAAGTGTAGTAAACGGGCTATGCTTGAGTACAACATGCAACCACTGCACATGAATACAACATGCAACCACTGTGAAGCACATTCATCTCTTGATATCTACCTCTACGCATGATCCTCCTGTACTTGCATGATCTCTCTCCTATCTTTTATCTATCTGAATTATGCACCCCTCGATCCCCAGTATTCGCTCTCACCTTGCCCCGTTTTCTGAACTCTCCATGCATAAGTTCATGCATGCCTTTGTTTTTTGTTTCCTATTATTACGTTTTACCTTTCTTTTCTTTGCTTTAGTTTAGATTTTGTTTCCATTCATTGTGCGCTCGTTTTCTGCTATTAATATGACTTATTTCACTCACACGTTCTAGTGAAAAAGTCGAAAGGCATATGACTACTCGCCGGGTGTACCATTCGTAGTTTCACAATACAAAAGAGTTTATACTTGCACATCCATCCATGTCGTGATGTTAAAAACTTCGATTTATATACTTGATGATTGGCATTTCTATTTTGCTATTTTCATGCTATGAGTTTCCGTGAAGGATTAAACAAATTAAGCTTCAGTTTCGTATCATACACTATGTGTGATCAATTGAAGTCCCCCACAAACTAGGTATATGGTTATGAAGAGGTTTATTACATTCTTCCGCCTCTAAAGAACTTTGTCCTCAAAGTTTGTTACATGCGTATGCTACTTTTTGACTTCAAAAATTATTTTTATGGAATGAAAACAATGCAATTAAGAAAATTATCTTCATCATCTGCTTTTTCAATCGTTGTACCTTCCTTAATGATGCCTATTGCCTTCGAGTTACTCAGTGATCTATCAAATATCAAAGAAATGCACTTGCTCTTTGATGCATGCATCGAGATCCTTGCAGCTTTGATTTCCAATATCAAAATTGTTGAATTTGACCTTCAAGAATATTTGGTTTAGGGCAAACTCATAAGTCTCCATATCTTCATAATTGAATTTTGCTTTCTTCCTCTACCTATGCTAGATAAGGGACTTCAAACAAATATCTCTCATAAGAATAGGTGTCTTCCATGAAAGTACTATGAGCATACTCACTTCCATGCACCCATAAATCTTCATAATAAAGAAGTTACCTCTTAATCTTCGAACAATAATCTTGCCTTGTACTGTTTCTTGTAATCCGTATACAATCTTCATGTTTTTAGTACTTCACTCTAAGATGAGCTCGGTTATTTCTTTTAGTAGTATATCGCAAGAGAACCTCTGTTCCTCATCAAGAGTTGGAAAACAATGGATACTATCCAAATCTGTGCAAAATTTCAATGCAACATCGATGCATAACAACTAAATTGCAGAGAATTTTGAATATGTACCTATTAACAAATATGGAGAAATAATTATAGAGAACTTATCTTTCTCAAAGCTCATGTTCGAATGCTCTTCTTCATCTCCTTTTTCTTAATAATCGCTCTGCTCAAGTGTAGTCATCAACATTCATGGTCTGAGATCTCTTCATCTAGTGTTTGCGTATCACTTTCTTCGGACGACATCAATGGAGAGGTAAGTCCATAAAGCCTTAAACTGCAAAATCGATTTGTGTGCAATGTTCCTGCCTTTCTTGTGTGAATCAATCAGCATTCAAAAGTGTCGTGCTTTAACTGGTGTTCTCTTGTTCCCTAAATTGGGAAAACAAGTTTCTGATTCCTTTTTGTCATAATCTGATAAAATTCTCCAATCGTAGCATTCTTCAGATCCTTACAGTCGTCCAAATAGATTGTCCATCCCATGAACGTATGGCTCATGTGGATCATTAAGGTGCGCAATGCGACGTTTTGCACATGATGGCCCATGAACAAATGGAGACCGAACCGTAGGTAGATGATAGTCCACAATGTGATACGTGTTAAAGACAAGAGATGTAAGAGGTTGCCGATACACAAAAGGCATATATTGATCTTGTGCTGGATGACGCGAAATAGAAGCATATTTGAACTCCACAGAAGCGCCTTGAACATTAGGAAAAAAGGTGAGCCTTGCATGGGCCTTGTAAGGATCCCTAATTTTTAGGGATTAAGGAGCTTCAAATATGAGTAAAATAATGCACATCAAACCACTAGTGGTATTGGGAGTAAAATATTATTTCTTGAACCATCAATTTTGAAGTCAAAAAGCGTCTGCATCCGTGACCTTTGGATGGCTTAAATCGACGGTGTACTTCAAATACTTGAAAAGTAAGAGAGAGAGAGTATGTCAGATTTTGTGGGGAGTGGGGACAAGATCTTTTGTAGTCTCTGCAAACTTTCTGGCCATTAGATCTAGATGAATCCAACGCGTGAGCGCGAATGGGGCTGAGACAAAAATCGGAGCAGGCGTGGATCGTTGGATTGAGTGATATAGCCGACGGAGATCGTGAGAGGGCGCCAATCTGAAGTGATGGATGAATCTCAACCATGGGATCTTGGCCAATCCAAAGGCCACAAATTAAGGCGCAGTTTCTCCATCTAATTCAAATATGAACGTTAGATTTGAGGGAAGATCCGACGGCCGATAAGCATTCGCGCAGTTTGCCATCATTACTATGATCGAAGCCGCTTGTTCTCACTCCCATCCAAGGGTTCAAGATGAAAGTTACCTTGACTTTGTCCATTTAGCCATAGCCATTGGATCTTTCAAGCAATCCAAAGGCTCTAAATGATTTTCAAGTTTTCCTAAACCATTCTCAAAAGAAACCCACGAATTTTAAGTGGTTTTCTCATGTTTGACCACACAAAAACAAGGGAAGGCCATGCCTAGCCTATGTGATCTAGGCACTAGACTGTGGCCACCACCCTCTTCTCATTGGTCCATCCTTAATCACTTGTGAAGCTAAAAGGCCCATGCAGAGTTCACCTTTTTTCCTAATGAGATTTGCATCCTTATGTACCCATGAAATCTCTGCTAATCTTTCTGTACTTAGGCAAAGGCACATAAACATCTTCCCTCGAAGCCTCTAAAGATGCCATCATATATATGTATATAAGGTCTGCCTCCATGTTGCTTTATGCGCCAGATTCTAGTCAGAATAACCCTTGGTTGTCCTCACTTTCTATGTCTGCTTGATTTGCACTGTAAGCGCTCAATTGTGAAATTTGTAGCCACCAAGAAATTTTCTCTTTGATGATCCATCAATTGCCACTTCTTGTCCATCATAATTGGAGTCATAAAACATCATAACAAGACAACACGAAAATCAAAGTTGTCGATAGACGGCTTTGAGCGACGAATCAAACCAGACCTCATCAGCTTTCTAAAAATGTATGATACTCCAGATTGATGAATTTGGACATAATTTTAGGAAAACGAAGAAGTTTCCATCTTTGCATAATCCTCCAAGAAGCTTCCAAATAAGCTCCTCTTGCTCATGCACCGTTTAAACTTTCCATCATTGCCGAGGATCGATTCCGCTCTGATACCACTTGTAACATTCCTCCAAAAATCCCAAGAAAAACAAATGTTTAGTTATACAATAGTTTCATACCACAAAATAAAAGTGAACAATAAGATGTGCATGATCCAATTAAGTATATGTATACAAAGATAGAAAGAAGACTTAACTTCTAGTTTTCAAGATCTATAAATTCATGTACAATCAATAGCTTCTAGATGAAGCCAACCTCCCCCGAGCAATCTCAATCTCAATCTCAATCTCAATCACAATCTCAATCACAATCTCAATCGCAATCTCAATCACAATTCCACGATCATACAATTGCAATCCTAATCTCACTCTCATTCTCAATCTGATGGAGTATTCTTCTAGATATCGTTGACCTGCGAAATCACTTCTCAATCTCCATCTATGCATTTGTATCTCCATCATCAATTGTCATGCTTCGAAGTTCAATCCATTATCATTATCAAAGACCTGTAAAACATCTCGACTTGACAAGATCATGAGTAGGATTATCTTTAACAAAACAAAATATCTTTCTAATCATAATCTCTATGTGCCTACATAAAGTGTTCTTCTCGGAAAACAAAATATTCATCCATGCTTTTACTAACCTCAATAAATAACAATGTTCCTATTAATGATAATACCTATTCAAGACATGTCATAAACATAAATCTATGAATATAGTCCCAATGCATAATAAAGAAAACAAAAGTGCATACAATTGGTGAAACTGTAAGATATAATGAAAGAGTAACATCAGCCACTAGTATACTCTTAGTGCAAAGGTTAAGCACAGAGACAAGAAACTTCCTCCATGCGCAAATATTGCAACACATTTTCCTCTCTGTCTATCTGTGTCTCTGTCTCTTTCTCATTCTCTCTCTCCCTCAGTGGTAGGCCAACACAACCGTCACTCACTATTATATAGGATGTGTTCTTGAAGTGCGTCCTCAGTACACATAATGCATCATAAATAAACAAACACGCCTTTGATAGTTGTTGTGCGATAAAAGTACAGTCACATGATCTTCTCCATCCGATCCGTTGTTCTCATAGCTAACAAAACATATGTGGATCCCTGCCAAGAAATTGACTTCATGATGGCATATAATCAACTTGCACACAGATTCGCGCATGACTGTTGTTCAACTCCATTCCAAGCTCAATACTTGAATTCGATGCTCTCTTCCTTCTCTATGCCATCCCCAAAATCCCTCCTTCCAAATATATCTCCTCGATATTTGACTTCCCGCAATACAGAACTTTGGTGAAACAAGTGTAGTAAACGGGCTACGCACGAATACAACATGCAACCACTGCGCATGAATACAACATGCAACCACTATGAAGCGCATTCATCTCTTGATATCTACCTCTATGCATGATCCTCCCGTATTTGCATGATCTCTCTCCTATCTTTTATCTATCTGAATTATGCACCCCTCGATCCCCAGTATTCGCTCTCACCTTGCCCCGTTTTCTGAACTCTCCATGCATAAGTTCATGCATGCCTTTGTTTTTTGTTTCCTATTATTAGGTTTTACCTTTCTTTTCTTTGCTTTAGTTTAGATTTTGTTTCCATTCACTGTGTGCTCGTTTTCCACTATTAATATGACTTATTTCACTCACACGTTCTAGTGAAAAAGTCGAAATGCATATGACTACTCGCCGGGTGTACCATTCGTAGTTTCACAATACAAAAGAGTTTATACTTGCACATCCATCCATGTCGTGATGTTAAAAACTTCGATTTATATACATGATGATTGGCATTTCTATTTTGCTATTTTCATGCTATGAGTTTCCGTGAAGGATTAAACAAATTAAGCTTCAGTTTCGTATCATACACTATGTGTGATCAATTGAAGTCCCCCACCAACTAGGTATATGCTTATGAAGAGGTTTATTACAATAGGCCCCACAAAATCAATTCCCCATTTTTCAAAAGGCTCTCAGAACTAGGGTTGCCTCTTCTTCCTCGAGACACCTCCGATAAATGCTTTCATGGACAAAATATCGATAGAGCTGCCCACCAATGATGCTGTGGTGTTTTGCCAGTGCTAGTAGTTTTTGCTTCTCTCTCTTGGTTGCTCCCGGCGGGTATTTAGTGGTGCACAAGAAATTCACCAAGTCGGCATACCAAGGTACCTTAGCATCAACCTGAAATAGATGTCCATCAGGAGCATCGTCGGGCACACCAGAGATTGCCTCCTCATTAATAATCGGAGATAAATGGTCAGCCAATATGTGCGCTTTGCCTGGTTTGGTTACCACTGTGAACTGAAATTATTGTAGGAGTAGCATCCACCTCATCAATCGCCCTGATAGCTCGGGTTTATTGATGATATACTTTAGGGCTTCGTGATCCACATAAAACGTGAAATGCTTTCCCATCAGATAGTGCCGATACTTGTTTATCGCAAAGATCATCGAGAGGCATTCCTGCTCTGTAGTCGTGTAGTTCCTCTCAGTGCTATTCAAGTTTCGACTTGCATAATAAATAGGGTGGTCCAACTTCTTTTCATCGGCTTGGCATAGCACTGCTCCAACCTCAATATGAGAAGCATCTGTATGCACATGAAATTCTTTCGTCCAGTCGGGTGCTACCAAAATTGGTGCATTTATCAATTTTTCTTTGATCAAATCGAATGCAGCTTGATACTCTCCAGTCCATTGATATTGTTGGTCTTTCCTCAAAAGGTTCGTCAGTGGTACTGCTATTGATGCAAAATTTAATATAAATCGTCGATAATAATTAGCATGTCCCAAGAATCCTCTGAGTTGCCGCAAGTTTTGAGGAGGTGGAAGTTGTCCGATTTTTTCTTCTTTATCCTCGTCAACCGCGATCCCTTTTTCGGAAATAACATGTCCCAAGAGCAATCCTCTTTGTACTCCAAATGTACACTTTTCAGGATTTAATGCGATGCCTTTTTCAATGCTTCTTCTTAAAATAGCTTCGATCCTCTCCATCATGTTTTCATCATTGCCTCTGATCGCAAAGTCATCGAGGAATATCTCCATCCAATCCTGCAAATAGTCTTGATATGCAGCTATCATTGCCCTCTCGAATGTGGCCGGTGCATTGCATAATCCAAATGGCATCACACGATATGCATACGTACCCCATTCTGTCGTGAAAGTAGTTTTTGATTGATCCTCTTCATGGATTTGGATCTGGTTATACCCACTGAAACCATCCAAAAATGAGTACAATTTATGGGCAGCCACTCTGTCCAAGATTTGATCAGTAAACGGCAAAGGGAAGTGATCCTTTTTTGTGCGCTCGTTCAATTTCCGATAATCTATGCAAATGCGGATTTTCTTATTTTTTTTCGGAACAACTACAATTGGTGATACCCATTTGTTGGATGCGATGGGATATATGAATCCTGCTTCCAATAACTTAGTCAATTCCAGCTTGATCAATTTCGAGTAGAGTAGATTTCTCCGCCTAAGTCGTTGACATATTGGTCGGGTGCCTTCTTCCAAATCTATATAATGTTGGCAGATTCGAGGATCAATTCCTCTCAGATCAACTGTATGGCCATGCAAAGGCCTTGCTGAAATTTTTGAGTGCCAATTTAATGCAATCTCGTACTCCATCTGGTAGCTCTGACCCCACGCTTAAAAACTTTTCTGGAAAAACTTCCCATTTTTCCACCTGAGCTTCTCGCGAATCTTCCTTATTCCTTGATGACGCTGTGATTGGAAAGTGCTCCCCGATCACGCGTGCATGGTTGGCCAATAAATCATTGTTTTTTTCTTTTTCAACCGCACCCAATTTCTTTAGTTCAGCTTTTGCAATGGCTTCCTTCACTTTAGTCTTACTTTCCGCTTCTTTTTCCGATTCTCGACTTCTCCTTAGAAGCTCTGCTTCTAGCACTCTGACCCTTTCTCTCAACTGTTGTACTTCCATTGTCGGCGCTAACTCCAGCTTCAACTCATCTTTTGAAGTTCCCTTCTCCAGAGATTGGGTAGCTTTGCTTTCCCTTGCATCTATACTTAACATGTAGCACTCAAATTCACTGGTATGTGTCAACCATCCTAGCAACTCCTGGTCTGAGTCATCCTTGTAAACTAGCGGGTCTTTGTACTCGCCCACTTTCGCGTGTTGGAGTTTGGACAATTGCAAGTTAAATCCATCCTGTAAAAGGTCTTTGGAAGTTTCCGTGCGCAAGGCAAATCTTACCCGCGCCATTTCTTGCCTAACCTTTTCCTTTGCTTTCTGCTCCCTTTCCTCAGCTGTTGTCGATTTCTTGCCGGTCAAGTTTGGGGACACTTGAAGTTGTATTCGATCAGCCTTCGGTCCAATTGTGATAAATCCTGTGCGCCAATCGTGCACACATTCAGCTTGCACCAGCCATGGCCGTCCAAGTAGGATCGAGAAGGTGGCCTCTGAGGTCCTTGGTCTTACTATCAGATAATCAACTTTAAATTCTAGACTGCCCACAACGGTGCTTACATTCTTCAAAAGACCTGTAGGCTTTACTTGCGTTTGATCTGCCATCCTCAAGGACATCGGAGTTTCTTCCATGTGGTTGAGGCCCAAAGCTTTCATCATGTACTCAGTCATAAGGTTGACTGCAGCTCCACTATCTAACTGAGCCCGAGGGACTGCATATCCTTTAATCTCGACTATCACAGCTAGAGCATTCGAATCAATTTGCGTAGTAATACTTTGAATCATACCATGGACAGCTTTATCTTGTCTCGTTTTATCTCGAGCTTTCCTCGACTTCTTAATATATTCATTGTAGAATTGTTTCCTATATGCAGGTGAACATTTCAGCAATGTGCCAATGTCCAGCGTGACTTCCGTGTCAGCGAGCAACTTTACGATGTCCACTTCCTCCAAACTTTGCCTTTCCTTCCTACACTTTGGAGCCCTTAATCTTTCAGGGAATGGTGCTATGCCTGGCACAAACTCCTTGGTCACTTGTGGAAGGATTTCGATCTCTTCACCATCCTCAAACTCTTGCTGCTCATCAAATCCTCCAACTTGGTTTTCTACCTCTTCATGTTCGGATATCTTCTCTTGGGTTGCTTTTCTGCTTTCACCTTCTGGATTTTTCTTCAAATACTCTTGAGTTCTTGTGACTACCGCCACACTTGGCTCTTTATGCGGTTTCTTGGCCTGGTAAGCATCCACAAAGTGCATTGACGAGCTAGAGCCTTCTTGAGGGTTCGGTGTCTTGAACACTACTCCGATTGTAGGAATGTGCTCTTGAGATCTCGATGTGGAATGCATCTGAGTTTCAACATAATTTGAGGACCCTACTGGCCCCTTATCCTTGCCGGCGGCAGCTCTTCGTTTTGGACAATCTTCATCAAAGTGGCCCTCTCCACTACAGTACCTACATAGCGGGGTATAATCCACTGGTTTCTTTTCGTTTGGACATCTAGATTGAGTATGGCCAAAGCCATGGCACCTCCAACACTGGATTGGACCATCTCTTCTTTGATCGCGTGCAACTGCTCTTGGGTAGTCTCCTCCCTGACCCTGAGCACCATATCCATAAGTTTGTCTATTTTCCCAACGAGATGTAGGTGGGACACTTTGAGCGGGCAATCCCGTGTAGGATCTTTCTCTTGTATCTCCCGATTTCATGGTCCTCTCTTCATAGGCTCTCTTGTTGTAACATTGGTCCTCTGTGTGATTGGTCCTTCCACAAAAAGTACAACGCATTCTAGGTGGCGATCTATCTGTGAATACTCTCGAGACTGTAGGGCATTCTGAAGCCAAGTGGCCGTAACCATGGCACTTTCCACACCATGTGTTCGATCTAAACACTTGATTTTGGTTTGCAGTTCCCTCTGGTTTTACGGTGTATGTTTCCTGGGTCATTGTGATAGCTTTTATAGCTTGTGTGACCAACTCCAATATTCGTTCTTCAGTTAGCACAGGCTTTACCTCGCCAGGCGTGCTAGTGGCAGCTACAAAAGCTGGGGTCGTCAATGCGGGACTTCCTTGGCCAGGATCTTTCATTGGAATGTTCCTTAGGCCTCCCATAGGCTCGTATAAGAGCTCCATCTTCCTCTGTTAACATAATTGTACTTCCTCTCAAAGCCTTGCTTGTTCCTTAGCATCTATTAAGGTTGCAGGTCTTGTCAGGCTGATATGCTGCTGCGCCCTAGGATCTCTCAATCCCGCAATGAATCTTCTCTTCAATGTCTCATCGTTCGGGGCATTCGTGCCCATCTTTCTTACCAAGGTTTCCATTCTCTGAATGTAGTTATCGATGCTCTCATTGACTCCCTATCGTAGATAATCCATCTGTTGGGCCAATCTATCTTGGAAGCCTTGTCCTCGAAACTTTGCCAAGAACGTTTCCTTGAGCATCTGATAAGTTCCACGCTCTTGTGGTGTCAGATTCCCATACTGTTGAAGCTCAAGGTCAAGGACAAAGCATGGAAGCGCATCAAGGAAGTAGACACACAAGAAGAAGGAGCAAGTAGGGAGCTCCAAGAAGCACTTGTCAAATTTTCAGAAGAAATCCCTACAAAAATAGTGATTTTTTTGGAGCTCCCTACTTGCTCCTTCTTCTTGTGTGTCTACTTCCTTGATGCGCTTCCATGCTTTGTCCTTGACCTTGAGCTTCAACACATACCAATTGGCTGCCTCATCTCGGAGAATAGCCGGAAAAATTCTTAATCTTTGACCCTGGTCAACTACCTCATTGGCCTCACAAGTAACCTCAAACAGTTGGATAAAACTATCAGGATCCTCGTCCCAAGCACCTGAGAACTTGGTGAAGTCCCCCAAATGAACCGAAATCCGTTGAGCCATTTCAAACAGAGGTGTGATGTCAATATCACTTCGATCCCAAAAATTTAGTGCACGCGGCCTCAGGATCCCTCCTTCAAACTTTTGCACTTGATTCGCGACTCTCCTACGGGAGTACATGTTTTTGGTAGATTTCTTCGAGCTAGTCGAGGTAGACTCACCTTGCGACTCCCACCTCTTCTTTTCTCTTTCAAGGGATCTTCTCTGAGCGCGTTCCTCTCTTTGCGTTTGTGTTGCTCCTGAGGATGAGCTCCCCTTGCTCATGTACTAGATCTTGGGTCCGCAAGCTCGGCCAACATGTGGCGCTAGGCGAACCTATGGCACTCTCTTATAGAGACGTGCCAAGCTTTTCCCGGTAGACGCACCAAAATGTATGCCCTATTAGTCCAAGGGAAAGGGTATACACCCAATGATATTTTGCCAAAACCTTTTGATACTAGGCCACTTTTGGTCCCCCTTAGTCCACAATTTCACTTCAATATATTGATGGAGGATACGGGATTCTCACTCTCCAACTCACCAACTCTATGAGCTTACACTATCACTAACTCCTCACTTCCTATTAAAGCCACATGTACCCAAGCACCCCCACACTCATGCACTTGCACACTTACTCAATCACAGCTTCACCAATACTCTTGTTCACAAATGCACACTCTCACATAACGACATCCTCAAACGTGCACACACTTAGAACTTGATGCTCAGGAGCATATTTGCAACCAACCAAACAATCAAATACTCAAATATACTCACTCAAACATGCAAGTTTATGCCAACACACACAAATCTTGTAACTTGCTCATGGAACACACACACATTCACTTAACCACCAACACCTCTCTCTCTTGATACACCCAAATTCTACTCACCTTCCTACCTACCCTTCTCTCTTTGATCCTTGTGTCTCTCTTCCTTGACTTCCTTACCCCTTTCAAATGCTCTCCTTTCCTATCAGGGAAAAAAAAAATGCACCAGCCCCTTTTTGTCATCCCCTCGGGCCTGCCCCAACCTTAAAGTCATCCCCTCGGGCCTTGCTCTACATATACCCACGGTATCCTATTTGCACATGAGGTATTTATGCATTATATTTTATTCCTTTCAGCCTCGATCCGTATCAAAAAAATTGAGTAGACAACTTGTCTATCTATTGTGATACTGGTCCGAACTTCATTAATTCAAACCGAAGTCGTTTCATAATTCTTGGGCACCCACCCTTTTTTCGCCCTCATTACTATTCCCAGGCCTCATCCTTCAATTGATCTTGAGTATATATATGGAATAATCCAATCTAGGATATAACTGTACTCATTCAAATATTCAGAACGGTGTATGGACTCAAATGCCTACACTCATAAGTATTCAATATATGCAAACAAATTACGCACAGAGAATAACATGTTCATGCATATGAGCAACAATGCACCTAACCTATTTCTCAGCGATTGGGGACATTCATAGATATGGGGACTCCGCCTACACATATGTACAATGATCACCTAATAACCCACACCATTGGTTGAGTGTGTGTAGATGTGCATTCCCATGTAAAAAAAGTGCATATACATACTACCCATATCACACAAAACTCTCATTAGTCCTTTGTCCACCCATCCTTGCACACCTGCAGATATGCACCTGTAACAGAGTACAATCAAATTCTGACTTATCCAAGCAAATGGAAATACCATGGAGTAAAGCTGATTAGGTAGGTCTCAGGTAGAATTTCAAGGATATAGTGTTACAGACTACCACTCATGGGATGTAGACTAGCAGGTCGATGATCACAATTATTGCAAGAAGCTAGCTACACATACTACGAGAATAGCTTCAACCATACCTTTGGCAAACAACTCCTCAATCCACTCAGAGCTCAACAACATGGAGTCCATATCCTCATCTCATGCAATCCGTCAGAGTGGTGGTTAGTAGTGTGTGTAGATGAGCTAACAGTTCCCATCTTCCACTTCCTTAGCATTGCATAGCTGCTCTAGATGGCCGACTCATCCTCTCCTTTTTCAACTACAAATGACATGGAATGGATTGCTCGAATCTGGGGTTGTTAATATTGGTGCGGAGCACAAGTGCTGTTTAAGTTCATTGAATGAATTTTCACACTCATCTGTCCATTCAAACTTGGTCAAAAGAGAGTACAGAGGCTTGGCTATGATAGCATACATGTGTATGAATTGTCTGTAATAACCCACAATGACCCATGAAAGCCTATACTTCTTTTACATTGTTTGGCCTAGGTAGGTCTGCAATTACTTTCACCTTTTCTTCATCCGTAGAAATTCCATTCTTTGACACAATGTGTCCTAGAATTTTACCTTGTCTGACCATGAAAATGCACTTTTCTAGGTTCAGACAAACTTGACATTCTTGACATTTGTCAAATATTTACCTTAATTATGGGATATGAGTTTGCCTCACATTCAAATGAGTACATATGTCATCGACATAAACTTCCAAATTCTTGCATAAGAATTCCTTAAAACATGACACATGAGTCATTGGAAAGTGGTGGGTGCATTTGTCAGCCCAAATGGCATCACACGAAATGCAAATATGCCCCATTTTGTGGAAAAAGCCATCTTGTGTTGATCTTTTGGAGCAATGGCTATGTGATTATGGCCTAAGAAACCATCCAAAAAGCTGTAAACTTCCTTGCCCGCAACTCTTTCCAATAAGTGTTTTGTGATAGGGAGAGGATAACTATCTCTGATCGTGGCAACATTAACTTTTTTGAGGTTAATACACACGCATAATTTCCCATTTTTCTTGAGCACAACCACAATGGGAGATACCCATTTTGTATGCTCAATTTCATAAATGAATCCTACTTCTATCAACCGATCTATTTCTTCTTTAATCTTAACAGCGTAGTTATCATTGTACGTGTATGTTTTTTGTTTCATAGGTTTGGCATCTAGAGTCATAAGAATACTATGGGAGCATATATACATGTCTACTCCTTTGAAATCTTTATAACTCCAAGTGAATACATCTCGATATTCTCGCAATAAGGCAACTAACTCTTCTTCTTCTTGTTTCATCAAGTTATGCCCTATGTATGTACATTTCTCTTCTTCTCCTTCTATGGTAACTATGATTTTTTTGGTTTTCTCTTGATTATCATATACTTCTCCAACATCGGCTTTCCTTTTAGGCATTCGTACCATAAATTTTCTATCTTCTACTTCATACTTCTTGAAGTTCTCGGGTACTTCCATGAGTGGTTCTTCTTCTTCATCTATCTTAGGTGATTTCTTTCTCCTCTTCTGCTTGCTTTCTATATCTCTTATCGATGTCTCAAGTTGTTCCATTTGATTCTCCTTTTCCTCTTCATGGGTTTTGGCTTCTACAAAATAAATATATTCCTCTTCTGTAGAACAGAAGGGTTCCATGATGATGAATTCTAGATCCTCATCACTACTTTCGTCTTGTTCTTGGGTCTCTTCCATGCACTCTTCTAGGATAAAGTCTTCCTCGACAGGTTCAATCATAAAAATGGAAATGTCGTATCCATCCTCATCACAATGAGAGGTCCATTGTTCTTCATTCATCGCTATGTCCATCATAGCTAAGATTTCTACCCAACCGTGAGGCTCGAATTCCTCATATGGAAATACTATAGGTGCATAAGCTGGATCCTGAAGAGTTCGTGAATGTTGTTCTGAGCCTAGGGTCCTTGCTTCTAATTGTTCTTCCTCTTGTTTTGCTACCTTACACATCCATAGATGAGTGCCCTCGTGTAACCATGAAGGGTTTGATTCCAATGAGTGTACGTACTCTGTTTCTTCTTGTGTCTTATGGATGGTGTTCCATTGTATTGGGGGTACATCTCAATGGGAATAGTCTTTAAGATTGACTTTATTAGTCACTCCTAAATGTTGCAAGTACAACGAATTAGTTCCCTAATCTTATACAATTTGCAATTGATGCATGAAAGGTCATCCTAAAATCATCTCGCAAGCATGTTTTTTCCCAAAATCACAAATGGAAAAAGTATGTTCAAACTCCACACCACAAGTGGTGAGAGATATGCCTTCTAGTAAGCCCAATGGATTTTCTAAATGTCCATTAGCCATTTGTAGCTCATCCTTGTGGGTCTTAGTACTGGCTTACCCCAACATTTCCATAAAGCAGTAGTAGCAATGGCTACTCCGACTCCTGAATCTAAGATGGATTTGGTGTTGTGAGTTATCAAAAGATAAGTGTTACCTTCCTCTCCCTCCCTCACATCTCCAATTCATTCTACCAGTATCTCTAGTACCTTCTTGTGTGATCCTATCTAGGAGGGAGCAATGGCAAGCTCAGAGAATTGATTTGCTACGTGCTTCCACAATTCTGGTTTAATCTTTAACAACTCCTCTAGAGTGAGGTGACACTGTACTTTGGTGTTCTTGATTACTTTCGTGTTTCTACATATTACTGATTCTTCATTCCTCACTATTATCGTGGGTGCTCTCATGCTAATAGACTTTGCTTCCCAAGGTCTTATGAACTGAGGTAATTCTTGCAAGGAATTGGATTCAAAATTCGTCTGTTCACTCAGTTGTTCTTCCTCTACATCATCATAGATAAAGGGGATGTCTTGGGGAAATTATTCCTGCAAGTCATTGAGGATGAGTTTGTTGCTCTTTTCTCCACTTCTCTTCTTGGATTTCTCTTAGAAATTTGTGTGAAAGGTAGGTTATCTTCAATTTCTGTATTGGGTACTTGAGATAGGGATGGTGAATTCCTTTCCTGTGTCTTAGGAACAAGAGGGTTCCTTTGCAATTTCTTCTTCTCATTGCTATTGATCAAGTGTTCTAACCTCTCCAGTAGTCCTTGAAAGTGTAATCCGGGTTTTGCCATGTTGTTCCAATTAATATAATGAGAGGCTTCAAACATAGGTTGTGCTAATTCTACCATCTTCATGCAAAGTTTAGTTCTCTCAATTTCTAAATCTGCTCTTCGATAGTTCCTACTCATTTCAGCTATCTGGGGTCCTTCCTTTAATCTAGCATGATATGCACAAAACATCATGTCTAGATCTTCTGGTATGGGTTCAACTAGAACTGATCCTGATCTCTCAGCTAGATTCTCTTGATTAGATTCTTGAGAAGTCAATTCTAGGATTTTTCCTCTAGATTCCTTGAGACTTCCTTCCAATTCAGTTATCTTTTTACTCCGCTTTCTCTTAGTTCTTTCTCTAGAATCTTTCCAAGATTTTGTCTTTTTGTTACTAGATTCTCCAACTTCACTAGTTTTGGCTACTTTTTCAAGATTAAGCTGTTGATTCTATAAGAGCACCTAGGCTCTTGTTATGGCCTAAATAGGCACAGATGTAGGGTTGGATCCATCTATGTGATGCACAATACCTATCACGTTAATGGGTGTTACCTTTGAAGCATTAGTAGGGTTCTTGGGACAATCTTTGATGACATGCTCTTTACCACACTTGGCACAAAAACCTTGTATGTTATAGTATTGTGAATATCCTACTATTGGAGGATGTGGACAATCCTTTATGAAATGATCTCCTTGGCACCTAAAGCATGGTCCTCTAGGGACATGTGGTCTTTGCTGTCTTAATTGGGGCCGTGGATTAGGGTTCGTATACATGACATTAGCATAGTCGGACTCCCAATTGGGTTCCAATGGTGGACTATTGTATTGATATGTTTTCATATGTTGTAGTGTCTCCGTGTAATATGCGGGTGGACTATCTACATGGGTTGAGTCAAAATTGTTAGAATTAGGGTCAATTTCTATGATCAGGGGTGAAGAAGGCACTAAAGCCCTATTGAGGTTCTCTTTTGCAACAACGTATTTGACTAGGATGACATTTGCTAGTGGGGGTGCCTGCTGAGCTAAAACAGGTTGAGGCCTCTGTTGAGCCTGATAAAGGTAGTTTTGAGAAGGCTTATAGTAATGAGGTTGAGCATTGTATTGAACTTGATACCTACCTAGTTGGGGGTATGCTTGCGGGTAGTTCTGTCGTACTACTTCTTTGTTGTATGGGCAGTCTTGGGCCGTGTGATTCGTGTATCGTCTCTCAATCGTACAATATTGGCCACTAGGGTTGGCTTGCAGTTGTGTTACATTGAGACACACATTTGCCATATGATCACCACCACAGGTGTAACAATGCTTGTTTGTTGTTAACCTAGGCATCTGTTTGCTAGAAACTCCTAGTTTCTGGGCCACTTTTTCTCCTAGGTCTTCTATCGAGCTAGAAAGTTTTGAGGATGCTAGAGATGAATAATTTGGGTCCTTATAGGCCTTTGAGAGTTCCAACTCATCTCAAAGGTTATCCTCAATGTCTCTACAAATTCTTACACATTGCTCTAGCGTCCTGGGTTCCTTCAAGTATACGTAGGAGCATAGTTTAGAGCTTAAGAGGCCATCTAAAAACAATGGCACTTGCTTGGGCTGTGAGGGTAGTTCTTGCATCGGACATCTCTCAACATATTGTCTAAACCTACGTCCTACGAGTCTAATTATTTCTTGTGGGGTCTGTTTGAAGCTGTGAATCAACAAAGAAGTATCATGTCTAATTCCATTTTTAGAGAATTCTGTGATGAATGACTCTGACAAGTGATGAATATCCCTAAATTTCCTTTGTTGCAATGGTTGGAACCAAGTTAAAGTCGTGTTCTTTAACTTTAGTCCAAAAGCATTGTATTGCATAAACATGTCTTCTACTTGCTCTACTCAGAGCATTTTCTTAAATTCCACTACATGGTCATAGGATCTCTTGTCCTATCAAAGTAGTTTTTCATTTACTTTACTAATTGAGTGGGTCTTAGTACCCTTGGGTGTTCACGTGGTCTAGGTGGAGGAAAATCATCTCTACCACCTGGTATCCTATGTTCCTGTTGTCTTTCCAATCTATCAATGTCCCTGCTTGGTCTATCTCTCCCAATGGGGTGAGTGAAACTTTCTTCTGGTTTCTCTTTGTTCTTCTCTCTTTAAATACCATGGGCTGATGATGTCCCAGCACCCTAATGGCCCGTGTTTACATTTTTTTGTGATGGAGGGAATACTAACTTGCCTCTCCATGTGTACACAAGTCTTGCATGGTTCGACACTACAAATACTCGTTTTGAAGTATCATCCAAGTATACAACCTTTCCAGGTGTGTCTGGATCCTTGAATTTGTAAATCATGATAGAGCCTACCTCACTAGGTTGTTCCATTTTGTACCTCCAAAATGCTTCATCCGTTTCCTTATTCAGGAAGAATTCTATGATTCTATTGTCCTGAGGGATCCATTCTGGGATTATTACTCTTGTCAGTACTGATTTCCCTCTAGGTGTCTTCAGTTCTTCTCCTAGTGGTTCTTTTCCTTGGGATCTCGCTTCCTTATCGGGATGAACTACACCAAACTCATTGGTATGATTTGATTGAGTACTTATGATGTACATTGTTCCTTCTTTGTCTATGTATGTGTCTCTCTCGAATTTCACCACTAGACATTCCAATCCAATGGGTTGGTCAGGGTTGTGCAATTGCACCACTGATCTTTGCAAACCATCCTCATAGATGCGAGCACCTATGTGGTTGGTTTGGACATATTCTAATTGGGTTCTATAGGGTCCTTTGGGTCTTTCCAGATATGCTATCTTTAACCCTCCTTCTAGTCTTTTCGTGCTAAAAGCCATTTCTGATTCACTAGTATCTGAGCCCAACTTGTAAGGGTAGCTATTCAATTGCTGAGCCCACGAACATGCAGTAGTTCCTACACTTGCTTTTGATGATCTAAGGCTTCGTCAATCAGAATTACCTATATGCTTGCTTGATCTAAGGTTCATGAATTTTCTTCCTGAATCACTCAATACACACTTTGATCGTCAATGTTCCTTTGTTCTTAATTGCTTGCTTCATTTCTAATTCCTTCAGATCCTTGTCTTGTCTCACTACATACATCAAGAGTCAACTTTCCATTGTACCTTTGAGTTCATGTTCTGTCAGACTTAAATTCTTTCCTTTAGGTTCTTGTATCACACATTTTTATCTTAGTCTTGAACTTGAAAAATTAAGTCTCTTGGACTTGATACGTTCCTATCGTCGTCCTAATTTAATCCACAAGGCTAAACGTTTAGCCTAAGCTATAATTGGCTGAGGGGGTTGAGTATACTTCCAACCTCGAGTCAGCTTCTTTGATTGCTCTGTTGTCCAAGAAGTCGCACTTCCCAAGCCTTTCGTTCTTCACTACCTTGCTTTGATTGCCCTTGGATAGCTCTTGTTCGACCTGTCAAAATCCAATGTTTAGAACAATTCTTAAATTAATGCTCAAGCACTTTGATATATACACCTTTAAGGGTCCTTTTTTTTCTTTAGAAAAATTTCCCAAATGCCCCCTTTCTTTTCTAGTCCCACCGATGGGTCAACCTCAAATTATCTTATCTAAAGATCAACACGTTCTTCTT
Organism: Ceratopteris richardii; assembly: GCA_020310875.1. Lineage (NCBI taxonomy): Eukaryota > Viridiplantae > Streptophyta > Polypodiopsida > Polypodiales > Pteridaceae > Ceratopteris > Ceratopteris richardii. Next base: position 155,919,032 of record CM035419.1, on the reverse strand, counting down.
GAAAAACAGTTGAGTTCACGTAGTACTCATAAAGAGCTTTCTAACGAGTTAAAAAGCTTAGAAAACGGACTTTGAATGAAAAAGATTTGAACGTTCAGGTCCTCGGGGGTGAAAATTGACAAACAGGTTTTTCTTCAATTATGAGCTAAGGGGTCTCCAATAAGCTTAATCACCCAAAAATTTACTCAAAATAGCCCAAAAAATCAAATCCTAATTTTGGCATTTTAGGTGGACAATAGTGATGGTCTGAGATAATCACGATGGTCTAGGACCGTCGTGATGGCCCAGTTGAACCGTCGCGATGGTGTCATACAATCGCAATGGTCCGATGGTGCAAGGCATCGTGATGGTCTAAGGTGAAGCATCACGATGGTCTAAGGTGAAGTGTTGTGATAGTCTAATTTGACACGTGGCAAGTGAGTCGTTGTGATGGCATGGGCCAATGGCGATGGCGTGGGGTCAACGGGATCGTCGCAATGGTCAGTGACCATCGTGATGGTTCAAGTGAACCATCGTGATGGTGTGAGACCGTCGCAATGGTCCAACCGAGCCATCGTGATGGTGTGAGCCAATTGCGATGGTGACACAATCGTGATGGCGTGAGCCCATCGTGATGGTCCACCAAACTGATGCTTTTGCAAATGCATTTGTGGATTCCTATGTGCGCAAGTGTCCTCTATACCATGGTCTACTAGTTTACCAAAAATTCTGAAGTTACCAGACCATCATGATGGTCTAACACCTATGACAAATTCTGATAGAAAGTGAATATCTCACCTTTTGGAAGCTTTCCTGCTACTCTGGAGCACTGTACCTACAAGAAAATGCAAAAACACACATGCACAAACAAGCACAAAAGCTCTCTCTCTATCTCATGCGCAAATGAGGGAAATGATGGAGAGTGTTAATATCCAAAAGAACAAGCTATCCTTGATGTTAGAACACTTCTATATCAAGAATAAATCAAAACCTTTACCAATTTAGAGGATCAATACCAGATTATCAAAATTTTGAACTAACTATGAAGAGAGTACTTCACAGAAAAGTCTGTTGCACATAACTCATTCATTGACTAATCAAAGTAAAGTTTTTTATGAAACTTTGTACAACGTGTTTTCTAAAGATTGCACACCTTTTCCAAGTTAAATCATCTCAGAAGATTTAGTAGATCTTGAGAAAATATCTAAACAATTTCACCTATGTCTAAAACTGTTCTCTTGTAGAGTCGATTTTGACACCTGCAACTTCTAACACATAATTCTCCCAAACTAGAACCCATTTAAGCAAATTATTTTAGCCATAGATGGCTTACCTTCCAAGTTAGATTTTTACTCCTCATTTGTGCAAAACTTTACACTGTGCACTGAGAACCGATCAATTCTTTGACCATCGAGATTGCCCCTATTTCAGAAGAGACTCAACACTTTTACACATACAAATGTTCCCACTCATAATTCTCTCAGCTTGTTTACAATTAAGCTCTCAAATATTAACCATCGATGCATCAACTATGGACTTAGACATCTTCAAAAGGATCCTTGAAGTAATCAAGCAGAGAAGGAGAACACAGAAAAATATCGGGTGCAACTATTCTTCATTTCCAGAAAACTTTACATCTGATGATGAGAGATATCTACTTCACTTCTCAAATATCTAATGACTCTTACAACTCCTAATTTCTCTCATGTCATGCTCTCTCATATTTTCCCCAACTTTCCACTTGTATATATAGGCATATATGTACAAGCTCATGACCATACAAAAGGTATATGGGAACTAACTACAAATTAATGTACATATGTATACAAATCTTCATTTCTTGAATATGCTCTATCTTCAATCTTCAATTGTTGATCTTTTCTTCATCCTTTGACTTCAAGTCTTTATCCAAAACATTAATTGGTGGTTGACTTGCACCAACAACTCCCCCTCAATCATCAGTTGAGGTTTTCTCCATCTTCTTTATGCTTGCCATGTCTTTTAATCTTTGTAGCTTTGGTCCATCCAAGCTTTTGGTTAGCATATCTGCAATCTGATCTTTTGTTGAAGTATGTATGACTTCAATGTCCTTATCAATCACCTTCTCTCTTAAGAAGTGATATTGAATCTCAATGTGTTTAGTCTTGGCATGAAAAATAGGGTTATCCGCTAGATACAATGAACTCATATTATCTCCATGAATAGTGGGTGAATTCTGAATGATGTCAAAACTCTTCATGAGAGTTTTCAACCGTATGACTTCCTTTACAGCTTCAAGCATACCTTTATACTCTACCTCTGTAGATGACAAAGCAATTGTATGTTGCTTGTTAGAACACCAAGAGATTAACTTATCTCCCACATAACACAAGTATCCATAAGTTGATATCCTATCATTAGGATTACCTGCCCAATATGTATCACTATATATCTTGATGTTTTGTATCTGATGTAAAACCATAATACAAACCTTCCTTGAGTGTACCCTTAATGTATCTCAACACTCTTTGTCCTGCAACCCAATGTTCTTTCCTAGGACAATGCATGAATTGAGACAACACTCCAACTGCATATGAAAAATCAGGCCTTGTTAATGTAGCATAAATTAAACTACCTACCAAAATCTGATAAAGCTTCATATCCTTGAATTCTTCTCCTCCATATCTGCTCAACTTATGATTCATCTCCATTGGAGTAGGTGCTACCCTCCAATCTTCCATTTTAAACTTGAGTAATAAGTTCTTCAAATACCTTTCTTGAGTTACATATACTCCATGTTGAGTATATGACATCTCCATGCCCAAAAAATATGACAAATCTCCCAAGTCACTGATCTTGAACTCTTTCTCCGTTTGTTTCTTGAGGCTTTGTATACCCTTCTCATATGTACCTGTAAGAATTATGTCATCAACATATATGCACATGTAAATGAACCCATCATCACTTGCTTTGACAAGCAAGCTACTATCTGCTTTAGATACTTGTAAACCAAGCTCCTTCAAGAACTTCACAAGTCTATAATTCCATGCCCTTGGGGCCTGCTTCAAACCATACAAAGCTCTCTTGAGCTTACATACATAATCTGAATACCTTTTATCTCTGAACCCTTCTGGTTGCTCCATGAAAAAATCATTTGAAATATAACCATTAAGAAAAGCATTCTTCACATCTAATTGACACAATCTCCAACCTTTACATGCAACAATGGCTATGAGTGTCCTGATAGTTGTCATCTTTGCCGCATGACTATAGGTCTCATCATAGTCTATACCATATGTCTGAGCATACCCTTTCACAACAAGTCTAGCTTTATACCTAGATACACTTCCATCTGCATACCTCTTTGTCTTGTAGACTCGTTTGCATCCAATGATTTTCTGACTATTTGGTTTAGGAACCAAATCCCATGTCTCATTCTCCATCAATGCATCATACTCTTCCTACATAGCTTTCTCCCATTTTTCCTTACCTTTTGCCTCTTCATATGTAGAAAGGTCTTCATCTGCTTTCACCATGTAAGCATAGTCTTTAGTAGTCAAAAATGAAGTATCATAGCTATACCTTGTAGGTTTCCATTTATGTCTTGATGACCTTCTAAGTTCTCCACTTCTTGAAGTTTCTAGTTCATCACATTCTGGATCAAATCTTGGCACTTCTTCAACTTCAACTTGTACTTCATTGTTCTCTTCTTCATCAAATATCTGAACCTTTGATTTACCTTTCTTTTGATCCAAAACTTCTTCATCACCTGCATGAATATTTATTGTACATGCATACCTAGTACCTTGCTCATCAAATATAACATACTTTGATACAAGGAATTGTTTTGTGGATGGACTCCACAACCTATAACCCATCTGCTTATCATCATATCCAATGAACACATACTTTTTAGTTTTAGGTTCCAATTTATGCCTCAACTGAGATGGTACATATGCATAAGCCAAACATCCAAATACTTTGCAATGATCTAAGGTAGGTCTCTTACCCCACCAAGCTTCATATGGTGCCATAGCTTGCAAAGCTTTACATGGTAGCCTATTAACCAAGTATGTAGCTATATTTACAGCCTCAACCCACAAATGATTTGGACAATTTTTCTCCTTCATCATTGATCTTGCAAACTCAACAAGAGTTCTATTCCTCCTCTTTGCTAGACCATTTTGTTGAGGATAGTTCCTGCAAGTAACTTCCCTTTTTATACCTTCATTCCACACATAATCACTGAATTCATTAAAGAAATACTCTCCCCCTCTATCTGACCTTAGTCTCTTCAACTTTTGACATGTAATTCTTTCTGCATACACATGATAATGTTTGAATCTATTAAATACCTCTGATTTATCTTTGATCACATAGATAGTGATCCACTTGGTAGCATCATCAATGTAAATCACATAATATCTTGAACCATTTATACTGAAATCCTTTGATGGTCCCCACACATCTGTGTGTACCAACTCAAGCTTCTCTGAATACATGAAACCATGCTTAGAATATGATTGCTTATGAGCCTTACCTAATTGACATGCCTCACATCTGTATGTCATATGTTGACCTGCAATATTAGGCAATCCAAGCACTGAACCATTGTTAAACATATCCTTAATACCTCTTTCATTGAAATGTCCAAGCCTTTTATGCTAAAGATCTAACTCAGAGATCTTATGTCCTCCATAACTGAACAATGCTGTTGAGATAAGGGGAACAACATACCCTAACCGCCTCACATGGAAGTGAGAAGTTTCTCCAAGTTGGGGCAAAGAATGAGAGGAGAGGTTCACCCACGCTCATGGAGCAATGGCAACAATGGCCAACGTCACAAGGAGCAAAGGGGAACATCCTCCCAACCATGCACACACACATGCAAATCCATACACCAAGACTAACACCATTGCATACAAGGAGGCAAGAGAGTAACAAATGACACCTTCTTCCATTACCAAAATGGAGGCCTAGGCCATGGCCAGGACCTCCCCTTTTACAAATGAGGCTCTTCTTTATATAGAGAAGAAGAGAGGCATATGTGAATAAAACATGTGGTCAAAAGACCACATGTGCTAAATCAAAAAGAGGATCTTCATGTGATTTTGGTAATTTCAAAAAATAACCACCTAGAGAGAGAGAGAGAGCGCGTGGAGAGTTTCTACGTGGGTTTTTTGAATATGTGCAAAAAGGCTACTTTATGGAGAAGGCTTCAATACTTTAGACTAGAGGAAATATCAAAAAGGGGTTTTAGGAGAGTGTTCATATGGACATCTCCTAATTTACAAAAAGAAGGTACTTTCATGAGGGCTAAAGGATGCCATAGCATGAGAGAAATTATGGGCAACCCTTAGAGCAACACTCCTCCCCCTCCTAGACTTTGTTGTCCTCGACAAAGCTAAGAGAAGAGCATACATAGCTGAACTGACCCAAGGTAGAGTCTTTCAAGTCTGAAAATCTTCAAGTCTTCAAAATCTGCAATTCTTCAGTCTGCAAGGCTTCAAGCTGCAAGTCTTCAGTCTTTACTTCAAGCTGCAAATCTTCAATCGTCAGAGCTGAGTGACACAATCCCCTTGGGGGGCAGTCAGCCCAGCATTCCTCCCACTATGCAGTCTTTGGTTAGGCTAGAAATGTCTCCTCAAAAAGCTCCCAAACCTGAAATGTCATGAAAAAAGAGCAAGTAGACTGCATCTAATAATGGGATAATCATTCACTTCAAATTTAGTTTCCACTTCAGGGGCATCCTCTTCTTCTGCAAGACTTTTCTTCTAGAGAGAAGAGTCCTAAAAATATGATTGTTCCTCATTCTTCCAAACCTGCAAGCTTTTCATCAAGGAGGAAGATAAATGCACCGACATAGGTGGTTTAAATGAGTCAGCCGTCTTCCAATTCAACACATGTAGCACTTCCTTGTGGGGCTTCAGAACCTGCAACTCCAAGAACTAACAGAAAGCACATATGATTTTAAAAACCAAACATCAAATGAAGCAGGGTGCATCCCGAAGCCTGCCATTAATTCATGTAACTGGTTTTCCCCTAGAGAAGTCCATTATCTGCTCCAACTGATATCAGGCCCCAAACTCAAACATGAACCCGAACAATGTCAACCATATGCAACCACTCTCGTCTTTTCCATTAAACATAAGTGAACACAAATAGTCATGACCGAACATATGAAAATAGCAAGCAAGTTATGAGATTCCAATAGTAGTAGCCTTCTACATAAGATCAATGAACAATTCTGAGCCATCATCAACTTCTGTTTTCAACCTTTAAAACTCACGATAGATTCCTGATGTCAAATTAGTATGAAGACATTCATCTCATGTTGGAAGAAATAAAAAACAAGCCCAATGAATCCAAGAACACCAAAAAACATTCAACCTTCCCACTGCTTTCTAATAATAACCCCGAGTTGAACAATAAGGCAATCAACTAGGTAGAGCCTATCAAGAAGTATTTAACACGCATGGTCATTGATAGATTTTCAATATCTATAGGTGACATGCAACCGCCAACAAGAATGCCTGCTTTAGCCAAGTGATAAGATAAAAAACAATTTCCTATTTAAGCACTCCTAGCATTCCAATGTGTCCCTGCAGTTGTGAGCTCCCCCAACCTTAGAAAGCATTCTGTACCTACCAAGCTCAAATTGAAGTATGTTCTTTAAGCAGGGCAATCACAAACTCGGCCAAAATGAGCATTGACTTCTAACTCCTACCCTTGTGCAAAAAAGAGTTTTTCCGAGTCTATGTTGGCAACAACCCTATCAAGAGGAATCAACTCATATAAAAATCAAGCAACTCATTATATGAGACTGGAACATGAAGCATAGCTAGGATGAGTTGACATAATCACCAAACCTGTGAGGATACATCATTCACAAGAGCATCTATAGGAGTCCCAAGGAATCAAAGCTAAGTTTTGTGTGTGTTACCACCTAGAGAGAGAGAGAGAGCGCATGGAGAGTTTCTACATGGGTTTTTTGAATATGTGCAAAAAGGCTACTTTATGGAGAAGGCTTCAATACTTTAGACTAGAGGAAATATCAAAAAGGGGTTTTAGGAGAGTGTTCATATGGACATCTCCTAATTTACAAAAGGAAGGTACTTTCATGAGGGCTAAAGGATGCCATAGCATGAGAGAAATTATGGGCAACCCTTAGAGCAACAAATGCATAACCAACATTACCTTGAATCTTCAATGTGAAGAATCTTCCTTCTTTCTTTCCTGAAACAATTTGTTTATACCCATTGCTAGGGTCTTCCACAAAAACTCCATCGTTAGTGAACCTTACTTCATAAACTTTTTCAACAGTTTGCCCTACACTTATTAGATTCTTTGGAATTGTAGGAACATACAAGACCTTACTCAGAAGAATACTTCCATCCTTGGCCTTCACTGATCCAATTGCCTATGATTTTCTTTTTTAAAATCTTTCAATCGAGGGGGGGTCAAATTCATGATCATTCCATACATAAACAATATACACTAGAGTCTAGGAGTAATCCCCTACTAGGAAACAAAGATCAATCTATTCATCTCAATTTCCACTATGCATTTAGAGATAGAAATGAATGAATATTGTTCACTTCATATGTCTTTTTAAAATAAGTATATAATTTTTCTTTTAGATGCATAAAGCGATTACTGATAGTGATTTTTAAGAAATTCAAACAAAAGAAACTTGAAAATACAAAATCCCCATGGATAGTGGTGGTGCCCCATTATGATAGTTATTCATGTGGTCGTCATGTAATCTTATATAGTTATATGCTTTCAAGGTATTTGAAGGGTGGCTCAAATGTATCTAAGGTGTGGTTCCAACTTTATGCGCTCAAACCTGCATAAAAATCAAGATCTTATTTTGACATTTATGTAATGTTGGGTTACATGGATGAATTTGATGCTATCATGACTATTCTTGGAACTTGGAGATGTATATAAAACCATATAGAAATATACCATTATTTGTAAATCCTATTGAAATTGTATTATTGGATGAAGATCTACAAGAAGGAAAGAATAATTCTATATGGTTTGTGCATTGAAAATAGAAAGTTTTAATGTAGATCCATAAGATCATTTCTTTAAGGATGTGTTTATGTCATAGCTTTCAAGAATGCATTCCTTCATAAGACACTGAAAAGATTTTTCTTTTGTATAATGGAGATCCTTAAATATCTAGTGTAATTCCTTTTGGGTCTCTTGAATATGTACATAATGTGATTGTATATGGCATTGTTTCCTTTCCTTTTCTACTATGATTTGCCTAGTAGATGTTGTAATTCTATTCTACTATCTATACATAGTGTGATTGTGTGTGGCATTGTTTCTTTTTAATTTCTACTATGTTATGTCAAATAGGTTCTATAATTGTATGTTTTCCATCATCTCTTGTAAACCTCTATTTGGTTCAAGATTTTATAGAGATATTCAATGCAAAATGGGACCTCTGAATGATTGCTAAGTGGGATAAGAAGGCTCCCATTTTGCTCATCCTATACCTTGCTCAAAAAAGGGTGCTCACATAGACTTGTAATGTATCATCCCCATGTTAATAGGTCTAGTTTTCTTAGAATATTTCAATTTGCATTCAAGGAATTGAAACGAGTAACCATTTTTGCAAAAAATATATTCTAATATATTAAGCAACATATAGCTTATAGAAAGCTGAGGGCATGTAGGTGTCACACATTAGAAAGATATACCAGCAAGAAGATCATATATTTACGATGATATTATCTACATGCATAGTTTGAGCATTGCGCCTTAACCAGGTGGGCTAGATAGGTTTTGGGGAAGATGGCCAAAATATTGATATACCAACCGAAGATCATATATCTACATTCTTTTCTATTTGTATACGTTGAGCATTGAGGCACAATTGAGTAGGCTAGACACGTTTGGTGGGAAGACCAAGTTTGTTAATTCAACTTTTATTGAGTTGAGTATAATATATACAACAACTACAATACCCGTCACATTATAATGAAGGTCCAAATGAAAACTATGGGAAGATTAAGAATTAAATTAGTGATGGATTAGAGATACCTTGGATTACAAAGTATTGATACACACTTTTGATTTACAAGGCTATTTGCACCTGTTAGCTCAGAAAATGGTTGGTTTTGATGCACTAATGTGGATCTATTTGGCAGGAAAATACATTTGATTTCAGGTACTTGAAGAGTGGATTTGATGATTGATGAAAAGTATTTGGAGGTAACACGACAACTTCTTGGTCAAAAAGGGGGGCTGTCATAAAAGATTGGAGATGATGCCGCTTGATGCTAATTTTTCGGATGCGCCATCTTCAGTGTGCAGAGCCCCTCCTACGGTGCATTTGAATGGAGTTACTGATGCCAAGTTTGCAAGAGCTTTCGATAGGCAATGTCGCATTAAAATTGGATGCTTTGAAGCAGAACATGAGGTGGCATATTTTCATGAGTTCAGAGCAGGGGTTGACTGGATGTTTGTTGATCATCCATCTTATCATAGGCCTAAGAACCCCTATGGTGACACAAGAGGAGCTTTTGGTAATAACCAGTTCCGATTCACATTACTGTGCCTCGCACCAAGGGGCGTGGATGCAAAGCCAAGGGCACTGTTTGTCTTTGGTGACTCGTATGCAGACACAGGGAACCATAGTCCTTATGTACCCATCCTCAACAGGCCCTGGAAACTCCCTTACGGAAGCACATGGCCAGGAGAAGGCTCTGGAAGATATTCAGATGGAAAAATATTTACAGACTTTTTTGCTGAATATCTTGGATTTCCGACTGCCCCAATGACAACAAGGATGGCCAAAGGAAAGAAGCAGTATGATGATAGCATGCATGGAATAAATTTCGCATATGGTGGCAGTGGCATGTTCAACACATTTGGACCATTGATTGATCCTGTGCATTTACAAATCAAACAATTCAGTCAGATGATAGAGAGTGGTTTTCTTTCCAAGGACTTAATTGCTGAATCTATGGTCCTCTTTGTTGTTTGTGGTAATGATTATACTGCATATGGGGAGAAACATCCCAATGACGAGGGGATCCTGGATTTTGTGCCTAGTGTAGCAAGCGAAATAGATGGGAGTTTGAAGGCCTTTCACGCATTGGGTGTCAAGAAAATATCTATCACAAAGATGTTACCATATGGATGCTACCCCAAAATAACCTCCAAGGTCAATTACTTAGCTGTAATGCATCTGAAAACGCAAGAACAATACTTCACAACAAGCTTATCACATATTATGTTACTGCATTCAAAGAATTACATCCAGATATAGAGGTGATGATGCTAGATTTTCAACAAGCCTTTGAGCTCTCATTCCAAGGTCATTATGATATAGATGATTTATTATTGAGTGATAATTTGGGCTTTCAAAGGTGAGTACAGCTACGTCCATGCTGTGAAGGCATTAGAGTTTTATGAAAAATAAGGTGAAAAGGGTTGTTCATTTTAATTGTCAGACAAAGGGGCCGCATCTGTTTTGTGTGCAGAAGGGAGGAAGTTACTTTTGTTTTTTGTTACAAGGGTTGTGTGGTCTATTTTCTCTTGAGGGAGTGGAGCCTTTATCGGGAGCGGCAGCAAAAAGGGTCTCGCTCTCTCTCTTTTTTCCGTTTTTTTTTTTGTGGTGTCTGTGCAGGTATATCGACGGGGGGGGGGGATAGACAAGAAGGCCGACGGCCTGGGGGCTCTCTCTTCGCGTCTGTGCAAGAACGAGGGGCTTCTCTCTGATGTTTTTCACTGGGAAGGAGGCACTACTAAAGAAGGGGATTCCCCCATGAATTCACACGCGAGGTACGCAGGGGCAGTAGAGTAGGAGGGGGGTGTTCTCTGTGTTTTTCTTATTCAAGAGCTGGGCGAAGAAGGTAGAGTGGGCTAATGTAGCTTGAGGACCAACGATTAAGAGTCAAAGTGAAGCCAGCAGCCGTGGTCTCGATATGTCTATGGCAATGACCTTGTTCTTCAATATTGGGCACAAATGGAGCCTTGTATTGGATCCACTCTTATGCTAGGAAGACGTCTGGTGTTTCCCTATCGCCAGCGCACTGCCAATTTGGGTTATCCATAGAGGATGGTTATTTGTGAATGAAGTCTTTTCGTGTACAATTAGCACACAGGATTGTGTGAACGGCGGAGGTTCCATGTCAGCGTGGATGAAGACTCTGAGGATTCTGTATACAGGATTGGAATGGTTGTAAAGAAGCTCTTCTCTGTTCACAAACATGTCCTCGACCTATGTTTCTTAGCAGTATTGATGATGCAGTTGGACTTGGGAATATGATGAAGGCACCATTGTTTAATGGATTGAAGAAGTAAGATCTTTGTAGTGCTGAAGAACATGGCATAACAGCGTTTCCCCAATGTGGACGCAGGATGTAGTGGATATGTGACATCCCATGCATCTCTACGCTGGATACTCACTTGCACTCATGGAATGCTAGAAACTCCATTGACAGAGCCTCATTCTTAAGCTGTAGGCTGAACGAGCAATCATTGCTACCTCGTTCGGAGGTATTTCACTTCCTTGGTTTTGAATTCATATTGGTTGATGTATTCAAAGATGTGCACATCCACATATGCATCTATGTGTTTTCTATACATGTTTAGCTACACACATGTTCCTCGTCCGAACCTCGACTCCCCCTGCCCTGCCAATTATCCCTTTGTGTTGTGAATTGCTTGCACTCTGACGAAACATGGGAAGGGAAAAGGTGCAGACGATCCCTATCCGTGGTTATCAGGTCATCTTCCATAGTTGAAATCGAGATTTTGGCATGGAAGAGATTTGGCAAATGGAAGGGGTACTGGTTTCCTTATGTGCAGAAGAGGGTAGATGAGTGAAGTCCGATTCATCATGTACTTTGGGTTATGCATTTGTTTCCCGGAAGCTTTGTAATCCCCATGTTCCTTGTGAGATTCCCCAAAACATTGACGAGTCCCCTGAGCTGTGTCTATACTCTGGATGAGAGTTTTTATTCATGATTTACAGCCCATTGTTTCAAGGATCCATATCGCTGTCATCTACAGCAGAGTGACTACAAAAAAATTTAACCCTTGGGAGAATTGGTTTATATTCGGATTGAGCCTTGAATATTTTGGAATTGCTTGGCACTTTTTAGGTTAACATACGTGCCAGTTAAGTATAAATTAAGCGAGCAGGAGATGTGGAACATGATGAAGGGAATCCGTGCCATCACGCTTTCAATAACAAGACAAAAAGACATTTAAAACTGTGTACTGAACCATTTGTATTGATCCACACATGGGATAGAGTTCCATTTAAGTCATTCATTTTTGCCAAGTAGGGCAAAGGGAAACATGCATGGTGTGTGCACAAAGTTGGTATGTACCTCGATAGGGTTCCGATTGGATGTTTATATTATGATATGTGTTTATTATGCAAAGTATAATATCAATGATGAGTAAACACGGAAGTTAGTCCATACCCGAGATGATGTCTATGCAACACAACAAGAACGTGGTGATGATGTGATTGAAGATAGGAAGATAGCGTAAGGAAGAGAGTGAGGAAAATATAAAGCAACGGGAAAAGGGGAAGGAAGAAAAAGAAAGAAAGAGGAAGGGAGAAAGGAGAAAGAAAGGGAAAAGAAAGGTGAAAGTGAGTGAGAGAATAGGGGTGATAGAGGGTGAATCCGAAAGAGAAAAAAATGAGAGAGAAAGAGAGAGAGGGGACTGGCATATTTTTCTTCCATTTCAAAAGTGCATTTTCCACATAGAGGTAAAGAGAGAGAGAAGCAAGAGAAAAGAGAAAGAAAAACAAAGGAGGAAGAAGGAAAGAGAATGGGAGGGAGGGGGGAAAAGCAAGGCGAAGCAATCCATAATTTCGAGTCCCTGCATACGCACGTACTGGGGTTTCCATTTTCGTGCTTTTATGTATATATTTGAGCGGAATTTGTGGATCTCAAGACATTTGGGCAACAAGAAGTAGGCATCCATCCGCACTTTCCCTTGGACTGAGAGCGAAACAGCACCATTGTGCTATGTGCACTATATTTCCTTCAAGTTCCTTGCACTTCAATTGCATCCCTCTCATCTTCACCAAGCATTTTCCTTTGTGCACAAAGAAGAAGTCTATTAGTAACACATGTGATGCCCCTTTATGTACGTCTAATGAAACCTGATGATTTGTATTTTCCTAGCCTATATTGATAATCATTATTAGAGAGCGTTCCTCATCCAACACCTCAATATCGATAACTTTATTGTTGTCTAAACTTTATCACTAATATAAAATTGTCTATAATAACAAAACGAGATTATATAGGATGTGATGCAATCATGTACTAAACAAGTGCATCAAAAGCATTTTGGCACTCCACCTGATCAATCTGTTTATCATACCATTTTTTATAACAAAGCACTTTGGACAAAGCATTGTCCATATTTTGACAAAGAGCCATCATCCTTGTTACTTTCACAATAAAACGACATCTTAATTGAACAAATAGGCATCAAGAAGTTCATCCAATATGCCTTGTGGTGATTCACCTGAAGTGAGTCATGAGAAGTGGCCGGCTTGAGGTAGGTTTTTCATTTCCTCATAACTACTTCAAAATCATATTTTACTAACAAAAGGAACCATCTTTGCAAGGTTTGTTGACCAAGTATGATGAGGCTCGATAATCTATGAAGAACTTAAACTTATTGGTCAAACCATAATGTCAAAATTTCTTCACAATGTAAATCATGCCTAATCCTTCGCAATCTATTGTATTATAATTTCACTCTAATGCATTCACTTGTCTACTATTGTAAGCTATAGGTAGGCCTATATTACCTTCACATATGGGTTGTGCCAACACACATCCAATGGCAAAATTGGAGGCATCTACATGGACATCGAATGGTTTGTTCTATCTGTGAGTCAATAGAATTAGTGCTGAGCATGAATTGTCACATTCATCGATTCACTCAAAATTGTTCAAAAGGTTGTACAATGGCTTGGAATTCATTGCATGCATGTGTAGAAATGATCTATACTAACCACAATGGACCATGAATGCCTGTACATCTTTTACCATCTTAGGTTGATGCAAGTATGCAATGGCTCTCACTTTATCTTTGCTAGTGGATGTACCATTATTTGAAATAACTATCCCTGATTGTGGCTCCATTAACTTTTTTCGAATTAATATACAGACATAATTTACCATTCTTTTTGGGAACGACCATGATGGGAGATACCCATTCTATAATTCTCAATTTTGTAAATGAACCCACTGCTATCAATCTATCAATTTCCTCTTCTATTTTAGAAGCATAAGTATTGTTATAGGTGTAGGGTTTTTGTTTTGTGTACTTAGCCTTCAGTGTCATAGGGATCTGGTGTGAAAAATTTTCTCGATCAACACCTTTCAAATCTTTGTACGTCTAAGCGAATACAGCAATTGTTCTTCCTCCTTCTCACTTAAATCTTGTCATATGTATGTGCAACTCAACTTGATCTTCAATTATCTTTATGATTTTCATTGTTATCTTTTTGTTATCATATACTTCTCCCATGTTAGCTTCTCTTTTTGCAATCCTTGCAAAGACCTTTCTATCTTCAATTTTGTGTTTCCTAAAGTTCTCTAGTACCTCAAAAAAGGATTCTTCTTCTTCATCCAATCATGGGGATTTCTCACATTTCTTTTATTTTCTTCATATTCTATTTGATTTGTTAAGATTATTTTGTTCTTAGGCATACTTACATCTCGTTGTTTCACTTCAAGTAGATAAAAGGAGCCTTCCCCTGAGTTACAAAACGGATCCATTACTATGGATTCTAATTCATCATTGTCATCATCATCCTCTATGGGTGCACACTTGAATAAGGATGTATCATAGCTGTCCTCATCAAAACGGGGAGTCCATTGTTCCTTGTTTATTGCTATGTCCATACCTGCCAATATTTCTACCCAACAATGGCACTCAAATTTTCCATCTGAGAATACAATTGGTGCACAAACTAGGTCGTCTGTTCATCTAGTGCTCATAAAATTTCTTGCTTCTCTAGATTCAAATCTTTTCATTTCTTCCTCAACTACGTTACATATCTCTAGTTGTGTATCTTCATGCATCAAAGATGGATCAAAAGAGTTCACAGAGTGTACATATACAAAATCCCCTTGTATGTTGTGGATAGCATTCCATTGTAAGGGTGGATGTCCCTATATGTGTAGTCTTTCACATTGACCTTACTCGTTACTTTTAAGTATTGTAAGTACAAAGAATTGGTATGCTAGTCCTATACTATCTATTGTTGTCATATGAATGTTGTGTCTAGTATCATTTCATACACATGATTCTTTCCAAACTCACATATGGTGAATGTGTGTTTGAATCTACACTACAAGTAGTGAGAGTGATCCCTTCTAGTAATCTTGATGTGCAATCAAGATGATCATTTACCATTTGAAGTTTCATTCAAGTGGGGTGTAAGGCTAACTTAACCCACCACATCCATAGAGATGTAGTGGCAATGTCAACACCTACACCTAAATCTAGGATCACTTTGTTTAGATGTCCTGGGTAGGTAATGGGAAGATATGTATTACCTTCTTCACCTTCACTCATGTCTCCTATCTTCTTTGTTAGTATTTTAGGTACATTCCTTTTGCATTCTACCTTTGAGTGGGGATCAATTAAGTTCTAGAACTTGATTTGCTACATATTTCTACAAATCTGGTTCCAATTTTAGAAGCTCTTCTTAAGTGAGGTGGGAATTAGAAACTTAAGCTTCTCTTTTAAGGAAATTTGCTTTCTCACTTCCAATCAAATGAGCCTTTCGTGGTGTGAAAGCCTCTAGCTTAGTATAAATTTTCTCTAATGCTTCTAATAATTCTTAAAAATAAAGCTCTATTTTAGCTAAATTAAAGTGATTGAAGAGTTGGTTCTTCTCATACATGGCTTGCATTACGTTAGTTCTCTCAACCTCCAAATTAGCTGCGAGATAATAATTGTCTAATTTTGTTGCATTTGGCCCTTCTTTAAGACAACCTTGGTATTTTTTGAACATGGTATTTAAGACCTCTAGAGTGTGTTCTACTAAGATTGAACATGGCTTAAGGATGGATGGAGTGATGTGTGAGTGATTTTGAGATGTGAGTTCCAAGATTTTGAAGTTGTTTTCCTTGGTTTGTTGTGATAGAGGGTCTCTATCATGATAGATGGGTTCTATCATGATAGATGGGTTCTATTGGAGCACTTTCTCATGATATTGTAGTCTATCATGACAAAAGGGGTATCTTGCATTAGATGGTGCTCCGTCAAGTTGCTTTGTCACGATAGATGGTCTCTATCAAGGGTCTTGGTCTATCATGATAGAGAGTCCTTGTTATGATAGATTGTCTCTATTAGTGGTCTCGGCCTTGTTTATCATGACATAGTTGTCTACCAAGATAGATAGGTCTGTCACAAGCACAGTTTCTCATGATAGAGAAAAAAAATGTAGAGTTTTGCAAATCTCTCTATTGCGCCAAGTTTACATTTGGGAGATCTATCTTTATGTGTGCATGCACTTCCAAAAATGCACAATTTTGTATCTATCATGATAGATTGAGCATGTCACCTTGAGACTTATGGAGGAATCTATCACCCCTCTACATGTTGTTGGAGCTAATGTTGGACCCAAATTTGCACAAAAATAGTAAAAAACACACAAAACAAGGTAGAAGCTAAGTTTTTGGTCAGAAAAGTGGAAATTTAGAAAAGATGCAGATGGTGTGGGGACATGAAGAGGGATGATGGAGGTGATGAAAGTGGAAATGGAGATGAAAATGATAAAAAAAATAGAAAATCTTAAGAAAAAACTTAATTATCGACACTCAAACATCTCTCCTCTACAATCTTACATTCACATACTCGACCTTGAGTAGTGATCCTTGACAAAGATAGTCAACAATGGAAGATCTGACTAGGATAAACAATTGCATCATGCAATTTGTTCATTCCAATTTGCTTATAAGACAACTATAGAAATGCCACCTTTTAATCTATTCTATGGTCAGAATGCAATTTTACCAATTGATTTCCTGATTCCTACTCTTCGAGTAGCTGAGAAATATGAATGGAAATGACATGAGTTGTCCAAGTAGTTGGATCAAATAGAGACACTACAAAAAACTAGATTACAAGTGGTAGTGGGCATTTATGCTGCTAAGTGGAGGCAAAAAACTTATTATGATGATCATCTGAAAGATAAATGTCTTAGAGTGTGAGATCTTGTATTGGTCTACACTTTGAAGCAACATGCGAAAAAACTAAAACAAAGAGGATATGGTCCCTTACTCATACATAGAATTTCCTCTGGTGGAGACATATATTTAGCTACTCTAGATGGAGATATAATTCCAAACTATATAAGCAAGTGGAGGGTTAAACAATACATGGAACCTTAATGGAAAAAATGTTGACTAAGCTTTTATAAGCGCAAAACAAGAAAAAATAATAAGAGAGAATCAGAGAAGAAGAAAGACTAGAAGCCCTAGAGAGAATAAGAAAACGTAAGGAATGGATCTGAGAACATGATGAAAGATACATACAAGGGGAATAACCCATTCCCATGGTGAATTATCACACCACCAACATCAAAAATCTAGGAAACATAGCAAAACAACCTTATATAAGCCTAGGGATTGGAAAGGAAGAATATCATGAGAAGCTTTGAGTTGTGCACGTGCTTCTTTAATTGAAAATTTAAAGATGCCACTCACACTGAACTGTTGGCTGACACGGAAGTCACGTTGGACATTGGCACATTGCTGAAATGTTCACCTGTATATAGAAAACAATTCTACAACAAATATATCAGGAAGTCGAGGAAAGCTCGAGATAGAAATAGGCAAGATAAAGATGTCCAGGGTATGATTCAAAGTATCACTACACAAATTGATTCGAATGCTCCAGCTGTGACAGTCGAGATTAAACGGTATGCATTCCCCGTTGCTCAGTTAGATAGTGGAGCTGCAGTCAACTTAATGACTGAGTACATGATGAAAGCTTTGGGCCTCAACCACATGGAGGACACTGCAATGTCCTTGAGGATGGCAGATCAAACGCAAGTAAAGCCTGCCGGTCTTTTGAAGAATGTAAGCACAGTTGTGGGCGGTCTAG
Source organism: Ceratopteris richardii (assembly GCA_020310875.1). Classification (NCBI taxonomy): domain Eukaryota; kingdom Viridiplantae; phylum Streptophyta; class Polypodiopsida; order Polypodiales; family Pteridaceae; genus Ceratopteris; species Ceratopteris richardii. Next base: position 155,900,948 of record CM035419.1, on the reverse strand, counting down.
AGTTTAAAGTTGATTATCTGATAGTAAGACCAAGGACCTCAGAGGCCACCTTCTCAATCCTACTTAGACGGCCATGGCTGGTGCAAGCCGAATGTGTGCACGATTGGCGCAAATGATTTATCGCAATTGGACCGAAGGGTGATCGAATACAACTTCAAGTTTCTCCAAACTTGTCCGGCAAGAAATCAACAATAGCTGAGGAAAGGGAGAAAAAAGCAAAGGAAAAGGTTAGACAAGAAATGGTGCGGGTAAGATTTGCCTTGCGCACGGAGACTTCCAAGGACCTTTCACAGGATGGATTTAACTTGCAATTGTCCAACCTCCAACACGCGAAAGTGGGGAGTACAAAGATCCACTATGTTACAAGGATGACTCAGACCAGGAGTTGTTGGGATGGTTGACACATACAAGTGAATTTGAGTGCTACATGTTGAGTATAGACGCAAAGGAAAACAAAGCTACCCAATCCCTGGAGAAGGGAACTTCAAAAGAAGAGTTGAAGCTGGAGTTAGCTCCGACAATGGAAGTACAACAATTGAGAGAAAGGGTCAGAATGCTAGAAGCAGAGCTTCTAAGGAGAAGTCGAGAATCAGAAAAAGAAGCGAAGAGTAAGACTAAAGTGTTGGAAGCCATTGCAAAAGCTGAACTAAAGAAATTGGGTCCAATGGAAACAGAACAAAACAATGATTTACTGGCCAACCATGCACGCGTGATCGGGGAGCACTTTCCAATCACAGCGTCATCAAGGAATAAGGAATATTCGCGAGAAGCTCAGGTGGAAAAATGGGAAGTTTTTCCAGAAAAGTTCTTGAGCGTGGGGTCAGAGCTACCAGATGGAGTACGAAATTGCAATTAAATTGGCACTCAAAAATTTCAGCAAGGCCTTTGCATGGTCATATAGTGATCTGAGAGGAATTGATCCCCGAATCTGCCAACATTATATAGACTTGGAAGAAGGCACCCGACCAATATGTCAGCGACTTAGGGGGACAAATCCAGTCTACTCGGAATTGATCAAGCTGGAATTGACTAAGCTATTGGAAGCAAGATTCATATATCCCATCGCATCCAACGAATGGGTATAACCAATTGTAGTTGTTTCAAAAAAAAATAAGAAAATCCGCATTTGCATAGATTATCAGAAGTTGAACGAGCGCACAAAAAAGGATCACTTCCCTTTGCCGTTTACTGATCAAATCTTGGACAGAGTGGCTGGCCATAAATTGTACTCATTTTTGGATGGTTTCAGTGGGTACAGATCCAAATCCATGAAGAGGATCAATCAAAAACTACTTTCTGTAAGACAATAGTTACGCAATATAACACAGGAGCAATAGCAGAGAAGATAACAGATATAGGAGAATCTCAACAATTTTCTACTAGCAGCAAGTACAAAGATGATGGCGTTGTCCACCCGTGCGCTCTCAAGGTAGAGCTTAAATGGTGATCTAGACAACTCTAGATAGGGAGATACAAGGTAGAGGTATGCTGGCTCAACTCAATGTCTTAGGTAGTGCAGAAGTCATGTATATATAGGATCATGGGTGGCCTGCCATGGACGGCTATACATGGGCGGTAGGGCGTGGGCGGCCACCGCCCGCGTAATTGCCATACACGGCTTAGACTGGTTGAACCGACCTAACAAATATAAATGATTTCTGACTCCGACAGGGAATATTCCATGGAATATTCCCTTTACCGTCGCGCCGGGGGCGCTGCCCCCGGACCCCCACCAGGGGGCCCGCTGGCCCCCTGGGACCCCCCAGCCAGGGGGCCCGCTGGCCCCCTTGGACCCCCCAGCCGGGGCTGCTCACCGCTGCCCCGGACCCCACAATTGGGGACCCTGGTAACTCCCTTTCCTTATAATATCTTACATGGTCCAATATGACCTTCATCCAACATTCAAGTTGGGATTCCCATCAATTGGGTAATGCACGCTTGGCTTCTCCTCATAAAGGGGGCCTTACAAAATGTGCATACAATCATGAGGGGTAGACATTGATCATACTCTAACACCCCCCCTCAATGTTTACCGATGATAAATCAAGTAGGTCTCGGTCCTATGCCCATCTGTTGAAGATGCTTGTTGAGCTGCTCTCTTCCAAGTGCTTTAGTGAATATGTCAGCACAATTTGCCTCTGTTGGGCAATATTCTAGCTCCACAATTTCATCTTCAATTAGCTCACGAATGTAATGGTACTGTACTTCTATGTGCTTGGTGCGAGCATGAAATACTGGGTTCTTTGCAATAGCCATACAACTTTGATTATCACACTTGAGTACAATTGGCATATTTGATGGAAAGCCTATATCTGCAAGAATTCTCCTTAACCAGACTGCCTCACAAGAAGCAAAACAAGCTGCTTTGTACTCTGCTTCAGTGGAGGAGAGTGCGAGAGTTGGTTGCTTCCTACTTACCCAAGAAAATATTCCTGAACCAAGTGAGAAACAATATCCAGAAACTGATTTTCTAGAATCACAATCTCCAGCCCAATCTGAATCACAATATCCTTGGAGTGTATCACCTGTGGTATACAAAATACCAAAATCCAAGGTTCCTGCAATGTACCTTAGAATTCGCATTCCAGCATTCCAGTGACTCTCCTTAGGTTTGTTGGAAAACCTGCTTAACACTCCAACAGCATAGCAAATGTCTGGTCTAGTGTTGCACAGAAAAATAAGACTTCCAACGAGCTTCCTATACTTCTTAGCATCTACATCAGGCATGTTATCATCCATAGATAGCTTATGATTTACCTCCATAGGTGTGCTAGTTGGTTTGCAGTCCATCATTCCAAATGCCTTGAGAATTTCTTTGGAATATTTTTGTTGTGAGATGAAAATGCCATCCTTCCTTTGCCATACTTCAATTCCCAGACAAAAATGGAGTAGACCTAAGTCTGTCATTTCAAACTCAGTTCCCAAGCTGATCCGAGTTTGATTGATGAGTTCCTGATGATCTCCTGTAATGATCAAATCATCTACATATACAATGACAACAACTAGCTTGCTATCCCTTTTCGTTACATACAAGTTAGCATCAGAAGTACTTCTTTCAAAACCCATATTTTTGAAAAAATGATCAATTCGTTGGTACCAAGCCCGTGGAGCTTGCTTAAGTCCATACAAAGCTTTCTTCAACCTGCAAACTTTATTTTCTGAATTGGGCACCTCAAAACCTGGTGGTTGAGATACATATACCTCCTCCTTGAGGTGACCATTCAAAAATGCAGATTTGACATCCATCTGGAAAATAGGCCAAGACTTTTGTGCAGCTACTGCAAGTACCGTCCGAATAGTTGTCATGCGTGCTGTTGGTGCAAAAGTTTCTTGAACATCAAATCCTTCAATCTGTGAAAAACCCTGTGCAACTAATCGTGCCTTATACTTTTCTAATGTTCCATCAGCTTTATACTTAGCTTTCCAAATCCATTTAGTACCTATTACCTTCTTCTTTGGCGGCAAGTCGACTAGATCCCATGTATCATTTTTGAGTATACTATCATACTCAGACTGCATTGCCGCTCTCCAATCTGGATCATCAATGGCTTCTTCAATGGTGGTAGGTTCCTTTATCGAACCCATGATATCTGCCATTAGAGCCATGTTAACAATGTGTTCTGAGGCTCTTCTTTGCTCCTCTATTCTCTTTGATCTTCGTAATCCATCCGATGATGATTCTGGTGCATCTACATGTGGATTGTGATCATCAAAGAGCTGTTGTGCCCACTTCGGTAGTGGCTTACGCTGTGCAGCTACAATTGGTTGGCTTTTTATTGAGGAAATTTCTCCATCAGATGTTTCCTCCTCCTCAACTTTAACCTGTCTTTTGATAGGCACAAGGTGAGATATTTCTCCGTTTGATGAGATAGTAGATTTACCTTTATCTTCTACTAAGTGTGGTCGTTCATCAAACACCACATCTCGGCTGACAAAAATCTTCCTTGCCTCAGGATCCCATAACCTGTATGCTTTAGACTCTTCACTATATCCTAGGAAGACACACTTTTTGCTTTTTGAATCCAACTTTGATCTTGTTGAATCAGGAATATGTGCATAACAGAAACAACCAAAAATTCTGAAATGCAAAACTGAAGGCTTTTTACCAGAATATGCTTCTTGAGGAGTCATCCCCTTCAGAGCTTTTGTGTAGCTTCGATTGAGGATGTAGACTGCTGTATTGACTGCTTCTGCCCAGAATGAATCAGGCATGTCTTGAGCCTTTAACATACAACGAGCCATTTCAACTACTGTCCTGTTCCTGCGCTCAACAACGCCATTTTGTTGAGGTGTATGAGCTGTGGTAAGTTGCCTTTTCACACCATGCTCCTTACAGTAATTGTTGAATTCTGTTGACAAGAATTCACCTCCTCTATCTGTTCTAAATTTCTTCAGTTTCCTTCCTGATTCACTTTCTACATACTTATGCCACGCTTTAAATTTTTCAAAAGCATCAGCCTTCTCTCGAATGAAATAAACCCACATCTTTCTACTATAATCGTCGACTAACAGCAAGAAGTAGAAAGATCCTCCTAAAGCAGGTGTAGACATTTTACCGCAGAGATCAGCATGTACCAACTCTAGAGGAGCTTGAGATCGATTGCTGGTCTCTCTTGGAAATGCCTTTCGTTGTTGCTTGCCCATCATACAAGCTTCACAAGGTTCCTGCAACTCTGAAAATGCAGGCAAATGAGCAACCATCCCTGTTCGTTGCATCTCCTTCAAAACTGCAAATCCGAGATGCCCAAATCGTTGGTGCCATAACCTGCTTACATCTTTATCTTCTGTAGCAGTTAAAGCACTTAACTCATACAAGTTATCCCGTCGTGTGCCTTTACCTACAACATTACCTGATGAATCCATGATTTCCGCACCACTCTTATTGAAGTGAACTTCGAGTCCACGATCTGTTATTGCAGAAACTGACAACAAATTTCTTTTGAGTGTAGGTACATAGAGAACATCGGATAACTTTTTCTCAACACCTGGAGAAGTGATAAAAGAGATGGTTCCAGTTCCTTCAGCTGGACACTTGGAGTCGTTTCCCACCACTACATTGATGGATTCCCGCAGAGGCACTAGGGAACTATACCAATCCTTTTTACTAGTCATATGGCGAGAAGCTCCACTGTCTAAAATCCATGGCTCATCAACACGAGCTTGAGCAGATGAACATACCTCTTCAATAGCTACCCAAAGTTCCAGCTCTGTGTTGTTTGCAGACTCTTTGTTCTTCCATGATGATTTTACAGTCCCATTCCGTTCATCAGCTTGCTTCTTTCTGCAATCCTTGATGGCATGGCCTTTCTTTTCACAATAGAAGCAACTTCCTGTGAACTTTTTCTTCTTTGGCTTCTTCTTTGATCCCTCTGAAGAGCCTTTACCTTTTGCATTTGCTGAGAATGCAGCATCAGTTGTACTTTGCCGATTCTTCAGCCGCATCTCTTCTTCTAAAAGCATGGCACAAAACTCTTCAAATGTAAGAGGAGTTGGCCTTACCTGAGTGTTAAGGGCTGTTACTAATCCATCATACTTTGCTGGAAGAACACGTACAGATCTTCGAGCTAGCTCTTCTGGTGTTATAACAACACCAACTGCAGCCAATTGATCTTGAAGATGCTTTATCCGTTTGATAAAATCTTCAGCCTTTTCAGAATCAGAATGCTTTTCATTTGCCAATTGATTTTCTAAATTCTGTATCCTAGTGTGGTTCTTGGTCTCATATTGTCGAGCCAATATGCCCCAAGCCTCATGTGCTTTAGTAGTATGTTGAACTAAAGTAAGCACAGAATCACTTACACTAGTGACAATCGCACATAATGCATCAGCATTCCGCCTCTTCCAAGCTCGTAGAAGATCTGGATCTGGCTGAATCATCAATCTTGAATTTGCTGGATCTTCAACTGGTATAGGCTCTGGATCCAATCCCATCGGTCCCATGACAGTGTCAAGTAATTCATAGGAGTCCAAAATTGCAGAAATTTTGAACTTCCAGAGTGTATAGTTGGTTCCATCCAGCTTCCCTTCAGTGAATGCAGGTGGACGAATTCGAATAGGTGCAGCATTAACATTAGGTGAAGCACCAAGACTAGTGTTCGACGATGAAGCCATCATGTAATCACTCGAATAATCTACTGATATTCTAGTCTGCTAGTAGGCTAAAATAATGATACTTCTCAAGCTATTCGAACCTTACAGCTCTGATACCATGTAAGACAATAGTTACGCAATATAACACAGGAGCAATAGCAGAGAAGATAACAGATATAGGAGAATCTCAACAATTTTCTACTAGCAGCAAGTACAAAGATGATGGCGTTGTCCACCCGTGCGCTCTCAAGGTAGAGCTTAAATGGTGATCTAGACAACTCTAGATAGGGAGATACAAGGTAGAGGTATGCTGGCTCAACTCAATGTCTTAGGTAGTGCAGAAGTCATGTATATATAGGATCATGGGTGGCCTGCCATGGACGGCTATACATGGGCGGTAGGGCGTGGGCGGCCACCGCCCGCGTAATTGCCATACACGGCTTAGACTGGTTGAACCGACCTAACAAATATAAATGATTTCTGACTCCGACAGGGAATATTCCATGGAATATTCCCTTTACCGTCGCGCCGGGGGCGCTGCCCCCGGACCCCCACCAGGGGGCCCGCTGGCCCCCTGGGACCCCCCAGCCAGGGGGCCCGCTGGCCCCCTTGGACCCCCCAGCCGGGGCTGCTCACCGCTGCCCCGGACCCCACAATTGGGGACCCTGGTAACTCCCTTTCCTTATAATATCTTACATGGTCCAATATGACCTTCATCCAACATTCAAGTTGGGATTCCCATCAATTGGGTAATGCACGCTTGGCTTCTCCTCATAAAGGGGGCCTTACAAAATGTGCATACAATCATGAGGGGTAGACATTGATCATACTCTAACACTTTCACCACGGAATGGGGCACATACGCATATCGTGTGATATTGGCCGGGTATTGGTGGCCAACGGTGTTCAAAGACTCTCATACATACTGCAAGAAATGCGAAAAATGCCAAAGAATGGGCAAACCAACATTAGCACATGCTGCTCCTCTTACACCAGTGCTCGCTCTTAAGCCTTTTAAAAAATGGAAAATTGATTTTGTGGTGCCTATTGATCCTCCCTCAAGACGTAGATCCAATAAGTATATCTTGGTCTGCACTGACTATGTTACCAAGTGGGTAGAAGCCAAAGCTCTGAAGACTGACCGAGCTGTTGATGTAGCTAAATTTTTGTATGAACAAATTATCACCCGATTCGGATGCCCGTTGGAGACAGTGAGTGATAGAGGAACACATTTTGTCGACGAATTGATCGAGGAATTAATGGAATTGTATAAGATCAAACATAGGAAAAGCACTCCATATTACCCGAGGGCGATTGGACAAGTGAAGGTTACCAACAAGGTTCTTGAATAGATTCTGACAAAGACAGTAGTTGTGCATAGGCGAGACTGGGATGAGAGACTTTTGGAAGCTTTGTGGGTGTATCGAACATCCTACCGAGTGACGACTAAGAGCACTCCGTTCTCCCTAGTATATGGCGAGGAAGCCATCTTTCCCATCGATAAAGAAGTTCCGACATTAAGAGTGGCCATCGAGGCTAGGCTGGGAGAGGAAGAGTCATTGAAGGAGAGGTACATACAATTGGTCAAGCTAGAAGAAAAGAGACTCATTGCACAACAAAGTCTGGAAGCTATTCAGAGAAGACGTAAGGAGAGGCACGACAAGAATCTCAAGACCTATGCGATTCAAGAAGGGGATTTGGTGCTAGTCTATGATAGCAAATATTATAAATTCCCGGTGAAGTTACAGACAAGATGGGCAGGGCCGTTTAAAGTGGTGGAACTCAACTCCAATGGTTCCATGCAAATTCAAGATTTAGGAGAAGAATGTGCTCCCGTGAAGGTTAACGCGCTTCGAGTCAAACCATATTTCAAGTAGCATTAGGACGGGAGAAGCCAGCCAAGATCCAAGCGGAAGGACGTAGTAGACTCCTTGTACATAGATGTATAGTTATATATATATATATATATATATATATATATATATATATATATATATATATATATATATATATATATATATATATATATATATATATATATATATATATATATATATATATATATATATATATATATATATATGCGCATATGTAAGCTATGATTTTTGTTGTCATGAATATTATCTCTTGCTAGCTCAAGGATTTTGGACTTCTAATTATTTTTATGTTGCGCAGAGACTATTAGAAGCTAAGTAACAAAATGGCTGATCAAATAACTCAAATCTATTTGTACGAGCTGGGGATATATTTCTCGGACCAGACATTCACCCGCATGGACATAGAGGTCGACGACTTTGAGACCGAACATGATGTGGAGCAAGCGCACTGGCTGGTATGCTTCATAAACTACGGTTTGGATGTTATATTTCATATTGAGTGGTTTGAAACATACCTGATCCGACATGTAGGATGGGTGGGGGAATCAATATTACTATTTCGACCCTTCGAGGGAAATGCGTAACGAAGAGAACGATATCACTTGGGCTTGGGCAGATGTGTTAACGATAGGAAGTGATGATGGAGCTCCTAAAGTTGAGCCTGACTCGCCCTAGGGAAGTTGTCGGGATACGAGTACGAGGTGAGGCTATATGAGACATCCCAGAGACCCACATTCTAGATCATCTAAAGATAGGTATATAAGGGACCAAGGCATAGCCGGTTGTAGTTACCTAGTGAAAAGTCAAATCGATGAATACATATGTAGTGTCTGTAATTGAGAGAATGGAGTGAAGAGGTGGTTGATCTGTCAAAGGTTGGAGTGTGTATGTTGCATGTCTGTGTGGGAAAAGTGGGGAAAATCCCTTTCTTCCTCTCCCTAATTCTCAGGACTGGGGCAAATTAATTAACTATAAAAAAAAAAGAAAAGAAAAGAAAAAAAACATTGTGTTGTTGTGATCGTACCAACGCGCTATGGTGGGCTAGTAGGTGGGTGGATTTATCCTAGCCGGGTGGTTAGGAACACGAGCCGCAGCTAGCTTCGCCATAGGCTTGGGATGAGTTGAATGCATTTAGAGTATGCACAATAGGGCCACACTACACGTTCTCACATTTGGCACACAATTTCTTTGAACTAATTAGTGGTTCACATTACGTTCAACGAAAATATGATTTCACTTGTACTATAGTAATGTAGGACTTCTACTAATGATTGCTTTGGCTATAACCAACCATTTCAAATCTCTTTTCAATAAAAAGAAAAATAAAAATATATATATCTTCAGGTACCATGATGCACTCACCTATGTGAAGGGGACATGTCTAAAAGGCAAACAACAAGTGCTTGAGCACTATGGAACAAAAGATGCTTTCCTAATTTCTCATATTAATTATGTATTGCAATTCAAGTACACATGGCTTGTGAGGATTCTAAAGCAACCCAACAAATGGAGGTAGACAAATTCCCCTTGGAGTGTGCGGTCAAAGAAAAAGGTCACTGGTTTTGGGATGACCAGTGAGCTGGTGACCACCTCTTCTTAATTACCATAAGAATCGTGGACCGCAACCATCGATTCCCCATGATGATTCAAGACTTAAAATTCCTTCATGAATTGCCCTGAATAATGGACACATGGACCAAGGTTGGAATGGAGGCTTATTTAAAGTTTCCCACCTATAAACCAGACTTTCAAGCTGCACTCAATTCATGAATACATTGCATCTTATAGTTGACAAACCCTTAGTACTAATGGCTAGACTTGTGGATTTATAAGGAAACTAGCAAACCATTTGCTTCACCCATGAACTCATTAAAGTAACATTGGGATGGATTAAAGAAGGTATTACTAATCTCAAGGATGAAAGTCATGAAGAAAAAAAGCAAAATTTTTTGGATATTAATCAAAAGGATATCAAGAAAGAAGTGCACCTGGTGCATAGACATTTTTTCTTCGGGAGCATGCACACATATATAGCACCTCAAAAGATAGTAGTTCGACTAATTTCCCATGCAGTCAAAAAAATTGGCAATGAGATCAACTTAACCCCTTATATAAAGGAACAATTACTTGAAGCAAAGAAGTGATGGGAAGAGTCTCACACTCTTGAGGAGGTGGAGATTTGGTGAAGGAGAGGCTACTCTCTGGGAGCAAGAAGTCTTCTACAAGGTGGTGGTAACTATCTTTTGTGAGTTAACCTTGTTGTTGATTTACAATTTTGTTACAATATTTTGTGAGAACAAGGTTAGCTTCGTTGCTTCGTTTACTTCACACACACTTAGATTATTTAGACATAATCTAAATTTTGTATCATCATCTTCTTGGATATTCTTCCATTAGTGAGTGCACCACTTTATATGGTTGAGTAGTACTCCCATGTTGTAATTTGGACATCTATTTTTAGTGAGTAAGCATCCAGCTTACGTTACCTATCCTTGTCTCAAGATCTTTCTTTCTATCTCTGACTTATCATCTTCTCAATTCTGTGTATGCTCAAAAGGTTTTAGTTTGGACCGATCCCCCAAATTCCAACACTTGGTATCAGAGCATAATTGACATACACACTTAGTTAAGATGAGTGAGATTAGAATTGAGATTAAAGACAAGTTGGATGGATCTTCTAATTATCCCATGTGGAGTTTCATGACGATGAATATTTTAGTGACAAAGGATTTATGGAGTATCGTCAATGGATCCTTAACAAGACCAAGACGAGAAGTTGAAGAAGGGGATACAACAACTTCAAGAGGTGCTGGAATCACAATTGCAGAACCAACTGAAGAAGAGGTAACCACTTCTATATCCAGGGTCACTACTAGGTCTTTACCTAGAGTTCCTCCTACTGAAGATCAGGCAAGATGTGATGCTAAAGATGCTTTAGCACTCTCATTCATAGCGATGAGTGTCAAAAAGCATATTCTACCACATATCAAATCTTGCAAAAGTTCTAGTCAAGCTTGGTTGAAGCTTGAGAATCTTTTTCAGAGCAGAAATCCTGCTAGGAAAGCTCACTTGAGAAGACAACTAGCAAATACAAGGATGAAGGCTAGTGAGTCAATTCAAACCCACATTATGAGACTCGTTGACTTGAGAGATCAACTTCTAAATGTAGGAGTTGCGATATCTGATGAAGAAATGGTAAATATGCTGATTAATTCACTTCCTATTTCATATCGGTCTTTCATAACCACTCTTACCCTTACCACAAGAGATAGAGAGGTTACATTTGAAGAGCTAGAGTTCTTGTTACTTCAAGATGAAGATCAATTGAAGGGAATGGAAGAGAATGAAGAAGCACTTTCATCTTCATCAAAGGGTAAAAAGAAGAAGAAGGATAAGAAGGAAAACAATCCAAGAAGGAAAGTAGGTCCCTCTCACCTTCTACTTCAGATTCTGTATCTACGACATCTAAAGAGAAGTCTTCTAAGAAGAAGGAAGTAATATGTTTTTACTGTAAGAAACTTGGACATTTTAAGTCAGCATGTTATAAAAGGATTGCAGCAGAAAAGAAAAAGGCATCAGGTAATGTTGTAGAAGATGATAAAAAAGGGAAATCTCAAGGTGATTCTTATGCTTGTATCACCATTGAGGAAGTAGCTCTTGATCAGGCAGCTTTACAAGTTCTTTCAACAAGTCCTTGGATATTTGACTCAGGTGCTACAAAGCATATGACAGGTTGCAAAGATGTTTTTCCTTCTCTTTTCCTACTCTTCAGGTAGAAGAGTTCCTATTGCAGATGGCAATGATCTGGATGTTGTGGGAATAGGTACAGTAATCCTAAAGTCAAGAGAAGGTCGTAATTTTCAGATTTCAGATGTTCTATACGTACCTAAAATGAAGAAGAAACTGCTATCTATATCTTCATTTTTAGATAATGGTTTTAAAGTTATATTTGAGAGAGATCTTTGTAAGATCTTATCACACAAAGACGATAAGTGTATTTTACAAGGTGAGCATAAAGGAGGGATCTTTGTTTTGTCAAAAATCAGTCAGGCATATGCAGTCAAATCTTCGTCACCGATGGAAGATATGAAGCTATGGCATAAAAGATTTGGACATATTAGTTTTGGAGCTCTCAAAATTATCAAAGATAGAGGTATGGTTGAGATTTTACCCTCATTCAAGCTACCAGATGATTAAAATATATGTGAAGGTTGTCTTGAAGTTAAGATGCATAAACTACCTTTCAAGAAACATGGTCATATTACAGCTACCAGGAAATTGCAGATTATTCATTTAGATGTGAATGGACCTATGACAACAGAATCTATTCAGGGTTTTAGGTATTTTGTTCTATTTTCTGATGATTTTACGAGATATTCATGGATGTATGGTCTTGAAGTCAGAAGTCTTTCCTATGTTCAAGAAGTTTGTAGCTATGGTTGAAAATGAAATTCAGGAAACTATCCAGATTCTCAGAAGTGATAGAGGTGGAGAATACTTGTCAAAGGAGTTCTAGACATTTCTTGATGAGAAAGGTATTACTCGACACCTTATAGTAGAAAACCTAATGTGAGTTACTTTAGAGTGTTTGGATCACTTTCTTATGTACATATTGAGAAAAAGGATTGAGGCAAACTAGATGTAAAGGCAAAGAAAGCTGTTTTTATTGGATATCCTATTGAGAGTAAAGGATACATGTTTTATGTTCCAGAGACAGGTGAAGTTATTCTTTCACATAATGCTTATATTGATGAAAATAAGGTTTATGATAAAGAAGTAGAAATTCCAGAGTTCATTAGTGAAAATGACTGTGTATTTTTTAGAAAGATTCTGGATGTACATGTTCAGCCATATCAGGAGGGAGTTAAAATTCCTAGGATTCAAGAAAAAGTTGAAGAAAGAGGAATTTCACAACCTTCTACATATTCAGTTCCACAAGAGACTTTGGTTCCAGAAATGGAAGAAGTTAAAGTTCCAAAAAGTCCTAGTACCTTGGCAGGACAAGTTCTAGAACTTGTGGAAGCTGAAAGTTCAGAAAGAGTTTCACCACTATTTAAGGATACACCTACTTGGTTATATCAGACTTCGAAAGATAGTGGTATAAAGACTTTTACAGGAAGAACAAGAAGTCAGACTAGACAACAACAATAAAAAGATCATGTAAGTTTTACTGAAGACTTTGAGATTCATGATATTTTGGCACTTATGACTGTTGAAGATGAACCTGCATGTGTTAAAGATGCACTTAACATTCCTATTTGGAGAAAAGCTATGCAAGAAGAGATTGATTCTATTCATAAGAATCAAACTTGGCAGCTATGTGAGTTACCAAAGGGAAAGAAGGCTATAGGTGTAAAATGGATCTTCAAAATCAAAAGGAAAGCAGATGGTACTATTGATAGATACAAGGCCAGGTTGGTTGTCAAAGGATATTCACAACAAGAAGGTATTGATTATGATGAAACATTTGCTCCTACGTCTAGGATGACTGTTATTAGGTCAATACTTGCTCTAGTAGCACATTTTGGTTGGCGTATATATCAACTTGACATTAAGACTGCTTTTCTAAATGGTGATTTACACGAGGATGTGTATATTCAGTAGCCAGAAGGTTTTGAAGAGACAGATAAAGAACACTTAGTGTGTAAGCTTATAAAAGCTTTGTATGGTTTAAAACAGACACCTAAAGATACATACATATCTTTTATCCATTGGTTTCCATAACTCAAATGCAGCTCCGACTCTTTATGTTAAAGCTGAAACAGGTATGATGTTTATAGCAATCATTTATGTGGATGATATTATATTCACAGGTCCCAAAGATACAGATTTGCAGATGTTCAAAGAAGAATTGAAGCAAACATAAGATGTGAATGATTTAGGCATTTTACATTATTATCTTGGGATTCAGATTCTGTTTCGAGATGAGTGTATCTATATGACACAACAGAAGTACACTAAGAAACTTTTGGAGAGGTTTTAGATGAGTAATTCTAAACCTATGCAAACACCTATGGATTAGAACATGTCTTTACAAATGGTAGCAGATGCAGAGCCATTTGATGCTACTCTATATAGTCAAGCAGTTGGTTGCTTGATATATCTTTGTAATACACGTCGTGATATATAGTTTGCAGTTTCTCAAGTATCAAGGTTCATGCAGAATCTGATAGTGTTACATTGGAAAGCAATAAAGCAGATCTTTCGATATTTGAAGGGAACTTCAAATTTTGCTATGGTATTTTTGAAATCTACACATTTGTTACTAAAAGGATTTTCAAATTTTGATTGAGCAGGTAATAGAGACACAAGAAGAAGAACTAGTGGATTTTGTTGTTATCTTGGAGATTGTCTTATCTCATGGCTTTCGAAGAGACAACCCACTATTGCCACTTCATCGTGTGAAGGTGAATATCATGCATCATTCACAGCTACTCTAGAGACAGTATGGTTGCAGAACATTTTCACTTATCTTGATGTGAGAGTACATGAACCCATTCAGATATTTATAGATAGCCAGAGTGCTATAGCAAAGAATCTAGTGCATCATGCAAGGACAAAGCATATAGAGGTACACTACCACTATATTCGAGAACAGATAGCTAAGAAGCACATTGAGCTGGTTTATGCTCCTTCTAGTGAAAATGTTGCAGATATATTTACCAAGGCATTGACTAGAGATAGTCATGAGAAGATATATTTACCAAGGCATTGACTAGAGATAGTCATGAGAAGATTTGCAGGTTACTAAAGCTTGTACCAATATGACATTGAAGGAGGGATTGTTGGATTCAATGCCATATGGTCCAAGAATGACTATAGAGTATAGACTTTTCAACTGCTCTCAAAGAAACTGAAGTGGACACGTTTTGTATATATTTTTATAGATTTCCTACTAGAAAACTATGCGGGCAGCATGGCTACAAGAAAGCACTCTCAAATTGCCCACTCGGATTCAAAACCTACGGACGACAGCAAACACGAAATTCCTTTTTGAAAATCTATTCGAATTAAAACATGTTTCTCTATTGATGAGCGATCACGTAGCGAAGAAGCTTTATGGTTTATCATAGCTTTATTAGTGCTTTTCATTATGCTTTTTGGATAGGCCTACAATACTATATAACAAAGAGCTAAGCTGATTGTTAGATCACTCACTCAAGCAATCTCAAGGAGATCAAGGAGGAAGAGTCTCACACTCTTGAGGAGGTGGAGATTTGGTGAAGGAGAGGCTACTCTCTTGGAGCAAGAAGTCTTCTACAAGGTGGTGATAACTATCTTTTGTGAGTTAATCTTGTGGTTTATTTACAATTTTGTTACACTATTTCGTGAGAATAAGGTTAGCTTCATTGCTTCGTTTACTTCACACACACTTAGATTATTTGGACATAATCTAAATTTTGTATCATCATCTTCTTGGATATTCTTCCATTAGTGAGTGGGCCACTTTATATGGTTGAGTAGTACTCCCATGTTGTAATTTGGACATCTATTTTTAGTGAGTAAGCATCCAACTTATGTTACCTATCCTTGTCTGAAGATCTTTCTTTCTATCTCTCACTTATCATCTTGTCAATTAAGTTGTGTATGCTCAAAAGGTTTTAGTTTGGAACGATCCTAGGGCCCCAAATTCCAATAGAAGCACAAACTTTTATCCACCAGAAGGAAGAAGCTCGGCAGGAAACTGAGACAAGGATCAAAGAGCTTGTCATACTGATTCAGGTCATAGGAGAGCCATCTTCATTGGATGTGCATCATGAAGGGAGCAGTTCCAAGGCGGTCCCAGGGGGAAGCCACATATTCAATCAGAAATCAGGCAACCCTTCAATGAAACGATGCATGTTCATAAAGGAAAGGTCAGGCTCCTATCATATAAAAAACATGGCTCAACATGGACATGGCACAACTAAAACTGATAGTCAAAGATATGATCCAAGGTGCCATGGACACCCAACAACCACTAGTGGAAGTAGATAGAGAATACAAGCAAGCACATAGAGAAAAAAAACCAATTCAAAACACAAAGCAAAGATCTATCAAGATGAACTTGAAAACATGAAAATAGAATTAGTAGTAACCACTAGAGAAATTAACACATTAAATATGGAGAAAGCTACTTTAAAGACGCAAGTTGATGAATTGAAAGACAACCATGAGAATCTACATAAAGAGAATACAGATCTCAAAATGAAGTATGATCAATACGAAGCCAAAAAGACATGCCTATCAAATAGAAGCAAGATTCTGGAAACACAAATCAAAGTGTATATCAAAGATGCAGATGCATTAAGGAAAAGAAATAAAGATTAAATGACATCATTGATCCTTAATCAACCATCAAATGTCCAGGAGTGTGATACTCATGAGATATAGAGTCTCAAAGAGAAATTAAAAAGCATGACAAATCAGTTGAAGGTAGAACAAGTATCACATGCTCAAATAGAAGAAACGCGTGCAAGGGAATCAACATAATTGAAAAGGAAATGGAATAAAGCAATCCAAAAATACACAGAACAGTGCAAACATGAAGTTGAACAACTCAAAGAAGTATGTGAACATAAAACAGAACTAACCAAAGAGATCAACAAAGTAAAGAGGCAAATTGAAGAAAAAGAGCAATTGATCACCAAATTACAAGCTCAATTACTGAAGATTTAGAAGGATAAAGTGGTCGAACATACAAAAACAGGGACATCAGTAGTGCAAGGCACAATTTGGACTACTGAGGAGACTAAGGTATATCCTCTTTCTCCCCCCATGGTTCAATCGCCTATAAGAAATCAGCAATAGGTAGACATTGATGACATTCCAATGCCTTACATTGCAAAGTTAGATAAGAAACAACGGGCACTATTGGTGCCTTGTTTGACACAAAATTTTTAAGATGAGTTGTACACATAATGAAAGAAGAAAAAATAAAGAGAAAAGATCTCAAAAGAATAATGAAGCCTTTTAGCATACCTTATGGCATCATGAAAGAACAAACATGCAAATATGTTAAGAAAATGACCAAAAAGAATTTAGACCAAGACATGAACTTCACAACTACAAGGTTCACTTATACTCAAGCGAAATTTGAAGCAACCAATTCTGTATGGAGGAGAATGTTTGTGGAGAAAAATCGTACATTGCAAGTGCATTGGCAAGAGGCACTATACTTTTTACAAGTTAATTCATCTTTTTGCCTCGTGCCAAGGCATCACCCATGGCCAAATTTTTTTGAGGATCATGAGAATGGTAAAATCAATAAGCGGTGGCTGAATTTTCCATTACTACTGAGCCTGCCACATAATGGCCTACCAATCGAAGAATATATGTTTAGAACAATCAAGTTTCGGATCTCACGACATGCATATGTCTTGGACTTTGAGGTCTATGGAAGCACATGAAAAACACAAGGAGGAAGAAGAAGCTTGGAGCACAACACACAATACTGAATGTATTACTAAGAGAATGTACAAAGATAAGTAACCTGTTATGGTTATAGGCATATATATAAGACGGGGGATAAAACCTCCTAAAGAGGGGAAAAATTTCCCCGATGGTCTTAGTATGTTCACACACATCACTACCAAAATATATCAACAAATCCCCCTAGGAGTGTGTAGTGAACAAGGAGATGGCACTCATGTATAAGGAAGTGCCAAGCTATGTGGTATCAATCCACAAAAGGAATTACGCCTAAATCTTTACAGAAAGCTTCAAACTTCTCCCTAGGTAGAGCCTTTATAAAAAGGTCTGCAACATTATCACGTATGGGCACATATGCCAAACTAATCTCTCCAACGGAGAATCTCTCCCTGACATAATGATAGTTCACCTCAATGTGCTTAGTGGGAGCATGGAACATAGGGTTGCTCACAACTGCCAATGCACTCTAAGTGTAAAGATTGTGATGGGAGAAGATTGACCAACACCCAAATCAGCCATAAGGCATCTGAGCCACACACACTCAACAATCACTCTAAAAGCTACCCTATACTTTGCGTCACAACTACAAGTGGCCATAGTAGGCTGATTCTTATTCAACCAAGATATGCATGAAGTTGTGGACACATGAGTGTCAGAGCAACTAACCTAGTAGGAGTAAAAAAAAGCATGTAAATTTGGTGGTAGTGATCCCCCTTGGGATAAAACAATCCAAGTACCTGAGTACCACTCAGGTAGTGAAAGATGCTCCTAACTATCTGCCAATGCTTGAGACTTGGGCAATGCATAAACCTGCTCAATGGTGAGACAACAGATTGAATATTTGAGTGAGTAATGCATAAGTAAATCAAGCATCCAACAAACTAATGATAGATAACAACATCAAATGCATCTCCAACATCATGAAGACTCAACAATAAACTTGTTTCCATAGGAGTTCCAATAGGTTTGCAATCTTCAAGGCCAAAATGCGCCAATAATGTGTCAATATATTTTGTTTGACACAAAGGTATTTTGCCATCAACTTGCATAAATTGAATGCCCAAATAATGATGCAAATGCCCCAAATCTAAAATCTCAAATGAGGCATGCAAATCAGCTATATGCTTCTCATTAAGACTAGTGAGCAACATTTCATCAACATAGACAATAATGATTAGAAGCAAAGCATGTGTTGTTTGCTTCAAATCATATAATGCCCAACCTTCATGTTTTGTTTGTTTTCATGACCTTTCTGCACAAAACCATGGGGCTAAAAAACATACACTTCTTCATGCAAGTCACCATTCATAAATGAAGTTTTAATCTCAAACTAATGTAGGTTCCAACCATGATGAGCTCCAAGTGCACAGATGCTACAAATAGTAGTCATTCGGCATGTGGGAGCAAAGTTCTCATCAAAATCAATGCCTCCTTCTTGAGCATAAACTTTTGCAATAAGCCTAGCCTTATACCTGTCGATTGTTCCATCAGGCGTACCCTTCAACTTGTTTACCCACTTAGTCCAATGGCCTTCTTGTTGGGGGGTGGGGGTAAGTCACATAAAGACCAAGTACCATTTTTCATAATAGCAACATATTTTGATTGCATATAACCATCCATTTTTTTGAATTTTTTGCTTCATCAAACAAAATAGGCTCATTCTCATCACAAAGAATAGAGGCAGCTATACAATAGCAATTTGAAGCAAAAGAAGCACTATGGGAGCTTGAATGAGTACGATACAATAGAGGTGAATCTAATTTGCTATCTTGCAAA
Organism: Ceratopteris richardii; assembly: GCA_020310875.1. Lineage (NCBI taxonomy): Eukaryota > Viridiplantae > Streptophyta > Polypodiopsida > Polypodiales > Pteridaceae > Ceratopteris > Ceratopteris richardii. The sequence goes on along the minus strand of CM035419.1, from coordinate 155,881,794 downwards.
GTTTTCACCATCCATTTAGGCATGGTTTTTGCCTTCTCTATACTAGACCTCTCATCAACAAGTGCATCATGTAAATCAGCATCAGAAATAGAATTATCTTCATCATCATGTGGAACCTACGGAGGCTGAGAAATCACCTCATTTGGACCAGCACTAGACTGTCCACCTATAAAAAGAGGCAACAAAGTGTCATATACATCTTTGTAGCTAATTGATGTCTCCTTAGTACATGAAAAAAACCAGAACTCTACCCACAAAGATACATTTCACTACTTTATCATACAATTTCTTGCATTGTTGTTTAAACATTAATGCATATGCTAGACAACCAAAGATACACAGGTAAGCAAAAGATGGCTTACAACCATGCCAAGCCTAATATGGAGTGATAGACTACAATGCTTTAATGGTACACCTATTAAGTACATATGTTGCACACATAAGAGCCTCAAGCTGGAACCTATGTGGTAAAGCATGAATCTTGACCATAAACCTTGCCATCTCCATGAGTGACCTATTCTTCCTTTCTCCAACTCCATTCTATTGTGGTGTATATGGCAATGTACACTGATGTTTTATCCCATGTTGTCACAAAGAAGCATAATTGGGTAGATCAACTCCAACTATTGGCTCCAATTGATGGAGCATGTAGAGTGCTTCAAGCATAGTCACATAAATAATGTTTACGCTTGGCTGGGCATACTCTAGCACTTGGAAGAAGAAAATTAGCAATACAGTCATTATTTACATCAACTTCACATGGTAAGAGGATAGCCAAGTTGGGTTGCACAAGGGTAAATGGAATATCACTCATCTTTGAATATTCATTCATATTCAATGAAATAAAAGCCCAATATCATTCACAACATGAAATTACTCTAGAAATTAATGTTTACAAGATGTTTCTTTCAATGAAGTATGCAAATTCATCTATCAAAAGCATCAATCAATTAGAAACAAATCTTTATTGTGTTGTGTAGCGATATAGCCATGCAATTGATAGACATTAGCACAAGATGGTCTCCATGATGAGCATCAAGTAGAAAAAACATTGTCAAATCTATTGTTGAGCATGATCAGAATCGATGTAGGTATGTCATATGTCAGAAGAATGTTGTGGCCTACACATAAGTCCATGGTTGAATGTCAGCACTCTGCATATATGTTTGAACAATGTTAAAACCTCTCAAAGCTTGTCAGATTCCATTGTCATGGGTCTTCGCAAAAGGTGTTGAATGAAAGTAGATTATAGAGTATAGCATTGTTGTTTTGAGAATAGTATGGTCGTCATGCAATAGAGTGGTGAAGTCACTAGACATTGATCTTGCATGATTTTCAAGGAGGAATTAAACTCGTCACATGTACGGAAATGAAGTGTTACTAGAGTGAATTCCGAGGAATTGTAGAGCATAGTGTGATAGAGCATATGTTGGACGATAAGAGCATCAAAACAGTGATGTAATCAGATAAATCACAGAGTGTAGTCAGAATCGGGCATTGTCAGATATGGCAGAGCATCGTCCTTACGAGAATGGTGAAAATTGGGTGTAAGAACTCAAAGTGTTGTCATCATGGGCATGGTCAAGTGTCAGAACTCATAACATTGTCCTCATGGGCGGTCAGAATTAGGTTGCAAAACTCAGAGCATGGGCATCAAAGAACTTTTGAAGTGGGATAAAAACTCCAAGGCTAATATAAGTAGAACTTCATCCCTTTATAATCATTAAACTCTAATATTACAGTTTCTCCCAAGTTTTCTACCATCAAAACCTCTCTATTATTAACCTCAAAGATCTATTTTTATCGAGTGCTTAAAAAAAACACCGCTAAATTGATTGGTTTGCTTCAAAATAGCCATCATCCATCAAGGGTTAACAAATTCATGTTTGTCCTTTACCAAATGATTGAGGTGTTTGTTAAAGATATATCACTTCATCATAAGAGTATACAAGAGGAAGCCACAGCGAAAGAATGCATCAATTTTTGTCTGTATAACATAATTTATTTTTGAAAGAAGAAATTCTCCTCATAAAAACTATGTCCTCTAAATATATATTGTATTTTGCATGTGATAACTTTCTATATTGTCAGTTTACGAGAAGGATTTTTGTTTTAATGGGAAAGGCTTCACCCCTTATTCCAAGCTTAGGATCTAGATGCATGTAGAATCAAGAACTAAGATCTCATTTTGATATGTATTTATGCATAAACATGCATTAATTTATAAAAATAAGTCCATCGTCCTACTTGAGCTTTAAATTTGATTTGTTCTATCCAATCTTAACTGTATTTGTAAAACTTCAAACGAAAGGTCAAGTAAGTGCATGCCTACTTGATTCAAATAGTTGAACATAAAATTTGAAACTATTGTAACCAATATTTTAAGTGTGGTAAAATGAATGCAAAGTTTTAGTGCAATGAAAATGCAAATATATACAGACAAAAAAGAAGAAATACCATGTGATTGATCTGATTCATCTTCAATCATATCATCTTGATCTTCATTATCTTCATTAGTCGATGATTCTATCAATATTATTGGATTTTCGTACATTTCATCATCTCTTTTTTTAAAAGGGCTTCACTCATTTTCCTACAAAAGGTACTTTGAACATAGTGTTATCTAACTCCATTAAGACATAAGTGTAATTTTCATTTACTTTCTTTATAACATAAGGACCAAACTAGCGTTTCATCAATTTCTTTATTGCTTCATATTGTGAGTCAAATGAACTATAAAAAACCAAAAGCCAATCACCTTCTTCAATCTTCTTAGGCTATAGTTGATGTCATTTATTGAAGTAGATCTTGTTCTTTATTCTTGATCCTTTTAGTCTTTCTTTTGCTTCCTCCAATTGCTCTTGTCCTTTCTCCAATTGCTGCATTCTTACACATAACAATTTCTCTCTTGACATGTTAGTAGTCCAAGATAAAGAAAACCATGATAACACATTTGTTTCAATTGGAAATATGGGTTTTTGTGCATACATTAGTTCCATAGGCATATAACTAGTTGTTCGTGTACAAGTCATATGATCAAACCATAAAGCAAACCGTAAATATTTTGCAAATCTACAACTTTATAAATTTAATCTAAAACTTCCTATGCATCAAGCTCTCCATAATCATCTACAACTTTCTCTACATGACCAAATCTACAAAACACATCATCTAGCAAGAATTTACATACATTTCCCATAGATTTGGTGCATAATGCTCTATCTTCTACATGATTAGTGAGATCCTCCCTAGCAAGTACAATTTAACACATCTTGTTAACTCCTAATGGCATAGTCCCTAAGTCAACAAACCTTTTATAGTGTAGGCTGTTGATATGTTTTAAGTAGTGATGTGAATGAACACTCTAGTACCACCAGGACACTTTTTCCCTCTCTAGGAGGTTTTTTCCCTAGGCTTGTATATACACATATTGCCCTAGCTAGCTACTTATCTTTGTACATTCTAGTGGTAATACATTCAGTATTGTGTGTTGTGCTCCAAGCTTCTTCTTCTTCCTTGTGCTGTTTGCATGCTTTTACAGATGTCTAACTTCAACAATTGGTATTAGAGCAGGTCAGTGCTTCATCTAGGGCGTTGTCAACACCTCTCCGGTTGCAGTCTCAAAATCCCATGAAATTTGGTGAGCATACTCAGAGTGTTGCAGAGGCCTCTACATCAAAAATAGAGTATGCTAATCTTGTGCAGGATGAAGAATGGATGTTTACTAATGTTTGTAGTTTTGACCCATCTTCTCATGAGCAGTGCATGTCTGCAATAGACTCAAATGTTTGGTACTTTGATAGTGGGGTGACCAAACATATTACCTTGCAACACAATTTTTTCTCTTCACTGAAGTTTGCCCCTATAGGGAATACTGTCACATGCACCAACAAATCCTCTTATCCTGTCATCGGATTTGGTAAGATCATTCTGATTACTATTGATGGTGGTCCTTTCACTTTCTGAGATTCTTTATTTGTACCAAGGATGAAGAAAAATATGTTATCAATTTTTGCATTAGCCAAGATTAGCTTGGTTGTGAAATTTGTTGATGACAAATGTACAGTTCATGATCTGTCAAATGGTGACATGATTATTGCTTCTGGCATTTTATGTTGTGGGTTGTAATCATAGACTATGAAAGATCTCTGAATGATTCGGCATGTGTAGTACATGATTCTCAGGCTATGTCAAATGCAAAGCTTTGGCATGCATGCTTTGGTCATCTAAATTTTGCTAGTTTGCTATGCCTACAAAAATATGATATGGTATCCTCTTTGCCCAAACTCAAGGCACCAAGAAAACATGTATGTGAAGGCTGTATTTTGGGCAAAATGCAGCATTCCACTTTTCAAAAAGATGGTTCAGTTTGGGCTATGTAGAAATTGTAGCTTGTACATAGTGATGTCTATGGTCATATGCAGACAACTTCTTTTGGAAACTATCTTTACTTCATGACTTTCATTGATGATTTTTCTAGGAACGCATGGGTATATCCACTCAAAGGAATGTCCCAAGTGTTTATGTGCTTCAAATAGTTTTTGGTTTTGGTTAAAAATCTATTAGCATGTAAAATGGGCACCCTCTATTTTGATCGAGGGGGGGAATATATGTCTTTTGACTTTAATGCATTTCTAGTTGAACATAGGATAAAACATCAATGTACAGTGCCGTATACACCTCAACAAAATGGAGTTGTTAAATGGAAGAACAGGTCACTCATGGAGATGGCGAGGTGTATGGTCAAGAGTCAGGCTTTACCACATAGTTTCTGGCTTGAGGTTGTCATGTGTGCACCATATGTAGTTAACAGGTGTCCCACTAAAGCACTACAGTCTATCACTCCATATGAGTCTTAGCATGGTCACAAGCCATCTGTTTCTCATCTATGTGTTGTTTGACAGATGCATTAATGCCTAAAAAACATTGAAAGAAATTGGATCATAAAGCACTAACATGTATTTTTGTTGGGTATAGTTCTGAAAACAAAGGCTATCATCTGTATCATCCATAGACTAAATGCATTTTGGTTAGCTGTGATGTTGTTTTTGTGGAAGATGCTATTCAGCCTTTACTTTCATGTACGAAGGAGACATCTGTTAGCTCCAAAGACATGTATGATACTTTGCTAACTCTTTTTATAGGTGGACAGTGTAGTGCTGGTCCTAATGAGGCAACTTCTCAGCCATTGCAAGTTTCATGTGATGATGTAGATCATTCCATTTCTGATGTAGATGTGCATGATGCACTTGTTGATGAGTGACCTGATATTGAGGAGAAAAAGACTAGGCCAAAATGGCTACTGTAGACTTTGTGTGACAACAAATTAGATGCACCTTTGTCATACCGTACTCGTTTAGGCTCTCATAGTGCCTCTTTTGCATCAGAATGCTATGTTATGACTGCATCTAGTCTCTATGATGAGAATGACCCTGTTTCATTTGATGAAGCACAAAATTCAAAAAATTGGATGGCTGCTATGCAATCTAAATATGATGCTATAATGAAGAATGGTACCTGGTCTTTATGTGACTTGCCTCCTATAAAGAAAGCCACTGGCACTAAGTGGGTTTACAAGCTGAAGCGTAAGCCTGATGGAATAGTTGGCAGGTATAAAGCTAGGCTTGTTGCAAAAAGTTATACGCAAGAAAGAGGCATTGATTTTGATGAGACCTTTGCACCTACATGTCGTATGACTACTATTCGTAGCATCTGTGCACTTGCAGCCCATCATGGTTGGAATGTACATCTTTTGGACATTAAGACTACATTTTTGAATGGTGACTTGCAAGAAGAAGTGTATGTTTTTCAGCCCCATGGCTTTGTGTAGAAAGGGCATGAAAACCACATGTGCAGGTTAAAGAAGGCATTATATGGTTTAAAGCAAGAACCTCATGCTTGGTATGAAAAGATATATGCCTATCTGATTGCACATGGTTTTGAGAACAATCCAAATGAAAGCACCTCATATGTTAAGCATACTAATGATGTGCTAATGATGTGCTTTTTGAATGACTCATTTGAGATGTCTGTTTTGGGGCATTTTTATCATTATTTGGGCATTAAGTTTATGCAAGTTGATGGCGGAATGGATTTGTGTCAAGCGAAATATATTGACACATTATTGTAGCGTTTTGGCCTTTAAGATTATAAATCTATTGCCACCTCCATGGAGATAGGTTTATGATTGAGTCTTTATGATCCTGGAGATACATTTGATGATGTTCTCTATTAGCAGGCAGTTGGATGCTTGATTTACTAATGCACTACTCGGCAAGATATTTAGTTTGTTGTCTCACAGATGAGCAGGCTTATGTATTGCCCAAGATTCACAGACAGTTAAGAACATCTTTTGCTACTTGAGTGGTACCCGACTACTTGGGTTGTTTTATCCCAAGGGGGGATCACTACTGCTAGATTTGCATGCTTTTCCTGACTCTGACTACTATGGCCACTTCTAGTTGTGAGGTTGAGTATAGGGCAGCTTTCATAGTGATTGTTGAGTGTGTGTGACTCAGATGCCTTATGGCTGATTTGGGTGTTGGTCAGTCTTCTACCACCACCATCTTCACTAACGGTCAGAGCGCATTGGCAATTGGGAGGAACCCTATGTTCCATGCTCGCACTAAGCACATTGAGGTGCATTATCATTATGTGAGGAAGAGGTTCTCCGCTGGGGAGATTAGCTTGGCATTTGTGTCCACGCAGGAGAACATTGTAGCACTTTTCACGGAGGGCCTGCCTAGGGAGAAGTTTGAAGCTTTCTGCAAACATTTGGGCTTAGTTTCTTTGGTGGATTGATTCCACATAGCTTGGCACTTCCTTATACATGAATGCCAATTCCTTGTTCACCACATCACTCCCAGAGGGATTTGTTGATATATTTAGATAGTGATGTGTGTGAACACTCTAGGACCACCGGGGCACTTTTTTCCCTCTTTAGGAATTTTTGTTCCCCCCGCTTGTATATATGCCTATTGCCCTAATGGGATACTTATCTTTGTACATTCTAGTGGTAATGCATTCAACATTGTGTGTTGTGCTCAAAGCTTCTTCTTCCTTGTGCTGTTCATGTGCTTCTGAAGACATCTAACGCCAAGATATGCTAGATGGATATGTCAGTAGTAATCCATCATGATGTTTTGCAGATGATGCACTTGACATTGTTTAGAGGATGCAACATAAGACAAAATATGTACATACATCCATTGCCATCAATATCTTTCCTTTAATTTCTCATATATACCCACAAACCCCATATGGTGTGCCCACAAAGAGTCATGTAGATCCTTTATTACACTTTTTTTGTAACTGCTTCATCCCAACTACATGAAGAGGAAACTTTATCTTTCCTCGAGCATGTCTCCATATCAGGCCATCATGTAGGAAAAAAGTAAAGGCATGCTTCTGTATATCTCTAAAGTGTCTTGAAGTCCAAGAAGTTCGTGTTACCTTATTATTAAGATAATATCCAATATCAAGCACAAAAGAATTCATGCACAAAAGATTTAACTTCATAAGCAAGAAATTTATTTACAACAATTTGATCAAATTTATCTTCATCATAACATGCTCTAGATATCATATCTACAATATCATTTTTTTCCCTGAAATATGAACAAATTTTGGATTTATAAATTTATTGTATGCAATCCATCATAGCATAGCTATGTCTGGAGTTGAATAGTTCACAATCATACCAAGGAGGGGTAAACAAGCAGTTTCCACAATTACATTAGCACCAATAAAATAGTTTTGATCACACTTGCGAGCAGAAACTACTCCCCAAAGTTCCCTTTTTATTTGTGGGTATTTACATTGGCATTCTTATAAGATTTTTGTCCCAAATTGTATAGCATATCTATTCCTTTTTAATCCTCTTGTCCAACTACCCATCCAATACCAATCGGACTAGTATCAATTTGGTTTTCCATTTGAATAAGCTATGATTTTCACTGTTGGTGCCTTCATCAAAAGTTCCTTTAATTATTTTAATACCCTTAGTATGTTTATCAGGCCACACAAAGTTTTTATGTTTTTGTATAAACCCATATAATTCATCTGCCACGTGAGAAAGGTGAGGAATCCAAATGGCATAAAAGACACATGCTCCAAAAGACTATCTCACTTCACTCACATATTTACAAATGTTTGCCATTTTATTAATTGCATCAATTTTAGGAGAATAAGTTTTTTAGCCATAAAAACCACACTGATGTCCAACGATGAATACCTCATTTACTCCAAAAGATGATTTTTCAATTGAAAAAGTTAAGCCTACATCAATAGACCGTTGCAAAGTATTTTCATAATCAATAATATGGTCTTTAACAAACTTTTGACATCCATCATCATCATCCAAGGTAAGGTCTTTTTCGTTTTCCAAACAACCCTTAATGGTAATGTTATCAATAAAGGGCATAGCAATGTGTGGAATAAAATCATCTAAGACCAAATTCAATGTGTTCATGATGTGAGCAACTAAGTTGGTCACACCTTGAGGTAATGTTCTCATTCTAACCAAACCAAGCGATGTTTTCATAGTGGTTATATCTCTACTTTCTATTGCCAATTGGAATTGTTCATAGCTAGAATAGAGATCACCCATTGAATAAATAACATGGCCTACAAATGCTTTTGCAAATTCATCAACAATTGTTCACGGACATTTCTGATGGTTAGTTTATTGACAGGTTGAAGATCTTGGATAAACCAAAGTTCTCCATTCTTCTTTGGTATACTGAACCAACGGTGGAAATATGGGGCAGATGAGGACTCAAGAATATGCATAGTTATCTTTTTCTTTGAGAAATCACATCAATTCAAGAAGATGAGCTCTAGGTATAGGAATAGGGTGCAAATTCCAAGGGATGTGAGGGATAGTGAAAATGCTCATGGGAGTGATAATCCTTGGATTTGCACAACTGATCTCATGAGGCTCTAAAGTGAAAGCTTTTCCATGTTTTTGTATGATCTTTAGAAAATGGTCTTTTTTCGTAGAGAGAAGAAGCTCACTTGAATCTATTTTGGCTACTTTTAGTGTTTCCTTAGTAAATTCATGGCCAATTCTTGATGGATCTTGAAGAATTGGGTCATGAATTACTTTTATAATGATCTCATCACTAAATTTAGGAAGTGGTTGTGCTACTTGCTTCACTTTCTTTCCTATAGTTTTGTATTTTGTATTTGTGTTTGGCTCAAATCCATCAAAATAATGATGCTCATTAAACCACTTTTGTAAAATTGCACACATTTCCAAAGATGGTATTAGCAAAAGTTTTTCTAAGGCGTGTTTTTCCTTCAAGAATTTTTCTATTTCATCTATGACATCAGCCTACGAGACATATTCAAATAATCCACATATTGTTTCATTGTTTGCAATCAAACCATCAATTTTTAGTTGATTTTCATGTTCTCTAAGTTTTTTGTTTATTTTTGTTTCTAAGAACTGAGAATGTACAAAAGAAATTTTACCAAAAGAAAATTGTTCAGGGACAAAATATTCAAAATGTAAGAAATCAAGGACATAGGTACCACTATTACCCCATGTAATAGTGGCAATCACTCAAAATCGTGATCAAAGTGCATGAGAGGATACTTTCTCAAAATATGAAGATTCCTAGGATGATAAATATAGATAGTCATGAACTGAACTGAGTTCAACCCATCACGTGAACGAATTATTGAAAAGGCACTACCATCATCTAAGACTTTCTTCAACATTTGCTCAGTCAATTTCCCTTTACAAGAAGCATTGTACACATTTTTCAAAAATTGATGGTCATTTTCATCAATATCCAATTTATAAGAGTAAGAATTTTGGCTTGTAGAAGCTTCATAGAACTTCAAACCTCTTTTCCCAAAGTTTTTTCCTAAAGGATGTTTTGTGGTAAAATCGTAAAGTTTTCTATCAATTTCCAAAACTAAATTTCCCTCTTTTGGCTCTCAAAGAGATGTACATGTCCAATAAGGGTGGTCCAATTCTTCACACCATATACATCTTCTAGATTGGTTAAAGGTCTTTTTAATTGGTTCTTGTGGTTCTTGAGTTCTAGGTTTTACTTCTTGTCCTTGCGTAGTTTTTAAGAGCACAATTTTAGTGAGCATAGTTTCAATGTTTTAGCAAGAGAATCTACCTTAAATTCTAATTAAAAAATTTTAGGATCATCCCTAGTTTGGTTTTTATGCTTTACTTCAAGCCTAGGCAACTCTTTTTTTGATGATCCATCCCTAGCACTTATGCACTTCAAATACCTTTCTTTTTGTTGTGCTAGGTGATGAACCTCTGACTTTACTATCTCCTAATCAACTGTTAACACATTGGGCTGTATCTACATCTTCAAATCATGGGACTCCTTTCGTTCGGACTCCTCAAGCATATCTAAGAAGATTTGTAGCTTATTAGGTTCTAAGGCCGTCCTATCTGTTTGAGGTAATTGATTGAATTCAACTTCACATTTGGTCAGACATTGTGTGATATGCATGTCATTTAGAAGATTCTATCCATTTTAAAACTATTTCTGTACTAGAACACTTCGGTGTCTTGGGACACATAAGTGTCCTACTTTTACACCAAATTTATTTATTTTTCTTGAAGACACCCTTGAGGCTTTGATGGCATATTCACTTGGATTTGATAGCCCACATCATGTACTTTTAGAGAAAAATATAATCTTTAACATTTTACAACTTCATATGGGTTCTTAAATGAAGAAGAAAATGAGAATTTCTAAAAAGTCAACTCTTAGCATAACAAAAAAAATTACTCAATTCAAACATTTTGGCAAATTTGACATGTTTTAGGAAATCTCAAGCTATTGATGGATTTTGGCAATGTAAATCAAGTGTTTGGGGATCTCTAGAGAGGTTTTAACACTTCCAAAAGTGATAAACATGGACTCAAGACTTATCTCCTCTAGATCTTATTGCAACCTTTTAAGAATGGCTCACTATAATTTTTGTGTAAGTGATATTGTAGAGAATTGGCAAGTTATCAATGGAAAACCTTCATGCTAATTAAATGCACATTTTGTTCAAAGTTAGAAGGCCTCTGCTTTGAACTAGTAGCCATTGCATTTGGTGTTGACTTTCGTGTTGAATTAGCAAAACACATATTTCAATGTTCATGAAAAGAAGATAGTTTCAAAGGTAGAGTATAAATTTATGACGAAAAATAGTAAATATTTCAATGCTCTTCTAAGTATTAAACATTCCAAAATATGTTTTGATGCCACGTGTCTTCCTTAATCTCATCAAATAATATGTGATCGACAATGGTGATTAAGATAAGAATGAAACAAATAGGCATACAAATTTAATTTGACAAAAAGAAGATGGCATCCATGATGGAAATGATGAAATGTTTTCAAATGATCTTATCATTTTAGGATATCTAAGATTATGTCAAAAAAATTTCAGTATTCTTTTGAGTATGAGTGGATGTGTGCAAGGGATTGTGTGTCTATGCATATAACAACCACCAAAAAATTATTTTTACTAAATATGTTAAAACTATATTTTCTTTTGATCCTATGTGTACATGACTCTTGTTTCTTGGTAGGAACTAGTTTTTTTTCTTGGATATCAAGTTAAATGTTTATAATTTGGCATTATTTCGATTGGATGTTAATGTTTATATGTGGATATATTGGTTGGTGTCTACACATATATCTACTTTGTTTGGTGTACATAGATATGAAAAACTTGGTTGATTTTCACATATTGGTAGTTCCCTTATTTTTGCACCTTGTTTGATGTCTGATTGTCTTGGTTTATGTGAAGAAATTGGATCTCTTCCATAAATGTACATTCTTTGTTATGTGTCCAAAAATTATTCATGATTGTATCTCTAGAATTTAGTTGATGCCCACACAGCAGAAGGTTCTTGGTTGTGTCCAAAGATGTGAAAATTTTGATGGATGTCCATAAATTATTTAGCCTTATATGTGTAAGCCTTGTTTTGTTATATCACATATTTTCTTTTGGTTACTTGAACGTGTACACCTTAGATGATGTCCATAAATTCTTTTGAGTCATATATGTAAGATTTAGTTTTTTTTTTTGTGACTAGAGTCATGGAAGTTGATTTTACATGTGTATAACTTTGTTGTTGTCTTCATACCTTGTTTGATTTTTGGCATATTTTGTACACCTCTATGGATTCCCATAAGTTTGTTTGAATCATGTTTAGAACTAGTTGCTGTTTTTGGTGTACAACATCAAAATAATTGATTTTATTTGATTTGAAATGATTTTTCTAAGCACGTTCGAGGTTCATACTATGTGCTCTATGTTTTATGGAATGTGTATAATTTTTTCTTTTGTATAATGGTTTTTTTCCTTTTGATAAAAATACTTTTGATTAGGAATTTTCATCGTGTTCACTACCATAGCATCTTGAGAGGCTATTAACATGAACACAAAACACAATTTACTATACGTTCTAATTTTGAATGAACCTTTGAATTATAGTTAATATGTGTGTCAAAGGATTTTTTCAAATTCTCTTTGTACAAGGTGTATGACTTTTTGGAAAATTGTCAAAAACGGACACTTAAGTGTCCTATTTTGGTACCAAACTAGTGTTAAAAATGTTGCCCTGATATTTTTACTATAGTCTTCATATGCAAATTCAATTAACAGTTGTGTTTTGAAATTTTCCCATGTTAAATCTCCATTAATCTTAATCAAATAGGTTCTTGTGTAAAGCCATTAGAAATTTGCAGGAATATATTTATTTTACTATCAACAGCTAACCCATATTGGTCTACAAGTTAATCAAAATAGCAATAATATGAAGTTACATTTAATCCATGAAATTCCCCCTATCTGTTTTGATGAAATCAATAATGTCCTAGATTTGTTGTTCTTCAAAGTTGGATCCCATACGGTTTAACTCAGAAAAAATAGAGAGAAGAGAGATATAACTGTGTAGTTCTCGCAAAGTCCCTTCTATTTCCTTTTCTTGTGAGATATCCATTTTTGTGATGTTGAATTCACGTATGCAGATGTGTAAGATCAAGTGAGAAAATTTCAAACATCAACTTAAAGTAGGTATAGCTGATTTGACTCGCTGACAAAGCTCCAAGTATGTGCATGCATAATCATTAATACATTTTTGTGTTTGTCAAAAGCCTAAATACAAGAAAATATAAGAGTATGCTGTGTGTGCAAACATAGCCGCTTCTTTTTGTCAATGGAAAGCGTGGGAAGCGAGGAGGTTAAGCCGATTGCAAATCTCCATGGAGATGCTTAGGTCAAATCAAACAGCCCTCAATACCAAAGAGCTTATGAAAAATTCCCGTCCAACATTCATGCCTAAGGACAAAGAGCTACCACCTTATCTTCACAAATCGTATGAATGTATATGAAATATGAGAAAGGATATCACCTGAGTCACCATGCCATGGATTTTCATGTCGGTTTCAATTTGTCATGAAGAGGCTGAGTCGGGCGGATCAACTCCAACTGTCGATTCCAATTGATGGTGCATGCAGGTTACTTCAAGCTGAGTCAGGTGAATCATGTTTACACTTGGTTGGGCATACTCTAGCACTCAAAAGAACATTAGCAATAAATTCTTTATTTACATCAACTTCACATGATAAGAGGATAGCCAAGTTGGGTTGCACAAGGGTAAATGGAATATTAGTCATCTTTGAGTATTCAATATTCATTCATATTGAATCAGATAAAAGCCTAATATCATTCAAAGCATGGAATTACTCTAGAAATCAATGTTTACAAGACATTTCTTTCAATGAAGTATGCAAATTCATATGCCAAAAACATCAATGAATTACAAACAAATCTTCATTGCTTTAGTATAGCATTGTCGATAGATCACTTCATCAGAATAGTATACAAGAGGAAGCGTGAGTTTTTATCTGTATACCGCAATTTTTTTTTTGAAAGAAAGAAATTCTCCTCATAAAAACTCTATCCTCTTGAATATATATTCTATTTTGTATTTGATAAATTTTGTAAGGATGAAACAATCTTATTGGGAAATACACATTTATGAAGTGTTTTGATTCATACTTTCTTCTTTCAAACAAATAGTAATGTCCATTACCTGTGCAATTAATCTCAAGTGATGCACAAAAACAAGGATGAAAATAGTGTTCAAAGTTTCCCTTCTTCAATAAAGGGTTAATGTTCTAATGGTGATGCTGAGGTAAGATCATCTGAGTTCTTCCAAACCTTCACTTCATGATCTACCAGACCCTCACATCTCACCACCAATGGATTTGTTACGTCGACCTTTGGATGATAGCTTACGACAGTCAAAAATCAAATGCATGTAAACCATATCTAGAATTTTGAAAAGCTCTTAACCATGTCAAAAACTTTTTATAATGATGATCCAAACTTATTATCACAAAGATGAATATTGCTTTTTGCATGAGCGAGGTTCAATGGTCTTCATCTTTTTCACGTGAATGAGTCCTTTATCGTTCATTTTCTTTCCAAGTAAAGAGATCAAATCTCTCTCACAATGTCCATCCAAAAATGGATTAAAATAAGAATATGTATATATTCGCCCCCTCGATCAAAATGGAGGGTGCCCATTTTACATGCAAATTTTCAAGCAAAACCAAAATTTTTTTGAAGCACATAAGCACTTTGGACTTTTCTTTCAATGTATGTACCCATGCATGCCTAGAAAAATCATCAATGAAAGTCACGAACTAAAGGTAGTTCCCAAAAGAAGGTGTTTGCATAGGATCACAAACATCACTATGAACAAGTTGCAATTTCTAAGTAGATCATACTCAACCATCTTTTGGGAAGGAGGAACACTACATTTATACAGCCTTCACAGACATGTTTATGAGGTGTCTCAGGTTTTAGTAGAGATGACACCATTTTAGATTTCTGTAGGTGCAGCAAACTAGCAAAATTGAGATGATCAAAGCGTGTATGCCAAAGGTTTTCATCTAACATAGCTTGAGAATCTTGAACTACACATGCTGAATCATTCACACATTTTGCATAATTTATGAGCTTATATAGCCCACGACATAAAATGCCAGAAGCAATAATGATGTTGCCATTCAACAAATCATGACATTGATAAATTTCACAACCAAGCTGATCTTGGCTAATGTTGAAACTAATAACATATTTTTCTTGATCCTTGGTACAAATAATGTTGGTGTAAGAGAATCCAAGCCCACATACTTGGATAACTAGCATAACACTTATAGGACTCTATATGATCAATCTCTTGTAAAAGTTCTTCACATTTACCATTGTAAAAGTGATCTACAACCACATGGAGTTAGGAAGCTTTTAATCACAATTCATTTGGTAGTTGATTGATGAGAGAATATATCCTATACTTTAGGATTCACTTTTAGGTAGACATTTTGAATTTGAATTCAAACATTGGCTCCAAACTCAACTATAAAAAGAGGATGACATAACCCATGTGGTATCTCGACTCCATGAGATCATTGTGAAGGGTATCTATTGTGAATTGAGAGCTCATCTCATAGCGCATTCACCTCCCACACATTGAGCAATATATGATTGCCAATGACATTGTATTTGTATAGGATTTAATATATACATTATTGTTGTATTCTCATTTCACTTCATTGCTATGACTACATCAGAATAGTGACCTTCAAAGAGCTTGTTCTCAGTGTATGATTGATCATTTTTCATGATTTAAAGCATGGTAGATTCAGCATACTTCCTACTATATGATACAAATTTTGTAGTATCATTGCCTCTCTGAATCGTGAGATATTAACACATCTTTACTCTCTGGTATATTGTGTGATGCATCCCAAAAATATCGGGAAGGTCCTCTTAATTGCTAAACATCATTCTCAATGTGTAGTCCATTTTTTATGAAATCAATCATGATTGGTAGCTATCTAAGTTAATTGAAGTTTCCTAGAAGGAATTAAGCTAACTGTTGCTATGCTTAGAGCACTATTCAAAACATTGAGCAGGTGTAGAGACAATAATAACAAGTTTTTAGTCTTGGATCATCTTCGTGCCTATATATTTTGATCCATTGATTAGTGGATCATATTCTAAACATCATATATGATTATTTATGATCATTAGCCAGCTAAAGAGGCCCACTCTACTCTCTAACAATCATTCTTGGTAGGTGTGAAGCACAATCAAGCAACACCACTTCTGAAGACTATCCACCATCTCCTCCAACAGTGGTATCAGAGCAACAACAAGCAAGATGGGAGATGGATTTCCATCCTTCATTGACAAATTGGACATAAGCAACAACTCAGCATGGTCACTTAGGATGCAAGCCTACCTTCAAGGGATAAGTCTATATGGATACATCTTAGTAGATGAAGAGATGCCAACATTCAGGAGCAAGCATCAACCCACAAGGGAAGAACAAACAAGGTTGACCACATGGTGTGCAAAGGATGCTCTTGCTAGGTCTTATCTACTAGAAATCAATACCTTATATCTTATTTCCTCACATTAGGAATTGGAAGACCTCCCAAGAGACTTGGGAAGTACTCTCATCATATTTCTCATCAAATACAAGAGCTAAGAAAAATAAGTTATGGATGGAGTTTACAAATCTAAAGAAGAAACAAAAGAAAGGAGTGGCTGATTATGTAACCAAGATGAAAGATGTGGCTGACTAGCTTGCAAGCATTGAGAAGATATAGAAGAAGAACACATAGTAAGGTAGATCATTAATGGCATCAAAGCTGATGATAAGTGGGAGTCATTCACGAGAGCAATGGAGCTCTACATGGATATGCAAGTACCTGACCTCAACACCTTGATGAGACAACTCTTCACCCATGAGACAAAGCTAAAAAAAGATGGTGACAATTCTAGAGGTAATCAATCTTCTACCCTTTATAGAGATAAGAATAAAATTAAAGATAAAGGTGAACTCAAGAAGAATGAAGATGAGGATAGTACGTCTCAAGCTAATTACACAAGTAGAGGAAGAGGTGTTAGACAAAGGGGCAGAGGAGGAAAGCAATGCAGGGGGAGATCCTACAACAATCCACCTTGCAACATTTGTGGTCTTACCAACCACACCACAGAAGAATGCTTCAAGAACACAAAGAATGAAAGGGGAAGAGGCTTCAATAGAGGTAGCTATGGACAATCTAGAGGCAGATACAACAATGGAGGAAGCAACTATAATCACAACTACAATCAAAGCTACAACAACAACAATTATCAAGGAGGTTTCAGAGGAATAAGAGATTATAACAACTACACAGAAGACCAAGAGGATTCTCTACTCATCATGAACATGACATCCAAGCAAGGTAAAGATGATGATCATCTTTTCTACATTGATTTAGGTTGTTCCAACCATGTAGATGGAAATGTAGCTTTATTATCTAATCTTGAAGAACCCAAAGGGAATCATGAAGTACATACAGGTGATGACACTTAATACTCATTCAAGCAAATTGGAAATGTCAAGACATCTGATTGTAACATGAACCTCTTGAGCAAAGTTTTGTATGTACCAACTATAACCAAAAATCTAATTAGTGTTGGACAGATTGTTGAGAAAGGTTTATAGGTCAGATTCACTAAGCATGGAGCATATGTGGAAGACCCTCAACAAGGCTTCAGAAGGATTGCTAAAGGTGAGAAATCTGGTAGATTATTTACATTTGAGAGTGAAGACACCAGGAACATGGCACTCTTTAATTACAAGGATAAAGCCCTATCTGAGGTTGAGATATGGCACAAAAGGCTAGGACACATAGGAGAAAGAACACTAAAACAAATATGCAGGGATCAGAGTGTGCTTGAGATTCCCAATGTGACCAAGCAACACATGATATACAAATATGGAGCATGTCAATTTGGTAAAGCTCACAAGCAACCATTCAACAAAAAGGGGTACATGCATGAAGACTACTTGGAACTTGTACATATTGATGTGTGGGGCCCTAGCAAAAGTCCATCAATCTCAGATTCAAGGTACTATGTTTCATTTATAGATGATTACAGTAGATGGACAATCCTTTATTTCATGAAGCGTAAGGATGAGGTATTTACATGCTTCAAAAAGTACTGGGTACTAGTTGAGAACCAAATAGGTAGAAGCTTGAAGAGGATCAGATTTGATGGAGGTGGTGAGTATTTTTCACATGAATTTGATTCATTTTTACAGTACAAAGGCATAAAGAGGGAAGTAACCACAATGTATACTCCTAAATTGAATGGAGGAGGAGAGAGAAGGAATAGGTTAATAGTTGAAGCTGCTAGGACAATGTTGAATGAGAAGCTACCTAATTATCTATGGGCAGAGGCTGTTTCCACAACCAAGGTTGTTTCCACAACCACTTACATGGTTAATAGGCTCCCATCCAAGTGCTTGGATGGAGTGACACCCTATGAAGCATGGAATGGCAGAAGCCCCTCTTTGGACCACTGCAAGATATTTGGGTGCATTGCTTATGCACACATTCCCTCATAGATTAGAGGGAAGCTTGACCCTAAAGCTGAAAAATGTATATTCATTGGGTATGAACAAAACTAGAAGGGCTATAGGCTATAGAAGCCCACTAACAAAGCATTTATAGTTAGTAGGGATGCAGTGTTTGGTGAAAATAACTCATGGTTTGAAGATGATTACAGAAAGATCAGGTTACCTTATGATTTGGAAAATGACTTTCAAACTCTCACTCAAGAAGAGCAACAATTACCAGAAGATATCAATTCAGAGGATGAAGAGGAGATTGACTTCAAGGCTCGGAAGTCAAGAGGCAAGGCCAAATTCAAGCAATTAGAAGACATACCAAAGTCCTCCAATCAAGCACTCAGGAGATCTCAAAGGGAGAGTAAAAGGCCCATAAGGTATGGCTATGATACATCATTAGTCACCAAGCATTCTGTGTATATCACTAAAGACTCTATGACAAAAGAACCTTCTTCATTTGAAGAAACTAGTAAGAGGAAAGATGGAGAGAAGCCATGCAAGAAGAAGTAGAAGCATTTCAGGAAAACCATACTTGGGACTTGGTTCCCAAGAAGCCAAGCATGAAGGTAATAGGATCCATATGGATATATAAAATAAAAAAGAACTCAGATTGTTCTATAAAGAGGTACAAGGCAAGACTAGTGGCAAAAGGGTTTGCTCAAACCCATGGAGTGGACTATGAAGAAACTTTTTCACTTGTTGCAAAGATGCCAACAATTAGGGTTTTGGTAAGCATTGCTGCTTCTAAGATCTGGAATCTATATCAATTAGATGTAAAGAATGCATTCTTAAATGGATGGATATCAGAAGAAGTTTACATGGCACAACCACCACGATTTGAAGATTAAGATAAATCAGGTTTGGTATGCAAGCTAAGGAAGGCACTCTATGGCCTAAAGCAAGCTCCTAGAGCTTGGAACCATAGGCTTGTTACTTATTTGCAGGATCAAAATTTTGTGGCTAGAAAGGCAGACTCTTCTTTATTTATAAAGAAGAATAACTCAGAAGTTATCTATTTATGTGTCTATGTGGATCACATTATCATTACAGGGAATGATGCTAATGGAATCAAGCAGCTTAAGGCTCAACTAATGGAAGAATCTAAAATCAATGATCTTGGTTTGTTAACATACTTTCTTGGCTTAGAGCTTGTGTACATATATTCTGGTATACTTATTACTCAGAGAAAGTATATACATGATATGTTGATAAAGTTCAAGATGGAGAATAGAAAAATTGTAGGTACACCCATGGAACTCAACCATAAGCTTGGTTCTCATGAAGGCGAACTTCTTGAGGATGTTACAGGTTACCAAAAGCTTGTAGAGAGCCTCAACTATGCAACCCTAACAAGAGTAGACATTGCTTATGGAGTAAGTACATTGAGTCAGTTTATACATGCACCAAGGGAGCCTCATAGTGGAAGCTGCTAAAAGAGTGCTTAAGTATCTAAAGGGTACCATGAATGAAGGGTTGTTTTATCCCTTCACTTCTGACTTAGACATAAAGATGTACTCTGATGCAGATTGGGCTGGTTCAAAGGATGATAGGAGGAGCACCTCAAGGTACCTATCTTCTGCAAGTTCAAAGCTTATATCATGGTCATCTAAGAAGCAGCCAACTGTGGCCTTATTATCTACAGAAGCAAAATATAGAGGTTTGACAAATGCAACTCAAGAAGTTGTGTGGCTCAAGCAATTCTATGCAGATTTGGGATTGCACTCTTATACTCTAATAATCTTTGGATACAACACTAGTTCACTTCATTTGGCTGCGAATCTTATATATCATGCAAGGACTAAGAACATTGAAGTGCACTATCATTATGTAAGGGAGAAAGGCTTAGCAAGGATATTCAACTATCCTATTTATAAACTCATTTACAATGTGCAAATAAACTCACAAAATCTTTGGATAGAACCAAGATGAACAGATTCGAATTGATGATTGTTTTGTAGGAAATCAAGGAAGAATGAAGACCAAGCATGTTAGGCTTGAGGGGGAGCTGTTGGTGTAAGAGAATCCAAGCCCACATACTTGGATAACTAGCATAAACTTATAGGACTCTATATGATCAACTTGTTGTAAAAGTTCTTCACATTTACCATTGTAAAAGTGATCTAGAACCATGTGGCGTAAGGAAGCTTTGAATAAGAATTCATTTGGTAGTTGATTGATGAGAGAATATATCCTACAATTTAGGATTCACTTTTATGTAGACATTTTGAATTTGAATTCAAACATTGGATCCAAACTCAACTATAAAAAGAGGATGGCATGACCCGCATGGTATCTTGACTCCATGAGATCATTGTGAAGGGGATCTATTGTGAATTCAGAGCTCATCTCATAGCTCATTCACCTCTCACACATTGAGCAATGTATGATTGCCAATGACATTGTATTTGTATAAGATTTAATATATACATTATCATTGCATTTTCATTTCACTTCTCTACTATGACTACATCAGAACAGTGACTTTCTAAGAGCTTGTTCTCAGTCTATGATTCATCACTTGTCATGATTTAAAGCATGGTAGATTCACATACTGCCTTGTATATGACTACAAAGTCTCACTATCATTGCTTTTTTAAATCGTGAGATACTACCACATCTTTACTCTCTAGTCTATTGTCTGATGCACGCACCTCAAAAATGTCGGGAAGGACCTGTGAATTGATAAACATCATTCTCAATGTGTAGTCCATCATTTTTTATGAAATCACTCATGATTGGTAGCTATCTAAGCGAATTAAAGTTTCCTAGAAGGAATTAAGCTAATTGCTATTGTGGTGAGAGCACTATTCAAAACATTGAGCAGGTGTAGATACAAGAATAACAAATTTTTAGTCTTGCATCATCTTCCTACCTATCTGTTTTGATCCATTGATTAGTGGATCATATTCCAAACATCGTATATGATTATTTATGATCACTATCTAGCTAAAGAGGCCCACTCTACTCTCCAGCAAACATTCTTGGTAGTTCTGAAGCAAGATCAAGCAACACCACTTCATCTCTGAAGTCTATCCACCATCTCCTCCAACAAATAAAGCATCCAACAATCCAGAAGAAATACCATCAACAATAGTGAAAATGATCTTACCGACTCCCATGACAAGATAACAAGAGTTTTTGATGCATGTGATAGTATTCCGTGTAGGGGTATGCTTAAGTGAAGTGAAGAAACTGCATCGTGAGGTAATATGCTTGGTTGCACCATTATCAAAGTACCAAACATCTAAGTCTATTGCAAACATACACTACTAATGAGAAGATGGGTCATAACTACAAATAGTAGTAAACGCCCATTCTTCATTTTGCACAAGATTTGTAGACTCTAATTTGGGTGTAGAGACCTCGACAACAACAACCATTCCAATCTCTTTTTTCTTTGCCTATTTTGGAGCCACATTTGGAAAAGTATTTATGACATGATTATTTCTTTTATAGTATTTGCAAAAAAATTTTGTTTTCTTGTTTTCTTCTCATCTTTTTCATCCTTCTTTGATTATGTAGAATTAGTAGATTTTTGCTTACTAGGAGGTGAGATCCATTTACCTTCGCCCTTTTGATTTATCAAGAAATCTTGATCTGCAACATGCATAATGGACCTATTCTGCCTAGATTGATCTTCTTGCAATAGAACAGAGACTCTCCTCAAATGTTAAGGCATTTGGACTACCTTTCATCATCGAACAAAGAGTAAAAGCAAAACTCTAGTATGAATCTAGAAGAACATTCAAAACAGTCTACACAAGTGAGATGTCTGGAAAGACTTCATCAGCAAAAATCAATTACTCCTTCAAATCTTTGATTTTTGTGTAAAAAGTATCCATGGAATCTCATTCATTGATGTGCTCACTCTCCACTTTTTTCAAAGGTAAGCAACACGAGCCTCATTCCTTGCCTAATATAATTTGGTAAGTGTATCCCAAGTATCCTTTGTTGTTTTGCAAGAGTGAATATAAGGAATAATAGCACATTTGAAAGATAAAGCTATCAATGTATGTTTTTTAGCATCTCTACCATCCCAATGACATTTCTCTACAGTAGGTACAGGAGGAACCGTAGCACAAATAGGAACTTGAAGAACATCATCTTACACACAATCCACATCAGCTTTCGTAACTATATTTGCATATATAGCAAAATGTTTTTCAACAACCTACACAATATTCCATAGTCCTTTTGCGACCAATACATGATGCATCATATATACCCATAATGGGTACTTGGTACCATCCAACTTTTCCTCATTGGCCAACACACAAAATATATCACTACTTTCAACCATGGCCACTGAATAAAATACCGTGATGCAAAAAAATGAGTGCATCTCAAAATTTCAACAGAACTACCCTATCGATTTCTGCTATACTTGTAGCAGACTTTGAAGAGCTTTTATTGGCAAACCAAAACTTGTATATATGTTTGGCACAAAAAAGACAAAAATCCCTACACAAGCATTGTGATAGTGTGTTTGGAGGTTGAAATGAGCTCAGATCATGATTTGGACTATGATCAAAGCGGTGTCATGTTGGTGCAAGACAATCAAAAATTGGTGATAAGGACAAAGATTTGAAGTCAAAGAATGAAGCAAAGATCGACATATGAGGCTTAAAGATGAGTACATGATCAAATGATGAAGACTTTTATATACATGTACATCAAACTTGTAATTAGTTTACTTATACCTTGTAATGGTTATGCGTTTGTACATATATGCCTATATATACAAGTAGAAAGTCGGGACATAAGTGAGGGATGATGAGTGACAAGTTTTAGAAGTCATTAGATACTTTGAAAGTAAGAAGAACTTGATGTATCACTCAGATGTAAGATTTTTGTGTATAGAAGAAAGTTGCACCTCGATCGTTTGCTTACTGCTCCTTCTTTTTTTATCCTATTGAGTAATGCTTTTGTACAAGTCTTTATCTATAGTTGAGTGACCTCTGTAAAAGTCTTGAGAGTTTAATAATAATCAAGCTGAGAGAATTTTGAGTAGGAACATTTACATGTGTAAATGGATGAAGTGAAGATAGAAACAGGTGCAATCTCAGTGGTCAATGTTTTGATCAGATCTCCCTCCATAGTGTAAATTTTTGAGCATCTAAGCACTCATTATTTAAGTTGAAAGATAAGATACTTGTAGCTAAAAGCATTTGAATGAAAGGGGTCTACTTTGGGAGAACCATGCATTAGAACTTGCAGGTGTCAAAGTCGACTACACAAAAGAGTAGTTTCAGACATAGGTACATTTTTTGAATCAAATATCAATATCTGCTGAATATTTTGGAAATATTTGACTTAGAACAGGTGCAAAAAATATAGGAGACAAGTTGTACAAATCTTCATTGAAAACTTTGCTCATTTGATTAGTCAATGAGTGAATGAAGTGGAGCAGACTTCTGAATAATTACTTTTTTCAGAGTTAGTGCAAAGTTTGATAATTTGGCATTGGTCTTCCAAAATTGGTTGAGGTTTTGAGCTTTTCTTGATATAGAGGTGCTCTAAAATAAAGGATAACATGTCCTTTTGGAGATTAACACTCTCAATCAGTGGTATCAAAGCAGAAGTTATCAAAATTGAAGAAAGAAGGAACCTAACTATTGCAGCTATATAGAAATCAACTTTTGAAGATTCAAAAGTGTGAAAGTTTGAAGTCAAATCTAGAGAAGGAGGCTCGAAGCTTTCAAGAAGATTCTTTGCAGATAGAGAAATTGGATAGAGAAAACTATCTTGCTTGGTCAATGAGGATGGAAGCTCATCTCATGAGCAAAGATCTGATAGGATGCATCACATGTGAAGACAAAAAACCAGAATTTAGGGATTCTAGTGTTCCAACTAGGGAAGAGCTTTCAGAATTGAAGACATGGATGAATCAATGGATGCTCAAGTAAGGAGCATTATCTACATGGGAGTCAAGGCTTACTTGCTATCTCATATTTGAGGACTTGAAAGTGCAAGTGACATATGGAATGCTTTAGAGGAGCATTTCCAAAACACTACAAAGTCAAGGAAGGCATCTTTATGGGTAGAGTTCACCACATTCAAAAAGAAAGCTTCTCAATCTATTTCTGATTATGTAGCAAGGATGAAGGACATTGCAGATGCATTAGGAGTAGTTGATGAAGATATTGAAGAGGATAAATTGGTAAGAAAAATTCCCATAGGTTTGAGAAAAGATGAGAAGTGGACGCCATTCATTCTATCCAGTGAATTGTCACTAGATCATTTCACTCTTGATTTGAATCAATTGCTAAGGACAAGAAGAACATTAACAAAGACAAGCAACAACTGAATGAAGATGAAAGCACTACTAGCCAAGCTAACTTCCTAAGAGGAAGAGGAGGTGGAAAAAGAAGAGGAAGACGCAGAAGGAATAAAGATGGTGTCAAAGCTTGTTGGATTTAGGGTAAGACTAGTCACTTAGCTCATGAATATTCGCATAATAATCAGAATGGTGGAGGATATAATCAGAACTTTCATTCAAGAGGAAGAGGTAATAGAAATCAGAGAGGTAATTTCAGAGGTAGAGTTAGTAGAGGTTACTTTGGAAGAAACGTAGGTAGAGGCTTTCAAAGTCAATCCTACAACAATACCTACTACAATTATGCTTCAGATCTGAAGGAGCATTCAACCTTAATCATGAATGCAACTTGTGAAAGACAAAGTGAAGGTCAAAGAATCTTCTACATTGACCCAGGGTGTAGCAATCACCTGAGTGGAAACATAGCTTTGATGACTAATTTGGAGAATAAGGTGAGTAATCATGTGGTTCAAATAGGTGATAACACAAAGCATAATGTGCAGTCCATTGGATCAGTAAAGTCCAAGGATGGAAGTACTCTTTTGAGTAAGGTTCTGTATGTTCCTAGAATTCCAAAGAATCTGATAAGTGTAGGGAAAATTATAGAGAAAGGTTATGAAGTAAGGTTCACTAATGATGGAGTTTTTATGGAAGACCCTAGCAATGGGTATAAACAAATTGTTTGAGGAAAGAAAGAAGGAAGGCTATTCACAATAAAGATTCAAGGCAATGTTGGTCATGCCTTTTTCACCTATGGAGGACATAATATCTCTGAGTTAGATCTTTGGCATAAAAGACTTGGACATTTCAATGAAAGAGGTATTAAGGATATGGTTAACAATGGTTCAACGCTTGGATTGCCTAATGTTGCAGGTCAACACATGACATATAGATGTGAAGCATGTCAATTAGGTAAGGCTCACAAACAATCATATAGTAAGCATGGTTTCATGTATTCAAAGAAGCTTGAGTTGGTACATACAGATGTGTGGGGACCATCAAAGGACTTTAGTATTAATGGTTCAAGATAATATGTGATTTATGTTGATAATGCTACCATATGAATCACCATATATGTGATCAAAGATAAATCAAAGGTGTTTAATACATTTAAACATTATCATGTGTATGTAGAAAGAGATTCAGGACAAAAATTGAAAAGGCTAAGGTCAGATGGAGGGGGAGAGTATTTCTTTTCAGTGATTACTTATGGAATGCAGGTATAAAAATGGAAGTTACTTGCAGGTACTCTCCTCAACAAAATGGTGTAGCACAAAGGAGGAATATAACTCTTGTTGAGTTTGCAAGGTCAGTGATGAAGGAGAAAAACTGCCCTAATTATTTGTGGGCTGAGGCTATAAATAGAGCCACAAACTTGGTTAATAGGCTACCATGTAAATCTTTGTAGGGTATGACACCATATGAAGCATGGTGGGGTAAGAGACCTGCTTTAGATCATTGCAAAGTGTTTGGATGTTTGGCTTATGCATATGTGCCATCTCAACTGAGGCATTAATTGGAACCTTAAGCTAAAAAGTATGTGTTCATTGGTTATGATGATAAGCACATGGGTTATAGGTTGTGGAGTCCATCCACAAAGCAATTCCTTGTGTCAAAGGATGTTACATTTGATGAGCAAGGTACTTGGTATGCAGGTAAAATTAATATTAATGCATGTGATGAAGAAACATTGTATTAGAAGAAAGTTAAATCAAAGGTTCAAATATTTGATGAAGAAGAGAACAATGAAGCAATAGTTGAAGTTGAAGAAATGCCAAGGTTTGATCCAGAATGTGATGAACCAGAAACTCCAAGAAGTGGAGAACTTAGAAGATCATCAAGGCACAAATGGAAACCTACAAGGTATAGCTATGATACTTCATTTTTGACCACTAAAGATTATGCTTATATGGTGAAAGCAGAGGAAGACCCTCTACATATGAAGAGGCAAAAGGTAAGGAAAATCAGTAGAAAGATATGCAGGAGGAGTATGATGCATTGATGGAGAATGAGACATGGATTTGGTTCCTAAACCAAATAGTCAAAAGATCATTAGATGCAAATGGGTCTACAAGACAAAGAGGTATGCAGATGGAAGTGTGTTGAGATATAAAGCTAGACTTGTTGTGAAAAGATATGCTTAGACATATGGTATAGATTATGATGAGACTTATAGTCCTATGGCAAAATGACAACTAGAAGGGCTCTCATAGTTATTGCTGCATGTAAAGGTTGGGAGCTGTCAATTAGATGTGAAGAATGCTTTTCTAAATGGTTACATTTCAGATGATGTTTTCATGGAGCAACCAAATGGTTTCTAGGATAAAAGTTATCGAGAGTATGTATGTAAGCTCAAGAGAGCTTTGTATGGCTTGAAGCAGGACCCAAAGGCATGGAATTATAGACTTGTGAAGTTCTTGAAGGAGCTTGGTTTCCAAGTGTCTAAGGTAGATAGTAGCTTGCTTGTTAAAGCAAGTGATGATGGATTCATTTACATGTGCATATATGTTGATGACATGATTCTTATAGGTACAAATGAGAAAGGCATACAAAGCCCTAAGAAGCAAATGGAGAAAGAGTTTAAGATCAGTGACTTGGGAGACTTGTCATATTTCTTGGGCATGGAGATTTCATATACTCAACATGGAGTATATGTGACTCAAGAAAGGTATTTGAAGAACTTCCTAATCACGTTTAAAATGGAAGATTGCAAGGTAGCACCTACTCCAATGGAGATGAATCACAAATTAAGTAGATATGGAGGAGAAGAATTCAAGGACATGAAGCTATATCAAAGTCTGGTTGGTAGTTTAATCTATGCTACATTAACTAGGCCTCATTTGTCATATGCAGTTGGAGTATTATCGCAGTTCATGCATTGTCCTAGGAAAGAACATTGGATTGCAGGACAAAGGGTGTTAAGATACATTAAGTGTACACTCAAAGAAGGTTTGTATTATGGATTCACATCAGATACAAACATCAAGATATATAGTGATATAGATTGGGCAGGTAATCGTGATGATAGGAGGTCAACCTATGGGTATTTATGTTATGGGGGAGATAAGATAATCTCTTGGTGTTCTAAGAAGCAACATACAGTTGCTTTGTCATCCATAGAAGTAGAGTATAAAGGCATGGTTGAAGCTGCAAAGGAGGTTATATGGTTAAAGACTCTCATGAAGAGTTTTGACATCATTCAAAGTACACCCACTATTCATGGAGATAATAAGAGATTGAAGTCATACATACTTCAAAAAAAGATCATACATGTTAACCAAAAGCTTTGATGGAACTAAGCTACAAAGATTCAAAGACATGGAAGGTATAAAGAAGATGGAGAAAATCACAATTGATGATTGACGAGGAGCTGGTGCTGCAAGAAAATCCACAATTGGTGATAAGGACAAAGATTTCAAGTCAAAGAATGAAGCAAACATAAACATATGAGGCGTGAAGATGAGTACATGATCAGAATATGACGACTTGTATATACATGTACATTAAACTTGTAAGTAGTTTACTTAAACCTTGTAATGGTTACGAATTTGTACACATCTGCCTATATATACAAGTAGAAAGTTCGGACATAAGTGAGGGGTGATGAGTGATAAGTTTTAGAAGTCATTAGAGACTTTGAAAGTAAGAAGAACTTGATGTATCACTCAGATGTAAGATTTTCCTGAATAGAAGAAAGTTGTGCCTCAAATTTTTACTTAGTGCTCCTTTTGTGTTTATCCTATTGAGGAATTATTTTGTAGAACTCTTAATCTATAGTTGAGTGAGCTCTGTAGAAGTTTTTAGAGTTTGATTATGATCAAGCTGAGAGAATTTTGAGTAGGAACATTTACATGTGTAAATGGATGAAGTGAAGACAGAAATAGGCCCCATCCCGTTGGTCAATGTTTTGACCAATGCTTCAATGGTAGAGAGGACATGGGTTGTCCTTTCTTTTCATGTCCGAAAAGCATTTGTATCTGGAAAAACCCCAATAAGCTCTTATTGTTACTTAATCTTGTAAATTGGAAGCAAGCTCTGCTTGGGGCTTGCACTTCTACTTTGTGGAATGTCATTAGAAGGGAAGTGGTTGGAAGATTTAGAAGGTAAGATATGATTTCAATTTTGATAAAACTATAAAGAGTGGAGGAGAGAAAAATCTCTAGCTTGTATAGGTAGAAGAATCTATAATTGCAAGAATTCATCCACTTAAGGACACCATTTGTGTTTGCTATAGAGAACAACAACATGAGAAACAAACGGGTTTCCCATGAAGGGGATCAAAAGGTTATCAACCTTCTTCTTTATAGTTCTCTCTAACTCTCTCGTATTCTTGTTCCTTTTCATAATTTAAAGAATGCTTTTTTAATAGAAAAATGTACACTCCATATTGAGTAACTAGGTTGAGGACTAGTTAGCATAAACCGAAACTGTGTTACAATATTGTTATAGGATATTATGTGTGGCATCATATTTGCCTTCCTAAAACAAATATATTCCTACTTGGAGTAGTTGTAAGGGAGCTATCAACACCTATGCCAAACAAACTAATACCTTGATATCAAGTTGCAATTCTTTTTGCAATTTTTTATTTCCCTAGTTGGTCCTTTCCTACTAGAATATTTTATTAACAGCTCAAAGCCCCCATCACTTAAAAGCATAAAGTAAACATCTTGGATGTCTCCCTTTTGAGCTACAATGGAATCCTTGGAATGTCATCTTCCTTATCACGAAAATCAGAAGCGGGCAGTACAACTCACATCATTTTAAAGTTATGAGTCACTTATGCAACGTTTGCATGTACTTGCATAATTATGGAATGATGCAAGTGTTCCTCTTCTAAGAACATGCCAATAGATTTTTATCATTCATATGTACAGCTTCCATATAAATATCTACTTTGTTATTTGTCAACCATCAATGTGAACCCATATGTATGCGTTCATATATATAACCATGCATAATATGAAGGTAACTATTTATCAATAATCATGTGCAAGAATGTTGGATCAGTATGAAAGTTGCTAAAATCAACCAAGCCATGCTTTGGTGTAAAAGATATCATGAGGGGAGAAAGACTTGCCCCCACATTTTCTTCTCTTGCCCTATAAGTATCGCTATCTAGAGGAGGGTCAAAGTGCATCTTAGCTTTGATTGGTCTATTGATTAAAATCAAGCCCTGCTAGGGGAGGCAGTTGACTACTCCTCAGCCCTTTGGAACGTGATCAAAAGTGAGGTCCTCTAGAAGATTTGGAGAGAGCATTGCTCTACAATCTTTGATACCCCGCGTCAAGAATAGTCCATGGACTTCTCCCTAGACCTTTAGACTAGAAGCATCAAAAATTCTAAAAAATCCTCACCCATAGACCTTGTTTTAGAGGACAAAAAACTCAAAAGTAAATGGCTATAAGGTGATCAATCCTTCATTAAACTTCTTTGTTTTTCCTAATAATTTCCTCTTGCAAAGGGCAATATGACCTTCTTTAAAGCTCCTTCTTTTCTCTTGTATTCTCTCCTTTGTTAATATAATTATAATTGGTTAAGAAAAAAAGGAGAAAACGTGTATGTATGCATTTATGCAAGTATGCATCTATAAATGTATATATGTGTGTGTGAATGCATGTATCTATACATTGATATATGTGTGTGTGAATGCATGAATCTATACATTGATATATGTGTGTGTGTGAATGCATGTAGATTCTATACATTGATATATTTATGCATTCATAGATGTATGTGTGTATATATGCATGCATGCATGTACGTATGCATGTGTCTATGTACATATGTACATAGGTATATATGCATGTATTTAGGAACGTAGATACATACATGTTGTCCACCTATGTGTGTATTTGACATGTATTTGTCCACATATATATGCATGTATGTATCTAGGTACGTACATACATACATGTTGTCCACTTATGTGTCTATTTAACATGTAAAATTTTATTTGGGTATGTATATATGCATGCATTTTCTAACATTATTCACAAGAGTACATTGCTGTCTATCAGTTGATACGGCCTTAGATCAGCACGTGCTAATGCATGCATTCATGTATCCATGCACACACACACATATATATATATATATATATATATATATATATATATATATATATATATATATATATATATATATATATATATATATATATATATATATATATGTGTGTGTGTGTGTGTGTGTGTGTGTGTGTGCGCGCGCGCGCGCTTGTATGTAAATATCATATTATCCTATCCATAACCTCATATATGACACATGGTTGAAAGTTTCCATGAGGATATATAAAGTAACAATATATGGATAAATCACATGGTCCGTTCAGAAATCGACTATATCAAACTATAAAGTAATAGAGACTACTTGGACTAATAAAATATTTTGAGAAAAATATTAATTGTCATATATTTTATCTTTGAAAATTAGCCTATGTCTTTGGATAAATCACATGGTCTTGTAAGAAATCAATTATATCAGACTGTAAAATAATAAAGAGTACTTGGTCCAATACAATATTTGAGAAAATATTAATTAATTCATATATTCAATAATCCATCATAACATGTACTATTTGGAATATAAATATTTTAGTTTTAGAATGTTCGTGAATGCTATTGTTGACCATATCATCTTATTATATCTTACTCGACCATCAATTGGGCCACAAGTTGGTACCTTAAACTAGAAAAGGGTCATAACTTAAATTAAGACAATAAAGATACAAAGTAGGTAGAAGTACAAAGCAACCTCAAGATCTACTCTTTTTTTTTATCTTATAGTAAGATATCATTTTTATTTCTAAAGAGAGGCTTGCATTTATTATTATTTTATTTTCTTTTATCGTCTTTTAGAGGGCTCTAGAGTAGCCTACTATCTCCCCGAGGAAATCTCGCTAGCAAGCTACTCATCAATCCAACCCAATGACTGTTTTAACATATTCCCACACTATGGTCAATGTCCTCCTATGATTGATGCATCTCTTACACCATGGAGGAGCATTGCATACATTATTAGCTTTGGCATTGGTCAAAGAATTTGTGAAAGGAGAACCACTTTGGCATTGGTCTAAATGTCTTGATGAAGAATTTGAAGGCTATAAGAGATATCCAGAAGAAAAGAAGAGAAACGGTGTACCGGAGGCTCTCACGGCTTGAAGAAGAAGTGAACAAAGGTAACTTGCAATGCCAACAAGGGCTTCTGAAAATTAGGGGAAGACTAAGACTCGAGGAAGAGGTTCAAAGGAAAAATCTGCAAATATTCTTCAAAGATTGGTGGACGGGAAAGGCTGACAAACCATCGAAAGAGATGTGTAACATCCTCAAAAGGAAACAAGCAAGGGAAGCCATCCCCTTCTTGGTCGACAACAATGGGATCGAATGTAGCACGGAAGTTGACAATAGATGTATCATCATCGAGCACTTTACCCATCTTCTCGGGGTCTTGACTCCTCTTTCCCCGCACAAGCGTGACTGCATGGCAACCATCTCAAGGTTTGCTCAACCTAGAATCCCACAGAACATGAATTCTCTATTGGATGATAACATTTCTGAGAATGAAATTATCGAGGTTATTGATGCTCTTCCCAATGGAAAAAGTCCAGGTCCTGATGGCCTCACCAATGAGTTCTTAAAGTCCTTCAAGCATGTGGTGGCCACCCCACTGTGTCTAGTGTGGCAAGAGGCTCTCTTCTTCAGTGCCCTCCCTTGAGTGTCTTAATAATGGTGTCATCAAGTTAATTCAAAAAAGGGGAGATAAGAACAAAATTGAAAATTGGCGGCCGATTACCATGCTCCAAACTAGATACAAGATAATTGCCAAAGTTATCGCCAACAGAATCTCTTGTTACCTAAATTCATGGCTTTCTGAGGACCAGAAAGGCTTTATCAAAGGTAGATCTATACTTGAAGAAATTGTTGATATTTGGGAAGGCCTTGCGTTTGCTGAGGAGTCTGCACAAGATCTGGTATTCATTAAGATTGGCTTCAACAAAGCGTATGACAGATTGGAATGGGACTTTATTCTTCAATCACTGAAAGACCTTGGATGCACCCTAAAGTTCACGAAGATGGTTTCCACTCTTCTCGAAAATGCTTCAACGCGAATAAATATCAATGGCAAGCTATCTGAGCCCATACGTTTAAAAAGATCTATCAGGCAAGGATGCCCACTGGCTCCACTACTCTTCGCTATCACCTCAGATGGCCTCAGTTGCCTATTAAAGCATCACATGGATGGACACTGGCAATCTCAAGGGTATTTCCCTACCTCTAGATCATGGCCAAATGATTGCGAGACTCTTTGCCGATGAAATGAATGCCTTTGTACTTAACAATATGAACAACATTGAGGTGTTCTGGAGGTGCCTCGACACCTTTTGCGTGGCGTCAGGTTCAAAAATCAACCATGCTAAAACTGCTTTCAGAGCAATTCTCGGATGTGCACCCCAACTCTTGTTAGATGAGGGATGTCAAGTTATCCCAAGAGGTCAAGTCTTCCGTCTCCTCAGTATTCCGATGGGCTTCAACATCTCAATGGACCAACGGTGGAACTGGGTGCTATCCAAACTTGATAGCAAACTAAATCATTGGAAAGGTATGCAAGTTAACTTGGCAGGGCGTGCAATGGTTGTTAACACTTTTTTGTTGTCTACGACTATCTACTTTATCTCGTGTTGGAGACCTAAGGAGAAAGAGTTGGCCAAAGTGGAAAGAATCTGTAGAAACTTCCTATGGACTCAGGACCCCAATAGGAGGGGGATTCCCAAAATCAAATGGGAAACTTGCATTAGCTCGAAAGACTCAGGGGGCTTGGGTATTTTGGATATCGCTGGGTTGGCTGACAAGTCGGTGGCAAAGTGGTTTATCAAGGCTTGGAGCAATAGTGATTCCTCTTGGGCTAAATTCATCTTCAAAAACTTGAAAGACCTTACCTTAGTTGGAGTTCTTGGATGGAAAGACATAGGGATCCTTTTTCTTATGTTCTCCCCCCACCCGATGTCCCCTAAAGGCTCTACCCTCATGTGTTCCTTATGGAAGAGTTGGAACAAGGCCAAACAATTCATCAAGGTGAGCGATGAGTGGAAGTGGGCGGCCGGGATAAGAAAAAATGACTCTATATAGTTCCCGATCATTGGCATTAGGGGGGTGGATTCTTGGAACCTCCAAACTGCTAAGTGGCTATGGAACAAGGGGTTCAAACAATGGAAACAGCTATGGAAACAAGAGAGCGGCCAGTGGATCAGGCTCAAAGACTTAGACCCGAGACTTAGAGTTACTCTCAAGGAATGGACTCTTCTTCAAGGCAGGTGTTTAGCGTGGGACCGCTCAACTATCCACCCTTCTCTACGGACAGGATCCTCCTTGCCTAGAGGGCCTCAAATGGAGCAATGGTAAGAAACTATCCAGAATCCCCAACTTCAAAGAGAACTTAGATGGTTATCACACCCTTAATAAGGTGTGATGCCTTTCTTGGACCAAACTTCGATGGGAACTAAAGTTCATGTCTATTTGGCACCCCCTAATTCAGATCAAAAAGTCCATTCTCATGTGGAAGATCTTGCATAAGGGTATCTGGTCCAATGCAAGGGCTAACAAAATTTTTGGTGTTCCTCCATGGTGCAAGCATTGCCATCTATGCACCGAAGATTTAGTTCACCTATTCTTCGACGTGTTATCTGGCATCACGTGATGGGGTTTTTGAGGCTCACGAACCAAATCAATTGGAAACAGGCACTTCTAGGTGAGGCGGTTGGCTGCTCATCAAGGCTGTGGAATGCCATCAGGGGTGAGACTCTTTGGAAGATTTGGAGGGAGCGATGTGCTGTCAACTTTGGCCAAACCCCAAAGGAATGGTCGATTGAGAAATCTTTGTTTCTTGTAGGTAAAAGAATCTCCCGAGATAAGAGATCTCCACCGTTTAGGCACCACTGTATTTATCTCCTCGAAGATAACAAGATGAAACCCAAATGGGTCCCGCATGAGGGAGATGATAGATTTGTCCACCTCATTTGTAATGCCCTCTAGCTTACCGAACGTTTCCCCTACATTGTGGGACTTGGGGGGTCCTAGGGGCACTAGTCCCATTCACTTGTAACTTTTCATCTTTATTTTAATTAAAGTCCGAGAGAATAGACCATGGCCGAACTTCCTTCATATGAAAAAAGGAGAACCAATTCTTCCTCTAAATAAAGACACAAAGAAGACCAATTAATGCACCAATTTCGGTTTGACATAGCGATGGAAGTCCATTTTTGATCGATAGCCCTTTAGGCATCATCAAGTACTCCTTTTGATCGATAACAAGCTTAAACCCAAGTGGGCCCCACATGAGGGTGATGAGAGGGTAATTAACCTTCTTTGTAATGTCATCTAAGCTCTGTAAAAGCTTCCCCTGCTTTGTGGGATTTGGGGGGTCCCGTGGGCACTAGTCCCCTTCTCTTGTACTTTTCTTTATTTAATTCAAGTCCGAGAGAGTAGGCTATTGCCGAACTTCCTTTACATTAAAAAAAAGCGATGGAAGTCCATTTTTGTATCCAATATATGAATTTCTTATATATTGAAATCATAGTCGATTGCCAACAAATTATCATATCATACAAAAAGTCCTCTTGTCTCAATCAGGTGGATGAATGTTTACTTGTATCCACTGAAACCATCCATTGCTATAGGCCAACGACTTCCTCAATGACCTGCTATGTGAAATCCATGGGAGATCCATTGGCAACACTCATCTTGTTCACCACTCTCAAATCCATGTATATTCTAATCTTGTTTGAATTTTTCTTTGTTACAATAACCATATATGATAGCCACTTAGAGTGTTCTACTAGGACGATGATGTGTATCCCTTCTATCTTCTAAACTTTTTGCGAAAGCTTCTACATGTTTTGGACTTAGTCCATAGTTTTTACCTCTAAAAAGCTTATCTCCTTCAAATAAAGAGAATTTTGTTTGCAACATCAACGTATTGCTTCATGAACAGAATCACTTGAGATACTTGTTCTAGATGGTGCCACAACCAAGTAGCCACTAGTATGGGTCCAGGATTCTCTTTGTCATGCAAATCAACTTCCCTGACAAGATTCCTCTACGTCACTCTATCAAATGGCTCCTCCATTCCGTCTTCTGTTTTTTCCATGATTTTCTCCACATTGTGGTAATATCATATGAAGAGCATTTTGGATGTCAATGTGATCCTCTTTTCCTTGCATCCATCCTTCCAGAATTTCATGTATTAGTAAAATATCCATCCAATCCTATTGTTAAGATCTTGAGCCTTTATAAAGGTGAGTATTTTTCCCAATGGGTTCTTCCTCTTCTATTCACACATCCATGTCTTTCTCTTTATGGGCCTTGTTGAGATATCAAGCTCAACATGTGATGATCGAGGATGACACATTTTACTTTTTCATTTCTCTAACATGTATAGTGGTCACGCCGGTATATGTCAAGGACACTTCATTGAGCTTTATTAGATTTAGCTACGGAGAGTGATGGCACATTTGTTTCTTGCCAGCTCACTCATTCATGGACATTAGGTTTTTCCTTATGTACTGGTCTTTATGTATTGCAATAATTGTATTCTTGTTTTCAGATCATTCTTGTACAATCCTTTTTATGTAATAGAAGAAGAAGAAGATCATTCTTCCTTGCCTCAATCTGAGTGTGTGCTTCTCTTTGATTGTGAGAGTGTGTGTGTGTGAGATCTCTTCCTTATCTCCTTGCTTGTGGCATGGTATCACAGCTAGTGTGGTTGTAGAGAGATCCTCGAGAAGGGCGACAGTGAAGATATGCAAGACAACATGGAGAAAGCGTGATTCACAAACGACCTCAGATTGCTATGAAAATTGGTGTGAAGGTAGAAGACCTCAAAATATTTTTGAAAGTCATCCCTTTAGGGTCACTTGTTTTTGTCAGATTCGGAGGCATCTCGATCTCCATTTTGAGCTCGTAAGGTGGGGCCCATAGAATAACCAGGTCAGTTTCGAAAACTATAACTTGCATTGTGCTCAGCAACACTCATGTATTCTAGATCCAAAATTGTTTTTCTGAGATCGAATTATCATGTCATAGTGCGAGAGTGTTCAAGCAGAAGTGTTGCTTGTAGTGCTTTGCAGTGGTGAATTGCTGCAGAAATGGCAAACACAAATGGAATGAGTCAGCTTATGAGTGATAAGCTAGACAAGATCAACTTCCATGCTTGGAGATTCAGAATGACAAATTTCCTGATCGGAAAAGGCTACTAGAAGTACATCGAAGGAGAGAACGAAAATCTCCACAGTTACTAGAGAGGAATCAGATTGCAGAACAGTTAAGAGCATATGAAGAATGGAATCAAGGAGCACAAAAGGTAATGTATAGGCTATCTTTTAGTATACAGGATAGCGTGATTGGGCACATACAGGATGCCAAGACTCCGAAAGAGGCTTGGAATAGTTTGGTCACATTGTATGAGACCAATACAAAGGCATAGAAATTGCAACTCAAGAACGAGGTGCATACATTGGAAAATTAGAGCATGTCGCTAAGTAACTACACCCTGAAAATCAAAAGCATATGTGAGTCACTTGCATCTATTGGCGTGAATGTAGATGATGTGGGTAGGATGTTCACCTTAAATATGAAAATTCCTTAAATGAATGTAGCCATGTTTGCAAAAGGTGCAGGAGTTATTGTTGATATAGAGATGTGGTACAAACGGATTGGACATGCAAACTTGCAAAGGCTGAAATTGATGCAGTCAAAGGAGATTATCCTTGGACTACCAAATTTCAAGGTTGCAGAGATGCAAAAGGTATGTGTAGCATGTCAATTTGGTAAACAGTCATCCACATGATAAGCATGTTAGTGAGAATGTGCTAGAAATACTACATACAGATGTTTGGGGTCCTGCAAAGACCACATCTATGGGTGGTTGTAGGTTTTATGTTACTTTCATTGATGCCCATACAGGAAAATTGTGGTTATATTTCATGAAAGAGAAGAGTGAGGTGTTCACTCACTTCCAAAATTTTAGAACTATGGTGGAAAAGCAAACAGGAAGTATATTCAAACATTAGGGTTTGATGGAGGAGGTGAATACATGTCAAATGAGTTCAACAACTTTCTTAAAAGTCATGGAATTCGACGTCAGGTGTAATGCAGGTACACACCACAACAGAATAGTGTTGTTGAATGCAAAAATAGACATATATATTGCAGAAAAAGCAAGAGCCTTGATGGCTCAGAAGAATATGCCTCATTGTTATTGGGCAGAAGCAATGCATACAGCTATATACATTATGAACAAAACTCCAACTGCTGTTGTACATCAAGTTACACTTGAAGAAAAGTTCACATGTAAAAAGCCAAACTTATCACATATGAAAGTTTTTAGCTATATTGCATACATACATGTTCCAGATGAGTTGAGGATGAAGCTTGATCCAAAAGTAAAAAAATGTGTCTTCATTGGATACTCCCTTGAGCACAAGGAATATAAATGTTATAACCCACTCACACGACAGGTGAAGGTGAGCAGAGATGTGGTATTTGATGAAATGTCAAGCTTCTATGCGGATGCCAAAGAAGGACTAAATCTTGAACCAAATGACAAAGAAAATGCTAAAAAATCAAGCGTAGAATCTGAAGTTTTCAGTGGACCGGATGCATCATCGAGCAATAGTTCCAACTCCAATCCATGGAGTGGAAGATTGCGTGGAAATTTTAGTCCAACAACTTCATTAAATACATCCAAGAAAGGTAAAGAAAAGCTTTCTATTGGTCATAAAACATGTGTAGGTTTTGAAGACATCGATGGAGATTCAAGCGGTTCTGAAAAGAGTCTTGATGAGGAACTTGGATTGTCCTTTGTGAAGACTCCAAGAGTAAGAAAGGCACATGCAGATGATACAAAGAGAAGTGACCTAGGACCAAGAAGATCTGGGAGGATGTGGAATTCAGTGCAATGATTGACATATGATAATTACAAGGCTCGTTGTTGTGCCTACATGACAAAGGTAATACAAGATGCTGAACCTTCTTGTTTTGAAGATGCAATTGGAAATGCAGATTGGGAAAACGTTATGGATGAGGAGATGGCTGCACTTTATGGAAATGATACATGGGAGCTAGTTCCATTGCCACAATAAAAGAAATCCATAGGCTACAAGTGGGTTTACAAGGTAAAGCACAATGTTGATGGTAGCATAAGCAGGTATAAATCACATTTGGTAGCAAAAGGATATGCACAAATTTTTGGCATTGATTATGAGGAAACATTCACCCTATAGCTAAAATGTCTACTATCAGAACACTTGTTGTATTAGCTACAGCAAAAGGGTGGAATTTGCATCATATGGATGTGAAGAATGCTTTTCTACATGGTGAGTAATAGGAAGAAGTATACATGGACCAACCACAAGGATATGAAGATTCAAAGCATCCAGAATATGTTTGCAGGCTACAAAAGGCTTTGTATGGGCTGACACAAGCTCCTAATGCACGGCATGCAAGGATTGTTGATTAATTAACCACCATTGGGTTTTCTATGTGTGATGCAGATCATTCACTATATGCAAGGAAGGGTGATGATGGCATCACAATTATTTTTATTTATGTTGATGACTTGATTGTAGGTGGTGATAATGAAGAAATCATTAAAGAGGTAAAGCAACTTCTTATGCAGGAATTTGACATAAAAGATCTTGGTGTCTTGCGCTACTTCTTGGGCATTGAGTTCATACATAGAGAAATAGGTATATGGATGTCGCAAAGGAAATATGCCTTGAATATACTCGAAAAGTATGGTATGGCTGATTGTAAGCTAGTTTCTATGCCATTAGATCAAAATTTGGAGTTGGATACTACATGAGGTGAAGCATTGGAAAATGCTACTATGTACAGGAAAGTTGTGGGAAGTCTTATATATCTCACAATTACAAGGCCTGATCTAAGTTATACTGTTGGACTTGAAAGTCAGTTTATGCATGTCCCCAAGAAGCCACATTTGGATGCTCTGAGGTGCACTCTACATTATGTGAGTGCTACTTTGGATTATGCATTGTTTTATGAAACTAGTGTAGATTTGCAGGTTCATGGATACACTGATGCAGATTGGGCTCGTGGTATTTTAGATTGAAGATCTACTAGTGGCTTGCTATTCTCACTTGGAGGTGCAACTATAACATGGAGCAACAAGATGCCACCCATTGTTGCTTTGTCGAGTACAAAGGCTAAGTATAGAGGTGCTACAATGGCAGCATGTGAGGCATCATGGCTAGAGATACTACTTGCAGATTTAGGTGTGGAAGTGAAAAAGCCTATCACCATCTATTGTGATAATCTTAGCAGCATACAACTAGCACGAGACCCTCTTTTTCATGCTAGAACAAAGCATATCGAGGTACATTATCACTTCATCAGAGAGAAGGTGTTAGCAGGTGATATTGATCTTGTTTATGTGAGAACATATGAGCAGGTTGCTGATATCTTCACTAAAGCACTTGGAGCGGAGAAGCTGAAGAAGTTTCAAAAGATGCTTGGATTAGAGGACATGGAGTTGAGCTTGACGGGGAGTGTTGAGATATTAAGCTCAACGTGTGATGATCCAGGATGACACGTATTACTTTTTCATTTTTCTAACATGTATAGTGGTCACGCTGGTATATGTAAGGGACACTTCATTGAGATTTATTAGATTTATCTACCGAGAGTGATGGCACATTTGTTTCTTGCTAGCTCACTCATTCACGGACATTAGGTTTTTCCTTATGTACTGGTCCTTACATATTGCAGTAGTTGTATTCTTGTTTCCAGGTCATTCTTTTGCATTCCTTTTTATGTAATAGAAGAAGAAGAAGAAGATCATTCTTCCTTGCCTCAATCTGAGTGTGTGCTTCTCTTTGATTGTGAGTGTGTGAGCTCTCTTCCTTATCTCCTTGCTGGTGACAAGCCTGGGGGTACGTTTAGTACATTAGAGGATGAATATTGTAGTAGGGGAATGAAGTGTCTCCTTCTAGCCATGCAATTATATGTTCCTCCTCATCCTTGTATGAGATGGGATCCTTGGTATCTTTCTTAAAGCTAACATTGATGGATTGTATCACCCTTGAATGGCATGACAATTGGGTCCATCTTCTATTTAAATCTTCTTCATGTCCTTGCCCTCATGCTTTAACAAAAATGTCATTGCCCCAATCATGCACAACATTGGGATAACCAAGGCCTTTGAATTAACAAGGGGACTCCTCTTTCTACTGATGGTAGCCATATCACAACAAAATCCAAAGTAAAGATGTTACATTGAACTAGGACATGTACCTTGTGCACCATTTAGAGGGGTTTCACTTTATTTTTATTATCTAGCATGACTATAAGGTTATCATGCCTTGAACAATGGATCTCAAGCTCTCCATTTCATAATTTGGCAGCAATTTTATGTCTGGACCTCCATCAAAAGTTACTCCTTTCAGCACTTGAACATGTATGCTCATTATCAACCTAGGACTCTTATAATGGATGAGAAAGACATCTCCCAAAGCTCCATCCCCCTCATAGTTAGCAATTTGGCCACCAAGCCTGAGTTTAAAAATTCATTAGCAATATGTAGCATCTATTACTAAATTTTTTCATGTATTCTCTAAATTTCAAACATACTTTCCTATTTTTATATTGATTTTAACCACTTTGCAATTTCTAATTCACTAGGTTACTTGGGACTCTATCGGTCTTTGAGATCTTTTCAAGATATTGTATAGGCTCGTCCAATGTCTCCATTCATTTTCATTTGGTCTTGAACCATTTGAGCACCATCGATTCCTATACTCATTGAATTTTCCATCTTTGCACTCTCTCTTGCCACTAGTTCTTAAATTGTTATTGCATCTCCTTTAGATTGAGCTTCATGGACAAGCTTCTTGCATAGTTGCTAGATAACATTCAAAATAGGACATTCCCTTACAACATGATGTCGCTTACCACTTATGGTGCACCTGATTCTACTTTTTATGCCACCTCTTGAGTGAAGTTCTTGGAGCTCCTACCTGAGATATGCTACCTCGTCTTGGTTTATATCTTGCTTATTTAGCATGATATCCTCAATATCTTTATGTATTTGAGTGAATTTTTATCTCTCTTGAAATATTCTTTGAAAACTTGCATCACATTGTTCCAAGTAAAGTTGGGTTTTGCAAACTTATCAAACCATTTGTCTTCTAATCCTTCCAAGGTAGCTAGTAAAATGTTGAGGAAATCAACTTCTCTTTCCCTCAACCCTCTAGTTTTGCGTAAAACCCAAAATCTCTTGACATGCTTGTCAGGGTCCTCACTAGTCAATCCTTTGAAAGGAGAAAAGTTAATAGTTAATCAAGATACCAAGGTTTTCAAATCTAGCTAAGCATGATTTTCCATGTTGGTTGGAGTGGAGGCCATAGAAGAATAATGAATAATTTCTTTCCTTTGTCTATTTTCTTCTTCTAGTGACTTTTAAGGTGATTTCTTCTCTCATCATTAGCTTACCATGGGTTGTAAGAAAATTTGACACTAGTAGCACTTGGTCCCCCCAAGTTAAGCAAGGTTTTCCCACTGGGCATCCCAAATTTGTTGTAGGGCTTAAGAAAATGTGCATGAGTGTTTGTGGGAGACTATAAAATAGACAAGATACACAATGTTTCCAAGAAGTACATGAAAGAACATAAGTGTTAGCAGCAGACAAGGGAGTCAACGAAGATCTGGAAAATAGGCCAGTAATTTTCCTCATGAAGAAGCAAGTACGGGCACTCACGCAGATCTAGCACTAAGGCAACCTTTAAATTTTCAAATCCTTTACACCCATTCAAAGTGATTTTCATCACTAAACACCATTGTAAATACCAATTCATCTTTTTGTAGCTCCATTTTGTGCAAGCCAAGGAGTCCTTGAGCTTGAGGAGCTTTAGAAGTATCTACCTGCCAATTTTCGTATTTTTTAGATATCGTTTGAGCCCTCAAATGAGCCCTGGAACCTAATTTTTAACTAGGCCGGACACTAGGTCTGGACAGGGCCAAAACTTAGCCAAAAACTATAAAAAGAGCTAGAGAGCTCATTTTTGAGGTTAGATTGTAATTGAAACGAACTTGTAAGAGCATTTGGAAGTAATTGAAGAACTCCATTGATTCTCACTCTTTGTCTTGCCGTGTGTGCGCGTGTGTGTGTATGTGTGTGCATGCTAGTGTGCTTCTCACTCATGCACTTGTGCCGCCACTTGCTCGAGGTCTTCATACCATCCTCACGTCTTCCCGGATTGACATTAAAGGAGGTGCTACTCATCACTGAGCTACACCAAATTTTGGCGCCGTTGCCGAGGATCGAGCTTTGAGGACGAGCGTGTGATGGTAAGACGTAGAGTTGACGCGTTGGAGTTGTAGGTATTTTCTTCACTCTCATCGATTTTCTTTTACTTTCTTCTCCATCTTCATTTCCATCATCATCATCACCATCTCCCACCTCCATCTCCATCATTGCGAAAATTTCTGTTTTTTGATCATATCACCTTCCCCACCTCATTTCCCTCATTTCATGTGTGAGAGAGAGCGAGAGAGCGATATTGTGTGTGCAGATTTTGCATGTTTCTTGAGTTTCATTGCAGGTTCTTGCGGAATCATCACCCCCAGCTTCCTACGCAGGTACGAAAATCATCGAAACTGT
This sequence comes from Ceratopteris richardii, assembly GCA_020310875.1. Lineage (NCBI taxonomy): Eukaryota > Viridiplantae > Streptophyta > Polypodiopsida > Polypodiales > Pteridaceae > Ceratopteris > Ceratopteris richardii. Next base: position 155,838,349 of record CM035419.1, on the reverse strand, counting down.
CTCGCGGTCGCAGGCTTCTGTCGATCGCGACTGACAGAAATTTTTGGCTTTTCACAAAATTGAGTGCACCACTAGAACAAGCACAAGGAGCACATCCTAAAACACTAAAAACAGTAGAAAAATTCCGAGGTTTTCTGTCAATCGCGACCGACAGCCTCTGTCAATCGCGACCGACAGACCCTGTCAATCGCGACCGACAGACTCTGTCAATCGCGATCGACAGACCTCCACGATCGACTGACTGCCACGTAGGACCCTGTCAATCGCGATTGATACCGTCGATCGCGATCGACAGCCACGACCGACACCTCTGTCAATCGCGATTGACACCGTCGATCGCGATCGACTGAAATTCCACGATTGATTGACTTTTACGCGTAGCCACGTGTCCATCGCGACTGATAGGCCCCCGATTGACTGAAATTTCGGCGAAGAAACCGGAAAACGTGTCGATCGCGATTGATACTGTCGATCGCGATTGATACTGTCGATCGCGATTGACAGCCACGATCGACTCTGTCGATCGCGATTGACACTGTCGATCGCGACTGACAACCCCGACGGACACCTCTGTCAATCACGATTGACAGACCTGTCGATCGCGATTGACAGGCTTTTCGGCCAAAAATTAGGGTTTGATTTTGTTCAAAAGTTGGGATAATTTTGGGGCAAAATAGTCAATCTATTAGCATTTTGGGAGGTTCCTACACTTGTGATTTGGAGAAAATCTTAGGATCTGTCGGCCAGATTGAATCTTGTTTTAACCCCCTAAACCCTGAACAGTCATAACTTTTTCATACGAAATCAATTTTTTGAGCTCTCGGTCCTCCCTTGTCCTGTACAATATTAACACATGTTTGTATATTCTCACAGAGACAGACAGTAAGAAGTAAAATGGCAAATACAGTAGGAACTAGCTCCCAGGCCGGCACCAGCCCCCAAGTGGTGGACATCGAAAGCCTTCCAGTCGAGGAGGAATTAACAGAAAGACCAGCGGCATTACGAGCATTGCATGCCATACCAATCCAGAATCCTCCACAGGGTCACACCATGCCGGTGGGCAAAACCTCACACTGGTTCAGTGACGTTGCTGGACCCCTGGGTGAAGGCACATACATGTGGGAGTCCGAGGTAGAGTTCAATGGACGTTGGGGCAGATACCATTTCTTTACGAGGGAGTTTGAAAAGCTGCAGAAGAAGTCGATATGGAAGAAGGCTGGGCTTTATGATTACTTCAAGTTCCAACTACCAAAGCCCACTACTTCCATCACACTTCCTGGGAGTTCACAATTACACACACCTCTATACACGTTCACAACTATCACCGCCACCACAATCCCCATGTTCACAGTCACTCCCATCACTGCCTCCACTTTTGAATCCATGGAGGTATCACCCACATCTGCACCTCTCCCACCCCCCATTTACCCACAATCTCCCATTCCCCCACCTCCCCCCTCACCCTTCTCCAGCACTGCATCCACAATTCCCTTTCCCTTTCCCTTCCCCGCTGCATTCAACACCATTTCTCCCACCATTCCTTTTAATAATGTATGTAATAATATGTATCAATGCATGTCCCAACTTCAGCAACACTACCAACACCTTGACAACCAACATACAAGGCTCTTCCGAAGCCACGAAGATCTCCAAGCACGATGTAAGGATCTTGAAGAGCAGAAGCAGCTACTACAACAGCAGCACGTGACATTACAGGAGCAATACGCACAATTAGAAGCCAACCCACCCCAAGCAGATGATGAAGAACGACGACACATGGACGAGCTTCTACATTCTCAGATCACGGAAAACCTGAAGCTTCGACGGAACTTGGGCCTCCTACGCAAGCATATGTCTACAGCGCTAGAGGAGAATAAAAGATTACAGAAACAGAACGAAGAAAACCTGGAGGCGGCCATGGAGGGTTCCCCACAGGAAATTGACCCAGAGCGATTCAAGGCCATTCCCTCTGAGAATATGAAGGTGGTGTTAGAAACTCATGCAGATCTAATGGAGGCCCATGCCGCTTTAGAAAAAGAGAGAGATGAGTTACGAAGACAGTTGGCCACCCGACAAACAGAACCCAGCCAGAGCACAACCGCAGAAGATACAGCTGAAGAGGTCACTAAACTCTGGGCAGAACTCGAGGAATTACGCAGCAAGGTCATGCAATACGAGCGTCAGCCCTCCCCTCTGGTAGAGCCCGAGCCTGACGATCTTGTGCCAATTGAAGTGGAAGAAACATTCGAGGATCCCTATGTCCCGATGCCAACACCCGGAGGTAAGCGCACAGAACAGGGCATGGACACAATTGAAATTGAGGCACCTGAATGGATGCAAAAGTTAGAGAAAGTAGCCACGACACATGATCACAGGGTGGCAGTCCAAATCGCATTGATGTCAAAATTGGAGGAGGTTGTAATAAAATCCGATTATTTTAAGAATCTCTCACACCATAGGTGGATCGGCCCATCGGACGACCTGTATGTTCCTTTGTGCGTGCTAATGGCAGATTATAATGCGGAGATCAAGCACCACACCTCAAGGGAACCAACCTCTGCCACACAATTTGCACCTGACGACATCCCCGAAAGCGCCAAGCAGGGACATATTTGCCAACCCACGTGGAGAATTCGGCTGCTGGAAACATACCCGGAAATGGTAAGAACATGGAACAACATGCCATTGTACATCAAATATAACCCATGTTATTGCCCTGTATTTCGAAGGAGATCATGGCCGGAGTACACACAAACAGTGCTAACAATTAAAGGATGTGAGAAGTGGCTCAATTATGTGTACTTCGCACCCCCTAAGGGTCCACCTACTATTGGATATATGATTTCGACGATTCGACATTGGGGGGTCCGTTTCAAGAATGTACCTGATGTCATGACTCAGATGTGCCTGAAGATTTTCGAACTTATGCTGGTCACCTTCAGGACCTTCAAAAATGTCAAGGAACCGCATCTCTCAGCACTAGGATTTAATGAAGGTAACCAGGACCTTGTATACGACATGAGCACAACCCCATCGATTAATGTTGTGTATGCATGGCACGCTCGCATCAAATATCTACTGGCCTGCTTCAAACAAACGTTTGAAGAGATGTTTGTCACGGGATTCTGGGAATATCACTCCGAGATATTCATTCCCAGACCATCCCATCTCTTGCAGTTGTTTGCAGTGGAACAAGCTCTACATTCCGAAAAGCTACGTATACCACATCGAGAGGTTCCCGGGCCGGTAGACTGGGATGCTCTACTCACAGATCTGGCCAAAGGATTGAGAATCGCCGAACACCACTTAGCGCAGGATGTCATCGAGTACTACATTCAGAAACCCACACAACAAGGGTCTGTCAGGGACGACAGACGCGAGAGAGGGGGGGGGTGTTAGCAGCAGACAAGGGAGTCAACGAAGATCTGGCAAATAGGCCAGTAATTTTCCTCATGAAGAAGCAAGTACGGGCACTCACGCAGATCTAGCACTAAGGCAACCTTTAAATTTTCAAATCCTTTACACCCATTCAAAGTGATTTTCATCACTAAACACCATTGTAAATACCAATTCATCTTTTTGTAGCTCCATTTTGTGCAAGCCAAGGAGTCCTTGAGCTTGAGGAGCTTTAGAAGTATCTACCTGCCAATTTTCGTATTTTTTAGATATCGTTTGAGCCCTCAAATGAGCCCTGGAACCTAATTTTTAACTAGGTCGGACACTAGGTCTGGACAGTGCCAAAACTTAGCCAAAAACTATAAAAAGAGCTAGAGAGCTCATTTTTGAGGTTAGATTGTAATTGAAACGAACTTGTAAGAGCATTTGGAAGTAATTGAAGAACTCCATTGATTCTCACTCTTTGTCTTGCCGTGTGTGCGCGTGTGTGTGTATGTGTGTGCATGCTAGTGTGCTTCTCACTCACGCACTTGTGCCGCCACTTGCTCGAGGTCTACATACCATCCTCACGTCTTCCCGGATTGACATTAAAGGAGGTGCTACTCATCACTGAGCTACAATAAGACTAGATGACCACGAGCCCTTACCATACAAATAAAGTGGAATACAAGTTCTAGAAGACTTGGCAAGAGGAGTGATTCAAAAAGTACAATTATGCAAAAAGAAAACAAGCATACTCAAGTATACAATGGTTAACAAAGACATATACACTATACTTGAAAATAACCAAGAGGAACATGTGTTGAGATATCAAGATCAACATGTGATGACCTAGGATGACACATATCACTTTTTCATTTCTCTAACATGTATAGTGGCCATGCCAATATATGTCAAGGATAATTCATTGAGCTCTACTAGATTCATTCACTAAGAGTGATGGCAGATTTGTTTCTTGCCATCTCACTCATTCGTGGACATTGGGATTTTCCTTATGTACTTTTATTTATATATTGCACTAGTTGTATTGTGCTATTAGGTCATTCTTGTATATTCTTTTTCATGTAATAGAAGAAGAAGAAGAAGATCATTCTTGTGAAGAGATAGATTTGTACTTGGAGAAGATGAAGTGGTGCTACAAAAACTTTGCACTACACTAGCCAGATAGACGCCAGGGATATGTAGTGGGACCTTTCAGCTTGCCAAAGGATGTATTTTACACCCTATGTACCTAGGAAGGTCACTCTCAAAAAGGTGAATAAAAATAGATAAGTTGGAATAGATTTAAGAACAAAAAACTTGCTATTTATGTTCATACACTTGTCTAGTGTTTTGAACAATTCTCTGGCCAGAGCAGCAATTGACTTTATTGCTTTTGGGGAACTCTTAGTAACTTACAAAGATAAAAATAAAGAGTTATTTCATAAAAAATGATGGACCACATAAAGAGAAAGAAGTCTAGCAAGTTATAGCACCATCCAGATTTTCACGGGCTATAGGAGTACTCAGACCCATGAGTAGAGAAATGGTAATACCTCCAGATTCCAAGCTCCAATGCTTATGAAATTTTGTAGGCATATACTAGAAAGTATGCTGATTCTATCAAGTTTTGAATCATGCAAAATGATGAAATACAAACTGAGTACCAACTTTGAGGAGAACACTGATCTGCTGGAGTGCTGACAAACAAGTAGAATATGAGGAGATATAGGCGACTTCAAATGAACATAGCTCACGACTGAAATATTCAATTGCAATGAATGTGTGTATATAGTATACTTAAAGAGAAAACTTTACAAACTTAAATCACTAAGAAGGATGCACCAAGCTTATAGAAATCATCTCTGCAATGTGATTGAGAAAATTGAGAGATATGGCAGTGAACAGTACACTTGCAAAAGCATGAAGTTATGGACACAAATGATCATGAAAATGAATGTATATTGATTGTAAATTACAATGGAATTACTAGTAAATATGTGTTCCTTGAAACCACACTCTAATGTGGCATGAAGCCTTGCTCATGGAGGTACAAAAACCGTGACTAGAAGGCCATGTATATATAGTCATCTTTGGAGCCTAATTTTGAATTTGAATTTCTCCTATAATCACTCTCCAATCCTTTCTTGATTGATTCTCCTACTCATTCAATCAGAAATTCGTGGCTTTTCTCCTTTCTACTCATCAAGTGGACTCAACCACTTAGATTCCTTTACTTTTACATCAAGTAAGTACTCAAAAATTACTAGAGGGAGTCCACAAGTGAACTGTACAAGGAGTTAACATTTCCTTTAAATTTCTAACCCTTTTGATGACTCAAACCATCATGTTGACTTTCCATGGACTTGTTCCAACAGCTCCCCTTCAAGTCAAGTGATCTTAAGGTCTTTAATCTTCTAAGAATACCTGCAAACCAATCATAGCCTTGAATTTGCAAACCTGTGTACCATCCAATGCTTTGGTTAGAATATTTGCACATTGTTGATGAGTGGACACATAAGTTAACTGAATTTCCTTGCTCACAATATTCTCTCTTACATAGTGGTAATGTACTTCAATATGTTTAATGAGTCCTCTTGATTTGAGTCTTCTGTGTAGTTGAGTAAGTAGTTGTCCTATGAGTGTATTGAAATCTGGTACATGCATATCCATGTATATATCCATAGATTTGGTGAATGCTTCACACTTGTCATCTGCCTTCAAGCCAATGATGACCTGTCTTACAATTTGTTCTTCATATATTACCTCACCAATGCTTCCCAACTGATCTACTATGTCCTTGAGTTTTGTGACAAAATCAGTCACATTTTTTTTGGGAGCTTTCTTGAGAGTTGTGAAGTCTAGCCATAGTTGATGCTTCCTAGCCTTTGTACTTGAAGAGAAGAAGGCTTCAAGTGCATTCCACACTTCCTGAGATGTTTTACAACTTCTAATGTCAGGCAACAAAAATTTTGAGATAGAGTTGAGGAGATAAGACCTTGCAAGTGCATCCTTGGAGCACCATGTGCTCAATCTTTCATGCTCTTCTTGTGTTGGTTGACCTTTGTTCCTAAAACTTGGCATAACTTCATCTCCAGCTATCTAACTATATAAATTCTTGCCTTGAAGATAAGATTCCATCCTTAATGACCAGGCTGAGTAGTTACCTCTATCCAATTTTTCAATTGATGAAGGAAATCCATCTACCATGTTGTCCAACCTTGCTCTGATACCACTGTGAAGAGATGGATTTGTACTTGGAGAAGATGAAGTTCTGTTGCAAAAACTTTGCACTACACTAGCCAAATAAATGTAGTGGGCCCATTTAGCTTTCCAAAGGATGTATTAGACACCCTATGTACCTTGGAAGGTCACTCTCAAAAAGATGAATCAAAATAGATAAGTTGTAGTAGATTCAAGAATAAGAAACTTGCTATTTATGTCCATACACCTGTCCAGTGTTTTGAACAATTCTTTGGCCACAATAGCAATTAACTTAAAACTTTTTGGGAACTCTTAATAACTTATTAAGCTAACAATCAAGAGTTATTTCATAAAAAATGATGGACCACATAAAGAGAAAGAATTCTAGCAAGTTATAGCACAATCCCAATTTTCACGGGTTGTAGCAATACTCATGCTTGGGAGCAGAGAAATGGTAATATCTCAAGATTCCAAGCTCCAATGCTTATGCAATTTTGTAGGCATATACAAGACAGTATGCTGATTCAAAACTTGAATCATGGAAAATGATGAACTACACACTAAGAACCAGCTCTGAGAAAAACACTAATCTGATGGAGTGCTGACAGAGAAGTAGAATATGAGGAGATATAGGCGACTTCAAATGAACATAGCTCACTGTAGCTCAATGATGAGTAGCACCTCCTTTAATGTCAATCTAGGAAGACGTGAGGATGGTATGAAGACCTCGAGCAAGTGAAGGCACAAGTGCATGAGTGAGAAGCACACTAACATGCACACACATACACACACGCGCACACACGGTAAGACAAAGAGCGAGAAGCAATGGAGTTCTTAGATTACTTTCAAAAAGCTCATACCAGTTCAATTCAATTACAAGCTAACCCCAAAAATGAGCTCTCTAGCTCTATTTATAGTTTTTGAATAGGTTTTGGCTGTGTCCAGACCTAGTGTCCGGCCTAGTTAAAAATTAGGTTCTAGGTCCTATTTGAAGGCTCAAACGAAGTCTAAAAATTATGAAAATTGGTAGGTAGCTACTTCTAATGCTCCTCAAGCTCAAGGACTCCTTGGCTTGCACAAAATGGAGCTACAAAAATATGAAATGGTATTTACAATGGTTTGTAGTGATGAAAATTACTATTGTTGTAGGGATTTTCTTCTAACGGTTTGACATACATATGTTCGAGCTCCCTACTTGCTCCTTCTCCTTGTGTGTCCACCTCTTCGATATGATTTAGTGTCCTAAAAAAATATTGGCCTACTTGCCAGATCGTCGTTAACTACCCTGTCTGCTTGTGCTTTCTCTTCTCTCTAACTCCCTTCGTAAGTTTCCTTGCCTGGTGAGTCCTTCAGTTCCAACACCCCCCGCTCTCTCGTGTCTATCGTCCCTGACAGACCCTTGTTGGGTGGGTCGTTGGATGTAGTACTCAACAACGTCTTGTGCTAAGTGATGTTATGCAATCCGCAACCCTTTGGCCAAGTCCGTGAGTAGAGCATCCCAATCTACCGGCCCGGGAACCTCTGGATGTGGTATACGTAACTTTTCGGAATGGAGAGAGCTTGTTCCACTACAAACAACTGCAATAAATGTGATGGTCTGGGAATGAATATCTCGGAATGATATTCCCAGAATCCCGTGACAAACATTTCTTCAAACGTCTGTTTGAAGCAGGCTGGTAGATACTTGATACGCGCGTGCCATGCATATACAACATTAATAGATGGTGTTGCGCTCATGTCGTAGACAAGGTCCTGATTACCTTCATTAAATCCAAGAGCTGACAGATGAGGTTCCTTGACATTTTTGAAAGTCCTGAAGATGACCAACATGAGTTCAAAAATTTTAAAGCACATTTGGGCCATGACATCTGGTACATTTTTAAACCTGACCCCCCAATGCCGAATCATCGAGATCATATATCCTATGGTAGGTTGGCCTTTGGGTGGTGCTAAGTAAACATAATTGAGCCATTTCTCGCATCCTTTGGTTGTCAGCACGGTTTTTGTGTATTACGGCCATGACCTTCTTCGAAATACAAAGCAGTAGCATGGGTTGTATTTGATGTACAAAGGCATGTTATTCCATGTTCTTACCATCTCTGGGTAGGTTTCCAATAGACGAATCCTCCACATTGGTTGATGTATATTGCCCTGCTTGGCACTTGCTGGGATGTCACCCAGTGCAAATTGTGTAGCCGAGGTTGGTTCTCTTGAGGTGTGTTGCTTGATTTCGGCATTGTAGTCTGCCATTAAGACGCAGAAAGGAACATACAAATCGTCGGATGTGCCGATCCACCTATGATGGGAGAGGTTCCTAAAGTAATCTGATTTTATGACTACCTCTTCCAAGCGTGACATAGATGCTATCTGAACTGCCACTCTATCATCATGGGTTGTGGCCACTTTCTCTAACCTCTGCATCCATTCAGGAGCCTCGATCTCGATGGTGTCCATACCCTCTTCTGTTTGCTTGCCCCCTGGTGCAGGCATGGGAACGTATGGGTCTTCAAAGGTTTCCTCTACTTCAATGGGTACTAAGTCTTCAGGTTCCGGTTCTACAAGTGGAGAGGGTTGATGCTCATATTGCATGACTTTACTGCGTAATTCTTCGAGTTCTGCTCTGAGTTTTGTGACTTCTTTGGATGTGTCGTCTGTCGCAGTGACTTTGCTTGGTGACTCCTACCGAGTTGCCAGTTGCTTAAGTAGGTCATCTCTTTCTCGTTCTAATGCTGCATGGGCCTCCAGGAGGTCGGCATGGGTTTCTAACACAATTTGCATATTCTTTGAGGGAATGGCCTTGAATTTCTCTGGGTCGATTTCCTGTGGGGAACCCTCCATTGCTGCTTCCAAGTTCTCTTCATTCTGTTTCTGCAACCGTTTATTCTCTTCGAGTGCTCTAGACATGTGTTTTCGTAGGAGGGCCAAATTGCGTCTGAGCTTGAGATTCTCCGTTATCTGGGAGTGCAGCAAATCATCCATTTGTTTCCTTTCTTCTGCATCTGACTGGGGTGGGTTGGCTACTAACTGTTCATGTTGTTCCTGTAAAGTGGCATACTATTGTTGTAGTAGCCGCTTTTCCCTTTCGAGATTAATGAATCGTAGTTGAAGTTCTTCATGGCTTCGAAAGAGTCGCGTATGTTGGTTATCGAGATGCTAGAAGTGCTGTTGTAGTTGCGACATACATTGATACATATTATTAAATACATTATTAATAGAGGTGGATGCGGGAAGGGTGTCGAATGCAGAAGGGAAGGGAAAGGGGAAGGGGAATGGAAGTGTGGATGCGGTGCTGGAAAATGGTGAAGTGGGAGGTGGGGGAATGGGAGATGGTGGGTGTATGGGGGGAGGGAGAGGTGCGGAGGTGGGTGAGATGTCCATAAAATCAAGAGTGGATGCAGTAGTGGGAGTGATTGTGAATATTGGAATTGTGGGTGCGGTGATAGTGGTGAAAGTGTACAGTGGTGTGTGCAATTGTGAATATGAACTGCTCAGAAGTGTAATTGGGGGAATGAGATTTTCTGTGGCTGCAGTTAGAATTACTATTTCAGTGGCCGTATATACAAAAGAGGTGGAGATAGGGTGTGCGGGTTGTGTGGGTTGACTGACGGTCTGTGCTTCGGTATGGGTAGTGGACTCGGAGGCGGTGACAGTAGTGGTTACGCTGGTAGTGGGAGGTGAATGTGGTGGAGTTGGAGGCAGGGGTGGCAAAGGGGGTGACGGAGGTGCACTTGATACATGGGTTTCCTCAGTATCATGGACAGTGTGTGCGGTATCCGTGGTTGTGGATGTGCCTTGTGGTTCTGATACTAATACATTCATCTGCTTTCCTGATCGAGGGGGGCATCTGCCGTATCGTCGCTCCGTTCTTCATGATTGTGCAAGGGCGGTATGCACCGTCTCAGGTACTCCTAAAGCCTCAGAAATCATGTCAAGAGTGGCGCGGTATTGCTCGTCTACGCCTTCCTCCTCAAGGATTTGATTCATGAGGGCCTTGCCTGCTGCTAAGGACAGTCTATGTTGCTCTTGAACTCTGTTCATGGTATCATAGAGTTTTTTCAATGCCTTCGTATAAGCTAGAGCACCTTCAAGTACCTAGAGAGCTTCCTGATCATATTCCTGCTCTTCTTCCTTGGATTGTCCATCATGTTCCTCCTCTTGTTCTTCTTCTTCTTCACCCTCCACATCGACGACATCTGTTGTCTGGGATGGGGTTGGTTTGTAGTAGTTTGTTGTCCACTAGCTTGCTCTGCTTCGACTTCCGCATTAACAGCCTCTATGATTCTGGCTACCTCCTCATCAGTTAGGTCTTCTAAAGTGAATCCGTGAGGGAACTCTAGGTCGGTTGGTACAGGTGGAAACACTAGATTTGGTCCATCAGTGCTGTGTCTTCGTAATCTGATAGTGAAGGGTTGTACCCGCCTTGGAAGTCGTGGAGTTGTCTCTGGTGTCAATGCCGCACCGCGGGGTTGTGCACAGGGCATCTGAACTGCGCCTCGCATTTTCTTAGATGGCGGTCCTGCGGTTGATAGTCTACGTTGGAATTCTTGTACCTTGGTCCAATTTAATGCCCTCTGCACTGGCACATCATAAGCCAAACATCTATACACAATCCTGGTTAGGGCACAACATCCATACAATACAGACTTCACCTTTGATGAGCCAAGTGGATTTGGTCGATAATCCAATGGGGCATGTTGATTGTCAAGTCGAAGGCGTCGGCCAAGTATAGACTAAACCATATCTTTTTAGGTGGCATTGTGAACCTCTCTTGAGCGGGGAATGCAAAATGCTGCATGACCATTCGCAAGTGAATGGCAATTGTAGGTGTCATTGCCACCATGTCCTTTAATTTTGTCAGATTCTTGTTCTTCATATTGTCGGGGACCATTGTCTCTTTCTCCGTAGGAATGTGCATACCTTTCATGTCTAGAGCTTCCCTTACCAAATTGATAGTCAACCTGAAACGCTTCAGTTTGTTGCCCCTTGTGAGAGATGGGAGGACAAAGGAGTTGTATCCCTTTTTGTCTTTGCTCGGAGTGAGGGTACTAATTAAATAAGAGCACCTTAGAAAATTGGGCTTTGGCAATTGGAATTTGAAGTAATCATAGTGTCCCGTGTTCTTCCATATAGGTTTCAGTCCTTCATTATTCTGCAGTCTCTCAAATTCCCTGGTGAAAAAGTGATATCTGCCCCAGCGCCCATTGAATTCTATCTCGGCCTCCCACATGTAAGTGCCTTCACCTAGGGGTCCTGCCACATCACTGAACCAATGTGAGTTTTTGCTGACCGGCATTGTGTGCCCCTGTGGAGGATTCTGAACCGGTATGGCGTGTAATGCCCTCAATGCCACTGGGCGTTGTCGTCGAGATTTTCTCTCCTCTCTCACTTGTGAAGGCCTACAAAAAACATATTTGGTGAAGGTAGCCAGAATTCCCCGAGAAGTTCAGGATGCATCAAGGATGTCAAAGGAAGGTCACATACAAAGTTTCAAAGAAATCAAGAAAGTCCATGGTAGCGGTCAAAGCTGGTCAAAGCTGGTCAAAGTTGGGAAATTAGGGCAAAAATTTCATTGTCACCAAATTAGATGAAAATCCATATACTTGTAAAGATTGTCAAAGGCAGTCGATAGCCCAAATTTCAGCAGAAAATGGATTTTGTAGCACATTGATATGCTATGTTCATTTTGTAAAAATGTAATTTTTCTAGTTTGACCCTACAAATTCTTGTATAGAAAATTATGTTAGCCATATGGTTTGGCATGTATAAAGACCATATGTGGCTACATATTTGTATAAAGTTTCAAGGCTATCCGAGCTTCCTAGACACCTTAATGCCACCTTGCAAGCTTCCAAATGTAGTCAAACTTGTACAAGTTAGATTCAGATGGGAGTTTTTTCTGCATATTCCTGAAGGAGATCTTTGGAAACATAGTCCTACAATGTTTCATCTTCATCAAAGCCTATTTGGAGGGTCAAAGAGTACAAAGTCCGGTTTTCAGGATCACCGCAGTTTTCTAGTTTAAGCAAATTGAAGGGTTGAAGGGCCACCACATGGCGAAAGCTGATTGAGCCATGTTGTACGATCAAGATGAGCTCATATTCAAGGGTGGAGATGCACTTATGCTTAAAGCAAGGAGGATCCACGAGTTTTTCCATAAAAGAAGATTGTTTTGACAATCAAAGATCAATAATGCAGCTTTTCTCCAAAAATAGTGGCTTATCTTATCCAAAATGATGTCAGCACTGATCGGACGGTCCAGATTATCCCCAGATCCAATGGTGGAGAATGAGGGCGCCTAAATTTCACTCCTTTACACTAGATTTGAAAGAAAGAACAATTCCAAGCCATTGATTTGATTAATCAAATGGTTGTAATCAAAAGTAGTGATCCTAGAGTTGAGAGTTGATTTCTCTAGATCCAAGGGCCCAAATTCATTCAAAAAACTATATAAACCCCCCTCCAAACTCCTAGAGCATCATTGTTAGGCATCCATAGGGCTCATGCTAGCTTACGGTTTCCTTGAGACGATCACCCTCGGTTGAGCGAGTGAGGATCCAAGGTGAGCTAGTATGAGTATAGAACCTAGTTTCAAATTTAAGTTAGAACTCCAATCTAGGATAGGCTCTTGAAACCAGCATCTCTATCTTGACTCACCCTCGGTGGAGCGTGTGAGTGAGTTAGAGCTGATTTTAATGAGTCTTAGACTTCTTTAGTTAGACGTTACGAGCCTAGACAGACATAGGGTCACTGGAGTGGAACTCACCTTCTTACGTGTGACATTCGGTTGAACTGTCATGGTTTGAGGGTCGGAACCACCTTTGATCAGTAGACTGCTTAGCATGACGTACCACGACGATATTTTACATGTAACTTAATTCAAATTCTTTTAATTCATGTCACTTGTCACTTGTCTCTTGTCTCCTCTCTCAGTCTCTTAAGTATTTTTACATGTCTTCTATTTCTTCTATGTGTGAGAAGGCTCCGCAGTATTGCGTTGAACCAGTGAGGATGTTTCTTTGAGCTTGTGAGTGAAATCCATCATCATAATTCACTTGCATGTATATAATCCATACAAATCCATACATATTTATTAGTTTCTGAAAGTGTATAAGAAGCTCCAATATTGGACCATTCTTCCTTTCGAAACTGATTTATGTGTAAGGATTCCATCTATTCTCGTTATGCATACATATCATCCAAAGAAGGCTATACATATGGATTAGAATTAGGAAGTGTTTAAGAAGCTCCTCCAATGGACCATTCTTCCTTCCAAATTTGATTCGCGTGTATGGTTCTCTTTCATTCTTATCATTCATGTCATCAATCTAACTTGCACACCTACATTCCCATTCCCATAATTATTTCAACATCTCTCTCTTCTCCATACTCAACATTAATTTCACCTTCACATCTTTAAACCTTCCAACATTCATTAGCTTCATACACCCTGTGTGTGCCACGACCGGACCCGATCCACCCGGATTGCGATCACCTCCATATTTGAACCCGACGTGAAACGCTTCGTGGCATTTGCTTCTGATCTTGTTGGGAGGTTGTGATCCATATCCTTTGTTTCATATTTTTCATCCTCATCATATCATCATCATCAATCTTGAGTGTTGCACTGGATTTCTCACAGTATCGTGCACATCTTCGTCGTGAAGTAAACACATTTGTGAGAGATCTAGAGCATCGTGCATCACTTGCTTATTCACATAAGATGGAGGAAGGATTCAAATCCCTTATTGTTGAGAAACAAGGCCAAAGAATAGTCTCTTCTATGTTGAGAGAGAAGGGAAAATTCAATGGCATCAACATCACAAGCTACTTAGATTTGTTTGAAGAGCAAGCTATGATTTTTGGTCTTCCTGAAGATCTTTTGATATCATTCTTTGAACGAATTGTTGATAGCTCTATCATAAACCGTGTCACTCAATATGATAGTCTTCCTTGGAGTGATTTTAGAAAGGAGATGCTCAAAGAATTCTATCTTGAAGATTATAGCCAACATAATCGAGATGGATTCTTACGATGGGTCAATTCTCCAAAGCCTAGTAGCTCTATTACTCACTTACAAAATGAGTATATTAGACGCTATGAACAACTTCCTGATGAGGATAAGATAACTTTGGAACCTGATCTTGTGATCAATTTTCTTAAGTTTCTTCATCCTGAAACTCGTAGGGAAGTTGAACGGTGATTAGAAGAACCAGATAAGCGCTATGGTCTTACTGACAATTGGCAAAAAGTGCGTAAAGTAGTAGAGGCTGTAGCCCATAGACATCAAAGGCAATCCATGCTTTATGAGCAAACTAGTCTTCCTCAAGCTAGCCTTCCACAAACTAAGGAGCAAGTTAGAGAACAATCCCATGCTATGCTTTTTGACTCTACTCCTATTCCACAAATGATGGAGCCTACTCAAGGTTTTAAAGTAGAGCCAAATAAAAGTGTAGTTGAACAATCTCAAGTGGAAATTCTCACTAAGCAAATGGAAAGTCTTATTGCTACACAATCCAATTTGGCCAAGACTATAGATGCTTTACAATCTAATTACACCAAAACTTTCCAAAATCAAATGAACCCAATGACTTTTCAAGAGCCTAATCAACATATAGCTACCAATCAAAATCCACAAGTAGCTCCTACTCAAGCATATCAAGTTCCTCCAATGCATAATCCTTCAATGCAAAATCCTCATCCTCATGTGCAAAATCCTCAAATGTATCAAAACCTGTATCCTCAAGCTTCTCAAATAACTTTTCAAAATCCTCAAAATCAAAATTTTCAAAATCATCAACCGTATAATATGGAAGCTCCTCTTGCACCTCAAGTACCACATGTTGCTCCCCAAGCTCCTCAAATACATCAATTGCATTTTCAAAATCCTAATTATCCTGTTCAAGCAATACCTTATCAACAAAATCCTCAATTTCAAAATTTCCCACCACAAGTTAATCAAAATCCTCAAAATCAAAATGGTTTTGTGCGTGGCCCTCGTAGGTGTCCTTGGTGTGATTCGTTAGAGCACTTTTTGAGAGATTGTGAATTATTGAAGGCTGCTAAGGAGCAACGACTAGTAATAGACATAGACAAGAAAATCTGTGACTATCGATCTAGGCTACCTTTGCAAGGAAATTATGGTAAGGGAGGAATGAAAAAACATTATGAAAATATAACCATAATGGACGTAGGAACTAGAGGAGTGAAACTAGAAGCTCTTGATGAACAACAAGTAGAATCAAGTAAACCCACAACAAAGGAAGGTGATTTTTCCATAGAGGCTTTAGTAAGAGCACGGGATGAGATTAGGAGAATAACGGCTTGGGAGTCACCGATAGAAGATCAATCTCTTATTTCTCACATATCCAATGTAGAAGAAAAACGAAAAAGAGATGAAGCTGAGCCTAGTGAAAGAAGAGTGACTCGAAAACAAACCTCAGAGGGAATAGAAACAATCATAGAGCAAGGAGAAACATCACAATCCAAAGATAAAAAACAAGAATCAGAACCCAATGAACAAAAACAAGAGGAGAAACAAAAAGGGAAGAAGACAAAGCAAAGAAAAACAGAACCAAAGCCTTTAGATAAACAAGAACAATCAAAACAAACTGAAGACCAAACACGAGAACATGAACAAAAACAAGACCCTGAGCAAAAACAAAAGAAACCAAAGAGAAAACCTAAAGCCATCTTGATTTCAGAAATTGAGAGAAAAATAGATCCTATGGAGATTTTAGATGACATTTTGCTTAAGAGTCAAGTGACTATGTCTTTAGAACAAGTTTTCTCTATTGCAAAGCCTGTTTTTAAAGATAACTTTATCGGCCTAATTAAAAGGAAGAGGTTTCCGCTTAATCTAGATACTGAGATGCAAGATTCTCTAGATCAAGATCAAGCTATGAATGAAGCCTTAAACTTTGATGAATCTGATGAAGAGGACTTTGATGATGATGAAGTAAATGTTAATAAAAATTTCTTAGGACCTATTCAACCTGACCATGAAAATCATGAAAACAATCCTGAAAGTCACTTTAAAAGAACATTTTGGTCTAGAGGTACATCAGAGATGCATGTTAAAATAGGAAATGATAAGAACACTATCACTGTAAATGCATTAGTAGATTCCGGCTCTGAAATCAATGTGATTTCAAGAGAAGTCTATGATAAGTTCGATGGCCCATAGATAAAGATTGTGGATGGCGTATGAGAACTGCAGATAATGGTGTAGGTACCCTGTACGGAGCTTGTGCTAGTGTACCCATATCCATAGGAGGAATCACAGAAGAATTTCACTTTTTTATTCAAGATAATTGCTCCTATGAAGTTCTCTTAGGTCAACCCTTTATTTGTGAGAGTCGTATGGAAACTAAAGCCATGGATGATGGGTCTACCTATGCTAGATTCAAGTTTAAGGATGGAATGCAATCACTTCAAGTCATGACAGTAGGAGTGAATCATCCTAGGAATCGATTGTCAATTAGAAAGAAACCTATTGTTACTCAGGGTCACGAGCATGCTTGTAGTGATTGTGCACCTCGATTCATGTTTGGAGCTACATATGATCAAAATTTCGGATAGAATCCATTGTTGAGCGGGACAACAGTGGATATTGGTTTGACATCTCGCATCCAACCAACATGTACAATAGTTTGTCACTTTGTTTTCCACATTCTAGATTAGATTTTCTTCATAAGAGTCAATTGTCCAAGTCTTTTATCCAAAAAAGCCAAAAAAATTATAAAAACAACAAAATCATGGAACATGATGAGAACATTGAGCATGTGATTGAGACATCTCATTGTTTCTCTACTCTTGAGGAGTTAGAGTTATGTCTTCAACAAAATTCTAATTCACATATTATTCTTATTTCTTCCCTTGATGAGTATGCTCTAATCCAAGAGTATGCTCTCAATGTTGACAAGTGCTCAAAATTTAACCAAACACATGATGCCTTAGTTGAAACAAAGTACAAGACTATAGACAAAAAAATCAAACCCATAGCTCAACCATTACCTCAAGGAAGTAATGAAAAAATTATTGATGTGAAAAATGATCCAATTCTTCGGGATAAGAAAAAAATAGGACATACATTCACGGATGAGACAATCAAACAGGTGAAAATTGGTAGAGATGATGACTTTCTTTTGCCAGCAGAGAGAGATAAATTTGAGAGAGTTATACGGAGCCATGGAAAAGCCTTTACTATGTATCCTCATGAGATTGGTTGTGTAGATCCTAAGCTAGTTGCACCCATGATAATCTTTACTATTCCACATATTCCATGGAATCTTCGCCCTATACCAGTTCCAAAGGCTCACTTACCTAAGCTAATGAAACTACTTAAGGAGAAGATAAACATGAGAATTTTAGAGCCATCTTTTGCACCTTACTCAAACAGATGGTTCACTGTGCCTAAAAAGAATGGGAAACTACGTTTTATTCAAGATCTCCAACCTGTCAATAAAGTCACCATAAGGAATGTAGGAACATGACCCATTGTAGATGAGTTTGCTGAATCATTTTCAGGACATTCTATCTATTCAATGGGTGATTTATATTCGGGATATGACCAATTCCAATTAGCAATTGATAGTCGTGACATAACCACAATGAAAACTCCTTTAGGCTTAGTGCGAATGTGTACTTTACCTCAAGGAGCGACTAATTCTGTGGCTCATATGATGAGTGCTATGAATATGATCTTACATGACTTTATCCCTCATATAACTATGCCATTCATTGATGATATTCCAATTAAAGGGAGTGAGGAACGTGTAAAGGACATTACTTTAGATTCATCGGGATGTCGTAAATTTGTTCTTGACCATATCTCTGATTGTGAAGGAATATTTCAACGATTTGAAGAGGTAGGTCTCACATTTTCCATAGAGAAATCTGTTTTTGGTGTCAATGAGGTAGCCATATCTAAAGCATGTAACGGTGACATCAAACAATGGCCTAGATTCTTACCTTTTGCACTTTGGGCACATAGAATGACATGCACACGTACTACTGGGTATATGCCTGCTGAACTTATGTACTGTCAAAAACCATTGTTTCCAATTCAATCTCATATTTTTGCATGGTCAAATTTGCCTTGGTCTGAAAACATGTCGACTGATGACTTTTTGAGTTTGCGCATTAAACAGTTAGAACAAGGTAAAGTAAGACTTGATGATGCTGTTGAAAAATTAAGAGAATCTAGAATGAAGAATAAGCATTATTTTGATAAAACTCATCGACTGCGTCCTAATCCAATTGAAGTAGGAGATTGGGTGCTCATTTATGATAGTACATTTGACTCTCAATATGATGCACGCAAAAAGCTCACTCAACGGTGGTTTGGGCCATACATTGTATCAAAAGTCAACAACAATGGTACGTATGCTCTTTGTGAATTAAATGGTGTTGCACTAAAAACTTTGATTGCAGGTAAAAGGATAAAGCTATTCAAGAAACGTGATAATGACGAGTACATTTTGGATGAGGACATCGAAGAAGATGAAAACAATGAGGCCGATTCATAAACAGGAGTATCCATGTTAAAAATAAAAAAATAAAAAAATAAAAAATAAAAAAAAAAGGAATAAAAAAAAAAAAGTATAAAAATATCATTAATTTTTCAAGTTCATCTTGCTTTGTTTTTTATCAAGTTCATTCTATTTTTTTTTCCATGCTTGTTTCATGCATTTTTTTTCAATCTTTGCATCACATTGCATATCCACATCACTTGAGTCAAAAAAGGCAAATGATGATTTCTCTACTTGTGTAAAATTGTATCTTAAGTAGTAACTTATCTACTAAGGAATTGATTATAATCTAGGATTGTGGAAAGATAGGGCATGTAGATTTGGAGGTTTATTTTGGTGACATGACTTTCATATATAAACATGCATATGTATCCTATATCGAAAGCATAATTGTTGAAATCCTAGCTCCTGCTATTGCATGTTTCTACATCTTTAGTCCATCTCACAGCACTTGTATCGGAGTTTAAAACGACTGTTCTCCGTCATCAAAAATGGTTGTACCTTGTATCGGGGTTTAATTTTTCCCCGTCATAAAAAAAAAAAAGTTGCTACATGTTACCAAGAAGTTTACACTTTCTTCCACCCCAAAAAAGTGATCGTAACCATAAAGTTGCCGAATCATCATCATCACAAAAAAAAAAAAAAAAGAGCAAGCCAAAGGAGGATAAAGAGGCAGAGTAGAATAAATCATGGGCTATATAGGCAGATTTATGCATTAGTGGAGTTTAGTTAGATTTCCTTGCATGTTATTAGAGAAAGAGCATATTCATATTTATGTAGGAAAGGAGTTGATCTAAAATAAGCTAAAGATGAAAGATGTCTCTTGAAAATCCTAAATCTTTGTTTATAATCATATTTAAGGTAGATTGCTTTATGAAAAAGGTACAAAATTTTCTTCAAGATGAGAGGAACTGATGCTTAAAACGACTCAATACATCCACTTCCACTTCATATTGATGCTTGTTTTTTTTCTTTCTTGTTGCCAATGTTGCTTGTTCATTTGCATATATGTTTCCTATTTGTTCATGCATATTCATGTTGCCTATTTCAATTCTTTCTTTCATGCAAATTTTTCTTCATGTCGCATTACCTACTTATTCATGCATATAATCAATTTTGCTTCCATGTTTCTTATGTTGCCTATAAAAGAATTTGATGCCTGGAACATTTTGTTTTTCAGAGATGCTAGAGTGGCGCTTCCGGAGGAATCGCAGGTTTAGTGGGGGCGAATGTCGTCGAGATTTTCTCTCCTCTCTCACTTGTGAAGGCCTACAAAAAACATATTTGGTGAAGGTAGCCAGAATTCCCCGAGAAGTCCAGGATGCATCAAGGATGTCAAAGGAAGGTCACATACAAAGTTTCAAAGAAATCAAGAAAGTCCATGGTAGCGGTCAAAGCTGGTCAAAGCTGGTCAAAGTTGGGAAATTAGGGCAAAAATTTCATTGTCACCAAATTAGATGAAAATCCATATACTTGTAAAGATTGTCAAAGGCAGTCTATAGCCCAAATTTCAGCAGAAAATGGATTTTGTAGCACATTGATATGCTATGTTCATTTTGTAAAAATGTAATTTTTCTAGTTTGACCCTACAAATTCTTGTATAGAAAATTATGTTAGCCATATGGTTTGGCATGTATAAAGACCATATGTGGCTACATATTTGTATAAAGTTTCAAGGCTATCCGAGCTTCCTAGACACCTTAATGCCACCTTGCAAGCTTCCAAATGTAGTCAAACTTGTACAAGTTAGATTCAGATGGGAGTTTTTTCTGCATATTCCTGAAGGAGATCTTTGGAAACATAGTCCTACAATGTTTCATCTTCATCAAAGCCTATTTGGAGGGTCAAAGAGTACAAAGTCCAGTTTTCAGGATCACCGCAGTTTTCTAGTTTAAGCAAATTGAAGGGTTGAAGGGCCACCACATGGCGAAAGCTGATTGAGCCATGTTGTACGATCAAGATGAGCTCATATTCAAGGGTGGAGATGCACTTATGCTTAAAGCAAGGAGGATCCACGAGTTTTTCCATAAAAGAAGATTGTTTTGACAATCAAAGATCAATAATGCAGCTTTTCTCCAAAAATAGTGGCTTATCTTATCCAAAATGATGTCAGCACTGATCGGACGGTCCAGATCATCCCCAGATCCAATGGTGGAGAATGAGGGCGCCTAAATTTCACTCCTTTACACTAGATTTGATAGAAAGAACAATTCCAAGCCATTGATTTGATTAATCAAATGGTTGTAATCAAAAGTAGTGATCCTAGAGTTGAGAGTTGATTTCTCTAGATCCAAGGGCCCAAATTCATTCAAAAAACTATATAAACCCCCCTCCAAACTCCTAGAGCATCATTGTTAGGCATCCATAGGGCTCATTCTAGCTTACGGTTTCCTTGAGACGATCACCCTCGGTTGAGCGAGTGAGGATCCAAGGTGAGCTAGTATGAGTATAGAACCTAGTTTCAAATTTAAGTTAGAACTCCAATCTAGGATAGGCTCTTGAAACCAGCATCTCTATCTTGACTCACCCTCGGTGGAGCGTGTGAGTGAGTTAGAGCTGATTTTAATGAGTCTTAGACTTCTTTAGTTAGACGTTACGAGCCTAGACAGACATAGGGTCACTGGAGTGGAACTCACCTTCTTACATGTGACATTCGGTTGAACTGTCATGGTTTGAGGGTCGGAACCACCTTTGATCAGTAGACTGCTTAGCATGACGTACCACGACGATATTTTACATGTAACTTAATTCAAATTCTTTTAATTCATGTCACTTGTCACTTGTCTCTTGTCTCCTCTCTCAGTCTCTTAAGTATTTTTACATGTCTTCTATTTCTTCTATGTGTGAGAAGGCTCCGCAGTATTGCGTTGAACCAGTGAGGATGTTTCTTTGAGCTTGTGAGTGAAATCCATCATCATAATTCACTTGCATGTATATAATCCATACAAATCCATACATATTTATTAGTTTCTGAAAGTGTATAAGAAGCTCCAATACTGGACCATTCTTCCTTTCGAAACTGATTTATGTGTAAGGATTCCATCTATTCTCGTTATGCATACATATCATCCAAAGAAGGCTATACATATGGATTAGAATTAGGAAGTGTTTAAGAAGCTCCTCCAATGGACCATTCTTCCTTCCAAATTTGATTCGTGTGTATGGTTCTCTTTCATTCTTATCATTCATGTCATCAATATAACTTGCACACCTACATTCCCATTCCCATAATTATTTCAACATCTCTCTCTTCTCCATACTCAACATTAATTTCACCTTCACATCTTTAAACCTTCCAACATTCATTAGCTTCATACACCCTGTGTGTGCCACGACCGGACCCGATCCACCCGGATTGCGATCACCTCCACATTGCGATCATGTCGGGTTCAAATGTGGAGGTGATCGCAATCCGGGTGGATCGGGTCCGGTCGTGGCACACACAGGGTGTATGAAGCTAATGAATGTTGGAAGGTTTAAAGATGTGAAGGTGAAATTAATGTTGAGTATGGAGAAGAGAGAGATGTTGAAATAATTATGAGAATGGGAATGTAGGTGTGCAAGTTAGATTGATGACATGAATGATAAGAATGAAAGAGAACCATACACACGAATCAAATTTGGAAGGAAGAATGGTCCATTGGAGGAGCTTCTTAAACACTTCCTAATTCTAATCCATATGTATAGCCTTCTTTGGATGATATGTATGCATGACGAGAATAGATGGAATCCTTACACATAAATCAGTTTCGAAAGGAAGAATGGTCCAATATTGGAGCTTCTTATACGCTTTCAGAAACTAATAAATATGTATGGATTTGTATGGATTATATACATGCAAGTGAATTATGATGATGGATTTCACTCACAAGCTCAAAGAAACATCCTCACTGGTTCAACGCAATACTGCGGAGCCTTCTCACACATAGAAGAAATAGAAGACATGTAAAAATACTTAAGAGACTGAGAGAGGAGACAAGAGACAAGTGACAAGTGACATGAATTAAAAGAATTTGAATTAAGTTACATGTAAAATATCGTCGTGGTACGTCATGCTAAGCAGTCTACTGATCAAAGGTGGTTCCGACTCTCAAACCATGACAGTTCAACCGAATGTCACACGTAAGAAGGTGAGTTCCACTCCAGTGACCCTATGTCTGTCTAGGCTCGTAACGTCTAACTAAAGAAGTCTAAGACTCATTAAAATCAGCTCTAACTCACTCACACGCTCCACCGAGGGTGAGTCAAGATAGAGATGCTGGTTTCAAGAGCCTATCCTAGATTGGAGTTCTAACTTAAATTTGAAACTAGGTTCTATATTCAATGTAGCTCACCTTGGATCCTCACTCGCTCAACCGAGGGTGATCATCTCAAGGAAACCGTAAGCTAGCATGAGCCCTATGGATGCCTAACAATGATGCTCTAGGAGTTTGGAGGGGGGTTTATATAGTTTTTTGAATGAATTTGGGCCCTTGGATCTAGAGAAATCAACTCTCAACTCTAGGATCACTACTTTTGATTACAACCATTTGATTAATCAAATCAATGGCTTGGAATTGTTCTTTCTATCAAATCTAGTGTAAAGGAGTGAAATTTAGGCGCCCTCATTCTCCACCATTGGATCTGGGGATGATCTGGACCGTCCGATCAGTGTTGACATCATTTTGGATAAGATAAGCCACTATTTTTGGAGAAAAGCTGCATTATTGATCTTTGATAATCAAAACAATCTTCTTTTATGGAAAAACTCGTGGATCCTCCTTGCTTTAAGCATAAGTGCATCTCCACCCTTGAATATGAGCTCATCTTGATCGTACAACATGGCTCAATCAGCTTTCGCCATGTGGTGGCCCTTCAACCCTTCAATTTGCTTAAACTAGAAAACTGCGGTGATCCTGAAAACTGGACTTTGTACTCTTTGACCCTCCAAATAGGCTTTGATGAAGATGAAAAATTCATGGACTATGTTTCCAAAGATCTCCTTCAGGAATATGCAGAAAAAACTCCCATCTGAATCTAACTTGTACAAGTTTGACTACATTTGGAAGCTTGCAAGGTGGCATTAAGGTGTCTAGGAAGCTCGGATAGCCTTGAAACTTTATACAAATATGTAGCCACATATGGTCTTTATACATGCCAAACCATATGGCTAACATAATTTTCTATACAAGAATTTGTAGGGTCAAACTAGAAAAATTACATTTTTACAAAATGAACATAGCATATCAATGTGCTACAAAATCCATTTTCTGCTGAAATTTGGGCTATAGACTGCCTTTGACAATCTTTACAAGTATATGGATTTTCATCTAATTTGGTGACAATGAAATTTTTGCCCTAATTTCCCAACTTTGACCAGCTTTGACCAGCTTTGACCAGCTTTGACCGCTACCATGGACTTTCTTGATTTCTTTGAAACTTTGTATGTGACCTTCCTTTGACATCCTTGATGCATCCTGGACTTCTCGGGGAATTCTGGCTACCTTCACCAAATATGTTTTTTGTAGGCCTTCACAAGTGAGAGAGGAGAGAAAATCTCGACGACAGCGTTCCTTCAATTCCTCCTCAACGGGAAGACTTTCAATGTCCACGACTTGGGGGCTGGTGCCTGCCTGGGAGCTAGTTCTTGCCGTATTTGCCATGTTACTTCTTGCCTCCTGATTCTGTGAGAATATAGAAACAGGTGTTAACATTGTAAAGGACGAGATAGAACCGTTTTTGTCCCCATTACAACATTAACATGAGGTTCGGGAGAGATTAGTAGGCTATTAAGTGCTCGGTGCTTGTGCGTGCAGTTAGGAATTGGGTAGACCTAGAAGCTAAGTGGAATGATGTAGTGAGAGAGTGATGTAGTTAGTAGGTGGGCATGGATTTACAACTGGGGTCTGGGGGTTTATTACAAGTTTTAGGTTGCCAAATGCAGTGGATGGGTTTTGATCTTGATTTTGTGGAGACTCTAGAGAGTTTGATAGGAGTATCTACTTGAAAATGAGGCTTTTTAGGGACCCATTTACAAGTGATTCTACTTGCGCTCATGGAAGAATAGGTGTCCGTGCGTGAGGTATAAGAATGGGCATCAGATGTTCGAGTGAGTGAAACATGTTGTACAGGGTGTGGCCTTGGTGTAGTTATTTGAGCCCGCAAGCAAGCCTTAGGCACCCAGATTTGTCGTGATTGTGGGCTGGCCTTCATCGATTTCTTGGGTACCCAAATAGACTTTACTTTCGCAGAAGAATTTATGAAAGACTTCTTATTAGTGTCGTGTTGTTGACTACTAATAAGAGGTTTTGGCCGTGGGATTGGCCTGGTCGCAACAGGGTGTTCGCCTTTCTGCATCCAGACTTGTTTCAACGGCTGAAACAATCTGCTTTGCGCCTTTTTTTGGCCTCCAGTATAGGTAGTGCTCCGCTCCTTCTGTATTTGATCTGCCTTTGGTTGCTGCATCCCTCTAGCCTTTGGAACAGAAGAGAGTGCCGTCTTATCCTTGACTCCGTTGTTGAGACAATCCTCTTTCTGCATCATACAGTTTTGGACAAGAATAGCATTGTCAACTTCATGTGATCCCCTGGAAGGACCAGGAGTTCGTGCCTTACCTAATTCCTTGAGTGCCTCATTTTCCAATTCAACTCTAATTCGACTATGATTTACCCAAACCTGAAGAAGTCCACTCCTTAGGTTTAGGTTGACTGCATGATAATAGATCCAGTCCTGACCCAAGACAAGAGGCTCAGTGAGGTCGTCATCTTGACACACTAGTACTTTGACTGTCATTACTTCATCTTGAATGTAGAGGGGAAGTTCCACCTCGCCCATGCAAGGAGTTTCCATCTTCCCAATCCTATGAGATATGCTTCTATAGGATTGACAGTTAATTTCAACTCTTGACAGTAAGACAATTTAACAGCACTAGTGGCTGCACCTGAGTCAATCAAGGCTCTTACAGTCCTTGCACCCTTTCCTTGTCCTATCTCTAAGGTTATAAAAGGACGTCGATCAATTATCCTATGAGAGCTGATACCTGAAACTTCACACATAGCCACGTGATATCCTTGATCTGCATATGCATCTGGCCTAGGTTGCTCTCTACCCTGTCTTCTCAACTTCATTCTCCGGATGCGTTCCAATGCTTCTGCTTGAGCTTCTTCTTGAATTCGTCTTTCTTCTTCTTTGCGTTTCTTAGCAGTGTTGAGTCGACTTAGCATCTCTTCTGTGAGAGGTTCTTGATAAAACTTGACTCTGCATCCGCTGATGTAGCTCGGGAGAACATCGCCTTCTAATGTGGCTAGTTGCACTGCTCCACTGGTTGAGATTCTATTAATGATCATGGGTCCGTAGCCTCTCTTCTCTAGTTTCCTCGCATGTTGTTTCAAAGTGTAGACTAGTACTAGGTCGCCTGCCTTCAAACCTTTATCCTTAACGTGGGCATCAAAGTATGCCTTCTGTCGTTTCTTAGCTGCATATATCACTGCAGCCGCCCTCAGTCTTGTTTCTCCTAATCGTTCAAGGTCAAAAAGTCTAAAGGAGAGTTCATGACCCGTCCATTCATGCTCTTGTGCTACTTTCAATGTAGGCATTAAGAAGTCCAACAGTAGCACTGCATTTTGGCCAAATACCATCTGGAAGGGGGTGGCTTGGAGTACTGTTTTGTAGGCAACTCGGTATGCCCAAACAGCATGGTGTAGCTGTTTGTCCCAATCAGAGCGTTTATTGTTCACTAATTTGGTCAACACATTGCACAGAATCTTGTTTGTGCTTTCGGCTTGCCCATTAGCTTGTGGGTGGTAGGGGGCAGACTTCTTATGAACTACCAAGAATTCTTGGAGCAGATTTTCAATCACTTCATTCAAGAAGTGAGTGCCTCTATCACTTACTAGCTCTATAGGTAGCCCGTATCTTGTGAATACATTCTCAAACAAGAATTTAGCAGTTGTCTGAGCATCATTCTTTGTCGTAGCTTTTACCTCTACCCATTTGGTTAGATAGTACGTGGCAACAATGATATACTCAGCATGGGAACCCTTAGCTGGGGGATTAATATGACCAATAAAGTCTATTCCCCACTTAGAGAATGCTCGTCCACCCATCATGGGTTTCAGTGGCATCTCATCTTTGCGTATAGGATACTGAGTTCTCTGACAAACATCACATCGTTTCACATAGGTATGTGCATCCATGTGAAGGGTCGGCCACCAGAAGCCCGCAAATAGTATTGCTTTGATCACCCGATCTGGTCCAAAGTGTCCTCCTGCTACACCTTGGTGAGCAATTTCAAAGATCTTTAGATATTCACTCTCATGAACACAAAGTCTTAGGTAACCATCTTTTCCACGCTTGTATAGATTATCACCAATGAGTGAGTAATCTAGGGCTTCTTGTTCTAGACTTCTTTGTCTAGCCAGAGTCATGTCTGGAGGGAATGTTTTCATCATCAGGAAGGATACTAGTGGTTCACTCCAATCTGGCACTATGGACACTTGATAAAGAGTGGCATGTTCCACAGGTGGCTTAGTGCAGCAGATTGGGCATTCCTTGCACAACTTCTGGACATCAACTTCCATAGTTGTCCAATGCACTCCGAGTTTCCTTAGGGTCTGTAGGGTTCGTTGTTTTGAGTAGTGTTGCTCTAATGCACCTTCATGTGATATGAGAGTAGTCCTTGAGATTGACTTTGGTTGTAACACCTAAGTGTTGCAAATACAAGGAATTGGTTCCCCAATCCTGGACCACTTGCAACTGTCACATAAAGGGTCGTCCCAAGATCATTTCATAGGCATGATTTTTGCTAAAATCACATATAGCAAATGTATGCTCGAACTCAACACCACATGTGGTGAGAGTTACTCCTTTTAACAGCCCTAAGGGTCTCTCTAGATGACCATCGGCCATTTGCAATTTCATCCTCGTGGGCCTGAGTGCTGGCTTGCCCCAACGCTTCCATAGGGAAGTGGTAGCAATTGCAACTCCTGCACCTGAGTCTAGAATGGCCTTGGTGGTGTATCCTTGATGGGTGATAGGAAGATATGTGTTTCCCTCTTTGCCCTCACTCATGTCTCCTATTTTGTCCAAGGGTATTTCTGGCACTGTTCTCTGGGATCCTACCTGGGAACGAGGTTTTGCTATCTCTGGTACTTGTTTGGCTACATGTTTCCATAGCTCTAGCCTTACTTTGAGTAGCTCTTCTAAGGTGAGGTTGCACTGTACTTTAGTGTTTTTCACTACCTCTGTGTTCCTAGGTATGACTGAGTTCTCATTTCGTACCATGACCGTGGGCGGTCTCATACATGTAGATTTAGCTTCCCATGGGCCTGTGAAGTGGGCTAATTCTTGTAGAGAGTTAGACTCAAAGTCTAATCTTTCGTGAGAGTGGGTACTCTCCTGCTCCTCATAAATGGATGGGATGTCTTGTGGGAATTGGTCATGTGCATCATCCACAAGTTCAATGGGAGGAGGGACTTCACTTTCTTTAGCCCATTTGTCTTCTTGAATCTCTCGTAGGAATTCTGGTGTGAATCGATTCATAGAAGAAGATGTGTCTGGCTCCGTAGAGTTAGGCACATAGGCTTTAGGCACATAGGCTTCCTGGGCAGGAAGACCTGCTCTTTCACTTGCCTTGTCCTTATGTTGAGAGGCGGGTTCCTTTTTTGATTGTGCAATTAGTCTCTCTATTCTTTCTAACAGTCCTTCAAAGTGCAACTGTGTCTTCGCTGAACTAGAGATGTTAAATAGGCGATTGACTTCAAACATGGTCTGAGCCAATTCCACCATCTTAGCACAAATTTTGGTTTGTTCTAGCTCTAGTTCTACTCTAGGGTAACACTTTTCATGATCAGTTACATTTGGCCCTTCTTGGATTCTGGCCTGATAGGCTTTAAGCATCATATTAAGGTCCTCTAGAGTGGGATCTGCTAGAAATGATCCTACTCTTGGGGATGGTGGAATTGTGGGAGGTGGGTTGGAAGGTGGCAGGTCGGATGGAGCTGGGAATGGTGGTGGTGGCGTAGTGTGAGAGGGAGTTTGAGATGTGAGTTCAGTTATCCTGGCCTTTGTTTCTCTGAGGCTTTCCTCGAGTTCACTCATCTTTTTTGCCCATTGCCTTTTCATTCTTTCACGACTATCTCTCCAAGCTCTAGTCCTCTTCTTTGTCATGCTCTCTGTTTCACTAACATCTGGGCTCTTTTCTTGGCCTACACCTGGGTTCTGCTGTAAGGCTTGGGCTCTCGTGACCACTTGTATTGGTGCAGTGGACGTTACACTTCATGTGGAGTCTACAACTAACCCTACGACATTGATAGGAGTGATTTTCGGCATATTATTAGGATTCTTTGGGCAGTCTCGTAAGAGATGCTCTTTTCCACACTCTTGGCAAAAGCCTTGAATTGTCACAGACTGGGGTTGTGTAGGTGGAGGTAAGGGGCAATCACGAATGAGATGATCTCCCTGACATCTGTAGCACGGTCCTCTAGGGAATGGGGGTCTTACCTGCCTAGGTTGGAGTCTAGTGTTGGGGTTTGCATACATGACATTAGCATACTTTGACTCCCAATTAGGTTCACTAGGTTCTTCACTGTAGTAAGACTCACCATGTTCAGGAGACTGCATGTATAGGCCTGGGGGCTATCCACATGTGTAGAATCAAAACTATGGTCACTCGGGTCACTTTCTGACAGTAATGGGGTTACTGGCACTATGGCCCTATTCAAGTTTTCTTCTGCAGCTGCATACTTTACAGGGATCACGTTAGTAGGAGCAGGTGGTTGTTGTGCTAGCACTGGCTGGGGTCTTAGTTGGGCCTGATATTGCGGTTGGTAATTTTGCTGAGGCCTAGTATACTGTTGTGGTGGGTATTGACTCTGATATCTGCCTTGTTCAGGGTATGGCTGAGGGTAGGTTTGCCTAATTGCTTGCTTATTGTATGGACAGTCTTGTGCTGTGTGATTTGTGTATCTCCGTTCTATGGTACAGTATTGGCTACTCGGATTTACTTGGGGTTGAGTCGTAATGGGACACATGTTCGCCATATGGTCACCTCCACAAGTATAACATCTTTTCACAGGGGCAAACCTTGGGATTTGTTTGCTAGAGACACCTAGTTTCTGAGCTACTTTCTCTGCAAGTTCCTCAATTGATGTGGATTGCATGGAAGAGAGGCTAGAGGCACTATCTGAATCTTTGTATATCTTGGAAAGCTCTAACTCCTCCCCTAGGTTATCCTCGATGTCAATGCACATGCGTACACACTCTTCTATGGTCCTAGGGTCCTTCAAGTACACATATGATCTTAATTTGGTACTCAGCAATCCATCCAAGAACAAAGCCACTTGTTTAGCTAGCGTGGGTAACTCAGGGACAGGGCATCTCTCTAAGTATTGCCTAAATCTTCTTCGTGCAAGTCTCACAGTCTCTTGAGGGGTCTGCTTGAAGTTATGTATCAATGAGGAAGTATTATGCCTTATGCCACTTTTAGAGAATTCAGTGATGAAAGCCTCTAGGAGTTGGTCTATGCTCCTGAACTGTCTCTCATTCAATGGTTGAAACAACGTAAGGGTTGTGTTCCTAAGGGTTAGACCAAAGGCATTGTACTGTGTGAATAGATCCTCCACTTGTTCAACTCTCAAGACTTGCCTGAACTCAGCCACATGATCGTAGGGATCTCCAGTGCCATCGAAGTAGTTTTTCATGGACTTAACTAGCTGGGTCGGTCTCAAGGTCCTCGTGTGCTCTCTTGGTCTTGGCAAAGGAAAATCATCGGCATTTCTTCGGTTTCCTGGGGCTCTATGACCCTCAGGTTCTACTCTATTTGTTTCCGTCCTCGTTCGTTCTCTGCCCCCTGGGTTGGCAAAGCTTACTTCTGGCCTATCTCTACTTCTGTCTCTTTGAGTTCCATGAGCTTGGGATGTTCCAGCTCCAAGGTGACCATAGGACACATTCGATCTTGGTTGGGGAAAAACGAATTCACCCTTCCAAGTGTAAGCATGTCTATCATGTTCTGTAACCACAAAGATCCTCTCTGAAGCGTGATCTAGGTAGGTCGCTCTGCCTGGGCTATCTGGGTCTTTAAACTCATAGATCATGATTGTTCCTATATCATTTGGCCGATCAGATTTATACCTCCAAAAGGCCTCGTCAGTCTCTCGGTTCAGAAGCAAATCTATACTCTTGTTGTCCTAGGGAACCCACTCGGGATTGAGGATTCTAGTAAGAATAGATTTCCCTCGAGGGGTTATGGGTTCTACACCCATGTTTCCTTGCTCTAGGTCACCTAAATCCGCTTCTGAGATCACATTTCCAAATTCGTTTGTCCTATCTGGGTGACTGGTGACTACGTATATGGTTCCTTCTTTGTCCAAGTATGCTCCATTTTCAAACTTTACAGCTGGGTGCTCTAGTCCTATGGATTGGTCAAGATTTTTAATCTGGATCACGGATCTTCCTAGGCCGTCCTCATAGATGCTAGCACCTAATCGGTTGGTCCTAATGTATTCCAACTGCGTCTTGTAGGGGCCTTCCACCCTATACAGATATGGCACACCTGAACTTCCTGTAGGTCTGTCCATGCCTTGAGACATCTCTGATTCACTTGTCTCAGAGCTAGGGTAATGCGAGTGGTGGCTCAACTGCTGGGCCCAAGACCTAGCAGTATGATTAACGCTAGCCTCTGAAGACCTAAGACTTTGTCTATCCCTTACTAGATGCCGTCCTGATCTAAGGTTCATATGCCTATTTAAGTAGCCCAATTTTTGCCCAAAGTACAACCTCGTTGCTGAGTTCTTTTGTACCAATTACTTGCTTCCTTCTTATGTTGATTAGCGTGTTTTTACTCTTGTCTGATATCACGTCGTCAGGAGCATTTGAGTTAATTTCCACACTTGAAGTTGATCGTTCCACATTAATTCTTTTCCTTTAAAGTTCTCGGTCGTACAAAGATTATGTCGTTAGCTTGAACTTGAGTATCTAGGTAGTCTTCAACTTGATAAATGCCTATTGTCGCCTTGGCCTACTCCTATCACTAGTCGTTCTTAGCCTAAGCTAGGAATTGACAAAGGGAGTTGAGGATATTCCGACCTTTCTTGCTGATCCCTTGTTCTTTAGTGCTCGAGAACCTGATTCTCAAGCTTTCACAAAGCCCTTGCTTGGATGCTCTCAATTGCTCTCAATAGACCTGTATCAGTCCCAAGATTAGCTCAAGACTTAAATTCCAAAGACAGAGCCAATCACTTTCATTCATGCAACACAAACACCAATTTGCACACTGATTGTTTTTGGAAAACAATTCTAGAGATCCCTGAATTCTGTTCCCCCTGGGTATGGTCAACTTCAAAATACCCTCTCTAATAATCCTGATCTTAATTTAACCGTAACAAGACAAGAATCACAGCAAACAGATTTCGTATGAGATAGTTATGTCAATTCAGGGTTTTGGAGTTCAAACAGGGTTCAAACAGGCTGACAGATCACTGGATTTTTTTTTCTCAAAATCACATGTGTGGGGACCTCACAAATCACTAATGGCTTGCTAATTATGCCCAAAATTACCCCAAAAAGATGCAAGACAAAACCCTAGAAATGTGGCCAAAAAAGCATGTCAATCGCGATCGACAGGTCTGTCAATCGCGATTGATAGAGGTGTCCGTTGCGGCCTATCGGTCGCGATCGACACGTCAGTCACGATTGACAGTGTCAATCGTGATCGACAGAGTCGATCGTGAGTCCTGTCAATCGCGATCGATGGTGTCAATCGCGATCGACACTTTTTCCAGGATTTTCGCCGTGATTTCAGTCGATCGGGGCTGTGTCCGTCGCGATGGACACGTGGCTACACAAAAAAGTCAATCAATCGTTGAAATTCAGTCGGTCGCGATCGACGGTGTCAATCGCGACTGATAGAGGTGTCGGTCGTGGCTGTCGATCGCGATCAACGGTGTCAATCACGATTGACAGGGTCCTACGTGGCAGTCAGTCGATCGTGGGGTCTGTCGGTCGCGATCGACAGGTCTGTCGGTCGCGATTGACAGGGTCTGTCGATCGCGATTGACAGATGTTGTCGATCGTGACTGTCGATCACGATCGATGGTGTCGGTCGCAATTGACAGAGAAAAGCGGAATTTTTTAACTGTTTTTAGTGATTTAGAATGTGCTCATCATGTAGATTATGGTGGTGCACTTTGTTTTACCAAATGGGCGATTTTTCTGTCGATCGCGATCGATAGAGGTCTGCGACATAGAGACAGTTTCGTGACGTTTCGTACTTGCACGGAGTGCTGGAGATGATGATGCTGCCAGTACCTGCAAGAAAGCTCAAGAACCAAGCAAAAACAACGCACACAATATCGCTCTCTCGCTCTCTCTCACAAGTGGAATGAGGGAAATGAGGTGGAGAAGGTGATATAATCAAAAACTGAAAATTTTCGCGATGATGGAGATGGAGGTGGGAGATGGTGATGATGATGATGGTGATGATGATGGTGAGGTAAGAAAGAGAAAAATAAGAAAAGTAAAGAGATTACCTACAACGCCAACGTCTCAAATCTACGTCTTACCATCACACGCTCGTCCTCAAAGCTCGATCCCCGGCAACGGCACCAAAGTTTGGTGTAGCTCAGTGATGAGTAGCACCTCCTTTAATGTCAATCCGAGAAGACGTGAGGATGGTATGAAGACCTCGAGCAAGTGAAGGCACAAGTGCGTGAGTGAGAAGCACACTAACATGCACACACATACACACACACACGCACACACGGTAAGACAAAGAGTGAGAAGCAATGGAGTTCTTAGATTACTTTCAAAAAGCTCATACCAGTTCAATTCAATTACAAGCTAACCCCAAAAATGAGCTCTCTAGCTCTATTTATAGTTTTTGACTAGGTTTTGGCTGTGTCCAGACCTAGTGTCCGGCCTAGTTAAAAATTAGGTTCTAGGTCCTATTTGAAGGCTCAAACGAAGTCTAAAAATTATGAAAATTGGTAGGTAGCTACTTCTAATGCTCCTCAAGCTCAAGGACTCCTTGGCTTGCACAAAATGGAGCTACAAAAATATGAAATGGTATTTACAATGGTTTTTAGTGATGAAAATTACTATTGTTGTAGGGATTTTCTTCTAACGGTTTGACATACATATGTTCAAGCTCCCTACTTGCTCCTTCTCCTTGTGTGTCCACCTCTTCGATATGCTTTAGTGTCCTGAAAAAATATTGGCCTACTTGCCAGATCGTCGTTGACTACCCTGTCTGCTTGTGCTTTCTCTTCTCTCTGACTCCCTTCGTAAGCTTCCTTGCCTGGTGAGTCCTTCAGTTCCAACACTCACGATTGAAAAAGTCAATTGCAATGAAAATTTGTGACTATATAGTAGACTTAAAGAGACAACTTTACCAACTTAAATCACTGAAAATAATGCACCAAGATTACATGTCTGCAATATGACTAAGAAAACTAAGAGATATGGCAATGAATAGTACACTTGCTAAAGCATGAAGTTATGGATAAAAATGATCATGAAAATGAATGTATATTGTTGTAAAGTACAATGGACTTACTGGTAAATATGTGTGCCTTGAAACCATACTTTGATATGTCATGAAGCCCTACTCATGGAGGTATAAAAACCAAAATTAGAAGGCCATGTATATATAGTCATCTTTGGAGCCTGAATTTGAGTTTCTCTAAAATCACTCTCAAATCTTTCACTGATTGATTCTCCTACTCACTCAATCACAAATTCGTGGCTTTTCTCCTTCCTACTCATCAAGTGGACTCAACCACTTAGATTCCTTTACTTTTACATCAAGTTAGTACTCAAAAATTACAAGAGGGAGTTCAAAAGTGAACTCTACAAGGAGTTGACATTTCCTTTAAATTTCTAAGCCTTTTGATGACTCAAGCCATCACTTGGACTTGCCATGGACTTGTTCCAACAATTCTTCCTTGCCTCAATTTGTGTGTGCTCCTCTTTGAGTGTGAGAGTGTGTGAGTGAGCTCTCTTCCTTATCTCCTTTCCCGTGACATGGCATTAGAGCTAGTGTGGCTATAGAGAGCTTGTGGAGAAGGCCAATAGTGAAGAGTACGCGAGAAGGCATGGAGAAAGCACGATTCACAAATGACCTCTAATTGCTACAAAAATTGGTGTGAAGTTAGAAGGCATCAAAATATTTTCAAGAGTTATCCATTTAGGGTCATGTGTTTTTCTCAAATTTCTATTTTGCAGCCATGTCCATCTCCATTTTAAGCCTACAAGGTGGGGCCCATGGAAAAACCAAGTCAGTTTGCAAAATTGTAATGTGCATCCTATTTGTCAACACTCAAATATTGCAGATCTATAATTTGAAGTCATTCCATGCAATATTGTTGATACATGAAAATTGTGTTTTTATAAGATCGAGTTGTCATGTCATAGTGTGATAGTGTTCAAGCACATGTACTACTTGTACCGTTTTTGGAGTGTTGTGAATTGCTACAAAAATGGCAAATGCTGATGGAATGAGTCAACTTATGAGTGACAAGTTGGACGAAAACAACTTTCATGCTTAGAGATTCAGAATGAGGAATTTCTTGATGAGAAAAGGTTATTGGAAGTACATCAAAGGAGAGAATGTTAAAATGCTCTGCAGTTACTAAGATCATATGAACAATGCAATCAAGGAGCACAAAAGGTAATGTATTGGCTGTGTTTTAGCATATAGGATAGGAGGATTGTGCACACACAAGATACCAAGACTCCAAAAGAGGGTTGGAATAGTTTTTTCACATTGTATGAGACCAATACAAAGGCATGAAAATTGTAACTCAAGAATAAGATGCATACACTAGAGAAAAAGGGTGTGTCGGTAAGTGACTACACCCTAAAAATCAAAAGCATATGTGACTTACTTGCATCTATTGATGTGAATGTAGATAATGATGATAAGGTGGAAGTGTGCCTTCGTGGTTTAGGAGATGCATATAAGAAGTTCAAAACTTCTATTTAGACTAGGGAAAATATATCAAATTTTGTTGATCTGGAACCCATGTTGATTATTGAAGAAAAGAATCTTGGTGAGGACTCAAACTCCCAAGGAAAACTTAGTTCTAAGAAGGATTTATAGTCTGACAGAGGAACAGGTAGGGGTTGAGGTTTCAAAAGTGAAAGAGGAAACAATAACCAAGACCAAGGTCAACATCAGAATCATGTAGGAGGTAGAGGATAGTTTCAAGGCAAGGGGAGCCAAAGAGGACGTAGAAATTTTGAAAGCAATGATTCAGGTAATGAAAATAAAGGATGTCGAAATTGTGGTAAACGGTCACTTTAAACATGATTGCAAGTTGAAGAATCAAAATAATAAAATGCAACAAAAAGAATATGCATTGGCAAGTGCGTATGATTCAAAGAAGCTATTCATGGTCCAACATCACATGATGAATATGATGTCTGCTGATGTTTCAAAATCAAATGGTAATGTTTGGTATCTTGATTCAATGCTTCAAATCACATGACCAACCATTCTGAATGGTTTAGGACTTTGGAAAAATTGCTAGTTCCTTGATATGTTGCGATATGCCATGACACATCATATCTTATCGAGCATTCAGGAAACATAGCGCTATTTATGGAGGATGGGAAGGTAAAACATCTTTCTAATGTGCTCCATGATCTGAATATAACAAAGAATCTAGTTTTTGTTTGACAAATGGTTGACCAGGGATTACAAGTTAGGCTCAATGCTGATGGCTTATATGAAGAAGAGTACAAATAGACTGGAAGGTTGGTCACCAAAGGAAACAAAGTTGGTAGAATGTTCACCATGAATGTGAAAATTCCTGAAATGAATGCAGCCATGTTTGCGAAAGCTATAGGTGTTATTACTGATATAGAGATTTGGCACAAGCCAATTGGACATGCAAATTTGTAGAGGTGGAAATTGATGCATTCAAATGAGCATGTCAATGAACTATCGAATTTCAAGGTTGTAGAGATGCAAAAGGTATGTGCAACATGTCAATATGGTAAATAATCAAGGGCATCATTTCTACATGACAAGCATGTCACTGACAATGTGCTAGAAATAGTACATACAGATGTTTGGAGTCTTGCAAAGACCACATTTATAAGAGGATGCATGTTTTATGTCACTTTCATTGATGACCATACACAGAAAGTATGGGTATATTTCATGCAAGAGAAGAGTGAGGTGTTCAATCACTTCCAAAATTTTAAGGCTATGGTGGAAAAGCAAACATGGAAGTATATTCAAACATTGAGATCTAGTGGAGGAGGTGAATACATGTCAAATTAGTTTAGTAGCTTTCTAAAAAGTCATGGAATTTGACGATAGTTCTCATGTAGGTACACATAACAACAAAATAGTGTTGCTTAATGTAAAAATAGATATATTGTAGAAACAAAAAGAGTCTTGATGGCTGATAAGAATATGCCTCATTGTTATTGGGCAAAAGTTGTGCACACTACTGTATACATCATGTACAAGACTCCAACTGCTACTATACATCAAGTTACACCTGAAGAAAAGTTTACAAGTAATAAAAAGGCAAACTTATCACATAAGAAATTATTTGGCTATATTGCATATGTACATGTTCCAGATGAGTTGAGGATGAAATGTGACCCAAAAGCCAAAAAAATGTATCTTCATTTGGTACTTCCTTGAGCAAAAGGATATAAATGTTATAACCTACTCACACAATAGGTGAAGGTAAGAAGAGATGTGGTGTTTGATGAAATTTTAAGCTCCTATGCAGATGCCAAAGAAGGACTAAATCTTGAAAGGAAATGTTGAAACATCAAGTGTAGAATCTCAAGTTTTGAGTGGACTTGATGCATAACCAAGGAATAGTTCCAACTCAAATCCATAGAGTGGAAGATTATGTGGGAATTTTAGTCCCACAAATTCATCGACTACATCAAAGAAAAGTAAAAAAGAGCTTTTTGGTGGTAGTAAAACATCTACAGGTTTTAAAGACATTGGTGGAAATTCAAGCAGTTTAGAAATGAGTCTTGATCAGCAACTTGGATTCCCCTCTGTGAAGACTCTAGAAGTAAGAAGACGCATGTAAATGATACAAGGAGAAGTGACCTAGGAGCAAGAAGATGTGGGAGGATGCGGAATTCAGTGCAACGATTGACATATGCTAGTTATAGTTTGTCATTGTGCCTACATGACCAAGGTAATACAAGATGATGAAGCCTCTTGTTTTGAAGATGCACTTGGAAGTGCATATTGGGCTTTCGATGAAGAGATGGCTATACTTTATGGAAATGAAACATGGAAGTTGGTTCCATTGCCTCAAGGAAAGAAAACCATAGGCTGCAAGTGGGTTTACAAGGAAAAGCACAATGGTAATGGTAGCATAAGCAACTATAAAGTAAGATTGGTAGCAAAAGGATATGCACAAAAATATTGCATTGATTATAAGGAAACACTCAACCTTGTAGAGAAACTGTCTATTGTCATAAAACTTGTTGTATTAGCTACATTAAAAGGATGGACTTCGCATCAGATGGATGAGAAGAGTGCTTTCTTACATGGTGAGTTGTAGGAAGAAGAATAAGTGGACCAGCCACAAGGATATGAGGATTCAAAGCACTTAGAATATGTTTGCAGGTTGCAAAATGCTTTGTATGGGCTTAAACAAGCATGTCCTACTTGGAATGCAAGGATTGCTGATTATTTAACCACCATTGGATTTTCTATGTGTGATGCAAATCACTCGTTATACGCAAGGAAGGGTGATTAAGACATCATGATTGTGGCTATTTATGTTGATAACGTGATTGTAGTTGGTGATAATGAAGGAAGCATTAAAAAGGTAAAGCAACTCCTTATGCATGAAATTGACATGAAAGATCTTGGTATGTTGTGCTATTTCTTGGGCATTGATTTTATACATACAAAAACATGTATATCCATGTTTCAAAGGCAATATTCCTTGATTATGCTTCAAAAGTATGATATGACTGATTGTAATCCAATTTCCATACCATTAGAACATAATCTACAGTTGGATACTACATGAGGTGAAACATTGAAAATGCTACTATGTACTAGAACATTGTGGGGAGTCTAATACATTTCACAATTACAAGGCTTGATCTAAGCTACACTATTGGACTTGAAATTCAGTTTATGCAAGTTCCCAGGAAACCACATTTAGATGCTTTGAGACACACTCTATGTTATGTGAGTACTACTTTTGATTTCTCATTGTTTTATGAAGCTAGTGCACAATTGAAAGTTCATGGATATGCTGATGCAGATTGGGCTAGTAGTATTCCAAATAGAAGATCTATCAATGGCTTTCTATTCTCACTTGTGAGTGAAGCTATTACATGGACCAACAAGAAGCAACCCACTATTTCTTTGTTGAGTACAGAGGCTAAGTATACAAGTGCTGCAATGGAAGCATGTGAAACATCATGGCTAGAGATGCTACTTGCGGATTAAGATGTGGAGATGCAAAAAGACTATCATCATACTATTGTGATAATCTTAACAACATATAGTTATCATGAAACCCTATTTTTCATGATAGAACAAAGCATATCAAGGTACATTATCATTTCATCAGGGAAAAGATTTTAGCAAATGATATTGACCGTGTTTATCTGGGAATAGATGAGCAAGTTGCTGATATTTTCACTAATGTACTTGGAGCTGAGAACTTGAAGAAGCTTTGGAAGATGCTTGGATCAGAGGACATGACATTGAGCTTGAGGGGGAGTGTTGAGATATCAAGCTCAACATGTGATGATCCAAGATTACACGTATCACTTTTTCATTTCACTGACATATATAGTGGCCACACTGGTATATGTTAGGGATACTTCATTGAGCTCTACTAGATTTATCTATCACGAGTGATGGAAAATTTGTTTATTTCTAGCTCACTCATTCACGAACATTATGATTTTCCTTATGTACTTTTCTTTATATATTGTACTATGTGTATTGTTCTATTAGGTCATTCTTGTATATTCCTTTTTATGTAATAGAAGAAAAAGAAGAAGAAGATCATTGTTCCTTGCCTCAATCTATGTGTGCTTCTCGTTGAGTGTGAGAGTGTGTGAGTGACCTCTCTTCCTTATCTCCTTTCTCATGAAAACATGGACCTTTCTCCTTGACTTGGTATGTGGCTCTTGTGTGTCACCTACATTGAGCCTTCTATCAAAGTATGGGGAACACCCTTGCTTCCCACCCCTTCCGTAGAGCCTAGATGCACATTCCTCCTTGAATGGAGAAGGTAGCATGAACTAGCCTACAACCAAAATGCTCAAGGCGTGTCCATGAAAAGTTTTTGCTTCTTCTCTATCTACTTTGCAATGTGTATTATGTCCCTTTTCTCTAGTGGCCCCCTTTCTATTATATTCTTGTTTTGTTTCCTATCCGTACATAATATTTAATTTCCCATGTTCATTTTCAAGAACTTTGACTTGGGATACTAGCCCACTCCTTGAAACTCTATCCCATACTAAAACTTTCCCAAAGCATGGTACTTCTTTATGGCTACATTCCATGTGCTCCTCGACCGCATCATGTGTGTTCAAATGTCTCCCTATTTTCCAATTATGTCTTGTGACAAGAAATAAGAATTTTGATGGGAATTCAATTTTGACTAAGACAAAGGTTGTTGGTGCACACACATGGTAAAGAAGGCTTGTGCCTCTCATACCTTTGTGCACCAATCACGCACCCCTACATGCCACACAAGCACAATGGTGTTACAAGAGTTAACCATGTTGACACGTGTTTCTCTATCATGGAATTATGAATATTGCTAAAATTTTACTTATTTTAAATGTAAATACACATTACATAGTTTTTTTTAAGACCAGAATTAAAAATACAAGATAGTTCTCACTTTCTTTGGAAAATCACCCATATCACACACACACACAGCGAGAGGTTCCTCATAGTTAAGTTAGGAAGGATCCAAGGAATGGCGCACACATGCTCATGTAGCAAATATCTCGAAGAAACATGTATATTTGAGCAAGAGCGGGCACCCCTACACCCATGCACACCCAAGCTAAATCCACACACAAGGTGAGTGATTGTAAATGGACATGGGTGAACAGAAAATGGAACTTCGTCTATTCACAAAAGAGGCCAAGAGACCCGAAGCACATACAATGCATCTCCTTAGATACAAGAGAAGAGGGAGGGAAATATAAAAAACATGTGTTCAAAAGACCACATGTTCTAAATCAGAGGCAATCCTAAAGGATATGGAAATAAATCAAAAGAGGAATCTCAAGATACAAAAGTGAAGATACATGCAAGTAAGAAAAAGATAAATATTCTTGTAAACAAAAAAGGAATGCTTCTCTTAAAAAAAGTATCTTAAAGTTAAGAGGTCGGTTTTCTATATAAATATGCAAAGAGGGCTAAAGGGTAGTTTGAATGGTGAGAATCATATATAGAGGGGTTTTTGGGCCCACCACCAAGGCCCCAATATCTTGAACGGTCCAGCCTCCATAGTCATTTTTGACATACAAGGCCAAGGCCAAGCTAGAGGGAATAGGCACGTAAGGCATGGAAGTACGTACGACGAGGCAAAAATGGTGTGTGTTGTAATAAAGTAAGTCTATGGTCTAGGTATCCGACTTGTTGAACCACACCCTTGAGAGATAGGAGATGGTTGAACTAGACCCTAAGAGGGAGGATTAGGAAGTAATCCTCAACCATGGCTTTTGGGGCAAGTGGTTAGCCCATCACATTCCTAACCAAGAAATTGTGAGTTCAATTCCTTACATTGGTATCAGAGCCTAGGAATTAGGCTTGGGCAAGGTGGAATAATCCAATGGCCTCTCAACATCCTCTATGTGAAAGGGTAGGAATTGTGGAAGGCGCGCGCGTCGGTTTC
Source organism: Ceratopteris richardii (assembly GCA_020310875.1). Taxonomy (NCBI): domain Eukaryota; kingdom Viridiplantae; phylum Streptophyta; class Polypodiopsida; order Polypodiales; family Pteridaceae; genus Ceratopteris; species Ceratopteris richardii. The sequence goes on along the minus strand of CM035419.1, from coordinate 155,796,393 downwards.
AAGGATGGACCTAACAAAGATTAGGGTGTATCTTTCAATCCGTAGGTCGGATTGAGGCATGTAATATACCGTTGGAAAGCTCTCGGAATGAACTTTCCGATGAGCTAGGTTGGAAGTGTGATGTCCTTGGGAAACCATGGGTGTCACTTGATTGAGGGTTCAAGATACCAAACATGGGTGAGAACAAGGTTCAAGACTGAGGTTGAGAACAAGGGCCCAAGACACCAAGGTTGCGAACAAGAAGGTTCAAGACACCAAGGTTGAGAGCAAGGGTTCAAGAGACCAAGGTTGCGAACAAGGTTCAAGAAACTGTGAGAGGTTGAGGTCATCAATTCAAGGGTACCTAGGGAGTTCAAGAGGTTGATCACTGAGGCTAGAGGGATACAAGAGTAGATTATTGAGGACAATGATTAACTAAGGGGGGAAGAATGTAATAAAGTGATAGGTAGGAGATGGTTGAACCACACCCTTGAGAGATAGGAGATGGTTGAACTACACCCTAAGAGGGAGTATTAGGAAGTAATCCTCAACCATGGCTTTTGGGGCAAGTGGTTAGCCCATCACATTCCTAACCAAGAGGTTGAGAGTTCAATTCCTTACATGTGTGAAGATAAGTGATAATGATTCATATATTTTCCTCAAACTCAAAACAATGATTCTCATCACTACCTTTGTAAATACATGAAAACTAAGAAACCCAATTTCGTAGACAAATGCTCCTTGCTTTGCAAGATAAGGGGTGAGCTTAGATAGAACCCACATACTCATAGTTTTTGGAGCCTGTTAGGTCCCCAAATTATCTATACAACTTAATTTTTAAATATGTCATACTTTCTATCTAAAATCAATTAAAACTAAAAATTATAAAAAGAGCCAGAGAACTCATTTGAGAGGTTACAATTCGTGAGAACATCTTTAGAATCTTGAGAAGAAGGCTTTTAAGTTGATTGTAACTAAAGCACTTCACTTTTCGTTGCTCATACTCTTTGTCTCCTCCTTGTGTGAGTGTGTGTGTATGTGCATGTGCATCTCATGTGATTCTCAATTTCTTCATCACTCACTTCACCCGCTCACAATCATCATATCATCCTTATATTTGCACAGACGGAAAACTATGAGGTGAAGATCCTCAAGATTGGTACTCACCATTGTCTAGTGAGACACCAAATTTGGCACAGTTGTTGTGGAGCATAGCTTGAGGACGAGCATGTGATGGAAAGAGCATAGAGTTGGATGTTGGAAGGCAATTTTTTTTGTTAATTTTTGTATCATGTTCATCTCCATTACCTGCATCAATCATGGCAAATGACTTGCATTTTCATTAAAAAAAATTAAATTTTGATCATGTCTACCCATTCCCCCTCATTTTTCATTATGAGAGAGAGATAGAGAGAGAGAGAGACCTCATGTGCTGTGTTTTTACTTGTTTTCTGTGATTTTGTGCAAGTTATAGCATCATCTTCACATCTGGGCACCTACAAAAGTATGAGATGAGATTTTTTGACAATTGAACTAACCGCATCGGTCTACCACAATAGATCGAGAAAGTTGTCATTTCTTGATTGCATCTATGCCACAATAGAGAGCTCCTCAACATCATCATAGTGCCATAGACACATCAAAAGACTTACAAGTTTTTAGCTTTGTGGCGACATACCAAAAACTCAATAGACCCCATCTATCGCAATAGACCGGCCCCTGGATGTTAGATGTTGCGACATGCATGTAGATGAAAATATTTGGCTTAATGCAAACAATGTTTAAAGTCTTTAGAAATTTCAAGGTGCCACATGAATCAAATCTAGGATTTGACATAACATTCTTGATCTTGTATATGACATGAGCATGACATCGCTTAAAGTTTGCTATGCATGGAACTGCAGGTTCAAGTACTTGCCAACCTATTACACAAAAACCTTTGAAGAAATGTTTATGATAGGGTTGTGGGAGTACCACTCTAAGGTCTTCATATCAAAGCCAAATCATTTATTACACCTCTTTGTCTGCAATACCCTTCACTACTTAGGACACTATCCCTTCCACCCTTCACTACTTAGGACATTATCCCTTCCAATAGCCAAGTACACCTGTCACTATTGACTAGTCAAAGTTCAAGGCCTATTTTGCAAAAGGAAGGGATGTTTTGGCATACAAGACCAAGGCCAAGCTAGAGGGATAGGCATAAAAGGTAGGGAATTATGTAAAACAAGGAAATAATGGTATGTGAAGATAAATGATAATGCTTCGTTTTTTTCAAACTCAAAATATTGATTCCCATCACTATCTCTATATACACATGAAATCTAAGAAACCTAATCTTATAGACAAATGCTCCATTTTGTTCAATCCAAGGACTCCTTCAGATTGAGGAGCCTAGATAACCCACATATCAATTTTCATAATTTTTAGAGCTTGTTAGGTCTAGCAAATTAGGTCTAGAACCCATTTTTTAGCTATGCCCGACATTGTGTCTAAAACAAGCCAAAACTAGTGAAAGACCATAAAAATTGTTAGAGAGCTCATTTAAGAGGTTAGAACTTGTGAGAAATTTTGTAGAATCTTGAGAAGAAGTCTTGTAACTTGGTTGTAATTGAAGCACTTCATTTTCCATTGTTCATACTCTTTGTCTCCTCCTTTTTGCGAGTGTGCATGTATATGTGTGCACATCTCATGTGCTTCTCACCTTCATCTTCACTCACTTCACTCACTCACTCACGATTGTCATATCATCCTCATGTCTCTATGGATTGACAATTATCAGGTGAAGCTCCTCGATGTTGGTACTCGCCATTGTCTAGAGTGACAGTAATTGATGCTTGTGCTTTTGTGGTCCCTACAACAACCTCTCTAAAGATGGCATTGACCTTTATTGACTTTAAATTTCCAACCACAAGAGTCTTCTATAAGCATTTTTTCTTCTCACACACCAAATGTTGAGGATTTCCTTTAGGGTCTTGAGCAAGATATACTATGTCTATTGGATAGCCATCATCCAACACTTGGTTGGTTAGTATTGAGTGTTGAAAGCTTGGCTCTACATAGTGGCAATTGCACATCGAATCTAGGGAAGGGAAAAGTTCATAGGTTCAACATGGAACCAAGGTGCTTTGTTGTTTATTGTAGGGATGAAAGGAAAGAACCAATGGATAGTGATATGAAATGACTAGGTTAACATGTTGGAAGAGGGAGAGAGTGCCCATCTTATTGATGCTTTTTTGCATTGTATACCTTATGTCAAACCTAGCTTTACATATGTCCTCACCCTTCACAAAGTTGGACCAAGAAAAGCCGTTCTTGTCCTCGACCAAACTATTTTGGATCTTAACTTGGTCCTAGAAGTCCTTCTTTGCTCCCTCAATAACTCACCCTCTTTAAGGCCATATTTCATTTAGATCTTGCACCATGTTAAAATCCCCAAAGATAATGGTTCCCATGGGCATGGAGCCCAATGATTTCCAAGTAACTAATCGATTAAATTCATCATTAGGTGCTCATAGAGATAATGGTGATTTGATGAGGCCCCCCATAGGAAGTAACAATCCATTGATGGCATACATTATCATCGATCTCTAGTAGGAATGAATGCCAAGTAGCTTGAAGATAATAGTATAGCCACTACTCCCCCAGAAGATAATAGTAGAGCCACTGTTGTTACCGTTAGTGTCCATGTGAAAGGCCAAATGGCCGCTGGACACTTCTTTGTATATGTTCTTTAATAAAGCATATAGTGGCCTGGTCAATCACAGACTGTAAGTTCGACCGCATTTGTAAAAGCTAAGAAGTCTGTCTTTGTGCTCCCTGTGTACTATGTTTTTCTGCATATTCTGCAGCTTCAATACAGAGTACTGTGTGCGGCCTTAGGAGCTCAGTTTTCTACTCTAAGGATATCATCGTGGATCTCTCAAGAAGGAGAGCACAATATGGTGCATCGCCATCGTGAAAGGCATAGAACTTGGCATAGATTGTCATCCAAGTCACCGAATTCATCGTTGGCTACGCGGGAGGGAGGACCTCAACGACCAAGAAATATAGAGGTTCCCAATACTTCTCGGGATGTCACCCATCCCAGTACTATTCCCACTGGAGCTCACTTAACCGTGGCAATATCTTGCCACTAAGCTACACTCTTGTGGTGATTGAAGAAGGGGAAAGACTAAGGTTGACATTACCTTGAACATGTTTTGGTCCCTCAAAGCTTCATTCTTTGCTTTCAAAGCCTATTTTTGAAGCATTTTTTGGGTGTCTTTTGGAGCCATTTTGGAGTACTTCCGCACATAGTTCTCTTCACACGGGTCCAAGAACATCAAGAAGAGTGTTCTTTGTACTTCTCCAAAAATAAGTATCAACCTTTGGGGCTGTCTTTTCAGCCACACTCGTAAAACTAAAGGTTTCTTCAAAGTTCTCAGTTTTGGTGGGAGCAGCACCTACAAATTTATGCAAGTTTTTTGAGCCAAAAACATCAAAGTTGACAGACACTTGCAGGTGTTATTGGCTAGTTTTTGGGTTGTGCATTCAGCCTTTTAGTGTCATTTTAGTGCATATATTGAGCACATACACATCATGTATGCTTCTATGGATACCACTTATGTACGTCCATGTGGTCATTGATATAGCGGTTACGTTCTTTGCATAAAGTGGGAGGGGGAGAGCTAGCTCTTCCAATCAGCCCATTTGAAATAAATGTGGGGAACTGGTGGTGAATCCTACTGAACAACTTTGCATTTGGAAGGAACACTATGAGGGTATCTTTGCTGATCCGAGCGGGACGAGTAAGAACATAGATTTTTAGGCAAGACATCCTGTTAGGGTTTGGCCTAGGCTTACCGGAGTGAACCAACCTTTGCAATGGAATGAAATTTGCTGCGCCTACCAGAAACTTAAACGATATCGAGCCGTCGGGGGGGATGGGCTTCCCCCTAAATTATTTAAGATTCTCCTCCGGGATAAGGGTCTGAGGTCTGACTCTTCCTGTCCTAGCATGCCTTTTGGCGAGGCCTTCATGAATCTACTTGAAATTTTGTTGGAGAAAGATCATGTTCTAGAGCCTGTGGCTACCGCAGTTGTGGTTTCCATTCCTAAGAAGGGAGACTTAACCTGTGTTGACAATTACCGAGGAATAACACTGATCTCCGTTGCTCTTAAGATTCTGGTCTCTGTGCTAGTGACGAGGCTCACCGAAGCTCTTGAGGCTCGCAATTTTTTCAATCGGGGCCAGGGGGGATTTCGTGCACGTCATGAGTGCATAGGGCAAGTCGTTTGCATGCAAGAAGTGGTACTTAAACGGGCCACGCGTAAACTTCCTACGTATGCGGCATACATTGACTTCAAAAAAGCTTACGACACAGTTCCGCATCAAGCCTTGTTCCTTAAGCTTGAGGCGGCCTGCCTAACAGGTAGAGTGCTGAAATTCTTTCATGCTCTGTACAAGTCTTCAAAAGTCTGGGTTCGTGTGGAGGGAGAACACTTTAGCGAACCCGTCCAGGTACTGCGAGGCAATCGCCAAGGGTGCCTAGGCTCCCCTACGCTTTTTAATATTTACATTAATGACATTAAGGATCAGGGGGGTGACAATTGGGGGCTTGATATACCCGGTATTGGATGACTTAAAGGTCTTTTGTTTGCAGATGACCTCGTGTTATTTGCAGATAGCCCAACCGAGCTCCAAAAATCTTTAGATCATATCAGTGAGTGGGCGAGGTTGTGGGGCATGGAATTTGGGGTGGACAAGTGCATGGCCACTGTGTTCTTTGGAGGCGATGGAGAGTTGGCAGCGCTTGAGAATTTTGGCCTGCTTATTAGTGGCGTTAGAATCCCGGTGGGTGAGAGGTATACTGATTTGGGTGTGGAGGTTGATTCTAACTTCTCTATCGAAACGATCATAAAAAGTTGTGAAGAGAAGGGAAGGAAGTCTCTTTTTGCCTGCCAGCACCTACTTAGTAATAGATCTTTCCCTGCTTGGATGCGGCTCGCAGTCCCTAAGAGTTTGGTATTCCCCGTGATTACGTATGGGGTGGAATTGATGGGGGCCCATGGAGAGAATTTGTTTGGTAAACTAGAGAGGCTGGTAGCTACGGGGATGCGGATGATCTGTGGAAAAGGGGCTCGGTTTACTACGGTTGCTGATGCCGTGATGCACAGGGAATTCCATATGCCCCTGCTGGCAGCGTATTTTGGTGGCATGAGAGGGCGGCTTTTTGGGAAGTATCTGGATAGCCAAACTTGGCTCGGGGACATGCTACAGAAACCGAGGGGATCTCAATTCCAGAAGTGGACGTGGATTTCTTGAACTAAGTGGTGGAAGGAAAGGTATGTACCGGAAGCCACCCTTAATTTGCTCAGATATCATGTTTGGGCAAAGTGGGAAGGTGCGAATCATTCTGTCGCATTGCGCCCCTATGCAGAATTTGATTTGATGGAATCACAGGGATACTTGCATAGAAGTGCTTGTAGTCATTTGCTTAGCCCTACTACGGAGCGCATGTTGATGCTTGCTAGGATAGGGGGGCTGTTTTTGGATGAGAGGTTGGAAGGGAGAGGAAAAAGCAAGTGTCCCCTTTGCACTGAGGTGGAGAGGTATGGCTCCCTATCACATGTGATGGTGGAGTGCAGAGTGGTGGCAGCTCGTAGGGGGAGGTGGTTGGATTCCCTTATCAATGGTTTCATTCAATGTTTGGATTATGGCCCCATGTTTCCCTTGGTCGTGACCCTGATCCTCCTTGGAGGAGAGGCTTGCGGAGTCCGCTTGACCCATTGGGTTAAGCCTAGTCCGCACTCTAGGGAGGGAGTAGCTAAGTTTGTCTTGGTTGCTTCCTTCCTGGGTGAGGCTATTCCCAAGTATATGAGAACTCTCTTTGATAATTGACAGATCCCCTGCGGCGGAAAGGAAGTCATTCTCCCATCTGATCCCTCTTGGGTCCCGTTTGTTGGTATGGAAGCTCTATTTGGCAGAGGGAAATGAGGTCTGGTACTTCATGTTGTGAGAGCTCTGGTACTTCATGTTATGGGCATAGCTTCACCGATCGCCAGTGATGAGATGGGAGACTCGGAACTGGTGTGCGGACTCCTCCGGTGAGCCGACGCTCCTTGTGGGTATGGCTTTCCTTTGTCGGGAACACGTCAGGTAGGCAGTTTAGCTTGGTGAGGAATTCATTCCAAGTCCGCATACTCTAGTGTCGTGACCGGGGCATTGGGTATCTCACCGCACTGATCCTTCGGGGTTAGTTGACCACAATCTTCGGGTTGCAAGGTCACGTATAAGTCTTCTTCGGAAGATGAAGCGACGGATAGATCCTGCCTTCTGAGCAGGTTAGCCTCCTTGGGCCCCCATCCCCGACTCAGAAAATTAAAAAAAAAGGTTCTTTTCATAAAGCCTTTTATGTTTGATAAAGAGGGTCGTGGTAAGGTTTTCTTAACTAGGAGACACCGAGATGTCGGGATCTCTTCAGTGATGCAAGTGGAAAACTTACCCAACCTCGCCATAGGAGATGTATGATAGTTGTTCATAGGTGCTTGATAAGCCTAATTGGCTTCTATTGGCTAACTGAATATATGCAGTGGAGTCAGTGATTCACTATGCAGGCAAACATGTCAATACTTGTAGTTTTATGATATTTTGACACTAGTCATGCGCTCATTTTGCAGAGGATACTCTGGAAAATTTTTTCCAGACTTTTGGTTTTGTCAACTATACAGTGGTCGATTTACTCCTTGATACACTTATTCATTGGTGTTCGGACTCTTCTAGCTCCATTATCATTCCATTCAGTTCTCTACCATCATGGCATCAGAGATCTCAGGCACACTCGGTGGATTAGGGTCTAGTGCTAGTGTTTCAAGGAGGAGCTATAACTTGCAGGGAAAAGACCATTTTGAGATCCAAAAATTTGATGGAACAAACTTTGCTCTATGGAAGAATCAGATTAAAGATGCGCTGATTCAAAGGAGGCAATGGAAGCCAATAAATGGAATTTCAAAGAAGCTTGTTGACATGGATGAAGATGATTGGGATGAGTTAGATGAAATGGCCAAGTCTACCATTTGCTTGCACTTGGCAGATAATGTTTACTTTATAGTATTAGACTGTGAAAGCACAGAGGAGCTTTGGAAGAAGTTATGCAATACATATGAAAAAGAGATGGCATCAAATAAAGTCTACCTGATGAGAAAATTATATGACCTTTGTATGAAGGACACAGATAGTGTTGTTGCTCATCTAAATGAGTTTTATGCTATATTCTCTCAGTTACAGACTCACAAAATGGATATGGATAATGAAATGAAAGTTGTATTGTTGTTATGCACTTGTCGTCATCATCATACATTTTTCATAGCTATTAGCAATAGTGCGCCTAGTGGTAAACTCGTCTATGATGACATATGTGGAGCACTCTTGAGTGAGGAGATTTGTAGAATGTGTATGGTTGGTACTCAGAGTGGAGATGCATATAATGTTCCTGATTCTTACCAAGGAAAGAATCAACAACATGGCAGGAGCAAGAACAAGGAAAAGAATGGTCAACGAAATAAGGGTAGAAGTAAATCAAGGAAGAGGGATATCGAATGCCATTATTTTCATAATAAAGGACACATGAAGAAAGATCGTTACGCATTAAAGAATGCTAAAGGTAAAGGACAAAATGTTGAAGGGCATGTTAAATAGTTATCGGCACCATCTACTTCGATTGTGAAGATTGAAGAAATTAATGCTATTTCTAATGATGCTGATGTGTTGACACTTGATAGTATTGTGCCACTTGAGGCTCTTATGGCTGATTCTCTTTCCGACACTTGGCTGCTAGATTCTAATGCTTTTTCCATGTGACACCACATAGAGAATGGTTCTCTAATTATGCAGCAAAGTCTCTTGGTACCATGAGACTTGGTGATTCTTACCAGTGTGATGTTGTGGGGATTGGAGATGTGGTTGTGCAGTTCATTGCTGGTTCAAAATTTATTATGCATAATGTATGCCATGTACCTCAATTGTCATGCAATTTGATGTCAGTGGGTCAACTTGATGACCTTGGTTACAAGGTGGTCTTCTATGCTCAATCCTCTCGCATATCAAAGGGCAATAGGTTTATTGCAAAAGGAAGCAAAGTTGGTTCACTTTATCCTTTATTTGTATCACAGAAAGAACACTTGTTAGCTGTTACTAAATAGCCTATGGCTTGTATTTTGCATGGTTGCTTGGGCCATATATCTCATAGTGGAATGGAAAATATTTCTCATTCTAGCTAATTACATATGTTATCTTTCTCTGATTTTTTATTTTGTGAGCATTGTCAATATGGAAAGCAACCTAGAAATGTGCATAGAATGCACATTGACACTTCAATTCAGCCTTTAGATCTTGTTCATACAGATGTGTGTGGTCCTATGCCCACTAGGTCCTTAGGTGGTTCTCTTTACTTTGTCAATTTAATAGATGATGCTACTAGAAAAGTCTTGGTATATCCTATCAAATTGAGGGATCAGGTATTCCCTACTTTCAAAAAATGACTTGCTTCAGTTGAGACTAAAAAAGGAACTAAGCTTAAGGCTTTACTTTCAGAGAATGGGGATGAGTATACCTCACATGAATTCAGTCTTTTTTGTCAGTCTAGAGGGATTCATAGAGAGTTTACAGCTCCTTTTACCCCAGTACAGAATGGTCTAGCTGAGAGAATGAATAGAACTGTTTCAATGTGCTGTTGGTAGTCTCATGTATGCTATGGTACCTACGAGACCAGACATTTCATTTGTAGTAGGATTTGTGAGCAGATATACGTCTAATCCTAGCAAGAAACATTGGGAAGTGGTCAAGATGATTTTAAGATATCTGAGTGGCACTAAGGACAAGTGTCTATGCTTAGGTAGAGGAAAAGCATACATTATTGGTTACACAGATTCTGATTATGCTCATTGTGTAGACAATCGTAAGTCTACATCAGGGTACATTTTTCATTTTGTTGGAGGTGCTATCACTTGGAGATCTTGTCTTCAAGAATGTACAACTGTTTCCACCATAGAAGCAGAGTATGTTGTAGCAAGTGAGGCATGTAAGGAAGCATTGTGGCTTTCTCATCTTGCTTGTGATATGGGTTCATCTTAGCATGTACCTCGTTTGCTCAGTGATAGTCAGAGTGCCATTGCTTTGGCTAAGAATCTAGTCTATCATGCAAAGACCAAGCACATTGAGGTGAGGTATCACTTCATTCGAGATTGCTTAGCCACTGAGCACATTATTCTTGAGAAGGTTCACACTCGAGATAATGTTGCAGATGCTTTGACTAAAGCTCTACCACAAGATAGCTTTGGACACTATTGTCACTTGATGGGGTTTACTTGATTCCTGATCTTACACAGTCACTTGTATACTACATAACATGCCCATCAGGTCAGAGGTATAGTTCGTATACTTACACTCAGGTATTCTTTATCATTCTTTATTTTTCTCCCATTGTTACTTTGGCCATATTGGCCTTTAGTGGGAGATTATTACCATTAGTGTCCATGTGACAGGCCAAATGGCCACTGGAAATTTCTTTGTATATGTTCTTTAATAAAACATATAGTGGCCTAGTCAGTCACATACTGTAAGTTTGACCACATTTGTAAAAGCTAAGAAGTCTGTCTTCGTGCTCCCTATGTATTATGGTTTTTTGTGTATTCTGCAACTTCAATCCGGAGTACTGTGTGCGGCCTTAGGAGCTCAGTCTACTCCGAGGATATCATCGTGGAGCTCTTGAGAAGGAGAGCGCACTGTGGTGCATTGCCATCAAAATACTTCAACTGCTCCACCTAGAGTGAAATGTGCCCAGCCAAAAGTGCAAGAAAGAAGTTCTCTCATGTCTCGTTTAAATTCTTTCTCTTATAATTTTGATCTCTAGCAAACATATGAAGTCTATATTCACATTTTTATGTCTACTTCATTGACTAATGATATCCTCTCTAAGAGGTGAGATAATCTCTAGATGCTCAACAAAATTACACCAAGCATTAAATAAATTATTCATATCAATCATAAAAGTTTAATATACATTGATGAAAAAATAAATTTCTATTAGAAAAGCTAAAAAAATATAGTATGCACCACAATTATAGAAAACTTCAAAGAATCTTTACTATCTAATGAAAACCCAAATCAAAACATATAGAAAAAGATAAATATGTCTATGCATTACTCATGATAGTGCAAATGAAGGCCAATATAAGCCCATATGTAAAACAAATGAGATTTAATAGACTATATAAGTGAGTAAAGCTAAATGTTATAAGGGCCTACTTATGACTACTATTTACATTTGATAGTAGAGAGTAGTCTTGTCTCTATTTCTAGGGTCCAAAAAATTTCAAAAAATTCATAGAGTGCATCAATGGGGCTCCTCAAGCAGCAACAACCTACTTCAAGCTCATCCTCAAGAAAGATGTGAAGAAGATAATTGAAAATTGGCAGCCTGTTACCATGGTCCAAACTGCTTACAAAGTCTTTGCCAAGGTGCTTTCCAATTGCATTGTGGAACATCTTCATCTGTAGATCAATGAAGAACATAAACATTTCCTCAAAGGAAGGTCCAATTTTTAAGAAATCATTGATGTTTGGTAGGGCATGGATTATGCAAAGCATCAGCCTTGTGAAGAGTGATGAAAGATTGCATAAATGAGAGGATCTTTGAAAAATATTGCTCTAGACTAGGCTATTTCTCACTTGGAATCTGTAATAGACTTCCTAAGCCTCTAATCTGTGCAATAATATGACTATAATAACTTGGAGCATTGATCTCAATTTCTTGATTCAAGATAGAAATTTTTCAAAAATTTCACATGGAGAGAAGACCTTCTATTTATGGAAGAAGGCTCACATATAAATGCTCAGAGCTCACATGTTGCTATGAAATAAGTAAACACCTTTTGCACACCTTCGAATACAAAAGTAATTAATCTATCACAATTTATTTCATGAATCTAGAGTGACTATGCTATGAACTAGATGTTTAAGAGATATTTAAGAAGTCAAGGGTGTGATCTTGACTTTTCAAGAAGCACATGATACATATAAATAGTCATAGAGATATGGCTATATCTCTACACATAAAGCTCTAGTGGGTAAACTTTTGCTGTTTATACACTTATAAGAGTGTTACCATCATGATAAAATTGATAAATAAGTAAATGAACCACAAATCCAGTTAAAGAGCTCAAAGAAGTAGACACAGTTGAGATATGCACAACAACAGTGCATAGTGGATAGAGATGATAATAAAAAACATGATGTATATGTATTGAAAAGTAGTATACAATACATGGAGGTGTTGGAGAACTCCAAGGGCTTTGCGTTGGATACAATGTATACTGATGAAATGATGAAAAGGGTTTCACTAACTATGACAAAGCCACTAGTGTATAAGTACACTTTTTTCCTTGATTTTAGAAAATGATTGTTTGATAAACTCCACCTTATATTCTCCCTACTTTCTGGAGTTCATTTGAATTTGACTTCGAACGGGAGTCTTGGATTTTGGATCTCCTTACATTCATGAGGTTACCTCTTCAGATATTCTTCTACAAATGAATAAAAGTGAGATGCTTCTTAACGTTACTAGTAATGAGAAAATATGTGTGTAACCATGACTTAACTTAAGTGTAATGAAGTTCATGGAATATGGTCAAGCACTTAGGCTTGCCATACGCACCAATAGGCCAAAGACATTCTCTTCCTCAAGATAGATTTTGACAAAGCTTATGATGGAATGGACGGGGAGTTTATCTTGCAATCCTCAAGGACGTCCATTGCAACCCCAAGTTTATCAAAATGGTTTCCATGCTCACAGGGAATTGTTCCCCAAATTAGCATGAATGGCAACCTCTCCCAGGTTTCTTTCTTAAGCATTCTATCAAGTAACGTTGCCCATTGCCCTATTGATGTTTGCTTTTACCATTGATGGGCTTAATTTCCTTGTTAAAAATTATACGATGCCTCTTTGGTTTGTTCACTCAAAGAAATAGAAGATTGAACTTATCCACTCACACACCCTCTCTTTCCTCCTATTGATCGAAAGCCATAATCACTCCTTTGACCATTCCTTCCACTCATTAACAGTGTCTTGAATATGCCTTTGATAGACTAAATTGGTACCATTGTTGATCATGCCCTTACCTTTGTTGATCTTCAATGTAAATTAAGGTCCAACGACTCAATATGCTAGCATATACAATGTCTCCAAGTTCCATACTCTCCTTGCTTTGCAAATGTCCTCACACGTGATTGCTATAAAGTCCCTCTTTCTATCTTTTATTATTATGCATCATAGATTGCTCTCTTTCTCTCTCTCTCTCTATCTATCTCTCTCTTTCTATCTCTCTTTGTCTCTCTCTCTATCTCTCTCTCTCGCTACTACTTAAAGCACAATAATGCATATAGTTTTGCATACCTTTGGTTGTTGAATTCCAATGGATTCATTTATTTTTTTGTTTGAATATTGAAATGAATGCAAGCTATGAACACTCTTGTGATGCATATGGTTATGTGCAGATAAATCCATATGACTTTATTACCACCCTTACACCTATTGGATGCATATCCATCTATTATTGTAGTTCTAGAACTTGAAATCAAGAAGTGAAAAAACCAAAAAATCCAAAATAATTTAGATCAAGCAATAAATTGAGTGTTCACCAACATCTTCAAGAAATCTCTTACCACCTTCTCCCAAGCCTCCATGATCCATAGGGGACTTGGTCCCCAAAAATGGTGCTAAAACATGTTTTAGACCCACAAACTTGAAAGCTTACTAGCTTCTAGTGATGGAGATCAACGTAAATGTCAACTTAAGTACCTTTTTGCATGAAGAAAAGCCTTGGAAAGTAGGGAACTCAAAAGAAGCTCTTGAAGAAGATGATTGGCCTGCATACACCCACAAATGGATAGAAACAAGCACAAAAGGCATGCAAAAGTGCTCCCATTAGGTAGTTCTAGGATAAGGACACTCTAAGAAAACAATGGAAGCTCCACATGAAGAACGGGATGAAATAAAAGAGCTCAAGAAAAAGGATGCACAAAATTCCCATAAAAATTCGTCAAAAAGGGATTACATCTTCTGTCCTTTATACTTTACGACTATTAGATTTTGAGGTCTACGGAAGCATGCAAAAAACACAAGGAAGAAGAAGAAGTTTGGAGCAGAACACACAATACTAAATGTATTACCACGAGAATTTACAAAGATAAGTAACATGTTAAGAAAATAGGCTTATATATAAGCCGAGGGGACCTCCTAAAGAGGGAAAAAAGTGCCCTGATGGTCCTAGTGTGTTCACACACATCTCTACCTAAATATATCAACAAATCTCCCCTTGGGAGTAATGCGATGAACAAGGAGTTGGCATTCATGTATAAGGAAGTGTCAAGCTATGTGGATGCAATCCAAAAAAGGAAGTACGCCCAAATCTTTGTGGAAAGCTTCAAACTTCTCCCTAGGGAGAGCCTTCATGAAAAGGTTTGCAATGTTCTCCTGCGTGGGCACATATGCCAAGCTAATCTCTATAGCAGAGAACCTCTCCCTAAAATAATGATAATGCACCTCAATGTGCTTAGTGTGAGCATGGAACATAGGTTTCCTCGCAACTTCCAATGTACTCTGAGTGTCAGTGAAGATGGTGGTGGCAAAAGACTGACCAACACTCAAATCAGCCATAAGGCATGTGAGACATACACACTCAAAAGTCATTGTGAAAGATGCCCTATACTGAGCCTCACAACTAGAAGTGGCCATAGTAGGCTCTTTCTCAACCAAAATATGCATGAGCTACCAAGCATGAAGCAAAAGCCACTAGTGGGCACACAAGTGTCGTAGCAACCAACCTATTAAGAGTCAAAAAAAGCATGTAGATCTGGTAGCAGTGATCCCCCCTTGGGATAAAACAATCCAAGTATCTAGGTACCACTCAAGTAGCAAACGATGTGCTTAACTGCCTACCAATGCTTCACTCCTGGGCAATGCATAGACCTACTCATCTCTGAGAGAGCAAACTAAATATATGGCCGAGTAATGCATAAGTAAATCAAGCGTCCAACAACCTACTGATAGAGAAAAATATCAAATGCTTTTCTAGCATTATGATGACTCAATTGTAAACATGTCTCCATAGGAGTTCCAATAGGTTTGCAGTCTTCAAGGCAAAAATGCTATAATAATGTGTCAACATATTTTTTTTTGACAAAAAGATATTCCACCATCAACTTGCAAAAATTTAATGCCCTAATAATGATGCAAATGCCCCAAATCAGACATCTCAAATGAGGCATGCAATTCAGTCTTGAAATCGGCAATATGCTTCTCATGAGGACCAGTGAGCATCGTGTCATCAACATACACAACAATGATCGGAAGCACATCATTAGCATGCTTAACATATAAGGTGCTTTCAATTGGACTCTTCTCAAAACCATGTGCAATCAGATAAGCATGTATCTTTCCATACAAAGCAGGTGGTGCTTGCTCTAAACCATATAATGCCTTCTTTAACCTCCACACGTGGTTTTCATGCAATTTTTGCACAAAGCCATGGGGTTGAAAAACGTACACTTCTTCATGGAAATCACCATTCAGAAATGTCGATTTAATATCAAACTGATGAACATTTCAATCATGATGAGCTGCAAGTGCACAGATGCTATGAACAGTAGTCACATAAACTAGGTGCAAAGGTCTCATCAAAATCAATGTCTCTTTCCTGTGCATAACCCTTTGCAACAAGCCTAGCCTAATACCTATCAATTGTTCCATCAGGTTTACGCTTCACCTTGTATACCTACTTAGTGTCAACGGCCTTCTTTCCAGGAGGCAAGTCACATAAAGGCCAGGTACCATTTTTCATGATAGCATCATATTCTAATTGCATAGCAGCCGTCCAAATTTCAATATTTTGTGCTTCATGAAACGAAACTGGTCCATTCTCATCACAGAGACTAGAGGTAGCCATAGCATAGCAATCTCATGCAAATGAGGTAGTATGAGAGCTTGAATGAGTACAATATGATAGAGGTGCATCTAATTTGCTATCATGCAAAGTTTACACTAGCCATTTGAGCATAGTTTTTGCCTCTGCAATATTAGCTCTCGCATCAAAAAGTGCATCATGCAAATCTGCATCAGAAATGGAATGATCTACACCATCACATGAAACCTATAAAGGTCGAGAAGTTGCCTCATTAGGACCAACATAAGCAGCAAAGTATCATACATGTCTTTAGAGCTAACAAATGTCTCCTTAGTACATGAAAGTAGTGGCTGAATAGCATCTTCCACAAAAACAACATCATGGCTAACCAAAATGCATTTATTCTATAGACGATATTGTACCAGAAAAAAATACATATCATTGCTTTATCATCCAATTTCTTGTTTTGTTGTTCAGGCACTAATGCATATGTGAGACAACCAAAAACATGCAAGTGAGCAACAGATGGCTTAAGAACATGCCAAGACTCATATGGAGTGATAGATTTAAATGCTTTAGTGGGACACATGTTAAGAACATATGCTACACACATGACAGCCTCAAGCTAGAAACTATGTGGTAAAGCCTGAATCTTGACCATACACCTTACCATCTCCATGAGTGACTTGTTCTTTTGTTTAGCAAATCCATTCTGTTGAGTTGTATATGGCAATGTACATTCATATTTTATCCCACATTCAGCCAAAAATGCATTAAAGTCAGAATACATAAATTCCCCCCCTCGATCAAAATGGAGGGTGCCCATTTTACATGATATATTTTTTGTCAGAACCAAAAATCGTTTGAAGCACATAAACACTTTAGACTTTTCTTTCAGTGGATATACCCATGCATGCCTAGAAAAATCATCAATGAAAGTCATGAAGTAAAGATAAGTTCCAAAAGAAGGTGTTTGCATAGGACCACAGACATCACTATGAACAAACTGCAATTTTTAAGTAGCTTGAATTGAACCATCTTTTGCAAAGAAGGAATGCTGAATTTATCCCAAAATACAGCCATCACAACCATGTTTATCGGGTGCCTTAAGTTTGGGCAAAGAGGACACCATTTTAGATTTCTACACGTGTAGCAAACTAGCAAAATTCAGATGACCAAAGCGTGCATGCCAAATTTTTGCATCTAACATAGCCTTAGAATCATGTACTGCACATGTTGAATCATTCATTGATTTTTTTTAGTATATGATCTTATACAACCCATGACATAAAATGCCAGAAGCAATAATCACATAGCCATTTGACAGATCATGAACTATACATCTATCATCAACAAATTTCATAACCAAGTCAATCTTGGATAAAGCTGAAACTGATAATAGATTCTTCTTGATCCTTGGCACAAATAAAGCATCCGACAATGTAAAAGAACTACCATCAGAAGTAGTAAAAATGATCTTACCAACTCCCATGACACGATAAGAGGAGTTGTCAACACATGTGACAGTATTCCCTATAGGGGCAGGCTTGAGTGAAGTGAAGAAACTACACTACAAGGTAATATGTTTGGTTTACCCCACTATCAAAGTACCAAACATCTGAGTCTATTGCACATATACATTGTTTAGTAGAAGATGGGTCAAAACTGCAAACTGTAGTAAACACCCATTCTTCATTATGCACTAGATTACAAAACTCTATTTTTGGTGTAGAGGCCTGTGCAACAACCATTCCCACCTCTTTTTTATTTGTCTCTTTTGCAGCCACTTTTGGGCAATTCTTTATGACATGATCATTTGATTTATAGTACTTGCAAAACAATTTCTACTTTTCTATTTTCTTGTCTTCTCTGTCATCCTTCTTTGATTGTGCACAATTAGAAGAGCTCCATTTACCTTTCCCCTTTCGACTAGCTAGGAAAGCTTGATCTGCAACATGCATAATGGATCTGTTCTACCTAGACTGATCTTCCTGCAACAAGATAGAGACTAACTCCTCAAATGTTAAGGCATTTGTGTTTCCTTTCATCATCAATCAAAGAGTAGAAGAAAAACTTTGACATGAATCAAGAAGACCATTCAGAACAGTCTATGCAAGTGAACTACCAGGCAAGACTTCCTCAGCAGAAATCAATTGTTCTTTCAAATCCCTAATCTTTGTCAATAAATTGTCCATGGAATCACCTTCATTCATGTGCTCACTCTCCAATTGTTTTCGGAGGCAAGCAACATGAGCCTCATTCCTTGCCTGGTTTAAAATGGTAAGTGTATCCCAAGCATATTAAGCTATTCTGTAAGAGCGAATGTGAGGAATAGTGGCACCTTTGACAGAAAAGGCTATCAATGCATGTGCCTAAGCATCTCTGCCATCCCAACAAATTTTCTCTATAGTAGCTGCAATAGGAACTGTAGCACAAACAGGAACATGAAGAATGTCCTCATCTTCAACACCATCTACATCACCTTCAACAACTATGTTTGTAGGTGTAATAGGATCAGCACCTTGCACAATATTCCATAGTCCTTTTGCAACCGATACATGATGCATCATATAAGCCCACAATGGGTAATTGGTACCATCCAACTTATCTTCAACATCCAACATACGGAATACATCACTACTTTTAGCCATGGCCATGGACTAAAATACCATGATGTAGAAAATTGATTGTATCTCAAAAAGTTGAACAGAACTACCCTGTCGAGTTCTGCTAAACCTATAGCATACTTCGAGATGATTATACCGGTGAACTAAAACTTGTATATATCTTTGGAATAGAAAGATGAAATATCCTGCACAAGCACTCTGATAGTGCATTCGAAGCTAGAAACGAGCTTGGATCGTGATTTCAGCATGACAAAGTGAAGTAGTTTTGATCTCCTAATTAGCTTGAGTATGCTCACCCAATTTTGTGCGATTTTGAGACTGTGATCGTAGGGGTGTCGACAACGCCCTAGATGAAGTGGAATCCTACTTTGATACCAATTGTTGGAGTTTGAGTTCTACGAAAGCACACAAACAACACAAGGAAGAAGAAGAAGTTCGAAGCACAAAACATAGTACTAAATTTATTACCACTAGAATGTGCAAAGATAAGTAACACATTAGGGTAATAGGCATATATACAAGCCGAGGGAAAAAACTAGCTAAAGAGGGGAAAAAGTGCCCCCACGGTCCTAGTGTGTTCAAACACATCACTAACTAAATATATCAACAAGGATTTGACCCTTTTCTAAGTATTTTGGCCTAATGATGATGGAGGATGATTCTAACACCCCAATGCAACAATGGAATTAGATCATCCAACTTTAAATCATGGAGTTTCTAATTTTTCCATATCTTCATCACTTGTAGATTCCATGTCTACCCATCGATGGTCTTCATCATTTGCTTTTTCCTTTCCGTTGTTACTTACTTCACTTCAATGAGCTTCATTGCTGGTCCTTCCATTCCAAGATGATGTATTAATCTCCTATATTGGTGTGCTTGAAGTGGTTGGACCACTTATCTCCATGCTTTGTTGTTGCTCTTTGAACTTCTTCTCGGCTTCATATGCATCGTCAACTTGAAACACATCTTTGCTACCATACCAAGGCAACAAATCATCAAATATTACATCCCTAGCTACCTTAAGCTCTTTGTTGCAAGGGTTATAGCATCTAAAACCCTTTTTTCTTTGAAGAATATCAAAGAAATATACACCTATCTACCTTCAAGTCTAACTTGTGTCTCAATTCTTTATAACACACACAACCAAAAAATTTGAAATGTGAAAGGTTGGGTTTCTTACCACACCAAGATTCATAAGGTGTATCCCTAAGGTTTGACACCTATTCATAATGTATATGGCTGTATTTGTTGCATCATACCAATAAGAATTAGGAACATTCATTTCATTTAACAAAGCTCTAGCCACTTCTGCTATGTATCTATTCTTTCTCTGTGCCACCCCATTTTGTTGAGGTGCATACCTACAAGTGAATTGCCTTTTGATGCCATGGTCATGTAAAAAATCTAAAAAATCATTTGAAAAATACTCTCCCCCTCCATCTGATCTAAGAGTCTTTATATACTTGCCCGTTTCCTTCTCCACTAGGTTTTTGAACCTCTTGAAGTGGGAAAGCACCTCTGACTTTGAATTTATGCAATACATCCAAACAAACCCTGAATGATCATCTATAAATGTGGCAAAATATCTATTACCTCCAATGGATGGCTCTCCCTTGTAGGTCCCCATACGTCTGTGTGTATGAGATTCAACACTTCATTGCTCACATATGCTCCCTTCTTGAATGGCAATCTACTTTGTTTCCCTAATTGACAAGCATGGCACAAATGTTGCATATTCTGAGATGTAAGATCAGGTAGACCACTCACCAAGCCCTTGCTTTGCATGTCCTTCATCCTTTGTAAGTTTATGTGTCCAATTCGTTTATGTCATAAGTTGATTTTTGCAATCTGTTTATTTCCAATTGACAAGTAGATAGTGTGAGGGGTTGATGGCTTTACCTCCATGGTGAAGAGTCTTCTTTGCTTCTTTCCTTTTGCTATCAGCTTGTGGTCCTACATGGGGTCTTCAACAAAACATCCTTGATCATTGAACCTCACCTCATAACCTCTTTCAACCATTTGACTTACTGAAACTAAGTTCTTTGTGATGGTTGGCACATGCAACACATCCTTCAACACCTTGGAGCTTTGAGATCCATTCAATGAAACATATCCCACATGTGTAATCTTGTGCTCACTGTCATCCCTTGTCTCTACATGTCCTTGAGTGATGGGTGAGTGTAAATTAAACAAAACATCTTTATTACAGCTCATTTGGTTGCTACAACCACTATCAACGTACCATGTAAAATTTGAATCGACTCTTTCACTTGAACCATACATCATAAGCAAGTTCTCATTTTCTAGATATGTTGAAGTACTAGCATAATTAACTTGGTTCCTTTCGTATCCTTGATCACCTCCTCCTTTCGAGCAACAATCTCTTGCATAATGGCCTGGTTTTCCACAATTGTAGCATTCTCCATTGGATGCTTCTCTTCCATGTGATCTTCCTCCTCTTTCTCTACTCCTTCCTCTTCTTCTTGATCCATAGCTTTGGTTGGAGCCTTCTTGGTTGCTTGAGCTTGAGCTTGACCTTCCTCTCCCTCTACCTTGGGAGTTTTGTCCACCTCATTTGCCTAAACTTGGGTTTGGCTGCCCTTTGATTGTGAACCTCCTTGACTCATCTCCTCGATCACCATCAATGTGACTAATTGATCAAATTTTGGTAGGGAATCCCTCACATAAACTGATGTGGTGAATGCTTTCCACCTTTCATCCTCTCTCAAGCCATTGAGAGTGTGCGCCACAAGATTGTCATCTTTGATTGGGCTCCCAATTGAGCCTAGCGTATCTATAAGCTCCTTAACCTTCAAAATGTACTCATTTATGGTAGTACTTGGTTCTTTCCCAAGCTTATTTAGCTCATTCTTGAGCTGAATCTTCCTTGCCTTGGTTGATGAAGAGTACAATCTCTCCAAGGTCTCCCAAACCTTCTTGGATGTGTCCAAGTCTTGTATATGCCCTATCATGCTATTGCTTATATGTTGGGAAAGAATGAATATGAATCTCCTATCCCTTTCTATCCATTCATTAAGTGCCTTGACTTTCCCTTGAAGTGGTGTATCATGTACATGAGGCATTGGCTTTGTGCCGCTCACTAATCTTGCCTTTCTCTAACTTTTCTAGGTGTGCATTATAATCATCCATAGTGAGCTCTAAGGTGATCCTATAGCTTCTCCTCAAGTTTTTGTATGCTTTAGAAAGTATGGATATTACCTTCTGATAGCTTCTCCCTTGCTAACCTTCGACTAGTTGAGATCTCGATCGATGTAGCCCCCTTTTGATGCCTTCTTGCTTTGATAAGCCCTCCTTGTGCTTCCACGAGTTGTCTTGACTCCTCCAAGTCTTCTGATGCCCACTGATGTCTCCAAGCCTCCAAAACAGCTCTGATACCACTGATGGGGGATGATTCTAACACTCCAATGCAACAATGGAAGATGGCTGCCCTCCACTAGGTCCACAAGCAGTGATATATGCTCACTGTTCTGAATGTTTCTCTACACTACTATAGATACTTACAATGAAATTCTTAAAAGTTATAGAAGAATATAAGAGCTACCCAACGAGCTTTAAATCATCCAAAATAAATACTCCAGATGGGAGAACCACCCTCTGCAAAATAGGTTACATGTTTGCAACACTCTCTGCCTATGTGCAAAGATATACCTTCACAAAGTTGACAACTTCTCACAACTCACTCAGCCAAATAACTTGAAACTTTGGCAACGTCAAGGGCACTTACTGCAAGACAAAATAAACCTTGAAATTAATGAAAATGAGTACAATAAGAGGGAAAATGATTCTCTACAATCTGGTACAATTAGATTTGTAAAAGCCTAACTACACCTCTAGATAGAGAGGAGTGAAATCATGCAAAAATAAGGTAAGCAAGCAAGGGGGATGCTTGCTAGATTTTATGACTTCACTAAACTAAGTTGGGAACTTTTGGAATGCATACAATGCAAGAAACAAAGGCAAGATGATGCTTATATAAAGTTTTACTTTTCCTACAATATAGCTAACCACCCACCAATCAGTGTAGGTGAACTTTTTGGTGGCTGATTTGATGATATTTGAATTTGATTGAGTTTGGTGGAGCTTCTAACTTT
>CM035419.1:155631230-155738730 GCA_020310875.1 Ceratopteris richardii | reverse complement strand
CACTCACACCTATATACACACACTCACATACATATTACATAAACACATGCATATACATACACACACATATGCATACACACACATATGCATACACACACATATGCATACACACACATATGCATATCCATACACACATATATGCATATACATACACATGCATATGCATATACATACACACACATATGCATATATAAAAAAAAAAAGGATTTTAGTATAGATAAATAAATATGCAAATAGCTAGTGTTTTTAATTAAATATATAAAAATAGGATTAGGGTTTTTAGGCTGTTTACACATGCATACACATATGCACACATATTATATATATACATACATATATATATATATATATATATATATATATATATATATATATATATATATATATATATATATATATATATATATATATATATATATATATATGCATACACACATATACATGTTTCAGATCTACCCGTTACGATTATGGTTTATTGTTTTTACACATGCATAACATATATATACATATACACATATAATACATATACATATATACATATATATACACATGCATACACACATATACATGTTTTAGGTCTAGGTCTTTAGGATTAGGGTTTTAGGTTTTTTACATACATATAATAAAATAAATATATATATTTGAATATATAAAGAATAGGTATTTAGTATATATATAACTAATATATAAAAAATAGGTCTTTAGTATAGATAAATAAATATATATATATATAATGAAATATATATAATTAAATATATATAAATAAATATATATAATCAAATATATAAAAAATAGGGAGTTACAATTTTTTAATTAAATTAAATATATATAAGAAAAAAGAAAAAAATAAGACTATATACTTAAATATATATAAAAAATAGTATTTTAGTATAGATAAATAAATATGAAAATAGCTAGTCTTTTAATTAAATATAAAAAATAGGATTAGGTTATTTAGGTTGTTTACACATGCATGCACACATATACACACATAATATATATACACATACACATATATATCGGAATGCATACAGACATATATATATATATATATATATATATATATATATATATATATATATATATATATATATATATATATATATATGTTCTAGGTCTAGGTCATTATGATTAGGGTTTATGGTTTTTACACATGCATATACACATGTACACATATAATACATACACACACATACATACATACATACATACATACATACATACATACATACATACATACATATATATATATATATATATATATATATATATATATATATATATATATATATATATATATATATATATATATATATATATATATATATATATATATGTGTGTGTGTGTGTGTGTGTGTGTGTGTGTGTACACATGCATACACACATATACATGTTTTAGGTCTAGGTCTTTAGGATTAGGGTTTTAGGTTTTTCACATACATATAATAAAACTAAATATATATATATTTAAATATATAAAAAATAGTTCTTTAGAATTTTTACATTTTTTACATATATATAATCAAATATATATAATAGCGTTTTAGGGTTTTTTAATCAAATTAAATATATATAAGAAAAAAATATATATAGATATATAAATTAAATAGTTAGAGAATATGGATCCTTTGATAGAAGTCAACTACAAAACCTATGCTACCATTCGCATGGTCCCCTTGGTGAGCAGGTGGATCGAAAGGGCATTGCATCGGTAACCTCTCATGGGAAGAAGAGAACGAAGAGGGAGGTAGAAGTATAAGGTACTAGTAGCATTACATAGAATGAACACATGGAAGAAATGTTCAAAGTGTTTTATGAGATGGACGAAGATCACGACGGTGGAGAAGATGTCATGGGTTTCATGGACACAACACAATTTCCACAATCACAAGCTCATGAAGAATACAAGAACATGCAAAGACTAGCCGTTTACCATTGTACACTTAGGCAAAGATATCTATACTACATGCATCACTCATGATGCTCAATCTGCAATCCATTTATGGATGGTCAAATAGTAGTGTCTCTGAATTGTTCATGTAAGTGGATTTGAAATAAACTTTCATGGTTGTATCAAAATAACTTTATTTACTAATATCGTTCTAATTGCTTATTGCAGGCTTCTTAATGATCATTTTTTGCCAGATAGAAATGACATGCCTTTAACACATGGAGATGCAAAAAAACTTTTACAATCCATTGGAATAGACTACACTAAGATTCATGCTTGTTTGAATCATTGGATCCTCTTTTGGAACAAGTATGAGCATTTCCACATATGTCCAAAGTGTTGAGAAAATAGGTTTAGAGAAGACCTTGTAGGCAAAGCAATCCCCACAAAGGTTCTTCACCATTTTCCTATCATTCCAAGAATTAAGAGCACGTTTATATGTAAATACATAGCTGATTTAATGTCATGGCATGTAAAGAGGATGTCTCTAGATGGTGTAATGCGAGTGCCTGTTGACTCTGATGCTTGGAAACACATAGAAAGTAAGTGGCCAGAGTTTGCTAGTGAGCTTCGAAATTGTGGTCTATGCTTAGCTATGGATGGAGTAAATCCATTTGGTTTACACAGCTCTTCATGGAGCACATGGCCTATATGTTTGATCAATTATAACATCCCACCATGGTTGGCCGCAAAGAAGGGCCATTTATTATTAGCTCTTATTGTGCCAAGTAAGTATAAGGTAAAAAACATGGATGTATACCTTGTTCCACTTGTGGAAGAGCTATGCACTTTATGGGATGGGATTATTGTGTGCGACATGTCTCAACCTATAAGAAGACGAGATGTGCAAGTGCAAGGCATACTTATGTAGACGATGCATGATTGGCTTGGTTATGGTGAATGTTCATGTTTATCAACTTTAGGTTACTCGAAGCATGCTATTCCAAAGCACTTTGGAAAATTGTCTATGAAGGACATCATACATATTTGCCTGATGGATATGTTTTACGTGAAGGGAAAATTGGTCGATAGGCGCAACACCAAATGAAAGCTAGCGATTAAAAATAGGTATGGGATTTAGAAACACCACTCATTGGCATGAAATGGTTGTCGTTCTTTCACGAACTCCCTTATTAGAGTGAGTTATTAATCAATCATTTGGTAGACTCGATGCATATTTTTAAGAATGTGGGAGAGATTCTCTAGAAGACTTTGATCGAAAAGAAAGAAAGCAAAGCACAAAGGACTTGGAATAGCGAGGTTGTATGCAAGAGTTGTGGGCAATTACTAAGCCCAACCAAATAGTGTCATTACCAAGAGCTCCTTAAGTACTTTGCAGGATGGAAGAGGAACAAGTGAAAAATATTATTTTAGAGTTTTGGACACCTACTGGGTGCATGAGGTGTCTAAAGACTACCTTCACATGAAACGACAATCTTGGAGGACTCAAGTCTAATGATTGATATAATTTTTTAGAGTTTGTGCTCTTTGTAGCTTTAAACGATTGTCTTTCAGAGGATGTGCGAACAACCATTTATAAAATCAGTTCCTTGGTATGGTGGATCTCTTCTAAAGAGATAAAAATAGAGATAGCATAGAGAGTGTGAAACTCAATGCTCTAGAGGCTATCTGTATGATAGATTGCTTACAGTAGCACTCCCCCCGATCTCACTCCTTATGGTCACTCTCGCTGGTGTCACTCCCACCGACATCATCCTTATCGACATCACTCCTGCAAGCAGGCCTACTCCCGCTGGAGGTATATCTCCTAGATTTATGACTCCACCACAACCACTTTCACAGCCATCCCCTAGTGGCTCTAGTAGTAGACATGTGTGTTTGACACCTCAACATGATACAGGTGTTGGCCCATCCCATAGGTCGAGGTCACACTCTAGAGGAGGAGGTTCTAGGAGTGGATCTACAGGTGTCTTTGGAGGAGGTGGATGTTATGGAGGCAATGCAATAGACCTTGTGTCGTCCACTTCTACTCCTAGAGCGAGTACCTCAGATGTAGGTATGCCACATGGTACACCACATACACCTTGGGGTGCTCATGACTATGACAACTCCAAGGTGTATAGTATCTATGATGGAGCTTCGGTGATGGATGCGGCCAAAATGTCCATGCATCAGCATATACAACAGCTTTTCTTCAAACAGTTTGGACACCCTATCATGTTGAAATGGAGTGAACAGGATAAAGATCGTAAAAATTATATCACAGAGACTATCTATCAGGAGTTTCGGCCAAAACATGGGCATTCTATTGTCAGCTCAAAGTGGATTTAGCACACGGTAGATGAGGTTATGTCCCATCGAGGATTTGAGGCTCGTGATGCTTTGAGAACAGGCTTACCAAAGCCTATATGGTTAGATGTTGAGGAGTGGGATATGATTCGCGATGAGCAGCAGCAGACTCTTGACCAATATCGCTAGCAGCGAGATGCAACAGCCACACATCTAGATACGATTGGACCATCACATTTGGATAGTGGCGGATATGACACTATGCATCAGGAGTTTGTAAGTATCATTTGGTGTATTGAATTTGTTTCTCTTAAGCATGTCATATATGTTCATCTAATGTTTTGCATATTCTTTGCAGGAGTTGGTAGTGGATCATCCTCCAACATGAACCAAGGGGGCTTATGGATATCGCCATGGATTGATTGCACTATTGGAGCACTTGGAGGGATGTGGTGTGGTTGTTTCATGGGAGCATCTACGATGAGGTGATGAACTTATAAACTTGGTTTGGTATTTATAGTTGTTGTTTATAAGTATCATGTCTATTTGTCTCATTTCATGAATGTTCTTTGTTGCAGAACTGCTGAAATAGATGTTTTGATCCTTCTGAGAATATGTATGGTAGTGGTGTGCCATAATTTTGTATTCGGCTCATATATGGCAATGATGCACTAGAATTTTGTATTCGATTCCTATATGGCAGTGTTGTGCCACATTTTGTATTTGTCTCATATATGGCAGTGGTTTGCCACACTCTTTTACATGCTTTATTTATGGAATATATAACTTTTCAATACATGGTTCATGGTTCATTCTGCTCGTCTCTTTTGTGTCCAACAATATTTTGCTTTATGAAATCATGTTTTGGTTTCCATTAGAATACATACCACATGTTCTCGGTTCTTTTTTGGGTAGAGTGTATTGTCTTTTGCTACACAACATTATGGTAATGTTGTTGTAGCAAGAGACAATGCACTTTGCCCATATGGAGATATGGTCATCGGTATGAGCGTCGGTACTCCCAGCATGGCTATCGGTATGCATGACGATATGCCCAGCAAGGCCGTCGATATAGGTGTCGGTAAATGCATCAATATAAGTGTCGATATTTTTGGCGCTTATACCGACACCTATACCGATGCCTATATGGGCGACTATACCGATGCTTTGTTACCGACACGTATGCCGACCCTTACACCAACGTCGAGGCGAAATCGTGCCCATGCATTTGCTCCGATAGAAGCCTTGGTATAGGCTTGATATGTTGTAGTGAAGCATATCCTAAGAGAGAGGATTAGGAAAAAGTCTTCATCCATGGCTTTTGGGGCTAGTAGTTAGCCTATCATAATCCTAGCTAGGAGGTTGTGAGTTCAATTCACAACACTGGTATCCGAGCCAAGTTGAGGAATTTGGGCAAGATGGAGGTGAAGGCACCTCAATTTGTGGGCATTTACAAAGGTGCTTGTCTATATTGGATGTGAAACTAGCCTTGGATGAAGGCGCTTGGGGCATTTGCGCACCCATAGAGGGTGGGATAGGTCCAAAATAGGTCCAAGTGCTAGAGTTTGAGGTTGGTGGAAGCACTCATACATGGAAAGTGGATGCACAGAGAGATGAATTAGAAGGGTCCACAAGTGAGCATTGAGAACAATGCTCAATCTAAGGGGAAAGGAATGTCACATAATCCTAGCAGGGGATGGTTCAAGCATACCCTAAGAGAGAGGATTAGGAAGTAATCCTCATCCATGGCTTTTGGGGCTAGTGGTTAGTCCATCATACTCCTAGGTAGGAGGTTGTGAGTTCAATTCCCAACACTTCTTGACCACGTCGTGAGACTAGCCCAACAACCTCATAGAGAATGAAGTATTCAAGCGACTTTGGATTCACAAGTCCATGTCTATGACTGATTGGCAAAGTATAGCCAATCTCACGACCCAACAACGTCATAGAGAATGAAGTCTTCAAGCGACTTTGGATTCACAAGTCCCGTCATAGAGAATGAAGTCTTCAAGCGACTTTGGATTCACAAGTCCATGTCTACGACTGATTGGCAAAGTATAGCCAAATGCATCTATGCAGATGCTTAAAGTAGAGTTGGAGATCTCAACTGCAGATCAAAATTCATTGTTACCGGTAGCTGTATCTTGGTTAACAGCTTCAAGGCTAGCAGCAATATATTGATTGTCTCTACTCTATTCACACCACCATCTTCCCACGATTGAAGAAAAAGAGCCTCGCTAATTTAAAACTGTTGTCGGTATGTCTCTTGACCCAAAAACCTTTTGAAAGTGCTGACGTCGCTTGAATGTCTAGTTCTATAGATACAAGAATTCTTGTCGTTCTAAGCCAATGTACATAAATCGTCAATGCAAAAGAAGACAAATATTATATACAATACTTGTGGGTGGCCCTCCATTTGTGAGAAACAGCAGTATTTGGCAATGTGATCTGTAGTGATCCATGGTTCGCAAGGTATAATCACATACATCACGTATGGACAAGCGCAACCCAAGATCACTGCTAAGCACTCCTATACGATAAAAACATCTTGATTTACACATGAAGATGCGTACAGCAGAAAGATCACCTTCGCCTCTGTCTATGGAGCTGAAGTGCTCTCAACGAACCGTGAGTAAATTAAAAGCGGGCAGATTGCTGATAACTTAAAATTGTGTTCATAGAAATACAGAAGTGAACACCGGGTGGGTTCTCTCCTCCTTACAAATCTGAGCAGCGAATGCTAAACTTCCTGTTGGAGGCACGATTAGGACAAGTGTATACACCAAATTTGTTGCAGAATCCTTTCAGCAGAAGACAAGTATAGTCCATGAAAGCAAAGATGCCTGCAGAGAGCATAAGAGAGAAGATGCACACTTCATAAACTAGCGCACTTTGCGCAATGCATTGGTTCATACCCCCATTTATAGCTACAATCCCTGCATGAGATCTTAGTAAGAGCGCACTTTGCGCAATGCATTGGTTCATACCCCCATCTATAGCTACAATCCCTGCATGAGATCTTAGTAAGAAGACCTATACAAGCGAAATAATTTGTTCCATCCTTGATGTGCAACTTTACATATCAACTGCCTAATATACATTGAAAGACTAAAACAAAACTTAAAACTGTGCAACTCTGATGTTTTTTTTTTCAAATAAAGGAAGCTCGGCCTTACCCTACTCTCTCGGACTTGTATGTGTAACTCGGATGTTGTAGGAAACCCCTTTGAGATGTTGTAATGAGAGAGGTGATCTGAAAGATTTGACTTCTCCAGGCTCCTATGTCATTCAAACCTTTTGCAGCTTTCATAAGCTCCACGTTCTTTTTTTTTAATAAAAGGAAGTTTGGCTTTGGCTAGTCTCTCGGACTTTAATTAAAGAAACAGAAAGAAGATACAAGTGAATGAGACTAGTGCCCTTGGGACCCCCCGAATCGTGCATAGCAGGGGTGGAACTTGTTGGAGTAGAGCGTGTTACAAAAGAGGTTAACTATCCTCCCCTCTCCCTCATGCAGGGCCCACTTGGGTTTAAGCTTGTTATTCTCGATGAGAAACACTTTATGATGCCTAAAGGGTGGAGACCTCTTACACTTGGAGATTCTTTTGCCCACGAGGAATATAGACTTCTCAATCAATCACTCCTTGGGAGCGTGTCCAAAATTATTGGCACACCGCTCCTTCCAAATCTTCCAGAGGATTTCACCTCTTATAGCATTCCAAAGTGCCATTGAAAAGCCGATCGCTCCACCAAGCAGTGCTTGCTTCCAGGTGATTTGCATCTGTAGTCTCAAAATATTCCCAAGAGTCTGTCAAAGTTGGAGCGACTTGGAGCAAGCAAAGTTGATGAACTAGTACTGAACTTCCAAGGAAGGGTTGCCATCTGTTTATTCTTTCTTCTTTCCTCCGAAGCTGGAGCCACCCCTGTTTATATCAGTTCTGGTATTCATCAATCCTTCATGTACCGTATCAACAGCATTTTTTATTGCGCCTGTACCAGTTCTTTTTCCAGTTCAACTTTGGCGCATCCAAAGATGATTTTCCGGAACTGTACATTCAATATTCTATGAGTGATTCGAGAAAGCGAGTGAGTAGGACTCACTCAACCCTTCTAGCAATGGATCCTGCAGCCACACGACGAGGGACCCCCAATGGCGATGATCTGATGCCTTAGAACCCCACGTTTGGATACACATATATAACATTGATCTCTGTAATCAAAAACTCCCTCTGTCGAATTCACTTGCCGAATAGCTGCTGCCCTTGAGATCTCACGAACAAAATTTCCCTTGATATGAGCTGCTTAGGGTCGAGTTGAAGAGCTGATTTCGATCTTTTCTTCTCGGGCAGCACTCAAGAGATTGATGCAGAGATTGTCCAAGGATGCTCAAAGCGTTAGGCACAAGTCTGTTTGCATCTTTATTACTCTCAATCAACTTTTATCCCTGCGTTGGAGCTCCCAATCGGCTGCATCTCTCCAAAGCTTTGGTTAGAATTTAAAAGGAAATATGTGACCAATGTTGAGTTTGTTCCTTGAGGCTATAGAAAGGAAAAGTATGCACATTTCTTTCGCTACTGGTTGACCAAATTTTCATGGATGCTAAATGTCTTCTAATATTCTTTGTAATATAAGTCTGATGACTAGGAGCTTTGCATATATATCCCCTAATCCTCTTTTCCCCAATCATTCTACTTGACCTGCTCATCCCCCTTTGCCCCATGACATCATGGATTACCCCGACGGACCATAGGTCTGTCAGTTAGCACCACTACTTTCACTAGAAATTCCTCATTGAGGAGTAAACATATCCATTTGCAATGCCATGGTGAAGTTCTACTATGAACTTTGGAATGAAGCTCGCAATTTATAAAATCAAGTAGTACATCTTCTTGCTTTGTATATGTCTCAACAGGGCATTTTTCTTCCTCTTGTCTCTAGAGCTCTCTGTATCAAGAGGTAAGCAAAGCCACCTCTCAATAGATTCTCTCCTTCCTTTCACTATTGTGCTTCATTTTCCATGATTCAATACCTGTATCCTCATCATGCCCCCTTAGTGACTTCCCAACACTCATTCTCTTCATCAAATTTGAAAATTCCCTTGTGGTACTCTGTTACCACTTACGGGCTTGCATGCACCCCACACCCCCCCAAATTATGAAGCAAGAAACCGCTTTTGAATAGCACCAATGCCACCACAAGGACTGCTCCTTCAATTTCTTTTACGAGAATTCGTCTGAAAGTGGCAATTGTCATCTCTACCACTGTTCCTCTAACCTATCCCCGAGGTCTCTTTTCCTTCACATATGTATACGTTATATCCCATGAAGCTTTAAGTTTGCCTCCCTGATTCTTTGACTGCACCTCTAACTCCATTCTTCCTCTTAGAGCCTTTTTCCCCCATTTACTTTTACATGTGCTCCCCTCCAAAAACACCTCCATCGAACAAATTCCATCCATGGCTTAGATTATAAAGTTTGGAAGGAAAAGGAACACAGTGGAATAAACTTCATCAAATAATTGGCCACTCAATATAAGTATTGGAGCTCTTTCAAGTTGCACCAAGCATCTGATTTACATACAAATAAATGCATTTGTAGCTGCAAGATGCTCCCCAAGCAAACAATCTCTTACCAACTGAACATGAATCTCTAAACCTTTTCTGAGTTTCATAATGTTGCCTCAAGCTTTAAGAGCATAGGTGAAAGTTATAGTGTTTGGAGATAGTCCTACTCGCATCTGCTCAAAGTAGTGTACAACTCTCTTACCATAACCATGGTCTAAATGGTCATCAATCAATGCATTCCAAGCAACCATCTCGAGTTGAAAGCTTATAAAAAACGTATTATGCTTTCAGAACGGTCCCACACTTTGAGATGTTCACCGATGCATTCCCAACAAGAGTCTCCTTTATTGGAAAATGGTGTCAGACAATCTGGACATAAAATGCACTACTAATCGGATTGCTTACAAATAACTATATTCATGATATCAAGCATTGAAAAACATATTTTGAATAAGGCAATGAGGGAAGAGATCACCTAAATTGTGTTTATCCATACATTCTTATGAAATGAGTTTCTCTCTTGATTACGGTTGAATTCTTTTGATGATTCCTCAATTTCCTATTCATTTTGAAAAACATACATGTTTTAATTGACTTTAACTCACATTGATTGTGCTCTCAATTATTGCTTCTGAATGAGTTGTAGGACTGGGTTTACATCATGACCATACCATGTGGCATTGGGTAGCATCCTTATAGGCCCCTTGATAAGCCCAAATAGAATGGTAAAGTTGTTTGTCCCAATCAAAACTTTTGTTATCTATGAGCTTTGTGATAAGATCTCATTTCTGCTCTCTGCTTGTCCATTCTGACCCCTTGTGTATGACCATGAACTCTTGAAGTAGATATTTAATGACTTCATTCAAGAATTGAGTGCTTGTATCACTAACTAACTCGATGAGCGATTCATACCTCGTGAATACATTTTCAAATAAGAACTTGGAAATCATTTGCACATTGTTTTTGTTGCACTATCCATGGAGGATGGGAAGGTAAAACATATTGCTAATGTACAACATGCGCCCAATATAACAAAGATCCTACTTTCTATTGGCCAAATGGTTGACCATAGATTATAATTTAGGTTCAATGTTGATGGTTTTTATGTAGAAGATTATTAAAAAAATGGAAGCTTTTGAAAGGGAACAAAGTGGGTAGGATATTCACGTTGAATGTGAGAATTCTTGAAATGAATGCAGCCATGTTTGCAAAAGATGAAGGTGTTGCTGACATAGAGATTTGGCACAAGCATTTTCTTAACTCAAATGACAAAGGAAATGCTAAAACACAAGTGCAAAATCTCAAGTTGGAGTGGAAGATTGCATGGAAATTTTAGTCCCACAAATTCATCGAGTACATCCAAGAAAGTTAAAGAAAAGGTTTTTGCTGGTAACAAAACAGCTACAGGTTTCAAAGACATTATGGTTAATCACATGGTTCAAAATAGAGCCTTGATGAGGAACTTGGATTTCCCTCTATAAAAACTTGAGGAGTAAGAAAGGCATATGGAGATGATACAATAAGAAAAAGTGAACCAGCACTAAGAAGATATGGAAGGATGTGAAATCCATCATAAGCATGTTGAAAAAAATGGACGCATTTCACATCGGGCTCGTGAATGGCTAAGTTGGGTGGATCAAGCCAACTACTAGTGTTCCAAATAGATGGTACATGTAGGGTGCTTCGGGCAAGTTAGGAGGTAGAGTTCAAATATAGAAATTCATAGCTAGATAGATGAGCTCATGCAAATTAATCAAATCATTTATACAATTCATTAACATCATAAGAGAGTATAGAAAAGATAAATGAGATAAGTGAAATTCATCATATGGGAGATTCGAATGAAGAAAGATGTGTGAAAATTGGATAGAAATTCTTCATCATGTGAAAGATGGAAGTAGGTGAGATAAGAGAGATGAGGTTAATGGATTCATCATAAATCGTATGGAATATGGGAATTGAAAAGATAGCCAAGTTGGAAATAGATGAGATCAATCAGAATCAGAAAAGATAAGTGTATTATGAATTGGAAGGAAAGAAACAAGGGAACATTGGAAACTGATTCATAACAGCTGTTCATACAATTGTAATGAAAATAATGGAAAAATACATGTTACCAATTCATAATTGATCATAATGTTTTCTCATGATGAGCTTCAAAATCCTCCTCCAAGAACGTATGTAGAGTCTCCTCCAAGCATGTGTGTAGAACCTCCTCCAAGCATATGCTTAGAACCTCCTCCAAGCATGAGAGAACAATCACCACCAAGATGTAGTGCTAACTCCACCTTGTCCTTCATGTCATCCAAATCTCCATCTCCTCCAAAATACTCTAATGCTACAGCTTCTCCTTGAGAAGATGATCTTCTTGAATTGATGATGAGAAGATAAAATGATTATGAAGTGTGCCTTGGGTCTCCTTATCGAGGGAGAATCAAGCAAAAAGAAGAAAAGAAGAAGACAACGAAAGAAGCTTCACTGAAAAGATCATATCCGAAGATACATCTCTGCAAGAAGCCCCGCAGGGGCGCAACACCCATCTCTGAACAGAGCCCCACAGGGGCACATATCAAGGAAAAAGCACGTAGGTGGAAGGAGGAACCAGGGCCAGGAAAGTATCCATGAAGAAGTGCAAGAAGATATCGAGCGGTTCCAAAACCACAAGAGGGTGCTTCAACC
Organism: Ceratopteris richardii; assembly: GCA_020310875.1. Taxonomy (NCBI): domain Eukaryota; kingdom Viridiplantae; phylum Streptophyta; class Polypodiopsida; order Polypodiales; family Pteridaceae; genus Ceratopteris; species Ceratopteris richardii. The sequence goes on along the minus strand of CM035419.1, from coordinate 155,726,290 downwards.
TCTTGATCTTTGGAAGGTCTAGATCAAAGGCTGAAGGATCACATCCTCATACCTTCCACTGGTGGCATGCGTGGCAACCCGACTTATTAGGAAAGACGAATGCATCAGGCCCAGAGGATGTAAATCAAGAATTAAGAAGAGGCCATCAAAACCGAACACCTGTTTAACAAACAGGCAGAATTGACCAAGGGTTGCGGGTGATGAAAAGAAAAGAACAGGCAGCACAAATGCATCAGGCCCAGAGGATGTAAAAGAAAAAATCAAGAACAGAGCCATTAAAACGTAACGCCAGTCCAACCAGTAGGCAGAACTGACCAAAGGATGCGTGCGGACAACAAAGGAAAGACAAGAAGTAAAGCCTGTCAAGGGACGATAGAGACAAACAGGGGGAGAGTGTTGCAAAGCAAAGAGAGCACAAGGTAGAGAAAAAGACGGGCCCCAAAATTTTTCCGACTTGGACACCCAATTTTTGTATTATAACCATTCTTGTAATATATTTTCCGATGTAAAAGCACTAGAGGAGTCCTCTAGATGCATCCCCACAGAAGATTAGAAGCTTACTCATGTAAATTAGTAGGAAATTAGCCTTTTAGTGAATAAAGTGCCAGTCTCTTGTGTGAAAGGACCATTTTTAGGGCACAAGTATATAAGTCAATTTGTGACTCTTTGTAAAGACTTTTGGCCATTGTGAGAATCAAGAGCACAGAAATTCGAATTTGTGTCTTCTCCTCTCTGAATCATCTTCTTTGTGAGCTTGTGTGCATGTGTGTTGCTTGGAGAGAGTGCTAGGAAGTGTCGTCTATCCATGAAAGTGTTTGTTTACTGTTGTTAAGGTGTGTGCGAAGTGTAGGAAGTGCTGAAGTGTAGAAAGGTCATTCTCGTGACTCAGTATTCTGCTCATAACTTGAAGTAGAAGCATCAGAATTGAGTGAAAATACCGCCATTGGATGCGTCTTCTCGAGAGCTTCAAAAAACATATCTATTCACTATATTTGGAGTTCGGAGCTGAGACAAAAGCTCAATTTATTGTTGGCTATTGTTCCAAGTATCGTGATACCACGACTGACAGTTGAAGCTTGTTTGGATTATTCTTTGCCTTGTTTGCACTCTTTGGGTAACTCATTTGCATAAATCGTCATTTGAATGCATGTCTTCATACACTCGGCTAGGTTTTGATACTCATTGGATTGATAATTAAAGCGTGAATCCCCACTATATGCACTTGAGGGGGATTGAGGTATAGTCTCTTTCTCCACAAGTCCCTAAGTTGGTTCCTAGGTACACACATTTTTTGGCGCTGTGTGTACCTAGGAACCAACTTAGGGACTTGTGGAGAAAGAGACTATACCTCAATCCCCCTCAAGTGCATATAGTGGAGATTGACGCTTTAATTATCAATCCAATGAGTATCAAAACCTAGCCGAGTGTATGAAGACATGCATTCAAATGACGATTTATGCAAATGAGTTACCTAAAGAGTGCAAACAAGGCAAAGACTAATCCAAACGATCTTCAACTATCAGTCGTGGTGTCACGATACTTGGAACAGTAGCCAACAGTAAATTGAGCTTTTCTCTCGTTCACTCAATTCTGACGCTTCTACTTCAAGTTACGAGCAAAATACTGAGTCGCGGGAATGACCTTCCTACACTTCAGCACTTCGTACACTTCGCACACACCTTAACAACAGTAAACAAACACTTTCATGGATAGACAACACTTCCTAGAACTCTCTCCAAGCAACACACATGCACACAAGCTCACAAAGAAGATTCATAGAGGAGAAGACACAAATTCGAATTTATGTGCTCTTGATTCTCACAATGGCCAAAAGTCTTTACAAAGAGTCACAAATTGACTTATATACTTGTGCCCTAAAAATGGTCCTTGCACACAAGAGACCGGCACTTTATTCACTAAAAGACTAATTTTCTACTAATTTACATGAGTAAGCTTCTAATCTTCTGTGGGGATGCATCTAGAGGACTCCTCTAGTGCCTTTACATCGGAAAATATATTACAAGAATGGTTATAATACAAATATTGGGTGTCCAAATCGGAAAAGTTTTGGGGCCCGTCTTTTTCTCTGCCTTGTGCTCTCTTTGCTCTGCAACACTCTCCCCCTCTTTGTCTCTATCCTCCCTTGACAAGCTTTACTTCTTGTCTTTCCTTTGTTGTCCGCACGCATCCTTTGGTCAGTTCTGCCTGCTGGTTGGACTGGCGTTACGTTTTAATGGCCCTGTTCTTGATTTTTTCTTTTACATCCTATGGGCCTGATGCATTTGTGTTGTCTGTTCTTTTCTTTTCATCGCCCGCAACCCTTGGTCAGTTCTGCCAGGTTAAACAGGTGTTCGGTTTTGATGGCCTCTTCTTAATTCTTGATTTACATCCTCTGGGCCTGATGCATTCGTCTTTCCTAATAAGTCGGGTTGCCACGCACGCCACTAGTGGAAGGTATGAGGATGTGATCCTTCAGCCTTCGATCTGGACCTTCCAAAGATCAAGAGGTTGAAGCACCCTCTTGTGGTTTCGGAACCGCTGGATATCTTCTTGCACTTATTCATGGATACTTTCCTGGTCCTGGTTCCTCCTTCCACCTACGTGCTTTTTCCTAAATATGTGCCCCTATGGGGCTCAATGCAGAGATGGGTGTTGTGCCCCTGCGGGGCTTCTTACAGAGATGTATCTTTGGATATGATCTTTTCAGTGAAGCTTCTTTTGTTGCCTTCTTCTTTTCTTCTTTTTGCTTGATTCTCCCTCGACACTGCCCCCCTCCTGGACTCTATTGTCCCCGACAGGCTTTGACAGTCGACGGGAGTATGTTCTATATACTTTTTGCTCTGTTTCATTAAGCAGATTGGCTTCACGTATCATTAACTGCTTCCACTGTTCTGCCTTTACTCCATCGTTAGGTGGTTGTCTATGATCAGCAAAAAAACTAAGTTCATATGCCACTTATCTTGCATTTAGGTTGGATGACATCTTCAAAAAGATTTCTGAATCTATTTCAAAAAACCCTGTAAAAAACGCTTCTTCGAAAGTTTACATATAGGTACTTGGCAAAAACATGAGTCTGGAGTAATAAGCCATTATTGTAAGTCGGCTAGGCATGACGGACATATCAAAAACAAGGATATATGTTCCCTGGTTAATTCCAATAAAGTTCAGAAATGTATATGCTGCATGCTTGAAGACCTTCAATACTGTAAGTATCATACTGAGTATTTTATTTGTCAGCTTGATAGTTAAATTTGGTACGGTAGCATAAGTATGCAGCCAAAATTCGATTGTTTTTACCATGTAATCTTTTGTAGGTAAATAATTATGTGATGGACTTGGAAGGAGTGGATAGTTTAGCCATTGTCTATTGATTACACCGGTCTTTTGCATCTCCAAAAATTCGCGTGCTTCTCTGCAACGTGGCGTTGGGCAAAAAGAAGGGTTTACCTGTAGTAAATATGGTGCTGCTTGCCAATGCACCCGTAGTGTAGGATTTCTCTCCAAAAATTTCCTTCTCCAAACAGGTTGTGTAGCTTCAAATTCTTCTTGAGTATAAGCGAATGTGTCATGTTTGAAGTTTAGCTGCTCGTTTGGACTTTTCTGTGTAATCTTCTTTATATATTGTCTTGTTTTCTCTTTCATCAATCTGTAGGGAATGTTGAAAGGCTTCATTGATGGAGAGTGTTAATATCCAAAAGAACAAGTTAACCTTGAATTTAGATCACCTCTATATCAAGATCAACTTTAGACTCCACCAAATTTAGAGATCATTCACCAATTTATCAGAAAATTGATCATTCTGAAAAATTCAACTTCTCAGAAAAGTCTGCTGCAGATTAATCCTTAATTGACTAATCATTTGTGTAAAGTCTTTGATAAAACTTTTTAGACTACTTTGCCTTAAGGTTGCGCACCTTCTGCAACTTAAATCTCTGCAAATGGTTTAGTATACTCTGAGAAATCATACAAACAAGTTACCTATGTGTAACACACCTTCTCTGTAGTAGCGACCTTGACACCTGCAACTTCTTAGCTACAGCTCTCACAATGTCGAACCCGTTTGATCAAGATCTTTTAGCCATAGATGGCTTACCTTCCAACTTAGATTTTAAGCCCTCACTTGTGTAAAACTTTACACCACACACTGAGTAATGTTCATTTCTCTGAACATGAAATCTGCGCCAGTTTTGTCGACTCTCAGAACATCATCACATATGAATGTTCCTAAACTAAATTCTCTCAACCTGATTACAATTAGCCTCTCAAATTCTAGCCATAGATAGATTAGCTATGGACTTAGATACGTGCAGAAGGATTTCTCAAAAGATTAAACACAGAAGGAGAATGGGAGAGAAGATCGACGCGCCAAATCTGAAATTTTCACTTCTCTATATTCTTCATACATCTGATGGATGATTTGTACATCACTAATTCCTCTCAACTCACTTCTCTATATCTCTCTACATTACAAACATGTACTTATATATATATACAAGTCGTAACTCGTAATTACTTCAAGTATATTGAAGTATCTTATAGAACTAATGTACATTTGATCAAAGAACTTTACTATCTGATTCTTTCCTTCAATTCATGACATTGATCTTCAATCTTCTCTTCATGTCTTTATTTCTACCCTTTGTATAATCACAATTTCTTGATTGTCTTGCTCCAACAGCTCCCCCTCAATCATCAATTGTGATTGTCTGCATCCTTTTTACTCCTGCCATGTCTTTGAACTTCTGTAACTTTGGTCCATCTAAACTTTTTGTCATCATATCTGCAAGTTGATCTTTTGTAGAAGTGTGTATGACTTCAATCTCCTTATCAATGACCTTCTCTCTCAGAAAATGATATTGTATTTCAATATGCTTAGTTCTAGCATGAAACACAGGATTAGCTGCCAAGTATAGAGAACTCATATTGTCTCCACAAATAATAGGAATACTCTGAACAACATCAAAACTCTTCATAAGTGTCTTTAGCCATATTACCTCCTTTGCAGCTTCCACCATACCTTTGTATTCTGCTTCTGTAGATGACAAAGCAACTGTATGTTGCTTCTTAGAACACCATGAAATCAATTTGTCTCCTACATAGCACAAATATCCATGGGTTGATCTTCTATCATCCACATTACCTACCCAATCTGCATCACTATATATCTTCACTCTTGTATCAGAAGTAAATCCATAGTACAGCCCTTCTCTGAGTGTACCCTTGATGTACCTAAGTACTCTTTGTCCTGCAATCCAATGTTCCTTTCTAGGACAATGCATGAATTGTGAAAGTATACCAACTGCATATGACAAATCAGGCCTTGTTAATGTAGCATAAATCAAGCTACCAACCAAGCTTTGATAAAGCTTCATGTCTCTGAATTCTTCTCCTCCAAATCTAGACAATTTATGGTTCACTTCCAATGGTGTGGGTGCAACCCTGCAATCTTCCATTTTAAATTTGGTTAGCAAATTTTTAAGATACCTTTCTTGGGTCACATATACTCCATGTTGAGTATAAGAAATCTCCATTCCCAAGAAGAATGACAAGTTCCCCAAATCACTAATTTTGAACTCTTTCTCCATCTACTTCTTGATCATTTGTATTCCTTTATCATCTGTTCTTGTAAGTATTATGTCATCAACATAAATACAAACATAAATGAATCCATCTTCACTTGCTTTGACTAGCAAGCTACTATCTGCCTTTGATGCTTGAAATCCAAGATCCTTCAAGAACTTTACAAGCCTATAATTCCATGCCCTTGGGGCCTGCTTTAATCCATACAAAGCTCTCTTGAGCTTACACACATAATTTGGATTCACTTGATCTTTGAACCCATCTGGTTGCTCCATGTAAACTTCATCTGAAATGTAACCATTCAAAAAAGCATTTTTAACATCTAATTGAGATAACTTCCAACCTTTGCAAGCAGCAATTGCTATGAGGGTTCTAATTGTTGTCATCTTTTCCACAGGACTATAGGTCTCATCATAGTCCACTCCATATGTCTGTGCATACCCTTTCACAACAAGTCTAGCTTTGTACCTAGACACACTTCCATCTGCAAATCTTTTTGTTTTGTAAACCCACTTACATCCAATAATTTTCTGGCTATTAGGTTTAGGAACCAGATCCCAAGTTTGATTCTCTTTCAATGCATCATACTCCTCTTGCATGGCTTCTTCCCAATTTCTCTTGCCTTTGGCTTCATCATATGTAGAAGGATCTTCATCTGCTTTTACCAAATAAGCATAATCTTTAGTAGTCAAGAATGAGGTGTCATAGCTATACCTTGTAGGTTGCCATTTGTGCCTAGATGACCTCCTAACTTCTGCACTTCTTGAAGTCTCTGGTTCATCACATTCTGGATCAAACCTTGGCCTCTCTTCAACTTCAACCTGTACTTCATTATTTTCATTTTCATCAAGTAATTGAATCTTTGCTTTACCTTTCCTTTGATCCACTACTTCTTCATCATCTGCATGTACATTATATTTACTTGCATACCAAGTACCTTGCTCATCAAATGTAACATCCTTGGATACAAGGAATTTCTTTGTGGATGGACTCCACAACCTGTATCCCATTTGCTTATCATCATAACCAATGAATACATACTTTTCTGCCTTAGGCTCCAACATGCCTCAATTGAGATGGCACATATGCATTACATGCTCGGGTTCAATGGATTCTTCTATGTTGTTTGCCTTTCCTCGTTGGTTGTCTGGCGTGACTTAAACTTGATTAATCTCTGTCCATTCTTCCTCGTGAGTTTCTGTCCTTATGTCAGTGTCCTCAGGACTAGATTCTTCATTAGAGCTTGAATCTTCTAAGCCCAGTTCTTTGTATCTGGCGGATTGTTCTGGGGTCTTTTCTTTACTCCGTTGTTTCTTTTCTTGACTTGCTTGTCTGTAATGATGACCTTGAACATTTAGATTCACTTGCCCTTGCATGTACTTATGTGTCTCTTCTAGGGCTGCGGAGAGGTCTCTCTTGGTGATTGGTATTTGTGCTACAGGAATCTTTGGTAAAGTATGAGTCCTTTTTTATTGAGGTGTCGCTTGGGCTTCTTCCTCTCTAAGGCGCTTTGTACCCCTCATGGGTTTCTGTGAACTGGTCCCTACTTCTTCAACAGCGATAGCTGCTTTCTTTTTCTTGGGAACCGTAGCTGACTTGGCGTATTTGGCTAGCCCTTCTGAGGTTGGCATCTCACGCAAGCAGTTTTTCATATCAAGTGCCTCATAGATGAGTAAGGTCAAAGCTGAACTGCCATTGAGAAACTTTTTCTAACCCCACTTCTTCTTGGCTTCAAATAATCGGTCTTGAACATAAGGAGTCATATTTACTTTATTGCGGACTTGCCTCATAGCATGTGATAATAGTTACATGACAATCTTTTGAGGTGATGTGTATCTGTGCATACTAGGAAAACAAAAGTGTTGGTGCACTAAGCAGACAGCATCTTCAATATCTGTTCTGTTGATATCCAAAAAGGATCTCTTTTTTGGATCATGACATTCCTCTTTGACATTAGTGAGCCCTTCTTGATTCCATCCAAAAGCTTTGTTGATCAATTCATGAGTGAATTGAATTGTTTTCCATGTACCCACTTTGTCCAATACTCGTGCCTCAGGAACTGATATCTTATTTGCTGCAGGCTGAAAGGTGTTCATCACTTGCGTGCATCTTTGAAAATCTGGCAAATAAATAGGCAGTTTGAGAAATGCCTCTATTCCTGCTTGTGTCCAAACATCCACCATGCGAAGTAATCCTTGTATGATAGTCTTGAAGTCTTGTGACATAATAGGGAAGTAGTGATCCCTATCCATGATCTTGATGGTGGCCATGAAAATGAGGTCCGACACCGGTTGGTCATCCAGAAACCAATGGCCTCTTGCTTTCGTTATGGATTCCAAGGGAAGAAGCTAGACCTCTTCCACTTGCGTCTCTTCGGAGTTAGTAGAAGCCATCTGCACTCAATATAGAGTATGAATTAGTGGCCGGATAGTATCAGAATTCCTCCTTCATTTGTCCTTCATAAGATTCACATTGCTCCGAGTGAATGGTGTCGTCCCTTCCCTGTGGGTGTGAGAAAGGTAATACCTGGGATTTTTCATACTTTTAGAATGTTTTTTTCTGAAAGAAAAACAGAAAAGTTAGTTCATAGCCGAAGCATTTAATAATTTTTTAGTAATTTTCTTTAAATTATGTACAAGTGCTCTCCTATTTCCCAAGAGGAAAATGTGCTTCACTATCCTGAAATAGAAGAAGAGCGTGCCGAATGCTTGGCCTTGTAATGTGGCCCTATCATGCATACTTTGGATTCTGGTAACTCCATATGTGTGCAACCCGAATTACTTGGTTGATGCATACAGCTTGCTTTGTCTTTCGGCATCCAAATCTGCTTTATTCTGTTGGGAGAAATCGTGTTCCCAACCTTCCTGGTGAATGTGATGCTTCTCATTTGTTGCTTCTGCTTTGTCTGCCTTTTGAATCTTGGAATGACATGTGAATTGTATGTAGACTCCAGCTCTATCCTGTAGTAGTTTAGCTTCTGTCGCTTTGCCTTTAGATTATACCGATTTTCCTTGTTCATTGGTTCGTCCTTTTTAATGATTGTCCTTTGAGTACATGACTTGGGAATCCATATTTGTGTGCGGTTCGACTGGGTGCCTATCACCTTCTTCGAAATCCATACTTTAGCAATTCTTTGTGGAACTGAATATCCAGAGCGATTTTCATATTGGTTCTGTGGGTTCTTCTACTGTCACAAGTAGTTCTTCTGTTGAAGATATGCATCCATTTGGTCCTTCCTTATCCAAGCTTGTCGAGTGTAAGGAATGGGGTATATTCTAATAGGTGCAGACTTGGGATTATTCGGAGAACTAGTCTCTCTTGTGCATGGTTCTTCGCTAAGGCTATCTTTAGATAGAATGACACTCTTGTGACTTGTTAGATTAGAAGGTGGTATGCAAACAGGATTCGGTGTGTCCTCACATGAAGTACTTGATGAAGGGGTTTCCATAGTGCTAGTGAACATACATGCATCACTTTGTTCATTTGAGTGAGTTTTTGGCTCTATACTTTCGGCTTTGATTGGTCATTCGTCTAGCATGCTGAACACTTCACGATGTCCTATCTTGGCTGAGATGTATCCTAAGGCCAATTGAATAGTTACTTCATATTCGTATATTCAGTCTTGACCTAACACCAGCTCTTCCAATAAGTCTTGGTCATGACATACTAAGAGTTTTTGTTCCATTGTGTTGTTTCCTAGGTGTAGAGGCAAGATAATCTCTCCTATACACTTGGTGATTTTTCCTCCTATTCCAACCAGTTGTGCCTTTGATGGACGTAATTCTTCCTTGAGTTGCTGAGTCAATGAAAATTTGATGCAGCTTGTAGCAGCTCCTGTGTCAATGAGAGCATCCACTAAGTGGTACTCCGTTTTTCCAGCTCCCAAGTTCAAATAGGGTTGTGTCCTCTGTTGACCTAGGTCTTCAGTGGCTTTAAAATTAGCCATTGGGATGAGTTCCTCTCCTAGTCGATATCTCTCATCTCTCTCTCTCATCCACTCTTTTTGTTTCCTAATTCGTTCTAGTGCTTCCTGTCTCGCTTCTTCTCATATCCTTTCCTCTTCGATGCGTCTATTCTTACCCTTGATTAATCGTGACATTGTTTCTTCAGTCAATGGTTCTAGATATTTTTTCACTCGACACCCACTTATATAGTTTGGTAGTACTTCTCCATCTAGGGTTGCTAGACTGATGTCTCCACTCGTAGATATATGATTGATGATCAACGGGCCATATCCTCTCTTCTGCAACTTCTTAGCGTGTTGTTTCAAAGTATATACCAAAACTAAATCTCCTTCCTTCAAATTTTTATCTTTAATATGAGCATCAAAGTAGGCTTTTTGTCGCCTTTTAGCAGCATAAATCCCTGCTACAGCTTGTAATCTAGTTTCATGTAACTTCTCTATTTGATCCAATTGAGCTGATAGTTCATGTCCAGTCCACTCGTAAGTTGTTGCTACTCTGAGAGTGGGAATCAAGAAATCAATTGGCAAAATAGCATTCTATCCATACACTAGGTTAAAAGGCGTAGTTCCTATGGCTGTTTTGTAGGCTACTCGAAATGCCCATAAAGCATGGTGTAATTGTTTATCCCAGTCAGATCGACCATTGTTCACAATTTTAGTGAGAACTGTGCACAAGATTTTATTTGAACTTTCGGCTTGTCCATTGGCTTGTGGGTGATAAGGGGCTGATTTCTTATGAATTACCAAGAATTCATTCAGTAAGGCTTCTATAACTTCATTCACAAAGTGCGTACCTCTATCACTCACAATTTCTATCGGTAGTCCAAATCTAGTGAAAACGTTCTCGAAGAGAAACTTGGCCGTAGTCCTTGCATCGTTTTTCTTGGTTGCTTTGGCTTCAACCCATTTGGTCAAATAGTCTGTGGCTACAATTATATATTCAGCATGGGATCCTTTAGCTGGGGGGCTAATAGGTCCTATGAAGTCTATTCCCCATCTAGTAAAAGCTCTGGCACTCATCATGGGCTTTAGTGGCATTTCATCCCTTCTAATTGGATATTTCGTTCATTGACATGTATCACATCGTTGAACATATGTGGCTGCATCCTGATGTAGAGTTGGCCACCACATTCCAGCAAAGAGGATCATTTTTGCTGTCTTATCTGTAGAGAAATGTCCTCCTGCAGCTCCTGTATGTGCCATCTCAAAAACAGCAAGATACTCGTCTTCATGAATGCACATTCGCAAATGATTATCTCTTCCTCGTTTAAAGAGTTGTTTTCCTATAAGAGCATAGTCCTTACTTTGTTCTACAAGTGCTCGTTTTCTTGCTAGAGTGGCTCCTTCTGGGTACTCTTGGGTCTTTAAGAACTTCACTAGAGGCATGCTCCATCTTGATGCTACAGTGGAGTAGCATAGAGTGGAGTTCTCTTCTGGATTCCGTTCTTGACAGGTTGGGCAGGCTGATACATAGTTATGTGCATCCCTCTGCATGGTTGGCCAATGTATGCCCAATCTCCTTAGTGTTTGCCATGTTCCGTTCGCATTTAGATGAGTTTTCCATTGATTTACATGTGCTTTTTGAAGCCACATTACTTATTCCTCTTCTTCTACACACCTCATGAGTAATCCACTTGAGTCTTGGTGATACAAACTTCCAGCAATGATATGAAGGTTTTTAGTCTTCCATAGGTATTGGGTTCCGTTTGGTGTGATCCCATCTTTAGGTCCATGCGTGAGTATGGGGATCAATTTTTCTGCCCACTGGGGACATACTTCGAGATTAAAAAGGTATGTATCTGGCAGATCATCGGGTACTCCTATGGGTGGCTCCCCATGTGTCATCCTTGATAAGTGATCTGCTCTTATGTGGGTATTCCCTTTCTTTACTACTACCTCAAAATCAAATTCCATCAACAATAAAAACCATCGTACTAGCCATTACAAGGCTTATTGACTAAGTACAATAGGGCCTGATGATCAATGAAGAATTTGAATTTGTTTGCCAAAAGGTAATGTCAGAATTTTTTTACAGCATACATCATCCCTAGGCCTTCTCTCTCAGTTGTGGTATAATTGCGCTCTGCTTGATTTAATTGTCTACTGGCATAGGCTATAGGGAGGTCTAATTTTCTTGTATCTGCCGGTTGAGCTAAGATGCAACCAATGGCAAACTTGGATGCATCCACGTGAATGTGAATTGGTTTGTTCCAATTAGGTACTCGAAGGATTGAGGCTGAACTCAATCGACTCTTTAATTCATTAAAGGCTTCTTCACATTCTTCAATCCAGTTAAATTGCGTCAATAATGCATAAAGAGGTCTAGCAATTATGGCATACATATGTATAAATCTTCGGTAGTATCCGCAATGTCCCATAAATGCTTGCACTTCTTTAGCGGTCCTTGGTCTCGGTAAATCCAGAATTGCTTTGATTTTGTCTTCATCAGTTGAGATTCCATTCTTAGAGACAATACGTCCTAATATCTTTCCTTGTCGAACCATGAAGACACATTTTTCTGGGTTGAGGCATACTCTATATTGTCGACATTTGGCAAAGATCTTTCCTAGTTCAGGGATATGCTCTGATCGTATAGCTGAGTAAGTACATAAATCATCCACGTATACCTCCATACTCTTTCTCAGGAACTCTTTGAATACATGGCACATCAATCTTTGGAAAGTGGCTAGGGCATTGGTTAGGCCGAAAGGCATAACCCTAAAGGCATACACTCCCCATTCGGTTGCAAAGGCTTTTTTATGTTGGTCTTCACGAGCAATGGATACCTGATTATATCCTGAAAAGCCGTCCAAAAAACTATAAACTTCCTTCCCTGCCACTCTTTCCAAAAGATGATCTGTGATGGGTAATGGGTAACTATCCCTTATGGTAGCGGCATTTACTTTTTTCAGATTTATGCATACTCTTAACTTACCATTCTTTTTCGGTACAACCACCAAAGGCGACACCCATTCCGTGTGTTCGATCTCATATATGAACCCAGCTTCTAACAACTTATCTATCTCCTCCTTTATCTTTGCTGAGTAAACATCCTTATATGTGTATGGTCTTTGTTTGGAAGGTTTAGCTTCAGATGTCATAGGGATTCTATGTGCACATATAGATGGATCTACTCCTTTCAAATCCTTATATGTCCAGGCAAAGACATCCCTGTATTCCCTTATGAGTCGTATTAACTCTTCTTCTTCCTCCATTGAGACATCTTGTCCTATAAAAGTACATCGTTCTTCCCCTTCCTCTAAGGTTACTACTATTTTCTTGGTTTTCTCTTTGTTGTCATATGCGATTCATGAATGTGCTTCTCATTTTGGCATTTGAATAGCAATTTTTCTCTCTTCTACTTCATATTTTTTGAAGTGGGCGGGCACTTCAAATTGGTCTTGAGGCTTGTTTTCTTCATCATTTTTTGCTTGATCTAACCCAAGCTCCTCTTCCTGTCTTGGTTCTTGATTTATTTCCCTAGCTATGATACTTGCTTCTTGATTTCCACTTTCTATTTGCATTTGCTCTTGCTCCATTTCAATGCTCTCGTAATCCTCCTTCCATTCTTTTTCAATTACTTCTCCTTCTTCGGCCTCTTGAAGAACTACCACATATAGACTAATGTCATATCCTTCCTCATCAATGCATTCATTCATGGTTATCACTTCTTCGTTTACACACACATCGAGAGTGGCTAAAATCTCCATCCAACCATGAGGTTCGAATTCTTCATCTAAGAATATTTGAGGCATATATGTTGGATCTTGTACTGATCTAGCAACTCCTTGCTTTTGCTGCCATCCTTTCCTCCTATCCTCTTCCTTTTTTGCAGTTTGGCATATCCATAGATGAGTGTCTTCATTCATCCACGATTGGTCGCTTGAACCTATACTATGAATTGACTGATTATCTTCCTCCTTATGAATCTGATTCCATTGTAAGGGGGGAACATCTTGATATGTATATGTGTGGAGATTTATTCTCGTGGTGGTTCCTTCATGCTGTAAATATACTGCGTCTTTTCCCCAATCTTGCACTACCTTTAGTTGCCTCATGAATGGTCTTCCAAGTATCATTTCATAATTGCTAGGCCTTTCAAATTGACAAATCGCTAAGGTGTGCTCGAACTCAACTCCACAAGTGGTAAAAACTACCCGTTCCAATATCCCCAGGGGTCGTTTAGTGTGTCCGTCTGCCATTTGTATCTTCATGTGTGTGGGTCTTAAAGCTGGTTTTCCCCATTTCTCCCAGATTTCTCTAGTAGCAATTCCTACTCCAGCTCCAGAATCTAAGATGGCTTTGGTAGTGTAACCCCTATAGGTAATTGGAAGGCACGTGTTTCCTTCATCTCCCTCACTAAAATCTCCAACCTTATCGACTGGGATTTTTACTGTGGTTACTTCATCAGACATCTCCTTCTCATCCACCTTGATCTCCAATTGGTTGGTCAGTTTCTCTTTCAAATGTGGTTTGACCTTCAACAGTTCTTCCAATGTCAGAGTACAAGGGATTTTTACTTTTTTAAGATTTGTATGATATCCGATGTGTTGACTGATGGGTTCCGTTCTTTTTTCCTTACCGAGGGAATACAATATAATTCCGAATTATGTTGATACTCTCCTGTGTAATTTGGCAAAACCTTTACGCTATCATTTTCTTCGTTACTTGGATCAATTGGTATTATTTCTTCTGAATTCAGTTTAGGTATGGAGTCTTGAATTTCACCTTCTGCTTCTAGCTCCTCAAAGGGTGGGTCTATTCCTTCCACTTTCTTCCACCGGTCTTCTTGGACTCTTGCCCACAAATCTTTAGGCCATTCCCCTTCTACTTCGGGAACAATGGATCCTTCCCTTTTATCCTCACAGTAATTTCCATTATGCGTCTCACCTGCTTCGGTTTTCTCAGGGTCCTTAGGGATGACACACTCTTGGAATTCTTTTTCGGGAATTCGCGAGTTGGTAATTGAACAGCAGGTTTTTCTAGGGTCTGTTGAGCCACTTCAATTAATTTTTTGCATATCTCCAACCTTTCTTTCTGTAGGTCACCTCTTGGATATTCTCTTTCATGTTGTTCGATGGTAGGTCCTGCTCTTATTCGTGCTTTGTACGCCTGAATCCACATGGCTAATTCTTCAGGCATGGGATCTGTTAAAACTGATCCTCCCTCTTCTTTTTTATACTTTCCATTTTTATTTTCTTCTTCAAATTTCTGTTTCTCTTTTGGATTTTGTTCGCTCTTTTCATTTTCCTTCTTTTGTAGTAATTTCTTTTCCTTTATCCTGTCTCTACGGTTCTTCCATCTTTGTGTTTGTTTGCTTACAACACTTCTCTCAGGCTCTTCCGAGTCTTCCACTACTTGAGGTGTAGGTATGTTCATTTCTCTGTCACCTTGATCATTTTCCTCAATTTTGTCTGGGGTTTCTCTAGCTTTGGCTCTAGTTATTGCTTTCAATGGTACAGTGTACTCCTTATCGCTTCCTGATGATTCTATTACTTCTATCACGTTAATCTGCACATTAGAGTTAACTTTGTTGGGGTTCTTGGGGCAATCTTTGAAAAGGTGTTCTTTACCACAATCACTACAATATCCTTCACAAACTCGTTGTGGTGGTGGTGGGTTTGGTAGTGTACATTCTCTGATACAATTATCACCTCCACATCTATAACATGGTCCTCTAGGTACAGGCAATTTGTTCATAGGTCGGGGGGGTATGGATGCCCTAGGAGCTGTGTACATTAATGACACATAGTCCTGCTCATATCCGTAGGAACTGTCTGGCACTTCCATGCCATAGGTATATGGTTCGTACATTTGTCCATATTCTATCATAGAGCTCTCATAACTGGGATAGTTTCCTTGACTATGGTCATAAGATGAGTCATATGGTTCATTACTAGTCAATGGTGTGGCTGGGACTATTGCTCTCTCTAAGTTTTCTTCAGGTTGAGCTATTTTCACTGGGACAACATTCTGAGGATGGGTTGGTTGTTGTCCTAACACCGATTGTGGTTGAGTGTAACCTTGATAAGCATACGGCTGTGGTATGGGTCCTTGTTGTTGATAAGTGGGGTATCTAAAGGCTTCTCCTACTTGCTCTCTCTGAGGGTATCCATAAGGTCTCATGTCAGGTTGTACAGGTCTTGATTGCCTATTGTAAGGACAATTTTATGTGCTGTGATTTGTGTATTTTTGTTCTATGCTGCAATATTGTAAAGGTCCTAGAATAGGTGGTCTATTGTAAGCATAAGCAGGTTGTGGGACTGCTCCCCTAGTACACAAATGAGAAGGATGATCTCCTCCACAATGCATACATCTCCTAAGCATGGGTACTCTCATTGGGTTGTTGGGGTAGTTCCTCTGTCCTTGAACATTCAGTTTCTTTACTACTAAATCGGCTATTTCCTCTACATTGTTCCTAGGGTTTGATGTGGTGCTTGCTGAATCTTCACTCTTCATACTATCTTGAGGTATTTTCAGATCCTTCGCTAAATTGTCCTCTAGGTCAATACATTCTTTCATGCATTCTTGCAAAGTTTGATCTCTCTTCACGTACACCAGAGATCTTAATGATCCATTCAATAATCCTTCCAAAAATAATGACACCGTTTTGTTTTGGGTGGGTCTCTCTTCCATTGGGCACCTATCCACATATTGCTTGAATCTTCTTGCTGCCAATCTCACTGATTCCGTAGAAGCTTGCTTAAAACTATGGATTAATGATGACGAGTTGTTTTTAATTCCAGACTTAGTGAATTCCTCAATCATTTCTTGATAGACTTGTTCAATGTTTTGAAAATTATTAGGATCTAACGGTTGAAACCAAGCTAAAGCCGTGTCTGTCAAAGTTAGACCTAAAGACTCATATCGGATCAAAAAATCTTCTACTTGTTCGGCTCTGATTACTTGCTTGAATTCAGCTATATGATTGTAAGGTTCACTAGACCCATCATAATGATTTCTCATGCATTTGGCTACTTGAATTGGCCTTAATCTTCTTCCTGCTTCAGGCGGTCTAGGCATCACAGGAAAAACATGTCTTCCAATGGGTATACCAGGTCCCCTTGCTACAGGTGGTCTAACTGGGGCAGAAATTCCTATCCATGGGTCAACAGGTGGCTGAGGCCGATAGTTAGGGTTATTTGGAAGCATAGCAAACTGCACATGTGGTCTAACCGGAATTTGAGTTTGTTGTGTTTGTCCCGACTGTTGACATGAATTATTCTGAGAGGTTCCCTGTGGGTTTCGTGAAGTAGTGGCTTGATCCCTTGGGGGAAACATAGAAATACTCTGATATTTCAACCCGGCTCTCTCTGAATCTGTTAGGGGCCAATACCTCCTCTGGTTTTTGTCCAAATATGTGATAATTTTGGGAAAGTCAGGATCTTGTAACTCATAGACAGTAACTGGATTAGGGGCTGCTTCCCATATTGAAGAGTGGGCTCTAAGGAGATGCTCCATTCCATTGATCAAATACACATCCATTAATGAGTCATCCTAGGGAACCAGGTCTCCTCTCCAAACCCTAACAACAGTAGATCTCCCTCTAGGTGTGGTCACTTGCACTTCATTTCCTTCTTCATTAAGGTTTGGAGCAGTGTTTTCTTCCCCAATTTCATTGATATTTTCAGGATGTTCTGTAACAACATACTGGATGTCCCTTTTATCGATATAAAATCCTCCTGAATACTTCACTGCTGGCCTGGGCACTATGTAAGCATCTGAAGCTTTCTTTAGTCTGGCCACTGATCGGTTTAGTCCATATAGGTATATGGGAATCTCATGTTGATTGGTGGTCACATATTCTAAAGATGTCCGATATTCTCCCTCAATAATTGACATCTTGCCAATCATTGGTACAGTGTTTTGCATATCCTCTGAAGCCATAGGAATTTCTTCTTCTGACTCACTAGAGGTTTCAGAATAATGTGAACGGCTACTTGGTTCGGCTACACTTCCTACAAAAGAGATCACACTTCTTCGGCTTCCTAGGGTTCTCCTAGATCTTAGGTTCATCCACTTTAAAGTTCTATTTAACCTTGCTAACCTCCAACTTCTAGAGTTTTTCACTCAAGGTTAGAATCCTAGAAAAATTTGGCTGGGAATGGACTGACTATGAAATCTCAAGTCACGATACTTGACCTCCAAAAAAGTTCACGATACTCGACCTTTGACTCAGACGATACACGATATCTACCCGAGACGATACACAATACTTGGATAAAGACGATACTCGATACTCAGCAGACACGATACACGACACTTGAGTTTACACGATACACGATATTTGAGTTTACACGATACACAATATTTGTTAAGTATCGCGATCGGTAAAACACGATACACGATCTCTGTGAAGTATCGCGATCGGTAAAACATGATACACGATCTCTGTGAAGTATCGTGATCGGTCAAACACGATACACGATCTCTGTGAAGTATCGCGATCGGTAAAACACGATACACGATCTAAGTGAAGTATCGCGATCCGTCAAACATGATACACGATCTCTGTGAAGTATCGCGATACTCAACCACAGGAGACCACGATACTTGGGAAGTATCGCGATACTCAACTACAGGAGAACACGATACTTGACATTTTTTTGTTTTTTAGCAAGTGTATTTTGAATTTGAATGATTATATGTGTTTATCAAGCTTCTCTACCCTCTCTTCACCCTCTGTATTACAGAAATGAACTTTTCTCCCCTCTAGATGACTGTCACGATACTTACCGCCGATCGTTTAGCGACTTTACTTGATTTTGACAGCTAAAATGGGTGATGGAGCAATGTGCTCACCTTAGATGCTAACCTTCAACTTCTCGCTCTCCTCCACTAGCTCTGTGCGGCTCAAATACCTTCTCGGCTGTGAGCTCCCACGATACTTGTTTCAAGAACAAGTGACTTACAAAAGACTATTTTGGGCTTTTATACTTTTGCATATTCTTACTCACTGAAAAAGAACAATCAAGACAAAGACTGAAAGCTACTCTAACTACCTAACCTACTCCCTTACTCCTCCTACTCTACTCATTCCACTCACTTCCCTAGACTAATAACTCACTACACACACTTCAAGAGTGAGAAGTAGTAAGTGCGGGTGAAAGTGACTTACCAAAGAAGAGAAAATCACTACTCCTCCTCTCACTTCAATGCAAAAAGCTACTTACCATCACACGAATGCCTCGGCTTGATTCGACACTCTCCGGCAACGGTGCCAAAAAATGTGTGTACCTAGGAACCAACTTAGGGACTTGTGGAGAAAGAGACTATACCTCAATCCCCCTCAAGTGCATATAGTGGGGATTCATGCTTTAATTATCAATCCAATGAGTATCAAAACCTAGCCGAGTGTATGAAGACATGCATTCAAATGATGATTTATGCAAATGAGTTACCCAAAGAGTGCAAACAAAGCAAAGACTAATCCAAACAAGCTTCAACTGTCAGTCGTGGTGTCACGATACTTGGAACAGTACTCAACAGTAAATTGAGCTTTTCTCTCAGCTCCAAACTCCAAATATAGCAAATAGCATATGCATTTCGAAGCTCTCGAGAAGACGCATCCAATGGCGGTATTTTCACTCAATTCTGACACTTTTACTTCAAGTTATGAGCAAAATACTGAGTCACGGGAATGACCTTCCTACACTTCAGCACTTCCTACACTTCGCACACACCTTAACAACAGTAAACAAACACTTTTATGGATAGACAACACTTCCTAGCACTCTCTCCAAGCAACACACATGCACACAACCTCACAAAAAAGATGATTCAGAGAGGAGAAGACACAAATTCGAATTTCTGTGCTCTTAATTCTCACAATGGCCAAAAGTCTTTACAAAGAGTCACAAATTGACTTATATACTTGTGCCCTAAAAATGGTCCTTTCACACAACAGATCGGCACTTTATTCACTAAAAGGCTAATTTTCTACTAATTTACATGAGTAAGCTTCTAATCTTCTGTGGGGATGCATCTAGAGGACTCCTCTAGTGCCTTTACATCGGAAAATATATTACAAGAATGGTTATAATACAAAAATTGGGTGTCCAAATCAGAAAAATTTTAGGGCCCTTCTTTTTCTCTGCCTTGTGCTCTCTTTGCTTTGCAACGCTCCTTATATAGGATTAGAGCTTCTTGAAAAGCATACTAGAAAAGCTTTCACCTAAAAGTCCCAAAAAGCTTTGCCACACACATTGCAAATGTGCATTGATTTTTACAAAAAGCAAAAAGCAATTTTTTCACTGTTGCGCCGATGCTAGCCGTTGAAGTGCTACACAGGAATCAAACCCTAGTCACCTATATGAGTGCCTGCCTTATGCAAGGTGCCCATGTGGTTTTTGTTGATGAAATGATTGCTCCTACATCATCCACATTTGTATCTGCATGAGTGCATCTCCTTTTTGTATCTAGGAGGCACTCCATTTCTAGTTTATTTCCATTTTATATTGTATTTCCTTTGTATTTGGGTACCTTGCCATTTGCTTCTACCATTGTATTCATTCTCCTTTTAGGGGAATTATCCCATATGAGATGTACTTTGGAGAGCCCCTCCAAAATCTATATAAGGAGGGCCGCTCCCGCCATTTGTACTTGGTTAGAAGCTTGAGGAGCCTAATCCATGCTCTTGGCAAGCTCATTTCTAATCCACATGAGTTTACCCATTTCATGGTCTACTCATTTTGAGTCTCACACACTCTTTCTTTTGTGAGTACGCTCTTTTTTTCATTTTGCTTCCGTGTACTCTCTACATGGTATTAGAGCACTAGATGGAGGTTATGGCGATCTTGGTGGTGCGTTTGATGGTGATTTTTGTGGTGGTGGTGGTGCTTGAGTTTGGTGATGCTGCTTTCCACTCATTTGGAAAAGCCTTTTTGCCATCATTTTACTCTTTAGGGCCTCATCTTGCTCATTTTGCCACCCTCCCATCCTTTCTTTTTATTCATTTTGTACACTATTTACCCCATTTTCCCCTTCCACCCACCCTCTTTTGCTGCAACCTTTATTGGTTTGCTCCATTTTTATGATCAGTTTCAAGGAGTTGATAGTTAATCAAGATTTTGAAGTGTTTATAAACACTATGGGATATTCATGTTTTGAGGCATATGAACTTTGTAGTGTTTAGCAATATGCTTGAGCATGTTTTTCATGAGATCTTGAAATATCTTTCTAAGTCAACTCTTGCAAGTTAAGGGAGTTGTATGTATCCTTTTGCTTACTTATCCTTGTATCGCATAGAAACCAAATGATCCTTTACCCTCTCTGTCATTTTTTTGTAGTCATCATCGCTTAGAAGACTTCAAGTGGGTGAACTTCATTGTTTGGTGGTCCTCATAACCATAGATTAGTGTGTTGTTACTCTATTCATTGAACAATACCTACATATGTCTCTGCAAACACAAACATAGTGTTCATCAATTAAGATGTCAGAACTAGACTAAGCTAGGTTGGTGTCTCCTCACATCAGTGGACAGCCAGGTCACCACCGGTCCTTGTTGGAGATCCACAACACCATAGTTCTTGAAATTGCATGAATAGAGCAAGGCAGCAATGAAAATGATACAAACTGTGATTCCAGACTTAGTAAAAGCATATTCAACCATGGCTATGATGAAGAACTCGGGATTGTTCTCTGACTTGTGTAGTTGATTGTGTGTGTGAGAGAGAGAGAATACGAGAGAGAGAAAAGCATCTCTCATCTCTCTTGAAGCAAGCAAAGGGTCGGGCATCAAAGCAAAGAGATGCCTATGTGCATCAATAAGGCAGCCACATCTCTATGTGAAACTGAAGAACAACTGATAAGGCTTTCCAAAATAAAGTGAAGGATTCTTTTCTTCCTCCTCAATACCATTTACATGTTCGACGTGCATGGATGATCCTTACATGGAAGGAGGGTAATACGGTTACTACCTACACAGAGCGGTTCTGGAAAAATTTACTATTGTTTGAATGCTTGAAGATGTACCAGCAGATAGCTTGAGGGGAAATATGAAGATGGTTTGGAGGTGGGAATCCAAGCTAAGCTTCACACCCTACGACCTACAACCCTAAACGAGGCTATATATTTCGCCTATGATGTAGAGAAAGAATTTCAGTCCATAGCCAAGTCAATCTATCTACAACAACCGTGTCAATGACCACTTTTTGTTAAACCAAATCTTCCCATGAAACATAATTTTAATGCCCCATCTTACTCGAGTTTTCCTCGTCCATTGCAATCCAACTCCTCAAGTGCACCTGTTGCTTCATCTCTCCAACCTACCAAACCACCTACCCTACAAACTTCAATGATGGATCCTCACCAGAAGCGATCATGAATCACCGGCTGTAATTTTGGTAAACCTAGACATACAAAAACAAAGTCCCGATTGTGACCTCTTAACATGAAACCAGCTGCAGCTTAATTACATAACATGGAGGCCCATAATGAAGACATTCCTCCTCTTTGGAGAGAGGAATCATTGGAGAAGGACTTAAGTACCTTGGGTAAGGATATTTCTCTTCATTCTCTACTTTGCATGCAGGGTACTATAAATAACAAACTCGTTAAAATTTTACATGACAATGGTAGTTCACATGACTTCATTTCACATTTATTAGTACAAGAACTTAAATTAAAAACGTTTCCTTCCTTGTATAAAGTAAAAGCTGAATTTCAAGGTAATCATTATAATGTAACACGAGATGTGCAAGATGTTACGATTATCATAGGCCCATATGTGGATTCATGAACATTTTTAATTGCACCTTTGCAATCTTACGATGTTATACGAGCTATGCCTTTTCGTCATCATTATAACCCACACATTGACTACCATACACATACCTTTAACTTTGAATTTAAAGGTCAAATCATTACTTTGTTTGCATGACATGATTTCCATCCATTTCCATTGATTACTCATACTCAAGTAAAACGTGCATTTATGAAAGGATTCAATTCATGCATTATTTTTGTCAATGTAATCAATGATTATACTCATACACTTCCTGATGCACATAAACCTTTCATGAATACTTATAAGGATTGTTTTATGTCTGACTATCCCTCTGAACTACCACCATCTCAAGGATCCTTTGACCATAGCATAGATTTAGTCCCTCGTAGTTCTCCTCCTCATAAAGCACCTTATATACATGGCCCACTACACCAAAAGGAAATAGAAAACCAAGTAAAAGGCCTACTACATAAAGGACTTATAAGGCCTAGTTCTTCACCATTTGGAGAACTTGTTCTCTTAGTAGAGAAGAAGAATAAAACTTATCAAATGTGCATAGATTATAGAGCCCTTAACAAGATCACAATAAAGAATAGATACCCTATTCCTCGAATAGATAATCTTTTAGATAAATTACAAGGAGCTCGTGTCTTTAATAAAATTGATCTAAAATTGGGATACCATCAGATTCGTATGATGCAAAGTGATATTTATAAGAGTGCATTTAGAACTCAAAGTGGCCATTATGAATTTATGGTAATGCCCTTTGGACTTACTAATTCCCCTACAACATTTGCACGAATGATGAACAACAATTTTCTTGATTATCAAGCTTTTGTTCTTGTATTTTTTGATGATATACATGTTTATAGTAAGAATGATAGTGAGCATGAGAAGCATCTTAAAATAGTTTCTCATTTACTACAAGAGAACACACTTTATGCTAATCCTTAACAGAGTTACTTTTTTCAATGTAAGCTAGAATATCTAAGACATACTATTTCAAGTGAAGGTGTGCATGTGGATCCAAAAAAGATTAAAGTTATAGTAGAATGGCCTACACCACAATCAATCAATGATGTTCATTCTTTTCTTGGGTTGGCTAGTTTCTATAGGAAGTTTGTTCGATTTTTTTTTTAATTTAGCATTCCCTCTTACCTTGTTATTGAAAAAAGAAAATAAATTTTGCATGGGGATTTACCCAACAACAATCCTTTGAAAAACTCAAACATGCACTTTCACATGCACCTGTTTTACAGATACCTAATTTTTCACAACCCTTTCATGTTGTTACTGATGCTAGTGGTTTAGGAATAGGTGTTGTTTTAATGCAAATTGATCATCCCATTGCATTTGAGAGTAGGAAGCTTAAGCCCTTAGAAAAGAATTATAGTACACATGATAAAGAATTGTTAGCGGTTGTGCATGCTTTGCAAATTTGGAAACACTCTTATGGGCTCTGAGGTCTTAATCAAAATTGATCAACAAGCTATTAAGCATTTATTAGATCGGCCCTTAATCTCTGATCGACATCTTAAATGGGCATAATTCATTCAAAATTTCATAACCATGATCCAATATCAGCGTGGTAAACCTAATGTTGTAGCTGATGCTCTTAGACGATTTCCTTCACATTATGTTATTTTGCATAATACTTTTGTCATCCAAATTCATTCTTTTCAGGAAATGTTTTCCACTTATGCATCTTATTTGTATTTCTAATGTGCATGACATGAGTTCAACAATGGTGCATCTTTATCTGATGAACATTATACATTTCATAATGATTTCCTTTATTTTCAACATAGATTATGCATAACCCAAGCTTTTAAAGATTTTGTCATCAAAGAAATGCATGAACCATCTTACATGGGTCATAGAGGCATACAAAGCACCATTTTTGCCTACACAGATTTCTTCTTTCGGCCACACACGGAAAAAGATATTGCACATCATGTTTCTCAATGCATTGTATGTCAGCATGTAAAACATCATCATGGTAAATCATTTGGGTTATTAATGCCACTTTCCATTCAGAACAAACCATGGGAACAAATTTCTATGGATTTTATCATAGGTCTTCCCATCACTTCATCACATAATGATATCATTTGTACAATAGTTGATAGGTTTAGTAAATATGCATATTTCATTCCATGTAGAAGAACTTTGCTTGCACCTCAAGCTACAAAATTATTCATTAAATGCATTTTCTCACATCATTGATTTCCTAAAGTAATGTTATCTGATTGTGATGTTAGATTTTGTCATCATTTTTGGATCGCCTTATTTCAACATTTTGGCTCTAAAATAGATTTTAGCTCTGCATTTCATCCCGAAAGTAATGGGCAAAGTGAGGCGACAAATAGTACTATTTTTTATTTATTGTGTTGTTATTCATTAGATAGTCCCACTAACTGGGATGAAAAGTTGACATTGCTTCAATTTTCTTACAATAACACCACACACACCACTACTAGTCGTGCACCTTTTGAAATTGTTTATGGCTAAAAGCTTCCCACTCCCCTGTCACTCACCCGAACTGACATTCTGATCGCTGATTCTATTGCTCAAGATCACATTTCTATACTTCACGATGTTCACGAGCACATTAGGAAAAGTGAAGAGTGATAACATAATATCAATACAAAACAATTAGCTAAGGAAATCAAGGAAAATGATCTTGTGTGGTTGCGTATCATTAAAAGACGTCTCAAAAATATTTTCTAGCATCCTAAAATTAAACTTGCAACATGCTATTATGGACCGTTTTGCATTATACAAAAAATTAATGATAATTCATTTAGATTATATATACCATCTCATTGGAATATACATAACTCTTTTCATATTAGTTTACTTAAACCATTTAAAGGAACTTTACCACTCACTCCACTTCTTGATGACCCTCCTTTAATTGAAGAACCATCTCAAATCTTGGTTCGTGAGAAAATATTTGATCATGATGTCATTACTACATGCACAAGTACTCAATATCATCGATATTTGGTTAAGTACAAAAATCACTCTATTGAAGAATGTCAATGGATACATAAAACATAATTAACACCTCATTATGACCACTTAATTTCTACATATCATACACAAACACAGTAATGTAATTCCTCCATGAACATTTCCATGCATGTGTTTTTACATGGAACATGCTTATTTTCGTTCAGTGGTGGAACATGTCACTGGCCATCCATGTTTATTGTTATTTTATCAACTGAGATCAGTTGCTTTTTCAACTAAGGGACATGTTATGAATTATGGAATGTGTTGAACAAGGCATTGTTGGAGTGTTAATTTATTAATGTATTAATGTGTTTTGGTGTTTTCGATATAGCAATTGAAGGTTTGTGAGGGTGTGAAAGGCATGAACGGGTGGACATCAATAATCTGACTTTAGGGTGGACATCAATCTAACTTATAATTTAGTTTGTAAATAAACCCCCGTAGAAGGTTCTATTGTTAGAAACAGTTAGAAAAGTAGTGGTTAGAATAAGGGTCATTGTAGACCACAATTTCTGATATTGAAAGCAAAGGCTTTCTACAAAAGTTACACTTTTTCTTTCACGCATGCTTTTTGAAGCCGCTCTCATGTAACCACTCTTTCGACATAATCAAAAATTCCAATAAACGCATGCACTCTGTGAACTGTCGAAACAGAGTGCATGGGGGGAAATTGCACCCAATACTGTATTATGTCTCATCTCTTGACGTGTCTATTTTTCTATGTGTTTTCTGCATCCGTAACCTCTGTGTGCCTGTGAGCAAGATCTTGATAACATCAAGGGGAGGAGTTTGGAATGCAGAGGGAATGGGAGTGGGAAGGGGAGTTGTGGATGATGTGTCTACCAATGAGGTGGTGAGTGGTGATGTGGGGGGTAGGGGAGTGGGTGATGGTGGAATTGTAGGGAGAGGAGGTGGTGCTATGGGTGGTGCAATGGAGTCGAACAGTGCGGTGCGTGCAAGGGTTACCATGTATGTGGGTATGGTAGGTGAAGTGAGTGTAGTGTTTGTGTAGAGTGATGTGGTTGTGAGTGTTTGTGAACCTAACATCTGAGGAGCAGGAGCACGAATGAATTGTTCCATGAAGGATATGTAATGAGGTGAGCCAATTGTGGTGAGTGAGGTATGGGGGAACATGGATGAGGCAGATGGGAAGTATGTATCTCTAGAAGGGAGAAGGTGTGAATATGGGTAAGCAAGAAAACCTAGACTAACTTTTGTGGATCATGGGTATCCTTCTATACTAGGTATGAGTGGGTGTCCAATGATGGGTTCGAAAGGCAAAAATGGTGAAGTGATAAAAGGGTTGGTAATGGACAAAAAAGGGTGGCTTGTGATGTTGGTTCATGAAAGGAAAAGGAGGATGAAGAGGTTAGGGTTTGGGGCATGGTTGGTATTGCAACAGCGGTTTCCACGGTGGTTGGTGGGGGGGTGGTGGAGATGGAGGATGTTGGGGTGGGACTGGCGAGGTCTGTACAAATGTTTCACCCGTAAGGTCTATGGTGGTGGTTGGGGTAGTTGGTTGCTCGCTGGTAGGTTCAAGTTCAATTACTGGTATTGGTATATTCTTGCTAGCCCATGGTCATGTATCCACTCTACGTTGGTCATATGAGATAGATTGTCAAACGGCTATGTAGACAGCCTCCTCGACTCCTAAGGATTATGACAATAGCGGGAGGCTAGTGATGAATTGAGGATCCACTCCTTCATCTGCTAACATATGTTCGATTAGGGCTTGGCCTAATGCAAAGGAAAGTTGGTGCCTCTCTTGTAGTACTCTGATCGTGTCATATAACATTTGCAACTAGGTTGTGTATGCAGGAGCACCTCTGCATTCTAGTACTCCTTGTTGCTCATCTCGATATCTTTCTTCATGCCCATCCTGGCCTTCTTCAGATTCTTCATCTTCTGTGTCGTCTTCATCCTCTCCTTCATCCAATCATCATTGGTAACGGGTACTTGTGATGTTGTTCCTTGCAGTTGAGCTCCTTCCAATTGTTGTTCTTCTTCTACTTCAAGATTCACTTCCTTTAGAATTTGTTCAAATTCTTCATTGGTGAGTTCTTCCAAGGGTGCTCCTCTAGGGAATTCTAGGTCTGTGGGAATGGATGGAAATATCAGATTGGGATCTTCATAGCTTTTTTGTGGTAGTCGTAATGTGAAGGGCCTAATCCTTCGAGGAGGGGGGTGACGTCGGGAGTTAGTGTTGCTCCACAGAGTTGAGCACAAGGTACTTGTACAATTCCTCTCATCCTCTTGGAGGGAGGTCCAGTTGATGTTCGACCTTTGAACTGCTACACTCTATTCCACATTAAGGCTCTCTGGATTGAGATGTCATAAGCTAGACATCTATAAATAATCCACATCAATGTGCAACATCCATACAAGACTGATTTTTGTGGCCATCTCTTGTGAGCCAAGTGTAT
The DNA here is from genome assembly GCA_020310875.1 of Ceratopteris richardii. Lineage (NCBI taxonomy): Eukaryota > Viridiplantae > Streptophyta > Polypodiopsida > Polypodiales > Pteridaceae > Ceratopteris > Ceratopteris richardii. Next base: position 155,698,577 of record CM035419.1, on the reverse strand, counting down.
CTGGTCGATCCAATGGGGTAGGTTGATGGTGAGGTTCTATGTCTCTGCAAGGTATAAGCTAAACCAAAGTTTCTTAGGTGGCATCGTGAACCTATCTTGTGTTCAGAATGCAAAATGTTGCATGCACATTCTCAAGTGAATTGCGATGTTTGGTGCCATGGCCACCATGTTCTTGAGCTTGGTGAGGCTTTGATTCTTCATGTTATCGGGCACCAAGACCTCCTTCTCTGTGGGTATATGCATTCCTCGCATATCCAGGGCCTCTCACACTAAGTTGTTCGTTAACTTAAACCTCTTCAGCTCATTTCCCCTTGTTAGAGATGAGCACAAATGTGCTTGTACCTTTGGGGTGCTTGCTCGGAGTCAAGGTTTTGATAATGTAGTAACATTGCATGCGATCAGGCCTTGGGAGCTGAGCACCAAACTATGCATCAAATCCTGCTTTCTCCAATATGGGGCATAGTGCTTCTACATTTTGTAACTTTTCATATTCTCATGTAAATAAGTGGTGTTTGCCTTGCTTTCCATTGAATTCCAACTCTAACTCCTAGAGGTATGATCCTTCTCCCAAGGGCCATGCGACTTCACTAAACGAATGTGAAGCTTTGTAGACAGGCATGGTATGGCCACTTGGGGGGTCCTGCATAGGTATAATTTGGATAGCTTGTAATTCCTCTAGTCTTTTAGTTGTTTAAGGTATGATTGGAAAGCTCTCTAGGTCAACCACCTCCTGACAGGTTCGTGCTTGAGAATTGCTTCTTGCTACATCAGCCATGTTATGCTTATCTGATGGAAGAGGAAAACCACATTAGCATTGCATAAGGAATGAGATAACACCGTGTTCCCTCTATAACACCAACATGCTAACAGTGTGGTTAGGGATTTAGTGAGTGAGATGTTTTTGGTGTCTTGTGAGTGTCAATTAGTAAGTTAGTGGTGTGTTCCTAGATGCATACTCTAGATGTGCATTGAACTCAGAATGCATCTATTGCAGTGTGCATGGATTTACAACATCAAGTCGGGTGTCTTGATGTAAGGTTTTATTCACCAAAATTTTAGCATAGGCTTAGATCTTTTGGCTATGTTGATATTTACATGTTTCTAACATACATTGTTTTGGAATTGGGACTTCTTGGCTACCCATTTCTAGATAGTCCTAGGTGTGATGTCACATGTGGAGGCATTGATTATAGACATTTGCTTTGAAGTGTATGATATGAGTGATTGTGAGTGTTGATTTAGGCTTGTGAGCTTATGTGAAGCCACTTGAGGTTGGACAACATGGCAGATGGATTTCCTTCATCAATTGACAAATTGGACAGAGGTAACTACTCAGCTTGGTCATTAAGAATGGAAGCTTATCTCCAAGGTAGAAGTTTATATGGTTATGTGGTTGGAGATGAAGTTATGCCAAGTTTCAGGAACAAAAGTCAACCAACACAAGAAGAGCAAGAAAGATTGACCACATGGTGCTCCAAGGATGCACTTGCAAGGTCTTATCTCCTCAACTCTATCTCAAATTTTTTGTTGCCTCACAGTTGTAAGACATCTCAGGAAGTGTGGGATGCACTTGAAGATTTCTTTTCTTCAAGTACTAAAGCTAGGAAGCATCAACTATGGTTGGATTTCACAACTCTCAAGAAGGCTCCCAACCAAAATGTGACTAATTTTGTCACAAAGCTCAAGGACATAGCAGATCAGTTGGGAAGCATTGGAGAGGTAATAGATGAAGAGCAAATTGTAAGGCAGGTCATCAATGGCTTGAAGGTAGATGACAAGTGGGAAGCATTCACCACAGCTATGGATTTGTACATGGACATGCATGTACCTGATTTCAACACAATCATTGGAAAACTACTTATTCAAGAGGCAAATCTTATCAAAAATGGAGAAAGCTCTAAAGGTAATCAATCTTCAGCTTTATACATTGATAAAAGCAAGTCCAAAGATAACAAAGGAAAGGCAAAGAAATTGGATGATGAAGCAGGTGCATATCAAGCTAACTATGCAAGTAGAGGAAGACATGGCAGAGGTAGAGGAAGAGGAGGTAGACAAGGCAGGGGGAGATCCCAAGACTCCAACTCATGTTCTATTTGTGGATTAACTAATCATACAATTGAAAATTGCTTTAGGAATTCCAAGAATCAAAGAGGAAGAGGATACAATAGAGGAAGTTATGGCTACTCAAGAGAAAGGTTCAACAATTATCATGGCAGCTACAACAACTACAATCATTCAAACTATCAAGGAGGCTACAAAGGAAGGAGAGACTACAATAACTACACAAAAGACTCAAACAAAGAGGATTCATTATTGATCATGAACATGGCTATGTCACAAGGTAAATCTGATGAGCATGTTTTCTACATAGATTCAGGTTGTTCAAATCATGTGGCAGGAAATGTGGCACTCCTATCAGATTTAGAAGATCCAAGGAATAAGCATGAGGTACAAACAGGAGATGATACAAGACATCTTGTGGAGAAAATAGGCAATGTCAAAGCACCTGATGGAAACATCAACCTACTCAGTAAGGTACTCTATGTCCCTACCATTACAAAGAATTTGATAAGTGTTGGGCAGATAGTAGAGAAAGGTTTGCAAGTTAGGTTCACAAAAACAGGAGCATTTGTTGAAGATCCAAGTCAAGGATTCAGAAGAACTACAAAAGGTGAAAAGGTAGGCAGATTGCTCACATTTGAATTACAAGACACTAGAAACATTGCTCTCTTTAATTATGGTAGTCAGACACTCACAGAATTGGAAGTATGGCACAAAAGGTTAGCACATATTGGTGAAAGGTCATTAAAGCAAATTTGCAGGGACCAAAGTGTACTTGGACTCCCTAATTTGTCAAAACAACATATGATTTATAAGTGTAGTGCATGTCAATTAGGAAAGTCTCACAGGTTACCATTCATGAAGAAAGGTTATATGCATGGAGATCTCTTGGAGTTGGTTCATACAGATGTATGGGGACCTAGCAAGGAAGCTTCAATATCCGGATCAAGGTATTATGTCTCCTTTATTGATGATTGCAGCAGATGGACTATCCTATTCTTTATGAAACACAAAGATGAAGTTTTTTCATGTTTCAAAAGATATTTGGCTCTTGTGGAGAATCAAACAGGTAAATCACTAAAAAGGCTAAGGTCAGATGGAGGGGGAGAATACTTCTCCCATGAGTTTGATTCTTTTCTTCAAGAAAGAGGAATCAAAAGAGAGGTAACTACAAGGTACACTCTTGAGCAAAATGGAGTGGCAGAAAGGAGGAATATAACAATTGTTGAAGCTGCAAATTCCATGTTAAATGAAAAGCATTTGCCTAATTATCTATGGGCTGAGGCTGTGTCTACAGCCACTTACTTGATTAACAGGTTGCCTTCAAAATCCCTTGATGGGATGACTCCATATGAGGCTTGGAATGGAAGAAGACCAAGCTTAGATCATTGTAAAATTTTTGGATGTATTGCTTTTGCTCATGTTCCTTCACAGGTTAGAGGCAAGATGGATCCAAAGGCAGAAAGGTGTGTATTTATTGGATATGAAAACAATCAAAAGGGTTACAGGTACAACCCTACCATCAAAGGATTCTTGGTAAGCAGAGATGTAGTTTTTGATGAAAAAAAATCATGGTATGAAGATTCATGCAGGAAGATCAATTTACCATATGATCTTGAAGAAGATTTTCCAAAGCTTGGTAGAGAACAACCAAAGATTGAAGAACAAGACACCTCAGAGGATGATGAAGAATTGCAGATGGAAAAGATCAAAGCATGGAAATCTAAAGGTAAAGCAAAATTGCAGGAACTTGGACATGAGGCAAAATAATCACATCATGGCCTAAGAAGATCTATGAGGGAAAAGAAAAAACCAGAAAGGTATGGGTTTGACACCTCATTAGTAACTAAACATTCTATCTACATAGCACAGGACATAAACCAAGAGGAGCCATCATCATTTGAAGAGGCCAAAGCAAAAACAGAATGGAAGCATGCAATGAAGGAAGAGATTGAAGCACTTGAGGAAAACAACACTTGGGATTTGGTGCCCAAGACTTCATCCATGAAGGTAATAGGCTCAAGATGGGTCTATAAACTCCAGAAGAATTTTGATGGTTCCATTAACAGGTATAAGGCAAGGCTTGTAGCAAAAGGCTTTGCACAAACTCAGGGAATTGATTATGAGGAGACCTTCTCTCTTGTGGCAAAGATGCCTACTATTAGGGTTTTGCTAAGTATTTCCTCTTCCAAGAATTGGAAGACACTTCAACTAGATGTAAAGAATGCATTCTTGAATGGTTGGATAACAGAAGATGTATATATGGCACAACCACCTAGTTTTGAGAGTCCAGTTTATCCTGATTATGTGTGTAAACTTAACAAAGCATTGTATGGCCTCAAGCAAGCTCCAAGAGCTTGGAATTTCAGGCTTGTTTCATTCTTGCACGACAAAGGCTTTCAACCAAGCAAGGCAGATCCTTCACTCTTTATTAAAAAGAGTAATTGAGAGATCATCTACTTATGTATATATGTAGATGATATTATATTGACAGGAAATGATGCAGATGGTATGAAGAAGATCAAAGATCAGAGGAGAGAAGAGTTCAAGATAAGTGATTTGGGTTCACTTACCTACTTCCTAGGTTTGGAAGTTGTCTACATCATGGTTTGTTTCTCACTCAAAGAAAGTACATTAAGGACATGTTGGCAAAATTCAAGATGCAAGATTGTAAGATTGCAGGTACTCCAATGGAGATCAATCACAAATTGAGCTCACATGAAGGTGAGCTCATAGAGGACATCACATCATATCAAAGTCTAGTGGGTAGTCTCAACTTTGCCACATTGACAAGAGTAGATATATGTTACAGTGTGAGTGTGCTAAGTCAATTTATGCACACACCAAGGAAATCACATATGGATGCTACCAAAAGGATTCTCAAGTATCTCAAAGGAACCATAAATGAAGGACTTTATTATCCTTATGTATCTTATTTAGGGTTGAAGCTATTTTCTGATGCAGATTGGGCTAGGTCCAAGGAAGATAGAAGGAGCACTTCAGGTTATCTTACCTTTGTAGGTTCAAAGCTTATTTCATGGTCATCCAAGAAGCAACCCACAGTTGCTCTCTCTTCCACTGAAGCTGAATATAGAGGTCTTGCCATAGCTACACAAGAATCTATTTGGATGAAGACATTATTCAAAGATCTTGGATTGGAGTTTGGAACTCCAACTATTTTTTGTGACAATATGAGTTCTATTCACTTAGCTGCTAATCCTATTTTTCATGCAAGGACTAAACATATTGAAGTTCATTATCACTATGTATGAGAGAAGGTTCTAAGCAAAGAGACTCAAATATCATATGTGTCCACTCATCAACAATGTGCAGATATTCTAACCAAAGCATTGGATGGTACAAAGCTTTGCAAATTCAAGGCTATGATAGGTTTGCAGGTAATCTTGTAAGATTGAAGACCTCAAGCATACTTGGCTTGAGGGGGAGCTGTTGGAGAAAGTCTATGACAAGCTTAAGTATTGGCTTGAGTCCCACAAAGTCATAGAAGAAGCCTTAAAATGAAGTCAATGTAAAGTTCTCTTGTGAACTTCCTCTTGTAACTTTTGAAGAGTTTACTTAATGTAAAAGTGAGAGAATCTTAAGTGGTTGAGTCCACTTGATCAAAAAGGGAAAGAGGAGCCACGAATTCGTGATTTGTGGTAGGTAGAGAATCAAATCAATCACAAATTGATTGGAGAGTGATTGAGGGAAGTTAGCCTCCCAAACTCAACTATAAATAGATGGCAGTTTTAGTCGTGGTTAGAGAGACCTATGTGAAGACCTCCAAGAGCTGAGCTTTATGCCATATCAAGGTGTGATTACAAGGCACACATATGTATAAGTAAGTACATTGTATTGTACAAGCAATATACTTTCATTTTCATGATCATTTGGGTTCGTATTTCCATGTTCTTGTGAAGTGTACTACTCACTGCCATATCTTTGAGTTTTCTCAGTCACATTGCAGAGATGGTTTCTCTGAGCTTGGTGCATAATTTTCAGTGATTTAACTTGTTAAAGTTAGCTCTATAAGTCTACTATATGCTCACTAATTTTCATTTCATTTGGATGTTGCAATATTCAGTTATGTTCAGTTGAAGTCAACAGTATCTGTTCATTTTCACTTCTCTGTCAGGTACCCGACTTTTTTACTCATCTTGTCAGAGCCATTTCTCAGTGGTTACTCACCCAAATGCAATGATTTAAAGCTTGTGGGATTTCCTTATTGGCTATTATAAGCATAAAAATTTTCATAATCATTGGATTCTTAAATCTTGAGTTATGTTCATTTTGCTGCTCACTGGTCTCATTACTGTAGCACCCATGAAAATCGGGATGATGTCATCAGTTGTTAAACATCATTCTCAGTGTGTGGTTCATTATTTTTTATGCGATTACTCTTGAAAGTTACCTCTTTAAGTTAACTAGAGTTCCCCAAGAGGAATTAAGCTAATTGCTGCTGTGCTCAGAGAATTATGCAAAACACTGGACAGGTGTATGAACCAAGAATAGCAAGTTCTTCACCTCTGAGCTAACTCCAACTTATCTGTTTTGATCTATCTTTTTGAGAGTGATCTTCCAAGGTACATAGGGTGTCTAATACATCCATTGGCAAGCTAAAAGGGCCCACCATATACTCCTGGAGTTCATTTGGCTGGTGTAGATCAAGGATTTTGCAACACCTCTTCATCTTCAAGCACATACCTATCCATCTCTTCACAGATTACAGGTGGGAAGAAGATTGGAATACAAAATGAAAGTCCCTATAGCTTGGAGCAAAGATGGAAGAGAACTCTCATTGTCATATTTCTTTTGCAACCTGATAATGTCACTTTTTGGGTCCTAGTCATTTTATCTCAAGGTTTTTGCACTTTCAAGAAACTTGTAAAAAGTAGGACAAACAATTCATGTTAGATATTGTATATACCTTCTTATTTGCAATGGTAATTTCAAAACTTTTGGAATGTCAAAATTCTATGTTCACTACTTTAAAATGTGGTTGGTCATGTTTTTTGTTGTGTTATGTTTAAATATTTTCTTTGATGCAAAAAAAATCATATCCGTTGGTGTTCTGTGCATTATTTTGTCATCAAAAACACATTTTTTGAACTTTCACTATTTTATTATGTACTTTTAAAAGTGGGCCCACTCACTTTGAAAACTTGAAGCTACCCTAAAAATGGATTTTGTGTGCTCATTTCTCACATTTGCACTCACAAAAAGCTAGAAGGCGCAGACCAACCAATAGAATTCTTGCACGCAAGCAATGGCTGCTAACACTTCCACTCCCATCAAATCTCCTTGAGATCTATTCATGGAGTTTTTGGATACTACAGACTACAATGGTCATACGGATTTGTACGATCTAGTCTGTAGAGTCCCTAATGTTGAAGGGACACTAGCCATGAACTCTGATGTGCTTGAGGAGATTAGAGATTTTTTGGAATTCTATATATTAAGATACGTTATAGATGTTCCAATATATGACTGTAAATGGGTCCCGTGTGACCTACTTTTATACATTCATAAAGGAGATGAGGCCTTTGCAAAATGCTTAAAGCATCTCATGGTTGTTGTTGAGGATCAGGGCACATGTTAGATGACATAGTGCCCTTAATTAATAATTAAATAAGAAGGGAAGATGGGAAGAAAATATCTCTCCTATGTTGCAACAACAATCTTTTTTCTCAGTGAGCAGCCTGAACCTACACCCATGGACCTACACCATCTTGTCATTGGGGGTTTTGTAAATGACAAAAAGGAACCCCAAAGAGAAGCTCTTAACTTATTAGAAGAGACTCAAAAATTTTACAAACAATTTCCACAAGGGGTAGTGGACAAATTGAAGGAAGCCAGTAGTGCATAGAGTAGTCCACCCTCCAACTTAGAGCCCGTGGAGCCCACTCTACCAGAGGTAGAGATGGAAATGTTTTCAGTGGTACTTGTCGATGGAGAAGAATTTTTGTTCCTACATGATATTGAGAAGGCATTCAGTTCTACGCCACGACGAATGCCTAAGTATTTTTTGCTCGACCTCGAATGTTCTCGTGGACAACACTTCTGATAGAATTGAAAAGACAACCATTCCATTCGGTGATTCAATTGCAAACACCATTGCATTTGTGTGGAGTGATGCCAATCAAAATTCCATTGAAGAAGATTTGGTCGCAGCAAGGGAAAGAATTTTGGAGAAGAAGATTTCAACATCCCCTGTTGTGGAGCAAAGTGGCATGGCTCACTCTTCCATTCCACTAGATGTGATGGGAAGAGGAGAGGATGAAGATAGGCTTCAAGATGTAAGTATCTAATGACATTTATGATTGACTTTGTCTCATATTCGTACAAGATATAAGTATCTAATGAATTTTAAGGTTGTCTATGTGCAAGAAGCAATTGAAGTTGATAAATTTGTAGCAAGGAGTGGTGGTGACCATATTGCGCCTGACACTGGCTCTTCCTTGGCACACTACATTGGGAAATTGCCAAAGGAAGATTTTGTTATAATCCACAAGGACTTTCCCCCTCAAGAACACTTCATGACTTGGTGTCTGAAGGCCTTGAGAAAAATTTTGTGCCTATCTACAATAATGCAAGGGACCAACTATGTAATTTTGTTTAGGAAGTCCTTTGCCCTTACTACCCTAGGAGTTAACTTTAGAGGAAAAATATTAGGTCAAATAGGAATAGCTTTGGGTCTTGGATTGATAGACCCCCATTGAATATCCCAATCAGTTTTGACTTACCAATTGCCATTATCTTTTCAGAGAAGAAAGAATCTAGTGGAGAGGCTCAAGGCCAAGAGCCAATTGTAAAAATTTTATAATACCAATTGTTCTTTTTTCAATTTCCATGTACATTCAATTGTCTATTGTGTCTTTATGTTTTTGACAATCTCATAAGTTTTGCACAATTTAATCAGTCGTTTTCCAGTAGTTCTTTTAAATGTTGTTGCCCAAAATGCTTGTACTGGCGTAGGAATGCAAAAAAAAGGCCTGCCACAGAAACACGGGGATGGGCCCTACAAAACTTTTGTAGGGCCCAGCCCCGTGTTTCTGTGGAAAGCCTTTTTTTGCATTCCTAGGCCATTGCAGGCACTAGTTGCCCAATCTTGAAATTCTATGTCCCTCAGTTACAACCTAAACTTTGGGAAGTGTGGAAGACTCTTCTTATGTACAATGATTAAAGAATTTCTAGACTCCTCTGGGTGCATATAAGCATGCAACATTTTATAAGTGAATTTGACTGTTCATCAAGATTGTTTCTCTATTGGTCAGAGGGTTTGCATGAATTGCACCCTATCTAAGGCAATCCATATGCTCCAATGTGCATGGCATATATTTTAATGGCCTAGAAATGCAAAAAAAAAGACCTCTCACAAAAATGCAGGGATGGGCCCTGTAGTTTTGCAGGGCCCATCCTCGCATTTCTATGGCAGGCCTTTTTTTTTGCATTTCTAGGCAATTGCAAGCAATGTAATCACTAAATAAACACCCCATGTACATGAAATATTTCCTTAACTTGATAAAATGTGTGGAAGACTAGATACTCATGTGCAATGACTTCAAAGACACTTTTAGATACATAAGAGAAATAGACTTCAAAACATGTACACTAAGAGACAAACACTTGGGAAAGCAAATATAATAAGAAGAAGATTATATTAATCATTTGGGATACACAAAAAGTTCTCCAAACAAGAGAGTAAAAGTGTTAAGGGTTATTCCCTCTAATCCTTCTAGCTAGCTACATATCTTTAGGTTGTATTGTCACTCTCTTTACATGGATAGCACACAGGTTAGAGCCCTCCAACATTGAGATAAGATACACCTCTACAGCTTCTTGGAGGGCTTCAATGGCTATCCCTTGGATATGAAGTCCAATGCAATAGCTTTGGATCTATTCTTTCACAACTCTTGCAAATGACCTTTGTGGAATAAGAAGCTCCACAAACCTCTGATAATGTTGAATCTTTGCAAAGCCTCTAGTTTGTTTTTTGTGCCTTTACAGTGCTCTTGCATTTAGAGGGATGTTGGGTTGTGGTCATAGTGGTCTACGACACGGTTGATAGTTATTCTTTCTTCTTGGGGCATGCCTAGATGGTCCTATCTCATCATTTACTTTCTCTGCCCAACTTTTCTCTCTTTCTTCATCGGTTGGTCTTTGTCCTTGTCCTACAGGGAGTGTCTTGCCTCCTTGTGTTCCTCGATGGTTCACGAGGATATGATCACAGGTCCATGGTGGTTCATTAACACTTTCTTCATCTGAGGAACTCTCTAAATTTGATGTTGTCTCCAATACAACTTGTCTCCATCCTTGTTGTTTGGGCCTTGCCTTGAATGATGTCCTTTGTGGGGGCTCATCATCAGATATAGAATGGGAATATTGCATTTCTTGTGTTACATCTCTCTTTTGTTGTGAAGCTTCATTCCCTAGTGATGGAATGCTTCCATAGTGTGTCCCTGCACCCGATTTTTGTCTAGAAAAGTGGCTTTTGGTTCGACGCTTCTTATGGGGTTTCATCCATGGTGGGCACTGAGTACCTTGCACATGGCAAGGGTAGATGACATGATCCTTTCTAGCAATCTGCTTTGTGCGTGCCATTGATGTAAAGTGGCAAAATGAAGAGGAACACCTTTATTTATAGCCTTTCACTTAAGATTTGTCCTTTTCACATTTAAATTGATAAAAATTAGTTTTAAAACATTAAAAGAATATTCAAAACATTGAAAATTTATTTGAAGATAAAGGAGTTATAAAAACCTTGAAAAACGTTTTCATAAAAAATAATGCATTTTAAGAGTTGGGAAACTATTTCCAAGTAGAACCCTCGCGGACTCTTTGTGCATGCCATTGGGCATGATGTAGCGGTCCTGATGATGACATCCACTTCTCTCTTGCAATATCATGTTGTATTTTTCTTGTAATCTTTGCTATTCGTGACTCACATGCTCGTTCCATCACATATTTTCTAGTGAATGTCGTACGAAAAAAACCAGTTGAAAATTTCTTTTAAATAGTTTGATTGTAGTAGACCACCCCCATGATGGGTGTTTTTAAAGTAAACACCTCTTTCCCTGTAATGTGACTTCTCCATTCCTTGTGTACTAAAAATGTCCAATGATCCATATCAATTAATTAAATATGCTCCATGTGCAAAAAGAATATGCAATGGTCTGGTCAATAAGATATACATATGGTATTTAAGACCAAATAAAAAATGTAAGTAATACTTACTATGTAATGTGTAATGTTTCTTTCTCCCCATGATAAGATGAATGACTGTGTAACTCCTCGAAGTCACTTGGAATAATTCTCGTTGTGAAGCATTAGTGGAAACCAAACCCATCAAATGTAACAATTGATCTAACGATGACCAAACCTTCTTTTGCTTATTAATGAGATCAACCTAACTATCATTGCCTGTCATAATCGAATAGAGGTCTTTCCAAAGCTCCCATTTCCCATCATCTTGACCATTCACATCTCTTTTAAAGAAATGTCTTGCCTTCTTCCCAGTCATTGAAACTTGTTGTAAAATCTCTTGAGACTCACCATACTTCTGAACAACTAAAGATATATGGCCACCATGACAACCAATAGAATTCAAAAGATCTTCTATTTTTTGGATTGCTATTCTAGACCTCTCTAGTGGTTTCATTGCAAATGCATATTCAACATGGAGCTTCAAAAATCTATCAAAGATCCTCATGAATGCATGCAAAGTACAAAAGTGAACATTGACTAATGGAAATGGAATAATGGGATCTTGTAACATTGGACACCTCAAAAGTGATATCTCTCATTCCCCATGATTCCATGAGTCTATTTCATCAATTTCTTTAGAGTCATCAACTCTCATCAATGCCCTTGTAGGTTTAGAATATCTCTTAGATCCTTTGTAACCTTGTGTACATTATGGGCAAGGATAGAGAGAAGATGTTCCTTATTTACAACCTAACATGCATCTTATACTCTTACGATCTCCACCCAAATGCCATTCTACCTCAAAATCACATATATTATCTACCGAAAGCTTTTACCAATGTATTTGAGAAGAGATTACTTCTATAATCCATGGAATCCTATTAAAAATCCACGAAATAACATTGTTTGTTTCTTTGGGAACTTTTATAGCACCTAACCACTGGATATCTCTCTTTGATTGCACACTATAAGTAAAATGAGAACCAGATCCTAAAGTTTCATCACTCATTGCATGGTCCATAATGTCATTCATTAGCATCACACTAAACCTTTCCAGCCGTTGACCCTTTATGATTTGGCACTCATCAAGCTTTAGTACGAACTTTAACTTATCATTACGGTATGCACAAAAGAGGAAACATTACCTTAATATGACACTTGAATGCAATAAAACTTCAACACCAAATAAAATGTAGTAGGGGTACCTTTGATTGTTGAACTATAAAAGTGAACCATTGCTTGTTGAAGCTTCTGAAGATCCACAAATCTATTTTTGAATTAAGCATAAGTAAATCCTTGTGTAGATAGGATCTTTGAGTGCTTCTTGGGAATATTTGGATGATAAACACAGGTAGGCATAGTGTCTTCTATGAATAAATATTGTCCAATAGTACGAGTCACATCCTCATTAGAGGTTTTCTTTTTGATAGACACTTATATGGGCATGGAAATATACTTTGAGAAATACCTTGTGCTTATAAGGCTTGCCTTAGAAGGGTGTACATTGCAGTATACCCATTTCTATTGATGCCCGCTTCATCACTTATTGCCTGCACATCTTGCACTTTGATAAGGTTTTTTAACTTCTTTGGAAACTCAGCTTCAACAATAACTCTAATACACTTTCCAATGGGTGTGTCTATAGTAGAAGTAATTTCTTTGCTGTTTATACAACTATTCATCAGCTTGAATTGGTCTTGTGTTGTTGATGAAACACTTATGTCTTGAATAAATGACCAACACAATGAAAGATTCAATTACAAATCTTCATTAAAACATATAGAAGTAAAACAAACACTCACCTTGTTGCATATATACGTCATTTGCGTGCTCTTGCACCTACTGAAAGAACTTCAAAGGATGACAATGCTCTTTTCCTATATCTCATACCAAGTGAAGTTGATTTCAGCGACTAGAGATTGGCATTTAACTTTGAAACTGTGCTTTCCTTTGCTTCCTTATCCTGTTCAAAATCTACAAATTGTTTTTGTAAAGATATGATTGTGCTTTCTAAAGTGACCACCCTCATATGATGGAGTTGATATTGTTGGAACCAATACTTCGCAGTAGCATATGAATGTGTAGATAATCGCTGGTAGTAACCAAATAGTCCAACTTCACCCCCACCAATGAACTGAAGTAAAGTTGAGAGGTTATGGAATGTTGGATGGTAAGAAGATATTGGATCAAGAGGATATAGTGAACCATGAGTCCAAAAATCAATACTTTTTTCTCCACCTGCACGACATTCATTTTGAGAATTGGAATCATTGTTGCATTGTGTATTTGGAGCAAACTTTCTAGGCACACAAACATGGATACTTGTTGATGCAGGAGCATAAGGAAGTTCTACTGTGAAGTTTATGATACATGCCAACACCATCTTTGCTAACGACCAAGAATATCAAAAACAAAGTGGAAAATTGATTGGAAGGGACTCTAAAGCATATGTTTTGCTCAAAAAATGTGTTTTCTTGTATTTGTGTGAATTAAAGTGTATTTTTCCACTGTATATGGCTGAAAATGATGAAATTTGAAAAAAGTCATTTTTTTGGGGAAGCATAGTCATGCATTTGATGATGTGCACTTACTTTTGAAGGCTTGAAAATTATACTTTTTCTAAAAGAAACTTTAAAAAATGGGCCCAAAAAAGTGACTTTTGAAATATATATTAAAAAATGGGCCCTTTTGAGTTAATATACACTGAAAATGAGACTTAAAAAAAAAACATTTTTTTATTCAATTACATGCACGAGTTTGATGATGTGGAAAGGAGATCCTCTTGCTCTCTCTAGAAGAAGAAAGAGAGAGGCCTAGTAAAGCCTAAAAAAAATCCTACTCTAGGCTACTAAAAAGTGCCTTATTAAATGCACTTTGTCCCCTTAAACAAGAATAGAATTAAGCTTAATCCCTAAAAATTAGGGATCCTTACAAGGCCTATACAAGGTTCAATTTTCCTCCTAATGCATAGTCTTAGGTATCCATCCTTTCCACACTTGTACCAATTATCTCCAATGAGTGAGTAATCTAGTGCTTCTTGTTCTAAGCTTCGTTGTTTGGCCAATGTCATTTCCTGAGGGAATGCTTTCGTCCTCAAAAAGTTTATCAATGGTTCACTCCAATCTGGTACTAAAGATACTTGATATGGCATTGCATGTTCCACAGGTGGTCTAATAGTACAACTTGGGCATTCCTTACACATTCTATGGACATCTGCTTCCATTGATGGCCATATATACCCCTACCTGTTGTAGAGTCTGTAGGGTTTGATGTTTGGAGTAATGTTGTTGTAGTGCACCTACATGTGCTAATTGCAACCATTTTGCATGCTCATCATCATCTACACAACAAGATAGTATGCCTTGATCAATGTGTTTATACATGCTACCCGCCATTATATGGTATTTCTGGACCTCACTACTTCTTTATCTTTGGCTTTTAGTATAGGATTTTTAGGTCCAAAGGTGAGGATAGGCACTATATTTTTAGCCCATTCAAGCACTATGTCTAGATTGAACAAGTAAGCATCAGAAAGCTCATCTGAAAATCCTTGAGGGGACTCTCCTGAAGTTAGTCTAGAAAGGTGGTTGGCCCACAGGTGACTCCTACCTTTCCTAACCACAACTTAAAAGTCATCTTCCATTAGTAAGAGGAGCCATCTTACTAATCGGCTAATGTTGCAAGGTTTGTTCACTAGATAGAGTAATGCTTGATGGTCTATAAAAAATTTAAACTTATTTGCAAGCAAATAATGTTTAAACTTCTTCACCGCATATACCATGCCTAATCCTTCTCATTCGATAGTGGTATAGTTTCGTTCAACTGCATTCAATTGTCTACTTGCATAAGCAATTGGATGATCCATATTACCTTCACCAGTAGGTTGTGCTAATACACATCCAATTGCATAATTGGATGCATCCACGTGCACATGGAACTAATAGATGCTTAGTGATAGGAAGCGGATAACTATCTCTGATAGTGGCTGCATTAACCTTCTTCAAGTTAATGCATACACATAGCTTGCCATTCTTCTTGGGCACCACTACAATGGGGGATACCCATTCACTGTGCTCAATCTCATAGATAAACCGTGCTTCTACCAATCTATCTATCTCTTCCTTGATCTTGGTAGCATAATTGTCATTATATGTGTATGGCTTTTGCTTAGAGGGTTTGGCATCTGAGGTTGTGGGAATCCTATGTGAGCATATGTGAGGGTCTACACCTTTCAAGTCTTTGTAACTCCATGCAAAAACATCTTTGTATTCTCTTAATAAGGCAATCAACTCTTGTTCCTCTTCCTCAATCACATCATGTCCTATGTATGTGCACCTTTCTTCTCCTTCTCTATGGTTACAAAAACTTTTCTTGTCGTCTCTTTGTTATCATAGGCCTCTCCTACTAGGGCTTCTCACTTTAGCATCCTTATCATGACTCTCCTATCTTCTCTCTCATACTTCTTGAAATTTTCAGGGACCTCAAACAAAGATTCCTCTTCATCAGGTGAGGCCTCTCTCATCTTCCTCTTCTTGCCTTCACTCTTAGTGGTTACCTGTGTGGCTAGTTTCACATCATTCATAAGCTCTTCATGTTTTTGAGGATGAGCTTGTATTTCATACAGGAATTCTTCTTTTGAGGCACAAAAAGGGTCCATAATGATTGACTCCATATGTGAGTCACTTGCTTCCTCAAGTACATCAGTGTTAGGCTCACATTCTTCAATAACCAAATCACAAATGATTGGCTCTATTGTGAAAACCAAAATGTCATAGCCATCTTCATCACATTGTGGTGTCCATTGCTCTTCATTGATGGTGACATCCATTGTGGCTAGGATTTCTACCCAACCATGAGGTTTCAAACTCTTCATCTCGAAATATGGCAGGTGCATAGGCTGGGTCTCGAATTGATCTATGAGCTTTGTTTGCACCTACCTCTCTAGATTTTTCTCTTTTCTCTTCTTCTTCTAAGACTTTACACATCCATAGGTGGGTGTCTTCATGCATCCAAGAAGATAATGATCCTATGGAATGTCAACATCCTAATGTCAACTTCTTTTTTGGGATTCAACCAAATCGTTATGCATATTCAACTTCCCTTTTGAACAATATGATAATGCCACATCTATCTAGGAAAACTTTCTTTAGACTATCCCTTTTAGAAAGAGTTATTTTTTACTTCCTCTAGAGATGAATCCTAAATTTCTCTTATACTCATGAACTATACAAAAGAGGCTACTTATCTAACCTCTAGGAGTGGAGCATACTCACTTCCACCAAAGAGGTATATTTTTTACTTTATCTATCTCTTTCAATGAAGAGTCCATCCACTAAAATGTCTCCTAATTTTGTTTTTCATTAGAAAAGATATTATTGATTTCATTTTCCCCTTCAACGAATCAAAGCATATGCATAGGCTTTTAAAGTTTTAATGCATCCTTCCATATAAGTCGAGAACTAATCTTCCATATAAAAATGAAGGAAGATATTATGAAGAGTGCAATAAAAGATCTCCTACGTAGAGCCAACACCCTAACAATGACATGATTGGATGGTAAAATAGAGAAATTGTCTCTCTAGTTTCGATAGGCAAAAATGTGCTCAAAGGCACTTATTCCCTAGTAAAAGGAAACCATCTTTGTGGTGACCATATTCTATGTATGGATGTAAAAATATCCATACACTCTAGTGGGATTATCCCTCGTATAAATTCTAACATGCGTATGTAATTGTTGGTGCAAATACCAAGCCTACAAACTTGGCTAGATATAAAGACTTTATGTGCAAATACTTGAAGACCCATGAGAACCATTGCTATGGATTCTTTACCTTTTACCACTTGTAAAAGTCTATTTGACTTAGAGGAATATTTTTAGCTACAACTAAACTCGTGGAGTTTGTTAGATGGAAAATCTACGACTTTATTTGTAGAGAATATCTCCTAGATTAGAGGATCACTTTTCTAGAGAAATCCAATCAAGAATTCAAATTCAAGATTCAAATGAATCATCTATAAAAGATGAATGTAAAACTTGCAGGATAGGAGAGTCCATATTCGAATCCTTGTTGATCTCATTGAAGGAGAGTGTGGGTTACTTCATGTGCTCGTCTCTCTGTCATTGTTGCTTATAACAATCACTTTATATTACTCATATCTCATCCAATACTCCATCATTTTCAATTATCCATAGCTTATTGCAATCAGCTCTAAGTCCTCTACATGTTGTTAAATTTTGAAGACTTTCTATTCAATGGATTTAGAGAAAAGTGCATCGAGGTGATCAATGGTCAAACTTTGCAGAGGTCCTAAAAAATCAGGGGTAATGATTTGATTGCTAAATTGATTCTGTGTATAGTGCATCCTTTCAAGTTATTCCACTTAGAATCATTAGCTCATTAAGATAGTTTAATATTTCCAAAAGGAATTTTTCTAATTACTATTGTACTGGAAGCAGTGAGCTTAAAAAGCAACAGGTGTGTGAACAAAAATAGAAGAAGAGGAGGTAAGCAAGGTAGGGGGAGACCTTATAACTCCTCACCATGTAATATTTGTGGATTGTCAAATCATACTATAGATGAGTGTTACAAGAACTTCAAGAATCAGAGAGGTGGAGGATTTCAAAGAGGTCGATATACACAATCAAGAGGAAGATTCAATCACCATCAAGGCTACAATAGCAACTACCAAGGAGGCTAAAAATCAGGGAAAGATTACAACAACTATATAGAGGAGCAAGAGGATTCTCTTCTGATTATGAATATGACTTCAAACCCAAGTATAAATGATGACCATCTCTTCTACATTGACTTAGGATGTTCAAACCATGTAGCAGGCAATGTACCTCTTCTCTCTAACCTTGAGGAACCAAAGGGTAAGCATCAGGTACAAATAGGTGATGACACCAACCACTCAGTGATCAAGGTAGGAAATGTTAAGACCTCTGATGGAAATAAAAATCTATTGAGCAGGGTTCTATATGTACCTACAATCACCAAGAATTTAATGAGTGTTGGACAGATTGTGGAAAAGGGTTTGCAGGTTAGGTTCAACAAATATGGAGCATTTGTGGAGGATCCCCAACATGGATTCAAGAGAATTGCCAAAGGAGAAAAGACAGGTAGATTATTCACTTTTGATCTTGAAGATACAAGGAATATCGCACTTTATAGTTACAAAGACCAAACACTATTAGACTTGAAATTTGGCATAAGAGATTAGGGCATATTGGTGAGAGAACTTTAAAGAAAATATGTAAAGATCAATGTGTGCTGGGATACCTAATGTATCCAAGAAACACATGATCTATAAATGTGGTGCTTGATAGTTTGGAAAATCTCACAGGTTACCCTTCTCAAGGAAAGGCTACATGCATGAGGACTACCTAGAGCTTGTCCATATAGATGTATGGGGGCCAAGCAAGGATCCCTCAATTTCTGGATCAAGGTATTATGTATCTTTCATTAATGATTTTAGTAGGTGGACTATCTTCTATTTTATGAAGCACAAAGATGAAGTACTCAATTGCTTTAAAAAGTATTTTGCACTTGTTGAGAACCAAATAGGAAGAAGTCTAAAGAGACTAAGGTCAGATGGAGGAGGTGAGTACTTCTCAAATGATTTTGATGCATTCTTGCAGGATGGAGGAATCAAAAGAGAAATCACAACAAGGTATACCCCTATGCAAAATGGGATAGCAGAGAGGAGAAATAGACGAATTGTTGAAACAGCTAGGTCAATGTTAAATGAGAAAAAATTACCTAATTACTTGTGGGCAGAGAGTGTATCTATTGCCACTTATCTTGTAAATAGGTTGCCATCCAAATCTCTTGATGGGATGACCCCATATGAAGCATGGCATGGTAGAAGACCTTCACTTGATCATTGTAGGATCTTTGGATGTGTTGCGTACGTGCATATACCATCTCAAATCAAAGGTAAGCTAGACCCTAAGGAAAAGAAGTGCATCTTCATAGGGTATGACTTGAATCAAAAAGGGTACAGGTTCTATAATCCTTCCAACAAAGGATTTATGGTCAGTAGAGATGTTGTCTTTGATGAAAATGATTCTTGGTTTGAAAGTGAATGCAGGAAAGTAAAGTTGCCTTATGACTTGGAAGAGGTGTTCCCAAACCTCACCAAGGAGGAACCAAACCAGATTGAAGAAATCAACTCAGATGATGAGGACATCATCAACCTAGAAGAATTCAAGGCATGGAAATCCAAAGGAAAAGTCAAGATGAAGAAGTTGGAGGATATACCTGAATCATCCAATCAAGCAATCAGAAGATCACAAAGAGAAATCAAGAAGCCAATCAGATATGGGTATGCCACTTCTTTAGTTACTAAGCATTCTGTTTATCTTGCAAAAGACTTGTCATTGGAAGAGCCATCATCATATGAAGAGGCAAAGATCAAGGTAGAATGGAAGGAAGCTATGGATGAGTAAATTGAAGCACTCAAGGAGAATGATACATGGGAACTAGTGCCAAAGAAGAAGTCTATGAAGGTAAGCGGTTCTAGATGGATCTATAAGATCAAGAGGAATTCTTATGGATCAATAAGCAGGTACAAAGCTAGACTTGTGGCTAAGGGTTTTGCATAAACCCAAGGAGTTGATTATGAAGAAACCTTCTCACCTATGGCAAAAATGCCAACCATCAGGGTATTGGTAAGTGTGGCTACATCACAGAATTGGAACATGTACCAATTGGATGTAAAAAATGCATTTCTTAATGGCTGGATTTCAGAGGATGTGTATATATCTCAACCTCTTGGCTATGAGGATCCAAGCAGGGTAGCATATGTGTGTAAATTATACAAAGCTCTTTATGGATTGAAGCAGGCACCTAGGGCATGGAACCATAGATTGACTACATACCTTCAGGATCAAGGATTCATCATGAGTAAAGCAGATACTTCTCTATTTGTTAAGAGGAGTAATTTAGAGGTAATATACCTATGTGTATATGTTGATGATATCATACTCATAGGTAATGATGCTAATGGCATCAAGCAAATTAAGAATCAAATGATGCAAGAGTTCAAAATTAGTGACCTTAGATCACTAAAGTATTTTCTTGGACTTGAGTTAGTCTATACTAACTCTGGAATTTATATTACTCAAAGAAATTACATACAGGACATGTTAAAAAGGTTTCATTTGCAGGATGCCAAGGTAGCAAGCACTCCAATAGAATTAAACCAAAAGTTAAGTGCTCATGAAGGTGATATGCTTGATAATATTGTAGGATAATAAAGCATAGTGGGAAGCTTGAACTATGCTACATTGACAAGGATTGATATTGCTTCTGGAGTAAGTGTCTTAAGTCAATTTATGCACAAACCTAGGGCATCTCACTTGGAAGCTGCCAAGAGGATTTTGAAGTACCCTAAGGGCACTCAAAGTCAAGGATTACACTTTCCTTATACCTCAAATTTGGACATCAAGATATATTCAGATGCAGATTGGGCAGGTTGCAAAGATGATAGGAGTACCTCAGGTTACCTATCTTTTGCAGGTGACAAACCTATATCTTCAAAGAAGCAACCTACTGGTGCTTTATCTTCAACAGAGGCAGAATATAGAGGATTGGCCAATGCTACTCAAGAGACCATATGGATCAGATTGTTATATACAGATTTGGGTTTGCATACTACATCTCCAATGATTTTTGGAGATAATACAAGCTCAATACATCTTGTAGAAAATCCTATTTATCATGCTAGGACCAAGCATATAGAGGTCCACTATCATTATGTGAGAGAGAAGCTATTGAGAAAGGAAATTCAGTTAGCATATGTATCAACTAATATGCAATGTGCAGATTTATTAACCAAGGCACTTGGTGGTACTAAACTTTGCAGGTTTAAGTCTATGATTGGATTGCAAGACATTCAAGAGAACTGAATAAGAAGACCAAGCCAAGATGTTTGGCTTGAGGGGGAGCTGTTCGTGCAAATACCAAGCCTACACACTTGGCCAGATATAAAGACTTTATGTGCAAATACTTGAAGACCCATGAGAACCATTGCTATGGATTCTTTACCTTTTACCACTTGTAAAAGTCTATTTGACTTAGAGGAATATTTTTAGCTACAACTAAACTCGTGGAGTCTGTTAGATGGAAAAGCTACGACTTTATTTGGAGAGAATATCTCCTAGATTAGAGGATCACGTTTCTAGAGAAATCCAATCAAGAATTCAAATTCAAAACTCAAATGAATCATCTATAAAAGATGAATGTAAAACCCATGGGATAGGGAGTCCACTTTCTATTTAGTGGATTCAGAGAAAAGTGTGTTGAGGTGATCACTGGTCAAACTCTCCAGAGGTCCTAAAAAATTGGGGGTAATGCTTTGATTGCTAAATTGATTGCTCTATGTATAGTGCATCATTTCAAGTGATTCCACTTGCAATCATTATCTCATTAAGCTAATTTAATATTTCCAAATTTCTAATTCCTACTGTAATGGAAGCACTGAGCTTAATAAGCAATAGGTGTGTGAACAAAAATAGAAGGTTTTCATTGATTCTTGAACTTGGAAGTACTTTGTTTTGAATCAATCATTTCTCACATCATTTCCAAAGTACATAGGCACTTGCTTAGTGTCATTGGAAAGCTAAGCGGGCCTAAAATCCAACTCTGAAGCAAAAGAGGGCTAGTACAAAGCAGGTATTAGCAGTGCCTACTCATTTTCTAGAGTGTCCATCCATCTTTCCCAACAGTAATGTATGTGGAAATATAATTTATGCATTCTCATGAATCTGTTATCCTCAAAACTAGGTTTGGTTCCAATAATCATATGACCATGGATATCTCGTGTGAACCCATATTGGGAAAAGTTTGGGAACTTCAAGGGCCACTTTATTTGTGCCTAATTTTGCTTTGACTTTGGCCTTAAATGAGTATGGTAAAAGAATAAAAATGTCACTTTCACATTCCATAAGTGAATAAGTACCATTCCCTCGCTTTTAGATCCTCCTCCATTTTCGATTTAATTTTTTGTTCTAAAAAAGTGACTTGAGTTCAACTTTTTAGGTTATGCAACAGACTTGGTCAGTGAAGGAACAGTATAGAAGGACCAATATCTCTCTAAAGTAGAGGTTTATTTCTTTCTAATTCATATACTACTAAAAGCTTCTAAAGGTTCTTATTTTTGAAAGGTTTTGAAAAAATTGTAGGAACTCCCAAATGCTAGAGAAGTAAGATTCTCTTAGTAGATCTACCTTTTGGCCTCTTTTTTTCCATAAGATATATTCTCCATCTTTCTTTCTCTCTCTATCTCTTTTTATCATTCTTTATCCATGAACCTTAGGTTACTTTGTGATTTTATCAGGTGTAAGCATCATCCTGACCATTTTATTGACGGATCTAGATATAGAGGCCATAAACAACAAAAGGAAGAAAATCTTGGAGCACAACACAGGATATTGAATGTATTACCAAGAGAATGTAGAAAGATAAAATGACCCATTAGGGTTATAGGCGCATATACAAGCTTGACAAAAAAAACCTCCTAAAGAGGGAAAAAGTGTCATAAGGTTCCTAGTGTGTTCACAACATCACTACCTAAATATATCAACGAATCCCCCTTGGGGGTGATGCAATGAACATGGAGCTGGCACTCATGTATAAGGAAGTGCCATGCTATGTGGAATCAATCCACAAAAGGAAGTAAGCCCAAAGCTTTGCAAAAAGCTTCAAACTTCTCCCTAGGCAAAGCCTTTGTGGTATTCAATGTTCTCTTGTGTGGGCACATATGCCAAACTGATCACTTCAGCAGCGAACCTCTCCCTGACATAATGATAGTGCACTTCAATGTGCTTAGTGCAAGCATGGAACACAGGTTTCCTTGCAACTGCCAATGTGCTCAGATTGTCAGTGAAGATGGTGGTGGGAGAAGACTGAGCAGTACCCAAATGAGCCATAAGGTGTCTGAGCCACACACACTCAAGAATCGCTATGGAAGCTATCCTATACTCAGTTTCACAACAAGAAGTGTCCATAGTAGGCTACTTCTTTCTCAACCAAGATATGCATGAGCTACTAAGCATGAAGAAAAAACCAGTGGTGGACACAGGAGTGTCATAGAAACCAACCCAATCTAAGTCAAAAAAAGCATGTAAATTTGGTGGTAGTGATCCTCCCTTGGGATAAAACAATCCAAGTAGTCGGGTACCACTCAAGTAGCGAAAGATGTGCTTAACTCCCTGCCAATGCTTGACACCTGGGCAATGCATAAACCTGCTCATCTATGAGACAAAAAATTGAATATCTAACCAAGTAATGCATAAGTAAATCAACCATCCAATAAGCTATTGATAGAGAACAACATCAAATGCTTCTCCAACATCATGAAGAATCAACCCTAAACGTGTTTCGATAGGAGTGGCAATAGGTTTGCAATCTCCAAGCCCAAAACACTGCAATAATGTGTCAATATATTTTTTTTACATAGAATTATTCTACCATCAACTTGCATAAACTGAATGTCCAAATAATGATGCAAATGCCCTAAATATCACATCTCAAATGCGGCATGCAAATCAGCCTTAAAATCAGCAATATGCTTCTCATGAGGACTAGTGAGCAACATTTCATCAACATAGACAACAATGATTAGAAGCACATTATTTGCATGTTTAACATATAAGGTGCTCTCAGTTGGACTATTCTCAAAACCATGCACGATCAGGTAGGCATGTAACTTTTTATGCCAAGCACGTGGTGCTTGCTTCAAACCATATAATTCCTTTTTCAACCTACACACTTTGTTTTCACGCACTTTCCACATAGAACCACGGGGCTAAAAAACATACACTTCTTCACGCAAATCATCATTTAGAAATGCACTTTTAATGTCCAACGTATGTACATTCCAACCATGCTATGAACAATAGTCATTCGGCATGTAGGAGCAAAGGTCTCATCAAAATCAATGCCTCTTTCTTGAGCATAACCCTTTGCAACAAGCCTAGCCTTATACCTATCAAATGTTCCATCAAGCTTACACTTCAGCTTGTATACCCACTTAGTACCAATGGCCTTCTTGCCAGGAGTCAAGTCACATAAAGACCAGGTACCATTTTTCATAATAGCATTGTACTCTAATTGCATAGCAGCCATTGAATTTTCTGAATTTTGTGTTTCATCAAATGAAACAGGATCATTCTCATAAAAAAACTAGAGGAACCCATAGCATAGCAATCTGATGCAAAAGAGGTATTATGAGAGCCTAAACGAGTATAATATGACAGAGGTGCGTCTAATTTGCTATCTCACAAAGTTTGCACTAGCCATTTAAGCATAGTTTTACTCTTCTCTATATCGGATCTCTCATCAACAAGTGCATCATGTAAATCTACATCAGAAATGGAATGATCTGCATTATCACATGAAACCTCTAGAGGCTAACAAATTGCCTCATTTGGGCCAACATGAGACTCTCAACTTATAAAAAGAGGAAGCAAAGTATCATACACATATTTGGAGCTAACTGATGTCCCATTAGTACATGAAAGTAATGGCTGAATTGCATCTTCCACAAAAACAACATCATGGCTAACCAAACTGTGTTTAGTCTATGGATGATACAGATGATAGCCTTTTCTTTCACAATTGTACCCACCAAAAATACATTTCGCTGCTTTATCATCCAATTTCCTGTGTTGTTGTTCAGGCACTTATGCATATGCTAGACAACCAAAACCACACAAATGAGCAATAGATTCACACCCATAGTCAAACATAACTCCACTGAAAGTAGTATTTGTCCCCTCCTATTACCCTTTGGTTCCATAATGTGACCTATGGATCACCCCCAATTGTTTGTAACTACCTTCAAGTGCTTATATTCCTCATCCTCCATTTATTTTATGAGAAACAATGCAAAAAGGGTACCAAATTTTTTTTGAGTGCTCTCCAAATGCTATTGTTACCCCTTTTTTCCTAAGTCTCCTTCTCCAAGACAAAACGACATGGATGTACCCAAGAACTCCTACCTTGCCAAGCTTCAACTTTTTCAAAGTCTTTGCTAGTTGCAACCTTAAAAAAACAAAGAAGTGGCACCCTTTTTTCTTGCATGTGACCTTAAATGAAGCTTCCAAACCTTCACTACTAACTTTTTTATCCACCTAATCCCCCCATGGGCAGAGGTGTGAAGAAGAGAAAGTATAGTTTGTAGCTTTAACGGAGAACTTGGAAAAAGATTATAAAATTTAATGCTAAAAAAGATTTTTTTGCTATTCTACCTATCTACTTACCTAAAACTAAATAAAATAAAGCTGAAAATGAAGAGAATGAACTCCTCCACAACCAAATAAGCTTTGAGTCATCGTTAACTTGCAAGCTGAAAGCTATCACGTGGTAATAATTGAGATCCATCCCTAGAAATGGTGCTAAATTGTTTGAGGCAGCCCGCTTACACTACACACATACCTACAATCATCAAGCAATGGGTCCTTGCCCACTAATTATCAATCTAAGAGATGCATCAATGGTGTGATGATCTTTACCATGCTATTGGTCATGCCCACATGAGGAGTCTCATACACATGCACATGGATACACAACACACACACACATGCAAGCAAGCCTCATTCAAGAGCAAGAAATAAAAGCTCCCAAAAAAATCACACCTCACTATAAGAGAAAATGAACAAAAAAAGCCTACAAATGAGGGCTTTTTCACTTTAATAAGCAAGTTTTAAAAGTGACCCTCTTCACACTTTAATGTTCATCGTAGTTAAAAATATGTCCAAAACCCTCGTTCAGTGCTCAATTTTAGTGCAAAAAAATATAGTGAAACTCTAGAGGATTAAAAAGTCATTACTCAAGATTGAGGACCACTCAACTTGCAAAAATATGGAGTTATTTACAAGAAAAGGCTTCCAAATAAAGTGGGATCTTACATTTAAATGATCAATTAGAGGGGTAATTTTGGAGAATTTATGGCCCCAAATTTGCATTTCCTTTATTTGGACATCTCGATCTTATTCAATAGCTTGAATTTGACATAACCCCAAACATATCCTCTCTCTCTAGACCTTGAAGAGTATTTTTAGTGAGTCTCTATCCCTAAGAACATGTTATGTGCATGGTTATTTGATAGTTTGTTCACATGCTTGCATCTCTGGTGAGACATTTGTGATATGATCCATGCATATGGGTATGCAAGTGTGATCCTATTTGTGATAAAGTATTGATTTGTGGTCAAAAACTAGTCTTTTGTGTCACTCTAACATAATGGCAAGCACCAACATGAGGAGATCCACCTCATAATTGTCAATCCACAGAGACATGAGGGTGGTATGGCAACCATATTTCAAAAATTAGGTCCTAGGGCTTAATTGAGGGATCAAATAGAGTCTAAAAATCATGAAAATTTGTGCATAGATACTTCTAATACTCCTCAAGCTTGAGGACTTCTTTGTTGGAGCAGAACAATCATCAATAGTGATTTTATGAAGATCAAAGTGAGAAGACATATGGAAGAATGAAGATTGTTTTCAGAGGAAGAAAATGGAATCAGAAATGTTTCTTTTGTATATTACTCTTGTAAATAGTTCAATATTTTTTGAAAAGGATGACGAGTTAGACTCGTATATATATCTACAGATACGTATTCATAAGTAGAGAGAGTGATATAGATCAGATAGAGAAGAATAGGTGAAGAGGTGATGAACATTGTATGTATCATCAACCATATGTATGAAAAAGTAATGAAGAAGAAAATGTTGTAGAATTCTGCGCGTCGATCTTCTCTCCCATTCTCCTTCTGTGCTTAATCCTTTGAAGAATCCTTTTGCACGTATCTAAGTCCATAGCTAATCTATCTATGGCTAGAATTTGAGAGATTAATTTCAATCAGGTTGTGAGAATTTTGCTTAGGAACATTCATATGTGAAGATGTTCTGAGAGTCGAGAAATCTGGCGCACATTTCATCTTTAAAGAAATGGCCAGTGCTCAGTCCACAGTGTAAAGTTTTACACAAGTGAGGGCTCAAAATCTAAGTTGGAAGGTAAGCTATCTATGGCTAGAAGATCTTGATCAAACGGGTTCAGAGTTGGGAGAACCAGTGCTAAGAAGTTGCAGGTGTCAAAGTCGCCATTGCAGAGAAGCACTTTCAGACATAGGTAAAGTGTTTCACACATTTCTCAGTGTGTACTTAATCTTTTTGAGAGATTTAACTTGGCAAAGTTGCGCAACCTCAAGGCGAAGTGTTGTGCAAAGTTTTATCAAAAAACTTTACAGAATTGATTAGTCAATGAGTGACTAATCTGCAGCAGACTTTTCTGAGAAGTTGATTTTTCAGAATTTTCAATATTTTTGATAATTTGGTGGATGATCTCTAAGTTTGGTGGAGTCTAAGGTTAACCTTGATATAGAGGTGATCTAACTTCAAGGTTAACTTGTTCTTTTGGAGATTAACACTCTCCATCAGTGGTATCAGAGCAGGTTGTGTCGAAATTGAAGTGAAGAAGACTCCGACTATTGCAGAAGTACAAATCTTTATATCTTGAAGGTGCAGAAGGGTAAAGGTTGAAGAAAGATTGAAGGAAGACATACAAAGAGCATCAAAAGGATCAGAAGGAGCAACATTCGAAGTAAAGGTACATTTATTATCTGTAAAGGTTAAAGATTTGAAGCTACAGGTGAAGTAAAGATGGGAGATAGTCTCCAAATTGAAAAGTTGGATAGAGAGAACTATCCTGCATGGTCTATGAGGATGGAAGCTCACCTTATGAGCAAAGATCTGATAGGATACATCACAGGAGATGAAGAAAAGCCAGAATTCAGGGATCCTAGTGTTCCAACTAGGGAGGAGCTTGCAGATTTGAAGAATTGGATGAAGAAGGATGCTCAAGCAAGAAGCATCATCTACATGGCAGTCAATGACTATTTGCTTCCTCACATTAGAGGACTTGAAAGTGCTTGTGACATTTGGAATGCTTTGGAAGAGCATTTCCAAAATACAACTAAATCAAGGAAGGCTTCACTATGGGCAGAGTTTACTACTTTCAAGAAGAAGGCCTCACAATCAATCTCTGATTATGTGACAAAGATGAAGGACATTGCAGATTCTTTAGGTGCAGTTGATGAAGATATTGAAGAAGACAAATTGGTAAGACAAATACTTACAGGGCTAAGAGGAGATGAGAAGTGGAAGCCTTTCATTTTATCTACAGAACTTTCATTAGATCACTTTACTCCTGATTTGAATCAATTGTTAGGTCATATGCTAACTTTTGAGAATGATATCAAAGGAGATGTTGATAAGAGTGCAGGTCATGCAATGTATTCTAAAGACAAGAAGAAAGCCAACAAAGGGAAGCAACAATCAGGTGAAGAAGAAGGTACATCAAACCAAGCAAACTTCATAAGAGGAAGAGGAAATGGCAGAAGTAGAGGAAGAGGCAGAAACAACAAAGAGAATGCAAGAGCTTGTTGGATATGTGGTAAGACCAATCATCTATCTCATGATTGTTGGCATAATAATCAAAACAATGGTAATTATCAGAACTTTAATCAAAGAGCAAGAGGTGGTAGATTTCAGAGAGGAAACTTCAGAGGTAGAGGTGGTAGGAATTCTTTTGGAAGAGGTGGAGGAAGAAGCTTCCAAAATCAATCCTATAATAACACCTACTATAACTATGCATCAGATCAGAAGGAGGATTCAACTCTCATTATGAATACATGTGAAACTTCACATGAGGACATGAGAGTGTTTTATATTGATTCAGGATGTAGTAATCATTTGAGTGGAAATATTGCTTTGATGACTGACCTAGATCATAATGCAATTAATCATACAGTTCAGACAGGTGATAATACAAAGCATAAGGTAAAGTCAATTGGTTCAGTCAAAGCTAAGGATGGGAGCACTCTTCTGAGTAAGGTACTTTATGTTCCCACAATTCCAAAGAATTTGATCAGTGTAGGTCAAATTGTGGAAAAAGGTTATGAGGTAAGGTTCACAAATGATGGAGTTTATGTGGAAGACCCTAGTCAAGGGTATAAACAAGTTATTGCAGGAAAGAAAGAAGGAAGGCTTTTCACATTGAAGGTACAAGGAAATGTTGGACATGCTATGTTCACATATGGAGAGCAGAAGGTGTCAGAATTGGATCTTTGGCACAAAAGACTTGGACACTTTAATGAAAGAGGTATCAAAGAAATGATTAACAATGATTCAGTGCTTGGAATGCCTAACATTGCAGGTCAACACATGACATACAGATGTGAGGCATGTCAATTAGGTAAAGCTCATAAGCAATCCTATTCCAAGTATGGATTTATGTATTCAGAAAGACTTGAATTGGTGCATACAGATGTGTGGGGTCCTTCAAAGGACTTTAGTATAAATGGTTCAAGATATTATGTCATATATGTTGATGATGCTACCAGGTGGATCACAATTTATGTGATTAAGGAAAAGTCAGAAGTGTTTAATACATTTAAACACTATCATGCATATGCAGAAAGGATTACAGGTCAAAAATTGAAGAGACTAAGGTCAGATGGAGGGGGAGAGTATTTTTCAAATGAGTTCAATGATTATTTGTGGAATGCAGGTATAAAGAGAGAAGTTACTTGCAGGTACTCTCCTCAACAAAATGGGGTAGCAGAAAGAAGAAATAGGACTCTTGTTGAGTTTGCAAGGTCCATGATGAAAGAGAAGAATTGCCCAAATTATTTGTGGGCTGAGGCTGTTAATACAGCTACATATTTGGTTAATAGATTGCCTTGTAAAGCTTTGCAGGGTATGACACCATATGAAGCTTGGTGGGGTAAGAAACCTACCTTGGATCATTGCAGAATATTTGGATGCTTGGCATATGCATATGTGCCATCTCAATTGAGGCATAAGTTGGAGCCTAAGGCAGAAAAGTATGTATTCATTGGCTATGATGATAAGCAAATGGGATACAGGTTGTGGAGTCCATCCACAAAGCAATTTATTGTATCCAAGGATGTTACATTTGATGAGCAAGGTACTTGGTATGCAGGTAAATATAATGTACATGCAGATGATGAAGAAGTAGTGGAACAAAGGAAAGGTAAAGCAAAGATTCAATTACTTGATGAAAGTGAGAGTAATGAAGTGCAGATTGAAGTTGAAGAGAGGCCAAGGTTTGATCCAGAATGTGATGAACCAGAGACCTCAAGAAGTGCAGAAGTTAGGAGATCATCTAGGCACAGATGGCAACCTACAAGGTATAGCTATGACACTTCATTCTTGACTACTAAAGATTATGCTTATTTGGTAAAAGCAGATGAAGACCCTTCTACATATGAAGAGGCCAAAGGGAAGAAGAATTGGGAAGATGCTATGCAAGAGGAGTATGATGCATTGATAGAGAATCAAACATGGGATTTGGTTCCTAAACCTAATAGCCAGAAAATCATTGGTTGTAAGTGGGTTTACAAGACTAAAAGATTTGCAGATGGAAGTGTGTCTAGGTACAAAGCTAGACTTGTTGTGAAAGGATATGCACAGACATATGGAGTGGATTATGATGAGACTTATAGTCCTGTGGCAAAGATGACAACCATCAGGACACTCATTGCAATTGCTGCTTGTAAAGGTTGGAAGTTGTCTCAATTAGATGTTAAAAATGCTTTCTTGAATGGTTATATTTCAGATGAAGTCTACATGGAGCAACCAGATGGGTTCAAAGATCAAGTGAGTCCAAATTATGTATGTAAGCTCAAGAGAGCTTTGTATGGGTTGAAGCAAGCCCCAAGGGCTTGGAATTATAGGCTTGTGAAATTCTTGAATGATCTTGGATTTCAAGCATCAAAGGCAGATAGTAGCTTGCTAGTCAAAGCAAGTGAAAATGGATTTATCTATGTGTGTATTTATGTTGATGACATAATACTTACAGGAACAGATGATAAGGGGATACAAATGATCAAGAAGCAGATGTAGAAAGAGTTCAAAATCAGTGATTTAGGGAACCTATCATTCTTCTTGGGAATGGAGATATCTTATACTCAACATGGAGTATATGTGACCCAAGAAAGGTATCTTAAAAATTTGCTAACCAAATTTAAAATGGAAGATTGCAGGGTTGCACCTACACCTTTGGAAGTGAACCATAAATTGTCTAGGTTTGGAGGAGAAGAGTTCAGAGATATGAAACTCTATCAAAGTTTGGTTGGTAGCTTGATTTATGCTACATTGACAAGGCCTGACTTATCATATGCAGTTGGTATGCTTTCACAATTCATGCATTGTCCTAGAAAGGAACATTGGATTGCAGGACAAAGAGTACTTAGGTACATCAAGGGTACACTCAGAGAAGGGTTGTACTATGGGTTTACTTCAGATACAAGAATCAAGATATATAGTGATGCAGATTGGGCAGGTAATGTGGATGATAGAAGATCAACACATGGATACTTGTGCTATGTAGGAGACAAACTGATTTCATGGTGTTCCAAGAAGCAACATACAGTTGCTTTGTCATCTACAGAGGCAGAATATAAAGGTATGGTGGAAGCTGCAAAAGAGGTAATATGGCTAAAGACACTTTTGAAAGTTTTTGATGTGATTCAGAGTACTCCTATTATTTGTGGAGACAATATGAGTTCATTATACTTGGCAGCTAATCCTGTATTTCATGCTAGAACTAAGCATATTGAAATACAGTATCATTTTCTGAGAGAGAAGGTCATTGAGAAGGAAATTGAAGTCATACACACCTCTACAAAAGATCAACTTGCAGATATGATGACTAAAAGTTTGGATGGATCTAAGTTGCAGAGGTTTAAAGATATGGCAGGAATAAAGAAGATACAGGTAATCACAATTGAAGATTGAGGGGGAGCTGTTGGAGCAGAACAATCATCAATAGTGATTTTATGAAGATCAAAGTGAGAAGACATATGGAAGAATGAAGATTGTTTTCAGAGGAAGAAAATGGAATCAGAAATGTTTCTTTTGTATATTACTCTTGTAAATAGTTCAATATTTTTTGAAAAGGATGACGAGTTAGACTCGTATATATATCTACAGATACGTATTCATAAGTAGAGAGAGTGATATAGATCAGATAGAGAAGAATAGGTGAAGAGGTGATGAACATTGTATGTATCATCAACCATATGTATGAAAAAGTAATGAAGAAGAAAATGTTGTAGAATTCTGCGCGTCGATCTTCTCTCCCATTCTCCTTCTGTGCTTAATCCTTTGAAGAATCCTTTTGCACGTATCTAAGTCCATAGCTAATCTATCTATGGCTAGAATTTGAGAGATTAATTTCAATCAGGTTGTGAGAATTTTGCTTAGGAACATTCATATGTGAAGATGTTCTGAGAGTCGAGAAATCTGGCGCACATTTCATCTTTAAAGAAATGGCCAGTGCTCAGTCCACAGTGTAAAGTTTTACACAAGTGAGGGCTCAAAATCTAAGTTGGAAGGTAAGCTATCTATGGCTAGAAGATCTTGATCAAACGGGTTCAGAGTTGGGAGAACCAGTGCTAAGAAGTTGCAGGTGTCAAAGTCGCCATTGCAGAGAAGCACTTTCAGACATAGGTAAAGTGTTTCACACATTTCTCAGTGTGTACTTAATCTTTTTGAGAGATTTAACTTGGCAAAGTTGCGCAACCTCAAGGCGAAGTGTTGTGCAAAGTTTTATCAAAAAACTTTACAGAATTGATTAGTCAATGAGTGACTAATCTGCAGCAGACTTTTCTGAGAAGTTGATTTTTCAGAATTTTCAATATTTCTGATAATTTGGTGGATGATCTCTAAGTTTGGTGGAGTCTAAGGTTAACCTTGATATAGAGGTGATCTAACTTCAAGGTTAACTTGTTCTTTTGGAGATTAACACTCTCCATCATTCTTGGCTTGAAAAAATGGAGTTGAAGTAATGAAAAATGGATTTACAAGGTGGTGAAGAGATGATAATCAATGTTGGATGGTTGTTTCAATTCGAAAGGAAAACATTTGGCCTATTTGTGAGATCATCATTGCTTCCCTTGTTTGCTTGTTCTTGGTTGCTCTTTTCTTTATCATTGTCTTTGTTCATGGGATCCTTGCCCTTGCTGACGAACACTCCCCCTGTCTTATGTCTATCATCTAAGACATACCCTTGTTCAATAAGATGGTCAATGTAGTACTGGTGGATATCGGTTGCTAGTCCATGTTCTCGTACTCTTGGTCCTTTGGCAAAGTTGAATTGTAATGTGTCCAAATTGATAGCAGTGGAGACCTCTAGGTATGGTGTGGTATAGTATTTTGAATACATGGTCTTCTCACATGCAAATTAATGAAGAAGATGAGTGGGTTTTGCAACCAACACTTTGGAGTGATACTCCCAGAAATGTGTAGTAAACATATCCTCAAAACTTTGCTTATAGCAATCTCGGAGAACTATTAGATGCAGGCACGCCAGGCATAAGCCACACAAATGCTAGAGTAGTCCTCATATTTTACATGAGATCATAGTTCCCATTTATAAAGCCACGAAGGGCGATATGCGAGGCATGTGCATTATCAAAGGTTTTGAACACAATTTGCATCATATCAAGAAACGTCAACATCATTTGCACCATGACATCTAGCATAGGTTTTAACTGAGGGATCCAATGATGTATAGTTTCCATCATGTGAGATGTAGACAGGGGTCCATATGGTGGTGCAATGTATGGATAGTTGAGCCATTCTTTGTAGTGTGCATTATTCTGGACGTTGATGGCAAAATCTTTCCATGATTTGTGTCTGGGGACTTTTCCGTAACATGGATTGTACAAAAGGTGAAGAGGCATGATGTTCCATGTGCATAGCATTTTGTGGTAAGTTTCTAGAAGAGTTTTCCACTAGGTTGGTTGAAAAATGATACCTTTTTGTGCTACTCGTGGTAAATTGTCTGTCTACAATTGCATGGAAAAAGTGGGGTTTTTGCTCGCGACTCTCTAAATTTCTTCATTATAATTTTCTAGAATCACAAAATATAGATGATATTGGAGGTCTAAGGTGGTGATCAGTCATCGATGGGCTAAATTCTAGAAATAAGCGGATTGGAGCTCCGTTTCTTCTATAACTTTCATGACCTACATCTAAACCTCTATGAAATCTTCATAAGTGTGTCCAATGTCTTCTACCTACTTAAGACATGGGGGATGGGGGGCTTCAAATGTCTCTTGTACCTCTTACTACTAGAACAGGTTGAGCCTCATAGTCATCTTCAAAGTTTTTCTCAATTGGTATGGAGATGTTTTCTTTGTCTATCGGTGCCTCAAGTGGGGATGGAGGCCTCTCATATTGTAAAAGTTTCATTCATAATTTTGTAATCTGCCATTTTAAGGCCACAAAATCGGTTGATTCATTCACTAACTATCATGAAAATGATACAGATGGTGTTGTTGCCACAGTGGTCGGTTCTTGGCGGTGTTGGAGTTGGGCAACCTATTCTGACAATTGTTCATGTGCCTCGAGTAATTTCACATAATCTTCTACAATGATTTCAATACTTTTAGAGGGTATAGTCTAAAATTTAAAGGGATTAATGGGTGCCCTTGGCATATTCTCTATGGTTGCCTTAAGGTTCTCTTGATTTTGTTGTTGTAGTTTCTTATTCTCCTCTTGTGGGGCCGCAAAATGTCTGCAGAGTAAAGCCATGTTGCACTAGAGTTTTGTATTATGTTCCATTTATGAACAAAAAAGTTGTCTGCTTCCTTACGTGCATCCTGGAGCTTGGATTCAAATTATGTGTGGGACTATTGTAAGCATTGATATTTACATTGAAGCTCTATGATATCCTTTTTGAGGGCAGACCCTTGTGCTTGCAATTGAATTGATTGTTCTTGAAGTTCCTTGTTGCATTCTTCTAGCCTCTGGTATTCACCTCTCAATTGAGTGGCACAGTGAATCATATAGTCTAATGCATGATTAACTTGCATGGATGCAATGGGTATATGTGTTAATGTATGGGGTTGGGAAATGGGGATGGGTTTAGTGGATGTCGTGCCTACTATTGTGGTACTTGGTGATGTGAGTGATATGAGGATGGGAACTGGTGAAATAGTGGTGGTTAAGGAGGGTGCCATGTGTGGTGATATGTCCATGGGATTAGATATGAGAGTGTGTGAGGTGTCTACCATAAAGATAGGTATGGTAGGTGTTGTGTTTGTGGTAGGTATGAATATAGAAGTGGTCATGCTATGTAAGGGACCTTTGAATGGTGTAGGAACTTGGAGCACTGTATATACAACAGATGCAAAAAATTGAGGAAGTATCATTTTTGGTGCTTGGGATAGGAGTGGAGACAAAGTTATGGACCATGGGTGGAAAGTAGGGTAACTTGTGAGAGGGGGTAGTGTGAATGTAGATTGTGTTGTGGGGAGTCGCTATCCGAGAACTAGTTGTAGGGTTGATTGATCAATGATGACTTGGTGGGTGGCAGGTTGACATATTATTGGCTCTAAGATTTAGGTAGTGGATGTGGTGGTGAACAATGGGTTGAGGAAGGATGATAAAAGTGAGGAGTGGTGTGGAGAATGAGTTCTCCTATGCGCAACAGAAATGTGTAGTGAACCACCCTTGTATGTCCAGCACTTGGACAAATAGCTGCACCTTAGATAGCTTGCTGCTCTTAACACAAAACTCAAATGGACTTGAGCCTTTAGTCAATCAAATTAGACAAGAAGAGCTTTCTAACAAGCTATAAATAACTTAATTTGGACAAGTTTTGATTAGGAAACACAACTGACAAAGATGAACTACCTATCCACACAGGTATGCTGAAGAACTGAGCTTCACTCTCGGACTAATAAATCTCTCAATATATATCCTTTGAGAAAGATATTTGAGACAGAAAAAGTAGACACAAATATCTTTCCAAGAAGCTAAAAAACAAGTAATCTGGATGAGTTTTGTTCAGGGAACTCAACTGACCAAATCAGACCACATGCACACATAAGTACACTATAAAACTAGACGTTACTCTTTGACAGATATCTCACAGAATATAAATGATATCAATGTGATATTTAAAAGACTGAAAGGAGATGTCAAGAGCTTTCCAACAAGACAAAAATCACGTACTTTGGATATGTTTTGATTGGGAAACTTAACCAACCAAAATAGACTACCTATCTACATAGGTATACTGAAAATTTGGACATCACTCTTTCACTGATATCTCACAAACTACATAAGATTTCAAAGAGATATTTGATACGCAGAAATTACACAAGATAAACTTTCCAATGAATGTTTAAATGCACAAAATGGTTACATATGCACTGAGATATGAGCTCTGCAATAGAGCTATGTACAAACTGACGTGCGGTTGGAATGAGTCTAAGGGAAGACAAAATGGCTAGATCCGACTACTGGGAGCTCTTGCCTCTTTCTCTCCTTGTTTTGAATGTGCTCTCACTTCACTTTTATAACCAATGAGCATGTGAAGAAGTTTGTGCCTCCTTCTTAACTCACCACTTTCTCCACTACATGCTACTAAATACAAGGCAAGATATTGTATCTCTTACTCATCATGAAGTTTTGACTAGACTTTTTCTTTTATTATTTTTTCCTTTTTCCTCTATTTTTCCTTTATCCTTATATTTGGTAAATTTATCCAAGCATGGCTCATATGAAAATGAGCTTGTACATTTATCTTCAACACTCCCTCTCAAGCTCATTTGGGAGTTATCTTCATCCATGTCCTGCAAATTTATCACATCCTTGAAGACTTTGAGTTTAGAAGCATCCAAGAACTTTGTAAACATATCTTCAACCTGCTCTTTGGTTCTGATGAACTTTATCTCCACATCT
The DNA here is from genome assembly GCA_020310875.1 of Ceratopteris richardii. NCBI lineage: Eukaryota > Viridiplantae > Streptophyta > Polypodiopsida > Polypodiales > Pteridaceae > Ceratopteris > Ceratopteris richardii. The sequence continues at coordinate 155,661,523 of CM035419.1, read as the reverse complement.
TTGCTCAGCACCTTCTCCCTTACATAATGGTAGTGGACCTCTATGTGCTTGCTCCTTGCATGAAACATAGGATTGCTTGCCAAGCAAATGCTTGACATGTTATCACCGTATATAGGGATGGTTCCAACTTGCACTCCAAGATCATCCAAAAGCTTTCTAATCCACATTGCTTCACATGTGCCAAATGCTAATCCTCTATATTCAGCCTCCATAGATGAAAGTGCAACAGTAGGTTGTTTCTTTGAGCTCCACGTGATAGGTTTGCTTCCTATCATGAACACATAACCTGAGGCCGATCTTCTATCTTCCTTTGAGTCTGCCCAATCAGCATCACGAAAGCCCTTGACCCACAGTTCTTCATCAAACTTTTGAAACAAAGCATGATTAATTGTATGCTTTATGTATATCAACACTCTCTTGGCTGAATTTAAGTGTTCACTTGTCGGGGCTTGCATAAACTGAGAAAGTACACCAACAACATAAGACAAATCAGGTCTTGTAATGTTTGCATAGATCAATGATCCTACAATGCTTCTCTATGTCGTTACATCTTCCAATGGTTCTCCATCATTTGAACAAATCTTTGTATTTGTGTCCATGGGTTGAGTGAGTGGTTTGCATTCACTCATTCCAAATCTGAAAAGAAAATCCAACAAGTACTTCCTTTGCATCAAGTAGATGCCACTCTTTCCATAAACAACTTCAATTCCTAAAAAATATTTCAGCTCTCCAAGATCTAAAATTTTAAACTCCTTACCAAGCTTCCATTTGATATCTTTAATCCCTGTAACATCATTTCCTGTTATGATGAGGTCATCGACGTATATGCAAATATATACCTCTCTATTTTCTTCATTCTTCATCTACAATGAAGGATCTCCACTACTTGGGTTGTATCCACACTTAGTTAGATACTCTACCAATCTCTGATTCCATGCTCTTGGTGCTTACTTCAAGTCATAAAGTGCCTTCTTCAACCTGCAAACAAAATCTGGATGGTTTTCATCTTCAAATCCAACCGGTTGACTCATTTATACCTCTTCTTGTGGTTCTCCATTAAGAAAAGCATTTCTGATGTCGAGTTGATATAATGGCCATCTCCTTGAAGCACCAATTGCAATTAATGTTCTGATAGTTCCCATCTTTGCAACAGGGTTGAAAACTTCATCATAATCTATGCCTTGTGTTTGTTTAAATCCTTTGGCAACTAATCTAGCTTTATATCTAGCTAGTGAACCATCAGCATTCCTCTTTACTTTAAACACCCATTTGTTTGGAACAATCTTCATACCTTCTTTCTTTGGCACTAACTCCCATGTGTGATTATCTTTGAGAGCTTTGATCTCCTCTTTCATAGCTTTTTTCCATTCCTTTTGTGTGCAAGCTTCTTCATATGTCTCAGGCTCTTTGTCTTTGATAACCTGCATCATGTATGCAAAATGTGTCGCCATAAAACTATCATAACTCAACCTTTGAGTTGGATACCTTGTCCTTGAAGATCTTCTTTCATTGCCTTTAGAAAGTTGCTTCTTTAACCTATTTAGCTTTACCATCGGAGTGATTACCTCTTCATATTCTTCTTCACTTGCATCTACCTCACTCTTTGGAGTAGCACTTACTTCTTCGGCTCTACTATGAGCTGAATTTGGAGACAAGGAATGACTCCCCATCCATGTTGAACATTCTTCATTTGATGTAGATGCCTCTGGACCTGAAAGCTTTGTGCTTGATTGTTGAGATTCTCTTTGATTTGTTCCGAAATATACCTCTTCTGGAGTCAAGTGATGTATTCCCGATGTTGTGCCCCTATTCGTCAAGTAAATGGCGGTTGTGGTAGCTTCAACCCAATAGTACAATGGTACCTTCATCTCGTTGAGCATGCATCTTGCAATTTCAGCAATTTGCTTATTTTTCCTCTCAGCTACTCCATTTTGTTGTGGTGTATACCTACAAGTGAATTGCCTTTTGATCCCATTCTCTTGTAGAAAATCTGAAAATTCTTTGGAGAAGTATTCTCCTCCACCATCGGACCTTAAGGTTTTGATAGACCTTCCTGTTTCCTTTTCAACTTCAACTTTGAATCTTTTGAATATAGAAAACACCTCTCATTTTTGCTTCATACAAAACAGCCATACCTTTCTTGAGTGATCATCAATGAAGGTGACAAAAAAATCTATTACCAGCCATTGATGCCTCTTGGGTTGGTCCCCATACATCCGTATGTATCAAGTCCAAGACATTTGGAGCCACATAATTGCTCCTCTTGAATGGTTGCCTCGTTTGCTTTCCTAGTTGACAAGCTTCACATAACTCATGTAGTCCAATGCTATTGAATTTTGAAAGACCTCTTACCACTTCATGTTTGCTCATGTCCTTCAGCTTTGGAATGTTGATGTGTCCTATTCTTTTGTGCCATAAGTCCAACTCTGAAATCTTCTTGTTCACACATTAAATGTACATGACCTTTCCATGTGGATGTTGGACGTCCAAAGTGAACATCCTTCCTTCTCTTCTACCTCGAGCAATGACCTTGAAGTCTTCCTTTGGATTCTTTATGAAGCACCCATTCTCATTGAATATGACATGATAACCCTTCTTTACCATTTGTCCTACTGAAATCAAGTTCTTTGAAATTGTATGAACATGAAGAACATTAGATAGTACCTTTGCTCTACTTGTATCTCCAAGCCTTATATCTCCAATATGTTCAATCATGTGTTGAGTATCATCACGTGTTTCAACACATCCTTTTCCACTTGGTACCTGTAGATTAGTGAACAAACTTCCTTTGCATGACATATGGTTACTACAACCTGAATCAATGTACCATTTTTTGTCATCTTCACAAGAGCTTCTATACTCATGTCTCATAGCAAGTTGTGTGTCCTTGCTTCCTTCACTTGAGGTGCTTGCATAGTTGCTTTGGTTCCTTTGATTGCCTCCATTTGGTCTTCCATTCTTCAACCAACAATCACTAGCATAGTGTCCTACTTTACCACAATGATAGCATGTTATACCTTTATGAGAATTGTAGGAGCTTCGGCCTCTTCCTCTACTTCTACCTCGACCTCTTCCTTGTGTGTTGGCATTTGATGCATCCTTGTTGTCTTTCAAATTGTTTTGATTGTAGTTGGAGTGGTTGTGACCTCTTCCTTTTCCTCTTGAGCCTCCTCTTGAGTTTCTTCCTTTACCTTGATGTGCATATAACATTTGTTTGTGGTTGTCCTTTCCTTTGGGACCACCGAAGCTAAGCTCTTCTATGACAAGATGAGGGATTAGTTGTTCAAAACCTAGATATACATCTTTCAAGTTAATGGAAGTTATAAAAGGCTTCCATCTTTCATCTTCTCTCAAGCCATTGAGAGTATAACACACAAGATCTTCGTCTTCAACCATTGTGCCAATAGAAGCTAAAGCATCTCTTAGCTCCTTAATCTTCAAAGTATATTCAGCTATGGATTTACTCGAACTTTTCTTGATTGTGTTCAAATCATTCTTGAGTTGAAGTTTCCTAGATTTGGTATTTGTTGAATACATCCTTTCAAGAGCTTCCCAAGCATCCTTAGCTTTCTCTATAAGTTGAATATGACCTACCATGGCATTAGTAATGACTTGCGAAATGAGGAACATGACTCTCCTATTCCTCTCTTCCCATTCTTTTGCTTGCCTCCTTTGGACTTCAGTGGCCATAGGTTGATTGATTTGAGGTTGAGCATCATCGCTGCTCACAATACCCCATAAGCCTTTGCCCATTAGGTAGTTGGTCATTCTAAACCTCCACACGGGATAGTTATCCTTATCCAACTTCTCTACTTGTTGACCCAAGTCAGCCGTTGAAGAGTATCAAAGACTTTGAGAGTTACCTCGAATACTTATAGTCATTTGCTCTTGCGTTTGTGAAGCTCCCTCTTATTTTGTAGCTCCTCTTTTGCTTTGCTTCAACTCCAACTGTGATGATGAAGCTTAAGCACCAATTTCACTCTGATACCAACTCTGGAGAATGAGTTCTCCTATGCGCAACGAAAATGTGTAGTGAACCACCCTTGTATGTCCAGCACTTAGACAAATAGCTGCACCTTAGATAGCTTGCTGCTCTTAATACAAAACTCAAATGGACTTGAGCCTTTATTCAATCAAAGTAGACAAAAAGAGCTTTCTAAACCAGCTATAAACAACTTAATTTGGACAAGTTTTGATTAGGAAACACAACTGACAAAGATGAACTACTTGTGCACACAGGTATGTTGAAGAACTGAGCTTCACTCTCGGACTGATAAATCTCTGAATATATATCCTTTGAGAAAGATATTTGGTACAGAGAAAGTAGATACAAATAGCTTTCCAACAAGCCGCCTCACGATTGGACACATGGGATAGTGCCTCACATCCTCTTAGATTGATGAGTTGAAGATCTCCAACCTTTAAAAATTTGCAATTGAGACCACATAAGAGCACATTGCATGGGCACATCATATAATAAGCACCTGTATATGATGCGTGTAATTGAAAAGCCCTCGTTTAATATTGGTTTCTTGAACCACCTCTTATTAGCTTCATATAATTGTATAATGATCCAAATAGGAAGCTTGATAGTTAGTGAGCCTGTCTGTGCCACATAGAGACTGAACCAAATTCTCTTATGTGGCTGAGTGAATCGACCTTGACATGGAAATGCTAAGTGTTGCATGTAGAGACGAGGTCATGGATGACTTTTAGAGGTGTACAAGGTAATTCTAACCTAACTTGAGGTTTTTTTGGCACCCATTTCCAAGTACTCCTAAGTGAGGGTGCACATGCTTGTGTTGTGATGGTGTGTGTCAGTGTAACATGGGGGTACTCTAGAGGAACAAGTGTGAATGACCTCTTAGTTATTATGAGACGGGCACACACATTAGTGCCAAGTGGCACCCATGTGTGAAGCCATGGATATATACCCTTTGGGAGTATTTGGAGAGAGAGGATTAGTTGGGGAATAGCATGCAACTGGGCAGCAAGAAAATTGAAGAGATCTCCATGAGTAACTGAGAGTGGAAAAATGATCATCATCTTCTCGGACACCAAGGCGAAGAACCATGAAGAGCAATGCTGCCACGAGGTGTGAACACATGGATGACCCATGCAAGGGAGGTCGACAACTCACGCAAGGGAGGTTGAGGACCCATGCAAGGGAGGTAGCTCCTCTCCTCACTTCCTCTCAAGGATGTTAGTATCAAAAAACTCATTGTGCATCCATATGTGGGATAAAAGGAGCTCCAAGGATGGGTGCTCGTGAGTTGGGATGGAGAATCATGATGCATTCAAAGTGGAAGGAGGTAATGGCATGGTTTGTATTTGAGTTTTTTCCAAACTTTGGAGGAGAAAAGCTATTTCATGGAGCAAGGATTTGGGAAAATGATGATGCACACATGTACTATGTGTTGTAGATATGGGGTATGGGTCATTGGAATAGGTGAAAAAGCTTGGAGCACTCAATTTTGATCTTCCAACATCACCATCTCATGAAGAATTGCTTTTCAACTACTTACCCTTGACATCCCCAACTTAACAACACATGATGATTGATTTGGAGAATTTTTTTCCAAGCTCACTAAAACTATCCCTGACATATATCAGTGTAACCACTATACACATTAGAGAGATGAAAAACTGGTACGTATGATCCTCAATCATCACATGTTGAGCTTGATATCTCACCACTCCCCCTCAATCTTAACTTCATGTGTGTAATCCAAGCATCTTTTGAAACTTCTTTAGCTTCTTTGCTCCAAGTGCTTTAGTGAAAATATCAACAACCTGCTCATCTATCGTCACATAAAAAAGATCAATATCACCTCTTAATACCTTTATATTTTTCTAATAAAGTGATCATGTACCTTGATACGCTATATTCTAGAATGAAACACAAGATTTTGTGCTCACTTTATGCTACTAAGATTATCACAATAGATGGTAATAGGCTTCTACAATTCCACACCTAAATTTGCAAAGCAACATCTCTAGCCATGATGTTTTTGAGATACCAAGCTCAACATGTGATACCCAGGATGACATGTATCACTTTTTCATTTTTTTGACATGTATACTGGTCACATCTGTATATGTCAGGGATACTTCATTGAGCTTTACTAGATTTAGCTATCGAGAGTGACAGAACATTTGTTTCTTGCCAACTCACTCATTCGTAGACATTAGGATTTTTTACTTATGTACTATTCTTTATATATTGCACTTGTTGTATTGTTGTTTTAGTTCATTCTTGTACATTCGTTTTAAGTAATAGAAGAAGAAAAAAATCCTTCTTCTTTGTCTCAATCTCTATGTGTGCTCCTCTTTGATTGTGAGAGTATGTGTGAGCTCTCTTTCTTATCTCCTTCCTCCTAACATGGTATCAAAGCCAATGTGATTGTAGAGAGCTCATGGAGAAGGCTAATGGTGAAGAGTACGGAAGAAGGTGTGGAGAAAGTACGATTCACAAACAACCTCAGATTGCTATGAAAATTGGTATGAAGGTAGAAGGCATCAAAATAGTTTTGTGAATTATTCCTTTAAGTTCACTCGTTTTTGCCAAAACTATTTCGAAGCCATCTCAACCTCTATTTTGACCCCACAAGGTGGGGCCCATAGAAAAACCAGGTCTGTTTGCAAAACTGTAACTTGCATCCTGTTCACCAATTCTTATATTGCAGCTCCAAGATTTCAAGTGATTCTATGTACTATTGATACACAAAAACTGCATTTTTTTGATATCGAACTGTCACATCAAAGTGTGACAGTGTTCAAGCAGAAGTATTGCTTGTAGTGTTGTGAATAGTTGCACAAATGGAAAATGCAGATAGAATGAGTCAGCTTATGAGCGATAAGTTGTACAAGAACAACTTCCATGCTTGGAGATTGAGAATGAAGAATTTCTTGATGGGAAAAGGCTATTGGAAGTACATCGAAAGAGAGAATGAAAATGCTTTGCAGTTACCATAGAAGAATGGGATTGCGGACCAATTAAGAGCATATGAGGAATGGAATCAAGGAGCATGAAAGGTAATGTATTGGCTACATGTTAGCATACGAGATAACATGATTGGGCACATACAAGATGCCAAGAATCCAAAAGAGGCTTGGAACAGTTTGGTTACATTGTATGAGACCAATACAAAGGCATAGAAATTGCAACTAAAGAACAAGCTGCATACATTGAAGAAAAAGGGCATGTCAGTAAGTGACTACACCTTGAAAATCAAAAGCATATGTGAGTCACTTGCATCTATTGGCCTAAATTTAGATGATGATGATAAGGTGGAAGTGTGCCTTCATGGTCTAGTAGCTGCATATAAGCAGCTCAACACATCTATTCAGACCAGGGAAAACATTCCAAATTTTGATGATCTGGTGTCCATGTTGATTATTGAAGAAAAGAATCTTGGTGATGACTCAAAATCCCAAGGAAAACCTAGTTCTGAGCAGGTATTCTACTCTAGCAGAGGAAGAGGCAGAGGTATAGGTTTCGGAATTGGAAGAGGAAATAGTAATCAAGACCAAGGTCAACATCATAGTCATGCACGAGGTAGAGGACAGTTTCGAGGCAGGGGAGCCAAAGAGGCCACAAAAATTTCCAAAGAAATGATTCAGGTAATGACAATAAAGGATGCTAGAATTGTGATAAGCTTGGGCATTTTGAACATGATTCCAAGTTGAAGAATCAAAACGACAAAAGGCAGCAAAACAACTATGCATCCATAAGTGCAGATGATTCTGAGAAGTTATTCATGGTTCAACATCACATGATGAATACGATGTCTAATAATGTTTCAAAATCAAATGATAATGTCTAGTATGTTGATTGAGGTGCTTCAAATCACATGAAAAGTCATGTAGAATGGTTTAGCACTTTGTAAAAGTTGCAAGTTCTTGGATATGTTGAAACAGGTGATGACAGATCACACCCTATCAAACATACACGAAACATAGCATTGTCGATGGAGGACGAGAAGGTAAAACATCTTGCTGATGTGCAGCATGTTCCAAATATAACAAAGAATTTGGTTTCTGTTGGACAAATGGTTGACTAAGAACTACAAGTCAGGTTCAATGCTGATGGGCTATATGTGGGAGAGTACAAACAGAATGAAAGATTGATTGCCAAAGGAAACAAAGTGGGTAGGATGTTCACCTTAAATGTGTAAATTCCTAAAATGAATGCAGCCATGTTTGCAAAAGGTCCAGGAGTTATTTCTGACTAGGTTGCGATATTCGCTATTCGATAATTCGATTATTTGTGAATAATTACGAAATTTTTCGATGACCCCTTATTATTCGACTAAATTATTCGGTGCCACATCAGCTTATTCGGACAAGTCCAAATAGTTTTTGCATGAATATTTGGAGATTTTTTTATCGAAGGTGCTTTTGATCGAAAAAATTTTTATTGAAAATATTTTTAATCAAAAAAGTTTTCAATTGAAAAGTTTTTTGATCAAAAATATTTTAGATTGAAAAGTTTTTAGATTGAAAAGGTTTTAGATTGAAAACATTTTAGATCAAAAAGATTTTGGATTAAAAACCTTTTAGAATGAAAATATTTTTTATTGAAAATATTTTAGATAGAAAAGATTTTACATTGTATTTTATTCATGTAAAAATCTTTGAGATTTAACATGATTAGGTTGATTATTCATATTTGGAATTTTCAATTTTTTACTTCTAAAACTACAATATATTAAATAATATAATAACTTTTGATCACTCATCATATGATATCATCAGAACACTCCACATCAGAAGATTTGAATCAAAGCCCATATAATATGAGTACACATCTTAACTTCTAAATTAGAAATCATTCGACATCATCCACATCATACCATTTGAATTAAAATCCATATAATATCATTGCACATATTGACTTTTGAAATCCACATCATCACTACTATATCAATCCATATCATAATATTTAAATTAATATTCAATCGATATCATCCACATGATAACATTTGAATTAAAATCCATAGTATAGCACTAAACATTTTAACTTTTGAAATTCACATAATCACTGCTATATCAACCCATATCATAATCTTTGAATTAACATTAAATCAACATCATCCACATCATAACATTCAAATTAAAATCCATATCATATCATTGTATATGTTGATTATTAAAATCCACATCATCACTGTACATTACAATCCATGCTATCACTGCACACAACACCATAACACTTCAACTGAAAGAAACAACTATAGAATATTAACATAATATTAAAATTTAAAAAAATAATAAAAAAAGATGTTTGATTCACATATATATTCAATTACATCAATCCACTTCAAAATGGTCCTAAGCCATCACACTCGGATAAGTTAAAACCATTTCCAGAGATATTTCAAAGAATTTTAAGTAACTTACCTACATCTACTCTTTTGATTATAGTCTTATGTGTAGTAAGTTCTAATATGTACTTGATTTTATGAACCTCAATTTCATTGATGGGAGAAACATCTAAATGTACAAAGTCAAGAATCATCTAAAAGGTTTAGGGTTTAGGGTAAAGGTCTTAGAGTTTACGGTTTAGGATTTTGGCTTTAGGATTTAGGGTTTAGGGGTTGGGGGTTAGGATTGGGGTTTTAAGGTTTAGAATTTATGGATTAGGATTTAGGGTTTTAGGATATAAGGTTTAGGGTTTAGAGTTGATGGTTTAGGATTTAGGGTTTAGGTTTTAGGTTTTATGGTATAGTATGTAGGGTTTAGGGTTTAGGGTTTAGGGTTTAGGGTTTAGGTCTTTGAGATTTGGGTTTAGGTTTTAGGTTTTATGCTTTGGGTTTAGGGTTTAGGGTCTAGGACTTAGGATTGCAATTTAGGATTTGAGGTTTAGGGTTTAGGGTTTAAGGTTTAGGGTTTAGGGCTCAAGGTTTAGGGTTTAGGATCTAGTGTTTAAATTTTAGGGCTTTGGGTTTAAGAGTTTAGAGTTTAGGGTTGAGGATAAAGATTTATAGTTTAGGGCTTAGGGTTTTGGATTTTGGGTTTAGGGTTTAGGGTTAAGGTTTTAAGGTTTAAGATTTATGATTTTGATTATAGGGTTTAGGATTTAGAGCGTGGGATATAGGGTTTAGGGTTTATGATTTAGGGTTAAGAGTTTAGGGTTTAGGGTTTAGGGCTTATGATTTAGGGTTTAGGGTCTAGGTTTTAGAGTTTAGGGTTTATAGTTTAGAGTTTAGGGTTTAGGACTTATGGTTTATAATTTATGTTCTAGAGGGTTAAGGGTTTAGGTTTTAGTGCTTGTGGTTTTGGAGTATACGGTTTAGAGTTTGACATGGAGGGTTTAGGTTTAGGTTTTAGGGTTTTGGGTTTGGGGTTTAGGATTTTGGGTTTAGGGGTTAGGATTTAGGTTTAAGGTTTAGGGTTTAGGATTTGGGATTTATGATTTAGGTTCTAAGGTTTAGGGTTTAGTGTTTAGGGTTTAGGGTTTAGGGTCTAGAATTCAGGGTTTAGGGTCTAGGATTTAGAATTTATGGGTTTAGGGTTTAGGTTTTAGGTTTAGGGTTTGGGGTTATGGTTTAGTGTTTGGGGTTCATGGTTTAGGGTTTAGGATTTAGTGTTTAGGGTTCAAGGATTGGTGTTTCGGGTTTATGGTTTGGGGTATGGGGCTTAGGGTTTAGGGTTTAGGCTATCAAGGTTTAGGGTTTTAGGGTTTAGGGTTTGGGTTTAGAGTTTAGGGTTTAGGATTTAGGGTTTAGGGTTTAGGGATTGGGATTTGGGGTTAAAAGTTTGGTGTTTGGGGTTTGGGGTTTGGGGTTTGGGATTTAGGGTTTAGGGTTTAGGGTTTAGGATTTAGGGTTTAGGGTTTCGGGTTTAGTATTTAGTTTTAAGGTCTAGGGTTGAGGGTTTAGAGTTTAGGATTTAGAGTTTAGGATTTAGGGGTAAGGTTTTAGGGTTAAGGCTTTAGGGTTTAGAGGTTAGATTTTATTGTTTATGGTTTAGGGTTTTGAGTTAATATTAAAGGTTTGGTGTTTAGGGTTTAAGGTGTAGGGTTAAGAGTTTAGGGTTTAGGATTTAGGGTTGAGGGTTTAGATAGAGAGAGAGAGAGAGAGAGAGAAAGGTAGGTGAATACATTGATTCTTATGTTGAAGGGTGGATATATAGATGCAACAAAAGATTTTACTAGAGGAAACAACATGTGGACATAAAGAAAATAAGAAAGAATATCTTCAGGTATAGTTTTCCTTGATTATGACTACAAACATGCATGTTCAAATGACCATGTATTATTTCAAAGTAATTTGGTTAATGCAATTTATATCTAGAATATGGAGCCAATAAAAAGAAGATATCCATAGGGAGATAGAAAAGTATGGGTAGATTTGAGGAATTTCCCGCTTAATACAAGAGTGAAGCACATGTTTGTATATAGGAAACTTGCAAAACTTTGATGTGGTTTGAAGAGAATAGATAAACTAATGGAAGACTACATATGTGAGCTACATGTGTTGTATATAAGAATATAGATTAAAAATAAAAATTGTGCCAAAGAGATCCATGGCATTTAGATTTCACACTTTTAGATAAATGTGTTGTATATAAGAATATAGATTAAAAATGGAAATTGTGCCAAAGAGATCCATGGCATTTAGATTTCATGCTTTTAGATAATGTGAGTCTTTTCGTATTATGATCAACAAATTGTTCATATTGTTTAGTAAAAGAATTGGAATATAATATGATATCATGTTTGGCTAAAAAAAAGCACCTTGTATTATCCCTTATGGATCTACGCAAGCATATAGTAAAAAAAAAATGAGTGTTTATTTAGCTCTTATTGATGAAACATGTTTAAAAGTTTTTTGATCTAAAATCTTTTGGATCTAAAACTTTTTTAGATCTAAAACATTTTCAATCTAAAACCTCTTCGATTGAAAACTTTCTCAATCTAAAATTTTTTTGATCAAAACATTATAGATCGAAAAAAGAGGACATACAAATTTTTATTCGAGGATATTAAAAAATCTCCAATTTTTCAAACTTATTCGGTATTTTTTCATTATTTGATCAAATAAATGCAACATAGATTGTTGATATAGAGATTTGGAACAAATGAATTGGACATGCAAATTTGCAAATCCTGAAATTGATGAAATCAAAGAAGATTTTCAATGGAATACCAAATTTTAAGGTTGTAGAGATGCAAAAGGTATGTGCAGCATGTCAATTTGGCAAACATTCAGGAGCAACATTTTCATATGACAAGCATGTTAGTGAGAATCTACTAGAAGTAGTACATGTTGATGTTTGGGGTCCTGTAAAGACCACATCTATGGGCAGTTGTAGGTTTTATGTTACTTTCATGGATGACCATACAAGGAAAGTATGGTATATTTCATGAAAGAGAAGAGTGAGGTGTTCACTCACTTCCAAAATTTTAAGGCTATGGTGGAAAAGCAGACAGGAAAGTATATTCAAACCTTTAGGTCTGTTGGAGGAGGTGAATACATGTCAAATGAGTTCAGCAATTTTCTTAAAAATCGTGGAATTCCATGTCAGTTTTCATGTAGGTACACACGACAACAAGATGGTGTTGTTGATTGCAAAAATAGACATACCGCAGAAATAGCAAGAGCTTTGATGGCTGAGAAAAATATGCCTCAATGTTATTGGGAAAATTTGTGCACATTGTTCTATACATCATGAACAAAACTTTGATTGTTGTTGTACATCAAGTTACACCTAAAGAGAAGTTCATAGGTAAAAAGCCAAACTTATTACGTATGAAAGTTTTTGGTTGTATTGCATATGTACATGTTCCATATGAGTTGAGGAGATCCAAAAGCAGAAAAATGTATCTTCATTGGATACTCCCTTGAGCAAAAGGGATATAAATGTTATAACCCACTCACACAATAGGTGAAAGAAAAATCAAATGCAGAATCTCAAGTTTTGAGTGGACTAGATGCATCACCAACCAATAGTTCTAACTCAAATCCATGGAGTGGAAGATTGCGTGGAAACTTCAGTCCAGCAAATTCATCAACTACATCAAAGAAAGGTAAAGAAAAGCTTTTTTTTTTTGTAAAACATCTACAAGTTTTGAAGACATTGACGGAGATTCAAGATGTTCAAAAAAGAGCCTTGATGAGAAACTTGGATTGCCCTTTGTGAAGGCTCCATGAGTTAGAAAGGCACATGCAGATGATACAAGGAGAAGTGACCCAAGACCAAGAAGATCTAGGAGGATGCAAAATTTAGTGCAACGATAGACATATGACAGTTATATGGCTCATCATTAAGCTTACATGATGAAGGTAATACAATATGCTGAACTTTCTTGTTTTGAAGATGCAATTGGAAATGTAGATCGAGAAAAAGTTATGAATGAGGAGATGGCTGCACTTTATGGAAACGAAACATGGAAGCTGGTTCCATTTCTACAAGTAAAGAAACCCATAGTCTGCAAGTGGGTTTACAAGGTAAAGCACAATGTTGATGGTAGCATAAGCAGGTATAAAGCACAGTTGATAGCAAAAGATATGCACATACACATGGCATTAATTATGAGGAAATGTTAAGCCCAGTAGTTAAAATGACTACTATCAGAGGACTTGTTGCATTAGCTATAGAAAAAGGATGCACTTTGCATTAGATGTATGTGAAGAATGTTTTCCTACATGGTGAGTTACAAGAAGAAGTATACATGGAACAACCACAAGGATATGAAGACTCAAAGCACCCAAAATATGTTTGCACATTACAAAAGGCTTTGTATGGGCTTAAACAAGCCCCTTGTGTTTGGCATGCAAGGATTGCTAACTACTTAACCACCATTAGGTTTTCTATGTGTGATGCAGATCATTCACTATATGTAAGGAAGGGTGATGATGGCATCACAATTGTGGCTATTTATGTTGAGGACTTGATTGTAGAAGGTGACAATGAAGAAAGCATTAAAGAGGTAAATCAACTCCTTAGGCAAGAATTTGACATGAAAGATCTTGGTGTGATGCGCTACTTCTTGGGCATTGAGTTTATACATATAGAAACAAGTATAAATGATAGAAATGCGGAGGGTATAGAGACAACTCCATTGGTTCAAGAAATAAATTTAGGATAACCTAGAGAGGATAAACCTATCATGTTGGCATCTTGGTTATGGAAGGAGCCCATTCTTCTGCATAAGGTAACTTCCATCCTACAAAGTTTCAAAGATGTCTTTGCATGGAACTATAGGGATTTGGAAGGCATTCCCATACAATTAGGACTCCATACCATTCCCTTGGTTTTGGATGCAAAACCAATCTAGGGAAGGATTTATCACCTCAATCTAAGGTATGCAAAAGCAATAAGAATAGAAATTGACAAAATGGAAGTAGCAAGGATCATCATTCATAACAAACATTTTGACTTCCTTTTGTCTATGGTGATCGCCACCAAGAAGCACTCAAAAAAAAATCAAACTGTGTAGATTTTCAAGCCCTCCACAAGGTAACAATCCCTAATGGTTTTCCAACTCTGTTCTTAGAACAAGTGGTTGAAGATGTCGTGGGACATTCTCTATATAGTTTTGTGGATGGTTACAACAGATACAAACAAATTTCCATCCACCACAAGGACAATTCAAATGGAATTTGTAACCTCTTGGGGAGCTTACATATACTCCAAAATGGCTTTCAACCTACAGAACACCTCGATAATATTCAATCATACAATCTCGATCATTTTTAAAAGTCTGCTTCTCAGATTCCTTTGAATATTCATGGATTATTTCTCCACCTTTTCAGGAATCACCAAGAGCAACCCAATCAAGAGCTTTGATGTGCATCTGGCCTACCTCACTCTCGTTTTTCATAAGTGCATAGAGACTAACTTAAAGTTAAGCGATCACAAGTGTTACCACCTAGTAACAAAGGGAAAGCTTTTGAGGCATGTCATCTCTATGCATGCCATATGTGGGTTGACTAAACATACAACTGAGAACTATTTCAAGAACCCTAGAAATCAGGGAGGAAGAGGCTCCAATAGAGGAAGCTATGGACGAGGAAAATCAAGAAATTTCAACAACTACAACAACAACTAAAATAACCAAGAAGGCTATAGAGGAAGAAGATACTACAACAATTACACTGAGGAGCATATACAAGAGGAATGAATTTTATGGATAAACAAGACCATGAGGCAAGGTAAAGCAAACAAGCATGTGTTCTATATAGATATTGGTTGTTCAAATCATGTATCAGGAAATGTGGCTTTAATATCCGACTTGGAGGATCTAAGGAACAAGCATGAGGTACAAACAAGAGATGACACAAGGCACTCAATTGAAAAGATTGGAAATGTGAAGACTCCATATGGAAATATGAATCTACTGAGCAAGGTATTGTATGTACCTACCGTAACCAAGAACTTGATAAGTATGGACAAATTGTAGAAAACGATTTGCGGGTAAGGTTCACAAGAAATGGAGCATTTGTTGAAGATCCTCAACAAGGGTTCAAGAGGATTGCAAAAAGAGAAAAGACAAGTAGACTCTTTACATTTGAGTTACAAGATACTAGAAATATAGCACTTTTCAATAATGGAGGACAAACTTTATCAGAATTAGAAATGTGGCACAAAAAATTAGCTCACATAGGTGAAAGGAGTTTGAAGCAAATATGCAATGATCAGAGTTTGCTTGGGTTGCCAAAAGTATCCAAGCAACACATGATATATAACCGTAGTGCATGTCAATTTGAGAGGTCTCATAGACAACCCTTTCTGAAGAAAGGTTACATTCATGGTGATCTATTGGAGCTAGTCCACACAGATGTTTCGGGACCTAGCAAAGACCCTTCAATTTCAAGATCCAGGTACTATGTATCATTCATGGATAAATGTAGCAGATGGACTATACTTTATTTTATGAAGCACAAGGATGAAGTATTCAATTTTTTCAAAAAATATCTTGCTCTTGTTGAAAACCAAACAGGGAAAACCTTGAAAAGGCTAAGGTTAGATGGAGGGGGAGAATACTTCTCCCACAAGTTTCATGCATATCTCCAAGATAGAGTCATCAAAGAGAGATCACTAGTAGGTATACTCCAGAACAAAATGGAGTAGTAGGAAGGAGGAATAGGACCATTGTGGAGGCAGCAAAGTCCATGATTAATGAGAAAAATTTACCAAAGTATCTATGGGTAGAGGCTATATCTATAGCCACTTATCTCATCAACAGGCTCCCATTTAAAGCATTGGATGGGATTACACCAGATGAAGCTTGGAATGAAAGGAGATCTAGCCTAGATCATTGCAAAATATTTGGATGCATAGATTATGCACATGTTCCATCACAAATCAGAGGTAAAATGAATCTTAAGGCAGAGAAATGTGTGTTCATGGGATATGATCTAAATAAAAAAGGGTATAGGTTGTATAATCCAAGTACTAAAAGCTTTATTGTTAGTAGAGATGTTGTCTTTGATGAAAACAACTCGTGGTTTGAAGATGATTCTAGAAAAGTCAAGTTATCGTATGACCTAGAGGAGTACTTTCCAACACTTCAAAAGGTAAACGATTAACAACATGAAGATTCAAATGATTCTGATGATGATCAAAAGACACCAAGAAACAACAAAGGTAAAGAGAAGATGCAAGACTTGAGGGATATTGCAAAAGCCTCTCAACAAACAATAAGGAGATCAATTAAAGAAAAGAAGAAGACAGAAAGGTATGGATTTGATACTTATCTGGTCACTAAACACTCAATCTATATTGCTCACGATATTAACTCAGAAGAGCCATCAACCTTTGAAGAAGCAAACAAGAAATCAGAGTGGAAAGAAGCAATGGAGGAAGAGATACAAGCACTCCAAGAGAATCAAACGGAACCTAGTTCCCAAGAAACAATCCATGAAGATCATTGGATCTAGGTGGATTTATAAGGTAAAAAGGAATTCTGATAGTTCAATAAATAGGTACAAAGCAAGGCTTGTGGCCAAAGGGTTTGCTCAGACCCAAGGGACTGATTATGAAGAGACTTTCTCTCCTGTGGCAAAGATGCCAACAATCAGAGTTCTCATGGGTATAGCTGCTTCAAGGAATTGGAACATTTATCAGTTGGATGTAAAAAACGCATTCTTAAATGGTTGGATTTTAGAGGAGGTGTACATGGCACAAAGTCCTAGACTTATTGATAAATCATATCATGAATATGTGTGCAAACTCAGGAAACATCTCTATGGACTCAAGCAAGCTCCTAGAGCTTGGAACCATAGACTTGTTACATTCTTGCAGGACAAAGGATTCTAATTGAGCAAGGCTGATTCTTCACTCTTCATTAAGAAGAGTAACTCTAAAGTTATATATTTATGTGTGTATGTAGATAATATCATTCTTACAGGTAATGATGCAAATGGAATCAAGAAAATCAAGGCCCAAATGAAGTAAGAATTCAAGATAAGTGATCTTGGATTGCTCACTTACTTTCTTGGATTAGAAGTTGACTATACAGATCAAGGGATGTTCCTTACACAAAGGAAATACATTAAAGATATGATTGTGAAATTCAGAATGCAGGACACTAAGGTTGCAGGTACTCCCATGGAGGTCAATCAAAAGTTAAGTGCTCATGAAGGAGAACCAATTGAAGAAATTACAAGCTACCAAAGTCTAATTAGAAGCTTGAACTATACCACCCTAACTAGGGTTGATATCTGCTATGGAGTAAGTGTGCTTAGCCAATTCATGCACACTCCTAGGAAAGCTCACATGGATGCACCCAAAAGGATATTGAAGTATCTAAAGGGAACAACAAATGAGGGCTTATATTATCCTTACACATCTAACTTAAGTGTAAAGCTTTTCACTAATGCAGATTGAGCAGGATCAAAAGATGATAGGAGAAGTACATCTAGATATCTATCTTTTGCAGGTACAAAACTCATTTCTTGGTCTTCCAAGAAACAACCGATCGTAGCACTTTCCTCAACTGAATCTAAATACAGAGGATTGGCAAATGCATCTTAGGAAGCAATGTGGATCAAGACCCTATATGCAGATTTAGGGTTGGATTTTGGCACTCCATATATATTTGGAGATAATATGAGTTCACTGCATTTAACTACTAATCCTATCTTCCATGCTAGGACTAAGCATATAGAAGTCCATTATCATTGTCTACACAGATGCAATGTGTAGACATGAGACCAAATCACTTGATGGAAGCAAACTCAATAGGTTCAAATCAATGATTGGGTTGCAAGAGATACCTATGCAATGAAGACTCAAGCCTCTTAGGTTTGAGGGGGAGCTGTTGGTACATTTGGCAAGCTTTGATGTTTGACCAAATATCAAAGGTTTACTTCACAACTTGGGTGTGACTATCCATAAGTCATATGTGAACCTCTTGTAAAATCCATGAGTTTAACTCAAGTAAATCTAAAAGGAAAAGTTTGAGGGAATCTCGTTACTTTATGAGTTGTACTTCATACCAACTAAGTGGTTGGAATCAAATCAATTAGAATCCTAAAAGGTAGGATCACTTTTAGGTAGCAGATTCAGAATTTAAATTGAAGGCACATCTATAAAAGAGCCTGACTTTTAGTCGCGGGTAGTAGAGCAAGAAGAAGGACGCATTGAGCTTCAAGCTTGTAGGTACACTAAGCCCACACATGTATGAGGAAGACTACATCATCTCCCTTGTATCATACATTCATAATATTATACATTTGATTCCGTTTATGCAAGTCATTCGGTATCTACTGTTGTCTGCTTCTAAGTACTCATTTCAGTGAGTTTGTTTTGAGGAGTTCTCTACGAATACTTATCCAATCGATGTGATTAAACTTGGGATATGTAGCTTAGACCTTCTAGTTCCATGCGGCTTATGTTTGAGCTTGTATACCCACTTAGCGCCGATGGCCTTCTTGATGGAAGGCAAGTCACATAAAGGTCATGTACCATTTTTCATAATAGCATCATATTTTGATTGCATAGCAACCATCCAATTTTTAGAATTTTGTACTTCATCAAATGAAACAGGCTCATTCTCATCACACAAACTAGAGGCAGCCATAGCATAGCAATCTAATGCAAAAGAAGGAGTATGAGAGCTTGAACGAGTATGATATCACAGAGGTGCATCTAATTTTCTATCTCGCAATGATTGGACCATCTGTTTAGGCATAGTTTTGCCTCCTATATATCATTTCTCTCATCAACAAGTGCAGCATGTAAATCTGCATCAGTAACAAAATGATCTTCATCATCACATGAAACTTGTAAAGGCTAGAATTTGCCTCATTAGGACCTGCACTAGACTATCCACCTATAAAAAGAGGCAGCAAAGTGTCATGCATGTCTTTGGAGTTAACCGATGTCTCCTTAGTACATGAAACTTATGGTTGAATAGCATCTTCCATGAAAACAACATCATGGCTAACCAAATTGTGTTCAGTCTATAGACGATACAAATGATAGCCTTTGCTTTCAAAACTTTACCCAACAAAAATGCATTTCACTACTTTATCATCCAATTTCCTACGTTGTTGTTCAAGCACTAAAGCATATTCCAAACAACCAAAAACATGAAGGTGAGCAACAGATGGCTTGCATCCATGCCAAGTCTCATATGGAGTGATAGACTGCAATGCTTTAGTGGGATACCTATTAAGTACATATGTTGCACACATAACAGCCTCAAGCCAGAAACTATGTGGTAAAATCTGACTCTCGACCATACTTCTCGCCACCTCCATGAGTGACTTGTTCTTCCATTCACAACTCCATATTGTTGAGGTGTATACAGCACTATACACTATTGTTTTATCCCACATTCAGCCAAAAATCCATTAAAGTCATAAGACATATATTACCCCCCTTGATCAGAATGGAGGTGTCCATTTTACATGCTGACATATTTTCAGCCAAAACTAGAAACTATTGAGGCACATAAACACTTCGGACTTTGCTTTCAATGGATATATCCATGCAATATGCCTGGAAAAATCATCAATGAAAGACACGAAGTAAAGATAGTCTCCAAAAGAGGGTGTATGCATAGGACCACAGACATCACTGTGAACAAGCTGCAATTTCTAAGTAGCTCAAACTAAACCATCTTTTGGCAATGAGGAACGCTGCATCTTGCCCAAAATACAGTATTCATAAACATTTTTACCAGGTGCCTCGAGTTTGGGCAGAGAGGACATCATTTTAGATTTTTGCAAAAGTAGTAAACTAGAAAAATTCAGATGACCAAAGCAAGCATACCAAAGCTTTGCATCTGACAAAGCCTAAGAATCGTGTATTGCTGAATCATTAATAAATTTTTCATAGTCTATGAGCTTATATAGCCCATGACATAAAATGTGAGAAGCAATATTGACATCGCCATTTAACAGATCATGAACTATACATTTGTCATCAACAAATTTCACAACCAAGCCAATCTTGGTTAAAGTTGAAATTGATAACAGATTCTTCTTGATCCCTAGCACAAATAAAGCATCCGACAATGTAAAAGAACTACCATCAGCATGTTGTAGTTAGACGTGTGTAGAAGCACACGAACAGCACATGGAAGAAGAAGAAGCTTGGAGCACAACACGCAATACTGAGTGTATTACCACTAGTGGTCTTACTGTGTTCACACACATCACTACCTAAATATATCAACAAATCCCCCCTGGGAGTGATGCGATGAACAAGGAGTTGGCATTCATGTATAAGGAAGTGCCAAGCTATGTGGAATCAATCCACAAAAGGAAGTAAACCTAAAACTTTGCGAAAAGCTTCAAACTTCTCCCTAGGCAGAGCCTTTGTGAAAAGGTCTGCAATGTTCTCCTGCATGGGCACATATGCCAAGCTGATCTCTCCAACAGAGAACCTCTCCCTGACATAATGATAATGCACCTCAATGTGCTTATTGCGAGCATGGATCAGAGGGTTCCTCGCAACTGCCAATGCGCTCTGACTGTTAGTGAAGGTAATGGGGGCAGAAGATTGACCAACACCCAAATCAGCCATAAGGCATATGAGCCACACACACTCAACAGTTTCTGTGAAAGCTTCTCTATACTTAGCCTCACAACTAGAAGTGGCCACAGTAGGCTGCTTCTTGCTCAGCTAAGATATGCATGAGCCACTAAGCATGAAGCAAAAACCACTAGTGGACACATGAGTATCATAGCAACCGGCCCAGTCAGAGTTAGAAAAAGCATGTAAATCTGGTGGTAGTGATCCCCCCTTCAGATAAAACAATCCAAGTAGTCGGGTACCACTCAAGTAGCGAAATATATGCTTAACCGCTTGCCAATGCTTGACACCTACACAATGCATAAACCTGCTCATCTGTGAGACAACAAACTCAATATATGGTCGAGTAATGCATAAGTAAATTAAGCGTCCAGCAGCCTGCTGATAGAGAACAACATCAAATGCATCTCCAACATCATAAAGACTCAATCGTAAACTTGTCTCCATACGAGTGGCAATAGGCTTATAATCTTCAAGGCCAAAATGCTGCAATAATGTATCAATATATTTCGTTTGACACAAAGCCATTCCACCATCAACGTGCGTAAACTAAATGCCCAAATAATGATGCAAATGCCCCAAATCAGACATCTCAAATGAGGCATGCAAATCAGCAATATGCTTCTCATGAGGACCAATGAGCAGCATGTCATCAACATACACAAAAATTATCAGAACCATATCATTAGCATGCTTAACATATAATGTGCTTTCACTTGGACTATTTTCAAAACCATGTGCAATCAGATAATCATGTATCTTTTCATACCAAGCACGTGGTGCTTGCTTTAAACCATATAATGCCTTCTTCAACCTGCACACCTAGTCTTCATGCCCTTTCTGCACGAAGCCACAGGGTTGAAAAACATACACTTATTCATTCAAATCACCATTCAAAAATATTGTTTTAATGTCCAACTGATGTACATTCCAATCATGATGAGCACCAAGTGCATAGATTCTATGAACAATAGTCATTCGGCATGTAGGTGCAAAGATTTCATCAAAATCAATGCCTCTTTCTTGCGCATAACCCTTTGCAAAAAACCTAGCTTTATACCTGTCAACTATTCCATCAGGTTTATGCTTCAGCTTGTATACCCACTTAGTGCCAATGGCCTTCTTGCCATGAGGCGTCACATAAAGACTAGGTACCATTTTTCATGATAGCATCATTTTCAGATTGCATTGTAGCCATCCAATGTTCAAAATTTTATGCTTCATCAAACGAAACAGGTTCAATCTCATCACAGAGAGTAGATGCATCCATAGCATAGCAATTTGATGCAAAAGAGGCACTATGAGATCCTGAACAAGTATGATATGATAGAGGTGCATCTAATTTGCTGTCACGCAAAATTTGCACTAGCCATTTTGGCATAGTTTTTGCCTCCTCAGCATCAGCTCTCTCATCAACAAGTGCATCATGCAAATCTGCATCAAAAATGGAATGATCTGCATCATCACATGAAACCTGCAATGGCTCAGAAGTTGCCTCATTAGGACCAGCACTAGACTGTCCACCTGTAAAAAGAGGCAGCAAAGTATCATACATGTCTTTGGTACTCACAAATGTCTCTGTCGTACATCAAAGTAAAGGCTAAATAGCATCTTCCACAAAAACAACATCACGGCTAACCAAAATGCGTTTAGTCTGTGGATGACACAGACGATAGAATTTGCTTTCATAACTATACCCAACAAAAATACATTTTACTGCTTTATCATCCAATTTCCTGTGATGTTCAAGCACTAATGTATATTCCAGACAACCAAAAACACGTAGATGATCAACAGATGGCCTACGACCATGCCAAGCCTCATATGGAGTGATAGATTGCAGTGCTTTAGTAGGACACCTGTTAAGTACATGTGTTGCACACATGACAGCCTCAAACTAGAAACTATGTGGTAAAGCCTGACTCTTCACCATACACCTTGCCATTTCCATGAGTGACATGTTCTTCCATTTAGCAACTCCATTTTGTTGAGGTGTATACCGCATTGTACACTGATATTTTATCCCACATTAAGCTAGAAATGCATTAAAGTTAGAAGACATATATTCCCCTCCCCCCAACCAGAATGGAGGGTGCCCATTTTACATGCTGACAGATTTTTCGCCAAAACCAAAAACTGTTTGAAGCACATGAACACTTCAAACTTTGCTTTCAATGGATATACCCATGCATGTCTGGAAAAATCATCAATGAAAGTCACGAAGTAAAGATATCTTCCAAAAGCGGATGTCTGCATGGGACCACAGACATCACTGTGAACAACTATAATTTCTAAGTAGCTCGAATTGAACCATCTTTTGGAAAGGAGGAACGGTGCATTTTGCACAAAATGCAGCCTTCACAAACATGTTTCAGGGTGCCTCAAGTTTAGGCAAGAGGACACCATTTTAGATTTCTGCAAGCGTAGCAAACTAGCGAAATTCAGATGACCAAAGCATGCATGCCAAAGCTTTGCATCTGACATAGTCTGAGAATCATGTACTGCACATGCGGAATCATTCACGGATCTTTTATAGTCTATGATTTTATACAACCAACGATATAAAATGCCAAAAGCAATAATCATGTCGCCATTTGACACTTCATGAACTGTACTTGTATAGTCAACAAATTTCACAACCAAGCCAATCTTGGCTAATGCAGAAATTGATAACAGATTTTTCTTGATCCCTAGCACAAATAAAGCATCCGACAAAGTGAAAGAACTACCATCAATAGTATTCATAATGATCTTACTAACTCCGATGACAGGATAAGAGGAGTTGTTAGTGCATATGATAGTATTCCCTGTATGGACAGGCTCAAGTGAAGTGAAGAAACTACGCTGCGAGGTAATATGTTTGGTTGCCCCACTATCAAAATACCAAACATCTGAGTCTACTGCAGACATACATTGTTCATGAGAAGATGGGTCAAAACTGTAAACATTAGTAAACTCCCATTCTTCATTCTGCACAAGATTAGCAGACTCTGTTTTCGGTGTAGAGACCTCTACAAGAACCACTTCAGCCTCTTTTTCCTTTGCCTCTTTTGCAACAAGTTTTGGATAGTTCTTTATGATATGATCGTTTCCTTTACAGTACTTGCAAAACAATTTTTGCTTTTCTGATTTCTTCTCATATTTGTCTTCCTTCTTCGAATGTGCAACATTTGTAGATTTCTGCTTGCTACTAGATGAGCTCCATTTACCTTTGCCCTTTTGACTAGCCAAGAAAGCTTGATCTGCAACATGCATAATGGACCTATTCTGCCTAGAATGTTCTTCCTGCAACAAAACAGAGACTAACTCTCAAACGACAAGGCATTTGGATTGCCTTTCATCATCAAACGAAGAGTAGAAGGAAAACTCTCATATGAATCAGGAAGACCATTCAGAACGGTCTACACAAGTGAGCTATCTGGTATAACTTCATCAACAAAAATCAGATGTTCCTTCAAATCCTTGATCTTTGTTAGAAAATTATCCATTGAATCACCTTCATTCATATGCTCACTCTCATACTGTTTTCGGAGGTAAGCAACACGAGCCTCATTCCTAGCTTGGTACAATGTGATAAGTGTATCCCAAGCATCCTTAGCTATTCTACAAGAGTGAATGTGAGGAATAATGGCACGTTTGACAGACAAGGCTATCAATGCATGTGTCTGAACATCTCTACCATCCCAACAAATTTGCTCTATAGTAGGTGCAACAAAAACCATAGCACGAACATGTATTTGAAGAATATCAACATCTTCAATGCCATCTGCATCAGCCTCAATACCTATATTTGCAGATGTAACAGTACATTTTTCAACACCTTGCACAATGTTCCACAATCCTTTTGCAACTAATACATGTCGCATCATATAAGCCCACTATAGGTAATTAGTACCGTCTAACTTATCCTCAACAGCCAACATACGGAATACATCATTCCTTTCAACCATGGCCACTGACTAAAATACTTTGACACAGAAAAAAACTGTCTAAAAAAGTTTAACAGAACTATCGTGACAAGTTCTGCTAGACTTGTAGCAGACTTCGAGATGCTTATACTGACGAACTGAAACTTGTATATATCTTTGGCACAAAAAGACAAAATAGCTTGCACAAGCACTGCGATAGTGCATTTTGAGGCTGGAATGAACTCAAATCGCGATTTCAACACTACAAGGCGAAGATGTTTTGATCTCCTAATCACCTTGAGCATGCTCACCAAATTTCGTGAGATTTTGAGACTATGACCGAAGGGGTGTCGATGATGCCCTAGATGAAGCTACGACATGCTCCAATACCAATTGTTGGAGTTAGACGTTTGCGGAAGCACGTGAACAGCACAAGGAAGAAGAAGAAGCTTGGATCACAACACACAATCATGAGTGTATTACCACTAGAATGTACAAAGATAAGTAACCCATTAGGGCTATATACAAGCTAGGGGAAAAAACCTCCTAAAGAGGGAAAAAGTGTCCCGCAATCCTAGTGTGTTCACACACTTCACTACCTAAATATATCAACATAGCAATAGTCAAAATTATCTTACCAACTCCCATGACAGGATAAGAGTTGTTGGTGCATGTAACAATATTCCATGTAGGAGCAGGCTCGAGTGAAGTGAAGAAACTGCGCTATGAGCTAATATGTTTGGTTGCCCCACTATCAAAGTACCAAAGATCTGAGTCTACTGCAAACATAAACTGTTCATGAAAAGATGGATCATAACTACAAACAGTGGTAAATGCCCATTCTTCATTCTGCACAAGATTAGCAGACTCTGTTTTGGGTGTAGAGGCCTTTGCAATAATCATTCCAACCTCTTTCTTCCTTGCCTCTTTAGCAACCAGTTTTGGAAAACTCTTTATGACATGATGAGTTCCTTTACATTATTTGCAAAACAATTTCTGCTTTTTTTTTTCCTTCTCGTGTCTATCATCCTTCTTTGATTGTGTAGGATTAGCAAATTTATGCGTACTAGCAAAAGAGCTCCATTTACCTTTACCCTTCTGACTAGCCAGGAAAGCTTGATCTACAACACACATAACAGACCTATTCTTCCTAGACTTATCTTCTTGCAACAGAACATAAATTAACTCCTCAAATGTTAAGGCATTTGCATTACCTTTCATCATCAAACAAAGAGTAGAAGCAAAACTTTCATATGAATCGGGAAGACCATTTAGAATAGTCTGCACAGTGAACTGTCAGGCAAGACTTCATCAGCAGAAATCAATTGTTCCTTCAAATCTTTGATCTTTGTCAACATAACATAAACTAACTCCTCAAATGTTAAGGCATTTGCATTATCTTTCATCATCAAACAAAGAGTAGAAGCAAAACTTTCATATGAATCGGGAAGACCATTTAGAATAGTCTGCATAGTGAACTATCAGGCAAGACTTCATCAGCAGAAATCAATTGTTCCTTCAAATCTTTGATCTTTGTCAGGAAACTGTCCATGGAATCTCCTTCATTCATGTGCTCACTCTCCAACTCTTTTCGGAGGTAAGCAACACGAGACTCATTACTTGCCTAGTATAAAATTGTAAGTGTATCCCAAGCATCCTTAGCTGTTCTGCAAGAGCGAATGTGAGGAATAATGGCACATTTGATAAACAAGGCTATCAATGCATGTGCCTAAGCATCTCTGCCATCCCAACAAATTTCTCTGTAGTACGTGTAGCAGGAACCGAAGCACGAACAAGAACATGAAGAATATCACCATCTTCAACACCATCTACATCACCTTCAATAACTATGTTTACAAATGTATATTTTTCAATACCCTACATAATATTCCAGTCCTTTTGCAACCAATACATGATGCATCATATAAGCTCGTAATGGGTAATTGGTACGTCCAACTTATCCTCAACAACCAACATATAGAATACATCACTGCTTTCAGCCATGGCCACTAACTAAAATATTCTGATGCAGAAAAATGACTATCTCAAAAAGTTGAACAGAATTACCTTGTCGAATTCTGCTAAACATGTAGCAGGCTTCGAGACGCTTATACTGATGAACCAAAACCTGTATATATCTTTGGCACAGAAAGACAAAATTGCCTACATAAGCGCTACGATAGTGCGTTCGAAGGACGAAATGAGCTTAGATCGCAATTTTGACACCACAAAGCGAAGAAGTTTTGATCTCCTAATCACCCTGAGTATGCTCACCAATTTTCATGTGATTCCGAGACTGTGACCGGAGGGGTGTCGACGATGCCTAGATGAAGCGACAACTTGCTTTGATACTAAATGTTGGAGTTTGAGGTCTACGGAAGCATGCGAACAACACAAGGAAGAAGAAGAAGCTTGAAGCACAACACACAATAATGAATGTATTACCACTAGAATGTATAAAGATAAGTAGCCCATTAGGGTAATAAGCGTATATACAAGGCTGGGAAGAAAACCTCCTAAAGAGAGAAAAAAGTGCCCCGGTGGTCCTAGTGTGTTCACACACATCACTACCTAAATATATCGACAGTAGTTAGGACTCCCTTTCCACCTTTCTTTTTTTATCTCTGAACTTTGTTTTGTTCGCTCCTAGGTAGGGCGACCTTTGGTGATGGGCATTGTATAACTCACAAAGTGTCACAAAACTAAGGTGTCTGAAATTCGACAAAAGACTTAAATTTACAATTCAGTTCCGGTGTACTTCAGCCCGATGTCCTCTGATTTTGTTACCCTTCAGCCATCTCAATGGCCAAGTGATCCGAAGTCTCATGGTACCTATCGATTTCGAGGACTTGGCATTTCAGCTCCTTGTTTCAGTGATAGTGATCCGGTCCTCCTCAATCGTATGTTTCTCTTTTTAAGTGTCAAAAATCTCAATTCACTCTCGCAACACCTAAGGACATCCATCGCAATAATTGCACCCGTCCTTCGCATCGCTAACTCTCTCTCTCCACCTGTCCCAAGCCGTTAAGGCAGCTGGTTGGGCCTCTCGCCTCTTGAGGCGGGGGCGAGGGTTCAATCCCTGTCGGCCACATGTAAGGGACATGTATAACTTGGAATGATGAAGATATGGCTGATGTGCCATCGTTTGACTAGCCCTGCGGTAGTTGTGACCGCCGTTCAACCCAGTCTTGTAAACCCCTATTCGTGTGGGATAAGGGGGGTCCATGGGTACTATACCCTTCCTTGTACAGTTGCAATTTCAAAGTCAAAGTCCGGGGGAGTAAGCCTCGGCCGAACCTCCATTAAAAAAAAAAAATTAAAAAAAAAACTCTCTCCACCTACAACACTTTTTTGAAGGACTAACCAAATATTCCCGCATCTTCTCCCATGCGAAAAGGACAATCCCTACAACGGCACATCATAACAATCATAGTACAACATGGGAATGTAGATGAACAGAATCTTGAAGTACATCAACGCGTAAGAAAATCGTCACGCTATATAAGAACGATGCAAGCAATCTGTGAAGGACACGCATATATAGAATGCATATGCAATATACACGCATATAAGAGCATAAGAGAGCGTATCATAGTTTTTAACGCAGAGACATACGTCAACACACATACATAGGGGGAGGAGTACAGTAAATTGTCGTATGTAGGAGAGAGCAATTGCAACAGCAATAGGAAGTGAAGACGAGTTCGTGAGTAGATGCAACACAAGAGTTTGTGGCTTAAAGAGCAAGGTTTAGGAACCTATCGTCACGCAAGAGGAAGGACTAGGAAGTACAGAAGTGGAAGACAACACCAAGAAGTGGGGAAAGTCATGAAAGGGGTAGTGGAAGGTTGTGCACTCATGAGCAGAGGATGCTCAAAGAGAAGCGGACACAATAAGCATATTCCGGTGTGTACAAAGCTAGAGAAAGGGAGTAGTGTTCCCAGCAGCAATTAGTAGCTTCGAAGAGTTGGCGAAGGAAGTTGAAGAAGATGCACATTGAGTTGGTCTTTGCACAAAGTACAAGTGCGTCGTGGGGAACCGCATGGTGTCGAGGAGCGACGAGGTGGTGACGTTGCGAATGATCTATGTCAGTGGTGATCATTAAAATGACCAAGAGTCGTGCAGGCGGAAGCATCCGTTCTATCTCTTTTTCCCTATGAAGTTCAGGTCCATTTGTTGCAGGTCGACGGCTTCCTGCCAAGAGAACCTTCTACGTCAACGGTGTCATTTTCGGCCTCCTGAGTGAGGATGCAAGAACGTGCAAAGGCTCTTGAAAAAATCAAGAGGCTCACATGGTCCTATGTTTGTAGTGCCTATAAGTCGAAGGCACGTTCTTGCTTTTAAGTCGGGTTTTATCTTATGTCTCTTCTCTACAACTCATTGTGTACAAGGTGTACCTGAAGAAGTCGGCAGCAAGACGATCAGAGTGAAGTTTGCATACTCCGCACTCTGTTCTTGTATTCCAAGTTTAAACCATAAACTTACATTTAAGTCGGGTTTTATCTTATGTCTCTTCTCTACAACTCATTGTGTACGAGGTGTACCTGAAGAAGTCGGCAGCAAGACGATCAGAGTGAAGTTTGCATACTCCGCACTCTGTTCTTGTATTCCAAGTTTAAACCATAAAGTATTCGCTTCTTCCATCTGTAGTCTACTTTTCTGTGTATCATTGAACGAGTTTCTTCTTGATTTGAAGGAGGTAAACAGTAGTGTGCCCATTAGGCAACATGGGTGCAACATGGTCTAGTTCTATAGTTTTAAATCTTGTTCTGAACTCCCGCGGCATAATCGTTTCTGGCAAGCTTAGTCCCTTCACTATCAGAATCCCCTAACCCCTGACCGAGTACAGAAGAACCATGCAAAACAGTATCGGCGAAGTACACTTTCAGACCTAGATACTAAAATTAACACTTCGTAACTTTGTTTTCTTACGAGGGCCACTTTATTGAATCAAGTTATTGGTGGGCAGTGACCACAACATTAGAGGATCAAGAAGTGGTTTTCAAAGCCTTTTTGTCAGACCCTTTGGAATGAGAATTGCTGAATCAACGAAAGTTTGATCGAAGTTCTCATGAAGCCATAAGAAAGGGTGCCAACTTAAGATGCTAACGTAAGATGATACTACACCCAAGAAGAGTCCCGACTCCCTACCTTGTTATATGATAAGTGAATACATTAGAATAAAGATTAAAAACTAGTGTCAACCTGAGACAAAATCTTACAATTCTCCAAACCCAATGTCTTTCTACTCCTTGATTCTTTTATTTGAAATGTGAAACAGAGCTATTAAGCAGAAAAACATAGATCACAATGTTACTCAAGCGAGAGGTTTTTTAACACCTTTGGGAACATATGTTCTTGCCTATTCAATTTTCTTCTCAATAATAATCA
>CM035419.1:155476230-155626230 GCA_020310875.1 Ceratopteris richardii | reverse complement strand
GCAAGAAAGTGGTAGGCAGAATAGCAGCAGCTTAATACCTATAATCACAGCTTGGGAGTATGTTTGTGAGAGTGGAGAAGCCTAAACACACCAAACAGCCACAAATCTGCAACATAACACTTTAGAAGTGGAGTGTATAGCTAAGAGATGATTTGTGTGTGCCCAATATGGCCAATTTATAGAGTTTGAACTCTCAGTTAAAGCTAGGCGCAAAAACATGTGAAAATCAAGCTTTCTAGGCATGATTTTTTTTCGCTATAGCTTTTCTAAGCCTTATTTGAATGATGTTGCAATTCTTTTAGCGCATGTATCCAGACCCTTGGATTGAGTGCTTTCTACAGATTAAATCTCAGGATCAAATTTTAATAAATATATACCTTCATAAGTTCAGAGTTATCCAAACTTACGAATTCAAGGTAAAGAACACAAACACAAACACACAAATAAAAACCAACAATGAAAGCAAAAGACTACACAAAAAATAAGATTAATATATGTCATGAAGCATACAAACAAATAGGAAAGCGAATACAAAATGAACAAGAACAAAAAATAATAAACAAATTTTACATTCTTTTAATATTAAAAATAAATAAAATAAAAAGTAAAAATTAAAATTAAAATTTAAAAAAGTAAAAATAACTGGAAAGAAAAAATGACCAATAAAATATAACTATTGATAACTAGATTTTTTAAAAATCATAATAAATCAAAATAAATATAAAAGTAATAATTAAAAAGAGAGAGATTATTAATAGAATGGAAAAAGAAAAAATTTAAATTAAAACTAAAAAATAAATAAATGAAAAAAAAGAAGAAAATAATAATAATAAATTTAAAGAAAAATTTTAAAAAAGCAACAACAAAACAGAACAAAAAGTGCATCTTCAATGTCTATGCCTGTCTAGAACAAAAAGTACCAGAATTTAAACTTTATTGTGTATAGCTTCGACAAATAGCTATGACATCCCTACTCACTTCATCAATGCCCTAGAGGAAGTGCATACTTTAACAAAGAGTCTTTCTAAATAAAGATTTCTAATAAAGTCAATGAGCTAAGTTTCTATCACTTCAAAAACTGAAAGGCAAAATCAACCACAATAAATTCATGCACAAAAAACAAACCAGTAATAATAATAATCGTCATCACAAAATTATTAATAATAAAAAAATAGCTACAAAATAAAAAGACAAATTAAAAATAAATAATAATGATGATGATGATGATGATAATAATAATCAAACAAAGAAATGAAACAAAAAAGTAAAAATCCCTCCTCTATGCTCACCTTGTAAAATACACTTGTCTTCTTTGTGTGATAAGATCTTACAAAGATCTCTCTCAAATACAACTTTCAAACCATCACCTAAAAATCCAGATATAGATAGCAGATTCTTCTTCATTTCAGGTACATATAAAACATCTGAAATCTGAAAATTACCACCTTCTCTTGACTTTAGGGTTACTGTACCTATTCCCACAACATCCAAATCACTGCCATCTGCAATTGTAACTCTTCTACCTGTAGAATAGGAAAGGGAAGCCCTAAGCTTTTTGTTGGATAGATGCCTTGGAGCCACACAGATATGTGCATTGAACACTAGAGCCTGGATTATTCACGCTACTGCACATGTACAAAAACTGGTTGTCGGATATTCCTATGTCAATTTTACCTCCATTGGTGTCAAGGTGGACTTATGAGATACCTTACCAAGGTTGCCACCCCAAGGTAATGGCTACCCTTGGATTTATGAGGTTGCTCTCTTTGGTTCCATAGTGATCTTGACTATGTGCATCTTTTTCTCGAAGAGGGCTGCTATTGCCATGTTTGGGATCGTGCAGTCAATGCACGACAATTTTGTGACCCAATAGTCATGGGTCTCAAGCACCTATATGACTAGCCACGGTGAGAGAAAGATGGTAGGAAGATATTCTTGTATTACTCGATTGCTTCTCGGATAGGGAAAGGTAAGCACAGACTAGGATGGACTCTGGAGATATGCCCCGAGTTATGCCCCAGCATACATGGTGCACCTTGGCCCTAGTAGGCTTGTATTTGTTCTAGAGTTCAGGATGTATTTGTTCATTAGTACAAGATGGGGGACCTTCTGTATGATGTATCCATTGTCCATTGAAATGCACATGGTATCGCGCTAACATGGGCTGGGCACAGCATACATAGATACATTTATTGTCATGCCAATATAGGCTGAGCACGTGATACATGCATAAGATGGAAACATCTACCTTGAGGTATGCATCGGAATTGGAATGCATTGGTGATATGCCAATGATGGCCGAGCACAGAGCACATGCATTGCGTCATGTCCAGAGTCCCCACAGTGGAGAGCTAGCACCACTATGGACTCTATCATGATGATAGTTTTTTTACCTTGTATGGGTCAAGATTCCATTGTCATTGTCATGAGACAAGTCCCGTTATGGTGAGGGTCCTAGTCATAGTTCCACCATTAGTAGTGGGCTTTGCTCACCTTCTTGTGGAACTATTATGTACATTGCATGATGTGCCCAAAAGGGACTTGTAACTTGTTAGTGATCCGACAACACTTGGCACTCGGTTCCCATTGGGACACCTATGAGTTATGCCCGAAAGAGAGTTGTGTTGTCAGCCCGAAAGGGAGTTGTGTTATCTTAACGAAGCGGAGTTTCTAGTATTCCAATGACTTTCGGCATGTGGTTTCCTTTGGGAATATCATTTTTATTTATCTAGAGATCAATTATAAATCGAAGGATCGACCTTAGACCATGGAGAATATGTTGGTGGTGTGATGATCATCCTATGATGCCGGCTGATCATAGATGGTATAGCCATCATGGATACCTATGTCGGAACGACCATCATG
Source organism: Ceratopteris richardii (assembly GCA_020310875.1). Taxonomy (NCBI): domain Eukaryota; kingdom Viridiplantae; phylum Streptophyta; class Polypodiopsida; order Polypodiales; family Pteridaceae; genus Ceratopteris; species Ceratopteris richardii. The sequence goes on along the minus strand of CM035419.1, from coordinate 155,623,365 downwards.
GAGCTGAATATATTATAGAGGATGTTGCCCTCGATGGCAGCCCTCTTAGCCCCATAGTCGTGATGGTATCCCCTTCGGTTTTTACCCAAGAGCTATTGCCCATGAAGGTATGCTCCATTGTTATGTCTATAGTTGGTATGGATTCACCTTGCATATACCTCGCATATATGGTCGGAGTCCGGACTCGGTGCATGATTTTCCCTGCTTGTTTTATGCTCATGATACTATTCAACATCAATTGTTATATATATACCTTCATAAGTTCAGAGTTATCCAAACTTACGAGCTCCAGATAGAGAACACAAACACATACACATTGGAAAAAACAACAAACAAAAGCAAGAGATTTGAGATCAATATAAGACATGAAAAATACATACAAGAAAGAAAATCAATACCAAATGAGAGACACACACAAACACAAAAAATAATAATAATAATAATAATAATAATAATAATTTTAATAATTAATAAAATAAATAATTTTTAAAATATATATATAAAAGAAAATAAATAAAAATAATAATAATTACATAAATAAATATATATATATATATATATATATATATATATATATATATATATATATATATATGCACTTTTTGTTTTGTTTGTTTTTGTTTAATTTGCATTATATATATATATATATATATATATATATATATATATATATATATATATATATATATATATATATATATATATATATATATATATATATATATATATATATATATATATATATATATATATATATATATATATATATATATATATTTATTTATTTATTTATTTATTTATTTATTTTTATTTTATTTTTTTTTTCTTTTTAATTACAAAAACAAACAAAACAAAAAGTGCATCGTCAACTTCTCTGTCTATCCTAAACAAGAAGTATCAGAATTAAACTTTATCATGCATAGCTTGGACAAAAAGCTATGACATCCCTACTCACGTCATCAGTGCCCTAGAGTAGGTGCAGACTTTAATAAAGAGTCCTTCTAAATCAAGATCTCGAACAAAGTCAACGAATGAAGGGCAAACTCAGCCATGATAAAGTCTTGCACAAAGAACAAACAAATAATAAGAAGAAAGGAATTAAACTAAGAATTATAAAAATTTAAAAAAAAAAAATATATATATATATATATATATATATATTAAATAGTTTAAATAAATTTAAAAAATAATAATTTAAAAAACAATGATAAAAATAATAAGAAATAGCTAAAATAATAATAAAAAATAATAATAATAATAAGAATAACATCAATTGTTATATAGCCCATTGATGTTGATATTCGGGCATGAGCCAACTTTTTTGACGGTCACAAGACTTGAGACATGGATTCAAAGTCTGTAACAGAGACTCTTGTCAAGAGGTAGGAAATTGTTATAGAAGGAGGAGAGTCTTCCTAGCATTGCATTGTTCTCCGTGTTATTTGCACCGTATGTGTGTACCTCATAGTCTTGGTGGGGCACGAGGGTGTACCTTAGGGTAACCGAGATCGTGAGACAATTTAACCTCATATGTTCCACTAGAGCCTGACTTGGTTCAAGACCAGAGGGAGAGGAAGTTCTGAGGGACTTGTTATCTTGAGTATCTGGTTAGTGAAGTCTGTTTCGATCCGAGAGTCAATTGCGTTGTCAAGGGATTGGACTCTTGGTTTTTAGCCAAGGAAATTGTTGAGGACAACAATTAGAAATAAAGTGGGAAGTGTTACGTCCCCAAAACTCAAGGACATCTAGATGGGTGCCTTTAGTTAAAGTGTTCGGCCAAGTTTGAACCGACTTCCCAATGCGAACTGGGCTATTGCATCGTTTGAGCCTATAAATAGGACCCATGGGCTCATTTCTGAGAGATTCCTCACATCAGGCACTTGGACTCTGGCATTTTTGTAGAGCCTCGTCACCCGTAGTGGTGGGGGCCGATGGTATGGGGCACCAATCCCTTGGATGTGGCTGCCTACTCGGTTGTAGGCTCCCATGCATAAAGGTGAGCCCATATTGGCTCTACGGCTCAAAGGTGAGTCTGACGTCTTCCTTTCTATTGTTTGTGAATATAGCTTGTGTCTTGGCTTGTCCAGTAAGGAGGATCCTCGAGGATCTACCAGCAACTATCATGCCAAGTGTGCCATCATGGGCCACTAATCTTCTTAAAGAACCCTTTGGGCGACTGAAGAATTAGTCCACCTTTTTGGTAAAATATATGCACATGGGGCCCTTCCTCTGGGTGACTACTTGGGCCAACCCATGGACCACCCCTAGCACTAAGGACGACCAATGCAAGAGGTGATCCTAGGCCATGTACATCTAGAGACTAACTGCCTAGGCTATGTAGACCAAACCATCACACCTCCCTTGCTGCTCCATACAAATATCTAGTCACCTTCCCAAAGTATCTAGCCTCTTCAAAGGCTATTAAAAGGGATGTCCACGTCATGGAAGAGGACTCCATAGAGAGAGAGAGAGAGAGACTTGACAAACTAGACTCCACAAGACCCACTTCATTCTTCATGCTCCTGTATTCCAGGATTGTAGTTGTTTAGCATTGTACCTCCTTAGAAAGTTATGACAAGCACCTCCTTCACAACAAGGAAGTCCATGTCAGAGGTGCCTAGAGGGTAACTTTGGGTTGGTGTTAGCCAGAAGTTCATGTCCACCCCTCTTGCTAACAGCTTCATGTCTCCTGAACATCTTGCTTGAAGTTAATACGTGTTTTCCGAGTCTAAGTGTCAAGCATGGTTGAGCATTGAGCTCCTCTTGTTGAATTTTTGTGAGTGTTCTACTCAAGTGGCAAGGCCTACTCCAAGAGGAAGTGGAGACTGCAGTCCCTGCAACCCACACACTAATTCACCACCTATAGCCCTCCCAAAAGTCTTCATAAGGGGAAGGATATGGAGAAACAACACTAATGGATGACTATGTACATTGTTACATAGGGGCCCGGGAGCATAAGATTTAACGAGTAAAAACCAGGATATATATTCCAATTGAAAAAGATTGAAGCTTTTGTAGCTCCCTCACACTCGGGACCAGGAAACCATCCGCTCGTCTAATGGGCAATAGATATAGATATAATCGAGACGATGGAGTTTGAAGCCTGGGTGTACATGAACAGAACTAGTGCTTCTGAAAACAGATCAATTACAGCATAAGATGTGTATCCTTAATGAACTTTAAACATCAAAAAGCAGTATGCACGTCGGGAAGGCCGAACCTTGAAGCTGAAATGTCTTGTTTTTAGCTTTCTCTTCTAAACAAAGTAAGATGCAAAGAGTTAAGTAATATAGTGCCAACGTGTTTGAGGTTATGGTTACTTCAAAGGTCTACGAAAGCGTTAACATAAGAGCCTCCATTAAAATGCTTCTCATAAGAACAATGACAAAAGAGTGCAACATCACGAAGATGGACAGGAAAATGTGAGAAAAGGGACGCATGATATGGAAGTCAGAACGCCTGACGTCCTCCGCAGAATCATTGTCAGCGATCTGACCACCGGTGCAGTCCAGCATTTCCAATCGGAAGAGCTCTCCGCATGCTACTTCTGCAATACAAGGAATGTCGGGGTGCCACCGATTGTGCAAAGGATTATGTTGTTCCCATGGCTTCTTCTTCTTAACGTCGACGCTCACCACAGTTCGCGCGGCATAGCTAACTCGTGCAGCCATGGTCTATAGCCGGTCAGAAAATCCTTTACCAAAAGATCATATCGTGGATATGAAGGCGAGTGATCAAGCGGAAGATTTTGGGAAGGGAAACAGGCCGGGACTAAGGGTGACAACACAAAAAGCTATCAGCGTCAAATACAATGCATGTCTCTGTATTGCTTTTCGTACATATTGAGGTGCAGCAGACTTCAGACATATACATGTTATCACTCACCAAACCCGATGCTGATCAATAGCTCTTTTTCCTTAGTATACTTCAAATCATATCCGAAAAGAATCATACAAGAGCCATGGCCCATCGGTTCTGCAGCAGCTCAGAAAGTCCAGCTCATCCAAATGATGTGAGGAATGCCGTGGGCATGAACTATGAAGGCGAGTGATTGAGCAGAAAATTTTGGGATGGAAAACATAGGGGGACTGGGACGTACAAGTTGGCAACACAAAGTCATTAGCATCAGATAAAATGCACGTCTCTGTATTTCTTTTCGTACATTTCGAAGGTGCGGCGTACTTCAGACCTGTACAGATCATCACCTACCAAACCCATGCTGATCGATAGCTCTTTTTTGTTAATACACTTCAAAGCACATCCAAACAGTATCATACAAGAGCCATGGCAGCTACTCCCATAAAGTCCAGGAGAATAGGCCAAGCCAAACTTTCTTTTATTAAAAATAAAAAATAAAAAAATGAGACATAGCAGCTCAGAAATTCTTTTGACGACTTTCTCGTTCAAATGATGTGAAGCGAAGAACTTTTTCCGTTATTTCTCGACACAAAGCCTCTCATAGAGTTAATTTTTTCGCTATCCAATTTGCCAAGAAAAGAAATTTCTTTATCTTGTATTCCTTTCATCTAGAGCTACCTAGATTGTCATAAAATCTCTACCTCAAGAGCACATGGACTGACGATGCCATAAGCTTCTTATATGTTGTTTGAAAAAAAATTCTTAGAGGTCTAATATATATGTATTCCATGCTCTTCTAATGCACTCTTCTTCCTTTCCTTGTTCCTTTCTTACAGGGAAACAAAGCATTGAGGATGTAAGAGGTAAAAAAGGGAACTTGATTGTTGTGCAACTCTCCTCCCATCCAATATATCTCTTTCTTATCAAATTTAGGAGCTAGGACTTTTTGGGTTATGAATGAAGCTCATCCACAAACTTAGTCCTTTAGCCTTTTGTTTAACCTTCGATACCCCCCAAGATAAGGACCTTGGCCTCCTTTGTCTTGTCCCAACACATGTATAATGGCCTACTTGGATTATATATAAGGCTCCCCTCCTTTCAAATATCGTTGTCCTTAAAGATAAATGAGGAAAAGTATTTACAAGCTAGAGCTTTTGATTTCCAAGTAGCACTTGTGAATGGAAATCTTCTTCAAGCTACTCGATATTCCCAAATGACATGGTTTAAATCTACTAATGATAGGATTTGTGCTAATGATTTTTTGTAGATCGGGATTGAAGAGTATTGAGAAACGATGATTTTTGAAATGAGCAACTACAATAGCAACATTTGAGTCCTCTACTTGTCGTAGAGATTGAGGACTAGAGCTTTGCTCGTTGTAGAGATTGAGAACTAGAGCTTCTGCTATCATAAAGATTGAGGACCAGAGCTTTTGTTGTCATAGAGATTGACGATTGGAGCCCTCTGCTTGTTGCAAAGTTTGACGACTAGAGCCCTCTACCTATCGCAGAGATTGATGTTTAGAGACCTCTACATTTGTTTTGGGGACGATCTAGATTCTTGTAATTACTTTGATATGAAGAATCTTCCATTTCCCTTCCTATTTTGATCCCTTAAGAAAACAAGGATAACATTTAATTCATCCATGAATTTCTTTTACCTCCTACTCATGGAGTAAACATCGATCATGGACCATTCATCATCAAATTTCTCTTAACCGAGCCACGTACTTCATCGCTTCCCTTGAAGCACACATGAGGGTCCATCAATCATCCCTGAAAGCTCCAAGCATGCATCACCACTCATCAGGCAGATGACAAGCTTGATCCAACCTGTTGTCCATTCACATCCTTTCCTTCTTGATATTAGTGAACCCAACGTGAAGCAGAGTGGTTGGTGTTGGAAATTTAGTAGGCCCATAACAAATCTCATAGGTCCCATAAGTCTAGGATCTTCGACATAGATTCCATAGGTCCAAGATTCCATAGATTCAAGATCTACAACATAAATTTTAGCAATCTTCCAATATTGACAAAACATGAACATACCACATTTAATCATACAAATTATGAGATAAATATAGAGAAAGATTAGACAACATGTGTAAAGTGTTACGTAAGCCACTGCTTACTCACACTATCATATATACAAATGTCAATTTACAATGTGGGAGCAAAACTCTCAACCACTCTATGTGAACAGAAATAGATGGATGAGTGAGTATACAAATGTAACAAACATATTCAGATGTATGGACAGAAATCTGAATATATATGAGATGTGTGACCTAAGAGGTTGTAGAAGAGTGAATATGAGTGACAGAAAGAGGAAGGATCAGCCTAAAATTGATAATCAGCAAACCCTCATCTAATTTTAGGCTATGGAAGATCCTAAGTCAGACACGTGTGTGAAAAGATCACATACTTACAAAAGTAGCTAACAATGCTAACAAGTTTGCTGCCAGAAATCCTCAAACTCATATGAACATACCTTCTTGAACATCTCATCCAAATATGCATAAAGCATATTTACTGATTCTCTTGTAACTATGCCGAATACGACTCCTGCTGATATGAATGTCACTTCCATATACTTCAATTAGTACTTGTGTGCATAAAGAGAATATGTACCTGAATTCTTAACATAAGATGCAAATCTTCTGTTAAGCTCCATCCAATGTCTTTGAAGTACACCAAAGTCTTCATGTAGAAGACAATCTTCAAATACATTATGTAGATGGCTGATCCACACCACCATTAAGCTACTAATGGGTAAGTCCTCTCCATAAGCAAAAGTGTGAGCACACTCTTCTCCAAGAAGAACTCGATAGCTCCAAAACATGCTCCAAAATAGCACCATGGCTACCCCATGTGCTAAGAAGCATCACCTCTATTGAGGTACAAAGCTCCAAAGCTTGTGTTTCAAAAGGTGTAGGATGAATCAACAATGAGCCAATGCTCTTCTTATATAGTAGTTGTGTATCCTTGAAAAGCTATACCAAAAAGCACATGTTGAAAAAACTATGCGATCCAAAATCAATCACGAATTTACGAAGCCAAAACGCTCATTCGTGGCTGTTTTGATTTTCAAATTAAAATTTTGCATTTTCGCGTTGTCGATGCCATCTGTGGGACTTGAACCCTCATGGGGGCTTTGGGAGGACAATGGTCTAGCCACAATGCTACTGTGCTTTTGTTGTAGAGACTACTAAACTTGTAGCTACTCAACATATAAACTATGATATATTGATCATTTCACCATGGACAATGTACTTATATGACATTGTTTCCATCAATCCCCCCTGCAATGTCATATTGGTACTAAATGGACTAAACATGTAACTTCATTCATCTGCAAACTTCATAAGCTTCAAGCTTCTACTCCCAAAATTGACCTTCAATCCTTTTCTTCAAAAGTCTTTTTCAAAACTGAATTTGACTTTGTTCAAACTTCAAACACCTAAACTTGCTGAATATGAACCATAATACTTGAGAAAATATGCAAACTAGATATCCAATAGTGTACTCATCAAGCAATCATTTGCTTGACAACAAATGTAGCAAGTACTGACTCTGTACCTGCTATCTCTTGTCTTCTCAAACCTGAAAACATACACTAGTATCCACATATTTGCATTTACCTTATGAAAGGTTTCTCAACGTACTTCCACTGTGTCATGTAAATACACTAAACATAATCAAGAACTGAATCCTGGGACTTGTGACAGAAAACTCACAACTTAGTGTATTATGAACACTAGCTGGTTCATCTCTGACTGTACTCAAGTCAACTCAAGCTAACTCAACTCAACTCATGAGTCTCATAAAAAAATCTATGATGTCATCATGTCTTCATCCTTGTTCTATCTGTAAGTACATACCTCTTTCCTTCAAAGTCTGGTATAATCATATATGTGCGCACTTCTGAAAACATACCTCTCTGAATATATCAAGCTTCTCTTCAATAGAACTTTGGAACCTTCTCCTGATCAGGAACACCTAACAGGAACTTTCTCTAGACATTCTCCTTCTTCCTTCTTCTTTCAAAGTTGGAAAATGAAGAGAAATTGACAAAGGAAATATAGGAATACCTGATATAGGAATACCTAGAATTCTTATAGGTATGACTCTACATTCTTTCACATATGGTTAAAAAATAAGTCTTCATGTTTCATCACCCCCGTTGATGACTTAACACTAGTATCCAGAATTCTTCAAATATATCAGACTTCATGAAATCTGGAACGTCTTCCTCCATAAATTTGATTTTTCATAACATTAATACCTATGCCTGAAACAAATAATCTGAACCCTTTTTATTAGCATTGTGCACATGCCAATAGCTTTCCCTGTCATTCTTCAGCTTCCCAAAATCTAGAATAAGGTTAGCTAATCTATCATAAAAACCTTGTTGAAAGAATTTTAGGATTCATAACCTTTTGCAACATAACAAGTATCTTCGTCTATCTCTCTGCAACACAAATATGATAGAATCTGAACCTTTGAATTACTTCTTCCAATGTTAAAGAAATTTCACAAATGAAGGATAGATATCTGACTCATAAATACTCAAGATCTTCATGATCATTGAAGATCATCCAAGTGTTGGTGCAATTCAAGCCTTCACACTTGGCTTGGAACCTTGGAAATTTGGTGTTGAAACCTTGAAAATTTATTTCACTAGAAGAAAGGACCATGTGAACTTATGCTTATAAGTTCTTACTTCTTTACCCATTATAAAAGTCTATATGACTTGGCATCTCATGTAATCACACCTACTTGATAGATTCGTGGAAAAAGGTAGTTGATTAATGGAGAGAATATCTCCCTACATTTAGTGGAGTGATCATAGGAGATTTGAATTTGAATTCAAACTCAAATTCAACTCAACTCCTATAAAAAGTGTAAGTAAAAAGTCGCGGTTGTCAAGCACCATTCCCGAGGCTAACATCTGTGATCATTGAGTGTGTAAGTGCTACACTATAGCCTACACATCTCCAACTCATTAGGCTACATCTATCAAGCCAATGAGATTGTACATTCATGTGAACTAATAGAAAGATTTACATTCACTATCTCTAGTTTTCTCTGAGTCATCATCTCCAAGTCTGTCAACTTCAACAAGGCATATCTCAGGATCTACTGAACCAAATCAAGTGTTTCAAGGCTTTTTGGACCCAGCACAAAGTATTCTACAAGACTACAAAGTTTGAAGAAGTTTGATTCAGCCATTTTCGAGAAATTTCCATCGAACTGCTCTCTGGTATTTTTCTGCAGAGCTCCTAAAAAGTCGGGAGTGTTCCCAACTTTGCTAAAGTGATTTCTCTGAGTATAGTCTATCATTTTATCTCATTCCACTTGCAAATGGTAGCTTACTAAGCTAATAGAATATCTCTAGAAGGAATTTTTCCAATTGTAACTGTACTGGTCATATTGAGTGAAAGACTGAGCAGGTATCATGACAAAAATAGAAAGTTTGTGAGCTTTGTGACTTACAAACTTATCTGTTTTGATCAAGTCATTACTCAAACTTTTTCCAAAGTACATATAGCATATTTTGGTATCATTTGGAAGCTCAAGGAGTCTACTAAGTATATCTGGAGTCAAAGAGGGCTGGTGCAAAGCAGGATTAGCAGCATCTACTCAATCTTCTGAGTGCATCCAACCATTTCTCCCAACAGTGGTATCAGAGCAAATAAGAAAAACATGGGAGATGGTTTTCCTTCATTCATTGACAAATTGGACAGGAACAATTACCAAGCTTGGTCTCTAAGGATGAAGACCTATCTACAAGGAAGAAGCTTATCTGGATACATATCAGGAGATGAGGGATTGCCCTCATTCAAAACTAGAGGACTACCCACCAAGGATGAACAAGAGAGACTCAACCAATGGTGTGCAAAGGATGCTTTGGCAAGGTCTTATCTTCTTAACTCTATATCTGATTTCCTTTTACCTCATATAAGGAACTATAAGACTTCCCAAGAGACTTGGGAAACCCTGTCAACATATTTCTCTTCCAACACAAGGGCCAGGAAGAATCAACTGTGGATTGAATTCACAACCCTTAGGAAGCAGCCCAAGCAATCAGTCTCAGAGTATGTGACCAAGATTAAAGATGTGGCAGACCAATTAGCAAGCATTGGAGAGGAGATTGAAGAGGAGCAAATAGTCAGGCAAGTAACAAATGGACTAAAGGCAGATGATAAGTGGGAAAGCTTCACCACTGCAATGGATCTCTACATGGACATGCATACCCCAGATCTCACAACTCTTATGGGCAAACTATTCACACATGAAGCAAAGTTTACAAAGGCTGGAGATCAATCAAAAGGTAACAACCCCTCTGCTCTATATACTGATAAGAAAGTTAAGGATAAAGGTAAAGGGAAGAAGCAAGAAGAAGAAGGCTCTACCTCCCAAGCTAATTATGCAGGAAGAGGTAGATCTTCAAGAGGAAGAGGCAGAGGAGGTAAGTCAGGTAGGGGGAGACCCTACAACTCATCACGATGCAACATTTGTGGATTGTCTAATCATACCACAGATGAGTGCTACAGAAATTATAAGAATCAGAGAGGAAGAGGCTATCAAAGAGGTGGATACTCTCAAGGTAGAGGCAGGTTCAACCAACACCAAGACTACAATGGATACAACAATCAATACAACAACAATTACAACCACAACCACAATGGTAACTACCAAGGTGGATTCAGAAATAGAAGGGATTCCAACAACTACACAGAGGAGCAAGATGACTCCCTATTGATCATGAATATGACCTCCAAGGCAGGTACAAATGATGATCATTTATTTTATATTGATTCAGGGTGTTCTAACCATGTAGCTGGTAATGTGGCACTACTCTCTGATTTGGAAGAACCCAAGGGCAAACATCAGGTACAGACAGGTGATGATACTAAACATTCTGTTGTAAAGATTGGAAATGTGAAAACTTGTGATGGTAACCAGAACCTATTGAGCAGGGTACTCTATGTACCAACCATTACCAAGAACCTAATGAGTGTTGGTCAGATTGTGGAGAAAGGTTTGCAGGTCAGGTTCACTCAACATGGAGCATATGTGGAGGACCCAAGACATGGATTCAGAAGGATAGCCAAGGGAGAAAAATCAGGTAGATTGTTTACTTTTGAGCTAGAAGACACCAAAAACATTGCTTTATACAATTACAAGGATCAAACACTTTCAGAGTTAGAAATATGGCACAAGAGGTTAGGTCACATAGGTGAAAGAACCCTAAAGCAAATGTGCAGGGATCAATGTGTGCTTGGGATACCTAATGTATCCAAGCAACACATGATTTACAAGTGTGGTGCTTGTCAGTTTGGTAAGTCTCACAGGTTGCCCTATTCAAGGAAAGGTTTCATGCATGAAGACTACCTAGACTTGGTACACACAGATGTTTGGGGACCTAGCAAGGACCCTTCTATTTCAGGATCAAGGTATTATGTGTCCTTCATTGATGACTATAGCAGGTGGACTATCTTATATTTTATGAAGCATAAAGATGAAGTGTTTAATTGTTTCAAGAGGTATCTTGCACTTGTTGAAAACCAAACAGGAAGAAGCTTGAAAAGGCTAAGGTCAGATGGTGGAGGAGAATACTTCTCAAATGAGTTTGAAGATTTCTTGCAGGAAAGAGGCATCAAGAGGGAGATAACCACAAGGTACTCACCTGAACAAAATGGAGTAGCTGAAAGAAGGAATAGACTCATAGTAGAAACAGCTAGGTCTATGCTTAATGAAAAGAAGTTGCCAAATTATCTTTGGGCAGAAGGTGTATCCACTGCCACCTATCTCATAAATAGGTTGCCATCCAAATCACTTGATGGCATGACACCTTATGAAGCTTGGCATGGTAAGAGACCTTCTCTGGATCATTGCAAAATCTTTGGTTGTGTAGCATATGTGCATATTCCCTCACAGGTAAGGGGAAAGCTAGACCCTAAAGCTGAAAAATGTATCTTCATTGGTTATGATTTGAACCAAAAGGGATACAGATTCTACAACCCAACAAACAAAGGCTTCAAGGTAAGCAGAGATGTCATCTTTGATGAGAATGACTCATGGTATGAGAATGAATGCAGGAAAGTTAGTCTACCCTATGATATGGAAGAAGATTTCCCAAAGCTCACCAAGGAGGAACCAATCCAGAAAGAAGACACAAGCTCAGATGATGATGATACAATTAACCTGGAGGAATTCAAGGCATGGAAGTCCAAAGGGAAGATGAAAATGAAGAAGCTAGAGGATATACCAGAATCCTCAACTCAAGCAATGAGGAGATCTCAGAGAGAAAGTAAGAAGCCTATCAGATATGAGTATGATACTTCTCTTGTAACCAAGCATTCTGTATATCTTGCAAAGGATTTGTTGAATGAAGAACCAGGTACATATGAAGAGGCAATCACCAAACCAGAATGGAAAGGAGCTATGGATGAAGAAATGGAGGCTCTCAAGGAGAGTGACACATGGGACTTGGTACCCAAGAAAGACTCTATGAAGGTGATAGGATCCAGATGGATCTACAAACTAAAGAGAAACTCAGATGGAACAATCAACAGGTACAAAGCTAGGTTGGTAGCCAAGGGTTTTGCACAAACCCAAGGCATTGATTATGAGGAGACATTTTCTCCTGTGGCTAAGATGCCAACTATCAGAATATTGGTGAGTGTAGCTACATCCAAGAATTGGAACATGTACCAATTAGATGTCAAGAATGCCTTCTTGAATGGATGGGTATCTGAAGAAGTCTACATGTCACAACCACCTGGCTATGAAGATCCCAAGAAGGTAAATTATGTTTGTAAATTGAAGAAGGCTCTATATGGATTGAAGCAGGCACCTAGAGCATGGAATTACAGGTTGACAACATATCTCCAAGACCAAGGATTTGTGATGAGTAAAGCAGACACCTCTCTATTCATAAAGAGGAGTAGTACAGAGGTAATCTACTTGTGTGTTGATGTTGATGACATCATCATTACAGGCAATGATGTCAATGGTATTAGACACATCAAAGGACAGATGATGAAGGAGTTCAAGATCAATGATCTTGGATTATTGAAATACTTCTTAGGTCTTGAGTTAGTCTACACCAACTCAGGTATATATATCACTCAAAAGAAGTATGTACAGGATATGGTCAAAAAGTTTGGCTTGCAGGATGCTAAAGTCTCAACTACTCCAATGGAGGTCAACCTAAAGCTAAGTGCTCATGAAGGGGATGAAATACAAGACATTACAGGATATCAAAGCATGGTAGGTAGTTTGAATTATGCTACCTTGACAAGAATTGACATAGCATATGGAGTTAGTGTGCTAAGCCAATTCATGCACAAACCAAGGGTACCTCACCTAGAGGAAGCAAATAAGATCTTGAAGTATCTAAAGGGAACTCAGAACCATGGTTTGTACTTTCCTTATACATCAGATATTGATATTAAAGTATATTCAGATGCAGATTGGGCAGGATGCAAGGATGATAGGAGGAGCACATCAGGACACATGTTTTGCAGGTGATAAACCTATTTCTTGGTCAGCCAAGAAACAACCTACAGTAGCTTTGTCATCTACTGAAGCAGAGTATAGAGGGCTAGCCAATGCCACTCAAGAAGCTATCTGGTTGAAGCTTTTGTATACAGAATTAGGTCTATACACAAGGCCACCAATCATCTTTGGAGATAACACAAGCTCTCTTCACCTTGCAGCTAATCCAATATATCATGCTAGGACAAAACACATAGAGGTTCATTACCACTATGTGAGAGAGAAGTTACTAAGCAAAGAGATTCAATTGACTTATGTGTCTACTAATATGCAATGTGCAGATTTACTCACTAAAGCATTGGATGGAAACAAGCTATGCAGATTCAAATCCATGATTGGATTGCAGGATGTGATTGAAGAATGAAGATGAAGACTTGAGCCAAAGTGTTTGGCTTGAGGGGGAGCTGTTGGTGCAATTCAAGCCTTCACACTTGGCTTGGAACCTTGGAAATTTGGTGTTGAAACCTTGAAAGTTTATTTCACTAGAAGAAAGGACCATGTGAACTTATGCTTATAAGTTCTTACTTCTTTACCCATTGTAAAAGTCTATATGACTTGGCATCTCATGTAATCACACCTACTTGATAGATTCGTGGAAAAAGGTAGTTGATTAATGGAGAGAATATCTCCCTACATTTAGTGGAGTGATCATAGGAGATTTGAATTTGAATTCAAACTCAAATTCAACTCAACTCCTATAAAAAGTGTAAGTAAAAAGTCGCGGTTGTCAAGCACCATTCCCGAGGCTAACATCTGTGATCATTGAGTGTGTAAGTGCTACACCATAGCCTACACATCTCCAACTCATTAGGCTACATCTATCAAGCCAATGAGATTGTACATTCATGTGAACTAATAGAAAGATTTACATTCACTATCTCTAGTTTTCTCTGAGTCATCATCTCCAAGTCTGTCAACTTCAACAAGGCATATCTCAGGATCTTCTGAACCAAATCAAGTGTTTCAAGGCTTGTTGGAACCAGCACAAAGTATTCTACAAGACTACAAAGTTTGAAGAAGTTTGATTCAGCCATTTTCGAGAAATTGCCATCGAACTGCTCTCTGGTATTTTTCTGCAGAGCTCCTAAAAAGTCGGGAGTGTTCCCAACTTTGCTAAAGTGATTTCTCTGAGTATAGTCTATCATTTTATCTCATTCCACTTGCAAATGGTAGCTTACTAAGCTAATAGAATATCTCTAGAAGGAATTTTGCCAATTGTAACTGTACTGGTCATATTGAGTGAAAGACTGAGCAGGTATCATGACAAAAATAGAAAGTTTGTGAGCTTTGAGACTTACAAACTTATCTGTTTCGATCAAGTCATTACTCAAACTTTTTCCAAAGTACATATAGCATATTTTGGTATCATTTGGAAGCTCAAGGAGTCTACTAAGTATATCTGGAGTCAAAGAGGTCTGGTGCAAAGCAAGATTAGCAGCATCTACTCAATCTTCTGAGTGCATCCAACCATTTCTCCCAACACCAAGATCATCCAAGATCATATGAGATCTATGATCTTTCCAACAAAATACCTGTGTAGAATCTGCTCTCATAAAACCTTCATGACTAAATGTTTGATTTGTTACTTGAATGTCTCCAAGTGTCCATGCTTCTCACAAAGTTGTAAAACTTTTCTTCAAACAAATTATTTACCAAGAATCTGCAACTCCTACTTGAAACATAAGTGGACAAACTTCTCACCTTGAGAACTCCAAAAGTTGCAAGTTGATACTTCATATCTTCATACTCTACCCGGGTGAAATGTGAAAGTATCTGCTTGATTTTCTTTTGGCTAACTCCACTTCTCAATCAAGTGTTAGGATCTTATGGAACACCTTTTTGAATACAAGCATGTATAAAAAAAAAAGACAATCATTGAAAGTAGATTCTTCAACTGACTGGTATATTAAAAAATCTGAATTTTTTGAAGTTTTCTAAAAATATTGATTATGAGGTAACCTTTCCAAACATAAGACCTCTCTTCAAGTCTCCAACATCTTCTACAAATACTCTTTTACCTTAAGAGTTAGATAAAGAAGAAATATACTTCTCTACAACTTGTCATATACCAAGTAGCTCTGAATTGACACTCCATGAATTCTTTGAGGGAACATATAAGCCGCGTGCTCAAAATCTTCAACTTATACATAACTCATACATGAGTCAAAACATACAAGTTGTCTTCAAAATCTGTTGCTTTTCTCTCTCTCAATACAGTTCTTTGTCAAATCTACTAAATCATGATCAAGTACAATGCAAAACAAGAAACTGATTCTTCTTTATACTATCTTCACACAAGATGTTCTCGTAGGCTTGTCTTTGGATATAGAGGATAGGAAAAGTACATGGAAAATATATGAGAAAAGGAAGTCTTACTTTTCTTTTGGAAATATTGGACTTTCTTCTTCTTCATCTTTCTTCCACCTGATGATGTCAACATCTTCAAACTTCTCTTCCATACCTTTTGTTCTCTTCATCTTGAAGTAGCATGCACTCTTGACTTCTTCAAATGAACTTTTTCTCTTCCTCTAGTGCTAACGGTAAGAGACAAAACAAACATGGTATACAAATGGAAGCGAATATAGAATCATGTTTTACCATCTCCTCATATCTCTGAATCAAAACTTTGCTTCAAATGTGACTGATATGACTGAATTCACCAACCTTTTCCTTGAGTTGGCTGAATGCTGAATTACCTCTCTA
Organism: Ceratopteris richardii; assembly: GCA_020310875.1. Taxonomy (NCBI): domain Eukaryota; kingdom Viridiplantae; phylum Streptophyta; class Polypodiopsida; order Polypodiales; family Pteridaceae; genus Ceratopteris; species Ceratopteris richardii. The sequence goes on along the minus strand of CM035419.1, from coordinate 155,607,238 downwards.
GTGTACCTAGATCAAATTCTATACTTGGATATCCAACCAACTTACAACACAAAATTGGCTGAAAACAAAACTGATTCCATCTCCAAATTTGTCTTCTGAGATGAGCTTTCTTGCCATGAAAGAGATCTATAAAAAATTGTTTTGATGTATCTAATGCTTTTACTTTCAAAGAATGAAAGTGTATAAAAGCAATCCTTCAAATCTCTTCATAACTGCTCTTCTAAGATATGACCTGCAAATGATAATCTGATAGTAAAAACTGATACATGTGATTTGATGTTGATTTGGTTCCTTCATCTTCTCCAAATCATTGTTTTTCCTTGAATTTGAAGTAGCCTTCTCTTCATCAAGTCTTGATCTTCAAATAATAATTTCTGTAAAGTATTTTCATACTCTTCCAAAAGTATTCGGCTGCTAACAGATCATCAACTTCATACTGCACATTGATAAACAAACATGTGACCAAATTGTCTAATTCTCAAATCTTTACTCATCTAGATTAAGTGTGTATGTCAAATGTAAAATGTTAGAAGATGCTCTTAAATTATATGTTGTAACCTTAGGAATCTAGGAACCTGAGAACTTGATAACCTGGGTACTTGTGAGCCTTGAAACCAAAATTCTTATACCAAAGCCCTAAAGCTCTAATACCAAAATTCTGGAAATTTAGTAGGCCCATAACAAATCTCACATGTCCCATAAGTCGAGGATCTTCAACATAGATTCCATAGGTCCAAGATTCCATAGATTCAGGATCTACAACATAAATTCTAGCAATCTTCCAATATTGACAAAACATGAACATACCACATTTAATCATACAAATGATGAGACAAATATAGAGAAAGATTAGACAACATGTTTAAAGTGTTACGTAAGCCACTGCTTACTCACACTATCATATATACAAATGTCAATTTACAATGTGGGAGCAAAACTCTCAACCACTCTATGTGAACAGAAATAGATGGATGAGTGAATATACAAATGTATATGAGATGTGTGACCTAATAGGTTGTAGAAGAGTGAATATGAATATATATGAGATGTGTGACCTAATAGGTTGTAGAAGAGTGAATATGAGTGACAGAAAGAGGAAGGATCAGTCTAAAATTGATAATCAGCAAACCCTCATCTAATTTTAGGCTATGGAAGACCTTAAGTGAGACACGTGTGAAAAGATCACATATTTACAAAAGTAACAAAGAATGCTAACAAGTTTGCTACTAGAAATCCTCAAACTCATATGAACATACCTTCTTGAACATCTCATCCAAATATGCATAAAGCATATGTACTGATTCTCTTGTAACTATGCCGAATAGGACTCCTCCTGATATGAATGTCACTTCCATATACTTCAATTAGTACCTGTGTGCATAAAGAGAACATGTACCTGAAGTATTAACATACGATGCAAATCTTCTGTTAAGCTCCATCCAATGTCTTTGAAGTACACCGAAATCTTCATGTAGAAGAAAATCTTCAAATACATTATGTAGATGGTTGATCCACACCACCAGGCTGCTGATGGGTAAGTCCTCTCCATAAGCAAGAGTGTGAGCAAACTCTTCTCCAAGAAGAACTCCATAGTTGCTCCTCAACATGCTCCAAAATAGCACCATGGCTGCCCCATGTGTTAAGAAGCATCACCTCTATGGAGGTACCAAGCTCCAAAGCTTGTGTTGCAAAAGGTGTAGGATGAATCAACAATGAGCCAATGCTCTTCTTATATAGTAGTTGTGTATCCTTGAAAAGCTATACCAAAAAGAACATATTGAAAAATCTACGTGATCCAAAATCAATCAGGAATTTACGAAGCCAAAACGCTCGTTTGTAGCTATTTTGATTTTCAAATAAAAATTTCGTGTTTTCACACTGTCGGTGCTGTCCATGGGACTTGAACCCTTGTGGGGGCTTTGGGAGGGCAATGGTCTAGCTACATCGCTGGTGCGCTTTTGCTGTAGAGGCTACTAAACTTGTAGCTACTCAACATATAAACTGTGATATATTGATCATTTGACCATGGACAATGTACTTATATGACATTGTTTCCAACAGTTGGTTTGAGATTGTTACTGAAGATCCTCGACCCACCACCCATACCTTCAAAGGCAGCGGAGCACATTGCACATTTAGATTGATTTGCATTTAGGATTTCAATGAATGTAAATCTTTATTACATTGTATGATCATAGCCTCGATAACAAATTAAAAAAAAACAAGTATTTTGTTTTCAAGTTCTATCCATATGAGCATTGTTATCACTCACTTGAAAAGAAAGAATGTTTTTTTCTTGCATGTGAACACCCATGCTATGCATTAGGATAGCCATACAAAAAAAAAAACTAAAAGCCCTAAATATATCCCAAAAAGAAAAAAAATAAAAGCCCTAAAAACCATAAAAAGAGCAAAATAAAAACCTTTAAAGCACTATAAATTTTAAAACAAAAGAATAAAAAACAAAACTTTAAATATATTTTTTAAAAAATAAAAAAAACCTTCCTAAACAATAAAACAATAAATCTATAAACAACAAGAAACACTTGATAAAAAAAAGTAGGAAAACAACTATAAAAACAAAAACACGAAAAAAAAGCCTACGTTCACAATTAGAGAAAAAGAAAGATTAGTTAAAATCACAAAATCCAAGAAGAAAGAAAGAAATCAAGTTGCAAAGATTACGCAAGAGCAGAAGACAACTCAAATTGGATTGAAAAACCTAGTCTACCATGGATATAGTCAAACCCTAGAAATAGGTTTCATCTTAAAGTTCTAAGCTCTTAAGTTAAATTCAATCTCTAGTCCTAAAAATATAGGGAAAGAATCAATTTTAGGTTTAGACTTTAAAAAGAAATTGAATTCTAGAGATAGACCAAAGAGAAATTTACCAAAATCCTAGGTCAAGATGATGACAAGGGGCCGAGATATGCAGTTTGTTTTGGAGCTAAACTATTACATGACACTCAGAGAAAGTGCTACAAATTAAGAGAGAGTTATGGGGATTAGTGACTATGTTAAAAACAGATAATGAGTATTTCATAGGGGCCAATGTGATTATTGAGACTGATTGTCTTCCTCTGATAGGAATGATCACAAATTGTTCTTTCTGGATATTGCAAATGTTTTGGTGGATTTCATATGTTAAGTTTATTAATCCAACTTTTGTCCATATAGCTAGAAAACTAAATGTAGTTGCTAACATGCTTTCAAGAGCAAAATTTGATGATGATGATGATGATGATGATGAGACAAAAAGAGAAACGAATATGCTTAGATAAGATCCACTAGTTTATGCTTATGAGGAGTTATGTGAGAATGAGTAAGAGGAGAATGGAAAGATGTAGGAAGCTATTTGAGTTCACTCAAGCCTTCCTTAGGCTAGTCTGCAAATAAGTTTAGATCCATCAAGAAAAAGTTTTATAACTTCTTTATGAAGGATGGCTTTATTTGTTGACATGATAAAGGCAAGGTGAAGTATCCACAACATGTATTGGGTAAGAAGAGAATTCAAGGAAAGATTATGATAGAAATGCATGAGACCTTATGGGGAGGTCACAAAGGATTTGTTGCAACATATGAGAAAAATAAGGAAGCCTATTGATAGCCAGGTATTTATGTGAATGTTCAAGACTTCGTGAGCACTTGTCACATGTCAAGTTCATGCTTGAGTTAGGCATAGAGACCTGTTACATTCAACTTATCCTCCTTATATACATTACAAGTGGGTATTTGATCTTGTAACCATGCCTAAAGGCCTTGACAAGATGAGATACATAGCATTGGCTAGAGAAGACTTGACTAATCATGTAGAAGGTGGGGCCCTCCGTTCTAAGACTCCTTATGATGTATGTAAATTTCTTTTGGAAGAAGTGATTTCATGATTCAAATATGTGGAGAGAGTAGTCACGGATTGGGGTGAATTAGATGCAAAAGAGGCAAAAACATTCTTTGACCGACATGGATTTTTTTGTCCCTGACTCCTACCTATAACCCAAAATCCAATGGTAAGACTGAGAGAGGTCATCATTCTACTGTGAAGGCAATCTCAAAGGCCTACAATAGAGATATAAAGCAGTGGCCTAAATACTTTCCATTTGCATTATGTGCAGATAGGATGACATGTACTAGGTCCATAAGATTTATGCTTGCAAAATTGATGTAGTATCAAAAGTAGTTTTTCCCTATCCAGAATCAAATTTTGACACAGATGATGCCCCCATGGAATTATGGAATGACAAGAGAAGATATACTAGCATTAAGGATTAAGCAACTTGAAAAAGGAAATGAAAATCTAAAAGAGGCTATACAAAAATTAAAGGAGTCAAGAATTAAGAACAAAATTTACTTTGAAATGCATCGACTTAGGCTATATAAGATAGAAATAAATGATTGAGCATTAGTGTACGATAGTATGTTTGATACAGTATGAAGCGAAAAGGAAATTGACTAAATGATGAAGAGAAAGAAACAAAAATAGTAATGATGACTTAGATGTGGTCTCAAAACCACTTCTAAGTATCATATGGGGGTTGTACGAGGTGGAGCTATACAGTAGGGGAGTTAGTTGTATTTACTGATAGATGTGTAGGGATGAAGCATAAGGATATTTAAAACATCAAATAGGAAGCGACTTTGAAACGAGTTGAGAGGAATAAATGTTTCTAGAAAGTCCTAGTGACTTCTATAGGAGTTGATTGAATTATATTTTAGAGTAGTATACTGACTCAACATGTTTTTAAACATAGCTTAGATATTTTAAAATTTTCTTTAGTTGCTAAAGAACTTGCATTTGCATACAAAAATCATCGTTTCAATTTTCAAGAAAAACATTGAAGTAAAAATATAAATAGATTTAAAGAAAAAAAAAATTGACGTGCTTCTATTGAATTTGCAGGTTGACCCATCAGGACGATGTGCAAGTTTAGTGGGAGCAAATATCGGAGTGAACACCCTTTGCTATCACAAGTCCTTACAACTTGTTTTATCTTTGACTCTTCTCCCTCTAAGCTATTTCTTTTGTCACGTTAAATACTTGATTCCAATGATGTTGGTTGTGTACCTACATAAAAAGAAAAAAAAAGAAGTTTATGTATATGTGCGTGCATGATAGTGCTTATATATTTGTGCTTGTAATTATGCATGTGAAAATACACTAATTATGTTATGTCTAGGAAACCCTAAATGTGCTTATGTTTGTGCCCTAAAGACTAATGTGTATATGATTGCATGTATAAATTTGTGTAAACCCTAATTGATTTTTCTCTATGTATATGTCAATGAAATTAATGTAACAACACGAATAGAGTCTCCACATCAATGTTTTATAATCACATCAGACATGAAATAAGTTTGTGTTTCAAAATGTAAGAAGCATCTCAATCCATGAAAGATTAAAAATGTCACATTTTGAAACACAAAAACATATGACACCTTTCTGAATCCTAGTATCTCTCTTTCTCTCTAGTAGACAATATATTGGTCTCATTCCACTCCCTCACTTGCCTCATCTTTTTTATTCTCGATGGGTGGGCTAAGAATTCAAATCAAGTTTAGATACCATGTGTCATGTAATGAATGGGTGAACTACAAAAGACGGTTGTGTTTTAAACAAAAGAAAAAAAAAACTTAAGCCAAAGAGTGACCCTATTTTCTTTTCAAGAACACCTCCAAAGAATATAAAATCAAGAACAAGTGTGTGTTTTACAACTCAAAACAAGTCACAAATCCCCCCATCATCATGTTTTAAAGCATGCCCTTTCTCTCGATGCATTTTAAAGCAATAGGGATAACACACAATATAGGGGGCGTGTTTTACAATGTGATACAAAGACAAATTCACTCCAAAAATCATCAAAATTCATTTTATAACACACCCACCCCTTGTTTCTTGACACTATCCTTATTTTTGTCTCTTTCTCTCTCTCTCTCTCCCCCTTTCTCTTTCTCTCTCTATCCTCTATCGCCCTCTCTCTCTCACACACACACAGACTCTCTCTTTCTTTGCCTATTTTATACCTTTTACGTTCTAGCTATGCCCTAGTCTCTTTGCATCTATCTATCTCTTTCATTCTCGCTCTCTTTTTGTTCGTCCATGTGTTCTAAAATGTAAGAAGCATTTCAATCCACAAATGGATTCACTATATTGTTTAAAGCACACCTATGTGCAAAGATTTTATGAATTCTACTCTCTCTCTCTCTCTCTCTCTTTCTTTCTGTAGCACATGATAGATTGGCTTCATTTCATTCCCCTGCTTGCCTCATCTCTAATTCTCAATGGACGGGCTAAGAATTCAAATCAAGTTTAGATAACATGTGTTTTAAAATGAATGGTCGAACTATCAAAAAGGGATATCTTTAAAATGTGAGAACCACATGACCTAAGCAAAAGAGACCTTATTTCCTTTCCAAGAAAACCTTTCAAAGAATATAAAATTGTTAATCAAAGTGTATTTCAAAATGTGGGAGAAGTCACAGCTCACCCCTTCAAATAACATACCACGCTTTAAAGCACACCCATTCAAGACATGTGTTGAGGCAAGAGGGATAACACCAAATCCACAAGTAGGGAATGTCTTTTGGAATGTGATATAAAGATCAATTCCCCTCCAAAATCATCATATCATATTTTACAATACACCCTCCCCTTTTCCTTGGCACTCTAAGAAATCATATGCTAAATCGGGTTTGATTAAAGCTCTCTCTACCCTCTCTTCCTCTTCTCTCTCTCTCTCTCTGTCCCTCTTGGGATATTTCTATAACTCTCTATCTTTCTTCTAATCTCTCTAAGTCTATCTATCCATTTCATCCTCCTCATCTCTATGTGTTCATCCTAGTATGTGTCATTCTTCCTCTACCTCTATCTCTCTCTCTCTCTATGTCCAGATTGAATATCCCATCTTGACAAGGTTGATGTTATCTTTTTCCAATCAATTGAATACAAAGTCAGGAAATACAAGGTTTGAGACATGCTCAGCGTAAAATGTGAAGAGCATCAAGCTCTTGAGAGCAATATAGTCTCCTTGAAGTTCGACATGAGCATATCCTGTATTCATGAGGCAAGACCCATTTAGATAGATGATTCAACCTTTATAAAATTGATTGTTTGGATAGTAGGTTAAGTGCGTGATTGAAACACATAAATTATCAATCCGAGTACCCTATCCGATCAAAAGCATAGAAACCAAGATAGAAATATGAGGAGAGACAAATGAGAGAAATTAAAGAGAATTCACAGTTAAAAGTGTTGAAAAACTTAAGGAAAAGCTATCTCTTTGTGTGTTAGAGATACCCCCTTGTCATATATCTGTGCATGATTCTACATGCTAGTATACTCAAATCTTGCAAAACAAAAAACATACGGAGAGAAAACATGCTTCAAAAGTCTGGCAAGACTGACCTTACCTCACATCAGAGCTCATCACGGCTGTATAGTGCCACCAATGCATGGAAAACGTCTCTCAAGGCCTGCATACCCCTTTGGGACACTCGTTTCTCACCATATCCACCTCTATGGAGCAAGAAGAAGAGAGAAAAGTGCATGAGAAGAGAGAGTTACGAAATTGGAAAGAGCTCTCTATTCAACAAATGCCAAAACTTCACAAAAATGAGCTCTAGTTGATATTTATAACAAAATTAGTGGCCTTGTCCACACCCAAAAGTGGTCACTCTAGTTAAACATACACTACTTGTAGAGCTATTCCAACCAGTTCATTGAGCTATATAACCTACAATAAGTGAGGTAGTTACATTCGTGAGTTTTTTCAGACCCATGGAATTAGAAAATTTAGTACATTTAAAAGAATTTAAGGTTCTAAGATAAATGGAAGTATTACAAAAAAGCATGGGGATTCCTTTTTTTCAAGTCCTTGCACTATTTTATTCCATCTCGCACTCTTTGTTTTGCTTATCAGCTACAAAATCTTTAACTCACCTTTAATCTACAACAATCCTCCCTTCCTAGATGGTGTCATTCTTCACAACGGCTAGATGTTCTATAGGTTGTAGTCCTCCATGAATTTGAGATATTTGTCATGCTCTTGTTTTTGGAACTTTGTTGCGAGCTTTGAGATTGTTTGATTCCATCTTAACTTTGGTGGTATCTTTTAGTAAGGTAATCTAGAAAACTTTTTTGAATAGATGGTTCAACCATTGTTCTCTATTCTTGGCATGCATGAAGTGTTATTGTGCATTTGTTCTGCATCTTGCAAATGGAGCATGGATTGGTGTAGCTCAGTAATGAGTAGCACCTCCTTTAATGTCAATCCGGGAAGACGTGAGGATGGTATGAAGACCTCGAGCAAGTGAAGGCACAAGTGCATGAGTGAGAAGCACACCAACATGCACACACATACACACACACGCGCACACACAGTAAGACAAAGAGTGAGAAGCAATGGAGTTCTTAGATTACTTTCAAAAAGCTCTTACAAGTTCAAATCACTTACAAGCTAACCTCAAAAATGAGCTCTCTAGCTCTATTTATAGTTTTTGACTAGGTTTTGGCCCTGTCCAGACCTAGTGTCCGACCTAGTTAAAAATTAGGTTCCAGGGCCAATTTGAGGGCTTAAACGGAGTCTAAAAAATACGAAAATTGATATGTAGGTACTTCTAAGGCTCCTCAAGCTCAAGGACTCCTTGGCTTGCACAAAATGGAGCTACAAAAATAGGAAATGGTATGTACAATGATTGTTAGTGATAAGAACCACTATTATAAAGATGTTGATTTGGAAAAATTTGAAGGGCCTATCTGCCAGATTTGCATCGATTGCTTTGTCTACTTAATCCTTCACCTCGCTCTGACTCTCTCCGCTGGCTTCCTTGTCTAGTCAGTCCTTGGGTGCCCATACTGCTCTCAACACCCCCCCCCCTCTCTCGCGTCTGTCGTCCCTGACAGACCCTTGTTGCTGGGAGTGTTGGATGTAATATTCCACAACCTGAGTGGCAAGCTGATGTTCTTGTATGCGTAGTCCTCTAGCCAAGTCTGTCATCATATGATCCCAATCAATTGGTCCTGGAATGTCCGGATGTGGCAGACGTAACTGATCTGGAATAGATGTAGCAAATGGGTGGGTCTGGAAATGAAAATTTCTGAATGATATTCCCAGAATCCCGTAGAGAACATTTCCTCAAATGTCTGCTTGAAGCATGCAGGTAAGTACTTTATTCGTGCATGCCAGGCAAAGATTATAGTGATTGAGGGAGTCTGGCTCATGTCGTAGACTAAATCCTTGTTACCTTGAGAGAATCCAGGGGCAGAGATGTATGGAGCTTGTACCATCCGAAAGGTTTTGAAGACAATGGTCATGAGCTCGAATATTTTCATACACATTTTCGCTGCTATGTCGGGTACATTATTTAGACGTGTAGACCAGTGCCGAATTGTTGATATCATGTAGGCTACGGTTGGGGTCCCTCGAGGTGGAGCAAAATATGGATAGTTAACCCAAGCCGAGCATTCTTTATTGTTGCGTACCTTGATCACAAATGCTTGCCATGATCTGCAACGTACCATTGGGCAATAACATGGATTATACTTGATATACAGTGGCATGGTTGCCCAGGTGCTCATCATCTCAGGGTAATCGGTTAGTAGACGTGCACGCCAATTAGGCTGGAAGATCGAGCCAGCACGCGCATCTGTCGGTAAGTCCTCTGGCTCAAATTGAGTGGCAAATGTGGGCTCCTTTCCTGTCTGTCTTTTAACTTCTGCATTATAATCATGTAGCAAGACAAAATAAGGCATGTATTGCGACTCTGATGTTGTGATTAACCGTTGGTGGGATAGGTTCTGAAAGTAAGAAGACCGAAGGACAGTTTCTTCCAGATTTGTGAGAGATTGCATTTGCACGGCAACGCGATCATCATGTGTCTTACCCACTTTCTCGACCCTTTTGACCCAATCTGGAACTTGAATTTCTAAAGTGTCCTGTCCTTCCTCTGTAGTCCGACCACCGGTTGTTGGCATCATAGCTGTCATCAACGGGCATTTCCACTACTGTTTCAGGTTCTGGTTCTTCATTGGGCGAGGGTGGCCTTTCATATGGTAAGAAGCGTGCTTGGAGTTCTGCCATTTTCGGAGGGTCTTTACTTCTTCTGTAGAATGTTGCAAGATTATCGGCTCCTGTTGAGCTGTGGGGGCACTGGCTATCTGTTTCTTTAGGTCTGCACATTCAGTCTCTAACTTTTCATATGACTCCAAGAAATTTGCATGCTCCTCAAGTAAGATACGAATGTCTTCCAATGGGACTGCTCTATACTTGGTAGGGCTAATGGTTGCTCTTGCAGTTCCTTCCATAGCCGCTTCAAAGTTGTCTTGGTTTTGTTGTTGAAGCCTCTTGTTCTCTTCTAGTGCTGCTGCCATATGCTTCCTTAATAGCCCAAGGTTGTGTCTGAGTGTAGCATTAGATATCATTTGCGCTTGGAGCATTGTTTCTAGTTCCTTGACTGCTTGATCATCTACTGTCGATGTCTTTGATTCCAATTCGGAGTGAGCCTGCTGTAAGGTGGTATGCTCGGTTAGGAGCGTTTGGTAATCAGCTTCAAGAGTGTTGACTCTAGCTTGAAGACGCTGAGATTCTGCCTGGAGGGCAGCAGTGTGTTCTTCCAATTGATGGTATTCTTGTTGTAGTTGATGTGCACACTGAAGTAATTTAGTGAATGTGCTATTTACATTATGAGATGCAAGGGGAAAAGTTTGAAATGCAGGGGAGGTGGGATTGGGGAGGGGGGTAGTGAATGCTGTGTGTGCCAATGATGTGGTGAGTGGTGAGGTGGGGGGTAGTGGAGGGGAAGAGGGTGGAATTGTGGGGAGAGGTGCTGTGGTGGGTGAAATATCCATTGGGTCAGATAGAGTGGTGTGTACAGGGGCTACCATGTAGGTGGGTATGATAGGTGAAGTGAGTGTGGTGTTCGTGTAAATTGATGTCGTTGCAAACATCGGGGAAATGTGCCTCTGAAACATTGGAGAGCGGATGAACTGCTCCACAAAGGACGGGTATTGGGGTGGTGAGGTCAGGTTGAAAGAGGTGTAGGGGCCAGATGGGAAGTGAGGGTCATGGAATGGAGGTACCCGTATTGGGGGATAGGCTGGGAAACACAGGGTGCCTTCTGTGGGTGCTGGGTTTCCAACCACACTTGGGATTATGGGATGGCCAGTTATGGGTTCGGAGGATAGAAGGGTTGAAGTGTACAAGGGATTGGTGATGAAAGAGAAGAGGGTGTCTTGTGAGGTGGGTTCTCGAAATGAGAATGATGTGAATGAGGATGGGTTATAAGTGAAGGTAGAGGTGATGACTGTCGTTTCTTCCATGGTGGGAGCTGGTGGTGGGGGTGGAGAAGGTCGTGAGGGGGATGCTGGGGTGAGATGGGTGATGTCTGAACGAAGGTTTCAGCAAAGAGGTCAATGGTGGTGGTGGGGGTAGCTGTGGTTTCAATGGGTACTTCTTGTTCTGTGATGGGTATCCTGATAGTCTTACCTGCGCGTGGTAATGTGTCCACTCTGCGTTTGTCATACCTCACGGACTGGCGGACTGCTGTGTGGACAGCCTCCGAAACTCCTAAAGATTCTGACACTAATTTGAGGGTGTCAATGAAATGTTGATCCACCCCATCATTTGATAGCATTTCTTGCACCAAAGCTTGACCTGACACAAGAGAGAGTTGATGCCTTTCTTGTACTGCTTTGATTGTGTCGTATAACCTTTGTAATTGAGTTGTATATGCTGGTGCACCTACAAGTTCTGGCACTTCTTGTTGCTCATCTTGATGCTCTTGATCATAATCCTCCTCATCTTTCTCCTGTTCTTCATCTTCATCATCCTCTTCATCCACTTCAATTGTGGTGACAGGTACTTGAGAGGTTGTTGCCTGCGTTTGCACATTCTCCACTTGTTGTGCCTCTTCTGCCTCCAGCTCTACATCTTGTAATAATTGTTCAAAGTCTTCATTCGTGAGTTCTTCCAAAGGTGCACCACTGGGGAATTCAAGATCGGTTGGGATGGGAGGGAATATCAAGTTAGGATCATTGGTGTTGCGTCTTGGAAGTCGGAGTGTGAATGGTCGGACTCTTCGGGGTGGAGGGGTGATGTCTGGTGTTAGGGTGGCTCCACGTGGTTGAGCACATGGGACTTGGACAGTGCCTCTCATCTTCTTAGAAGGGGGTCCAGTGGATGTCCTGCCTCTAAACTGCTCTACACGATTCCACATTAGGGCCCGTTGAATAGGGATGTCATAAGCCAAACACCTATAAATTATTCTCGTCAGAGCACAGCATCCATATAAAACCTATTTCCGCGGCCATCGTTTGTGAGCCAGGTGTATCTGATCAATTATCTAGTGGGGTAAGTTGATGCTGAGGCTCTGTGTCTCTGCCAGATACAAACTAAACCAAATCTTTTTGGGCGGCATGGTGAATCTATCTTGTGCAGGAAAAGCAAAGTGTTGCATGCACATGCGAAGGTGTATTGCAATATTAGGCGTCATGGACACCATGTCCTTGAGTTTGGTGAGGCTTCGATTCTTCATGTAATCCGGCACTAGGGTTTCCTTCTCTGTAGGAATATGCATTCCGCGCATATCTAGGGCCTCTCTCACCAAGTTGTTTGATAGCCTGAACCTCTTGAGCTCATTCCCCTTTGTCAGAGATGGAATCACAAATGAGCTTGCACCTTTTGGGTTCTTGTTTGGAGTCAAGGTGTTGATGAGATAGTAGCATCGCATGAAGTCAGGCTTTGGGAGCCGTGCACTGAAATATGCATCCAATCCTGCCTTCTCCCATATCGAACGTAGACCTTCTGCATTTTGTAACTTCTCGAATTCTCTTGTAAAGAAATGGTATTTACCTTGCTTCCCATTGAAGTCCAACTCTGATTCCCATAGGTACGTTCCCTCTCCCAAGGGTCGTGCCACTTCACTAAACCAGTGGGAAGTTTTTCCTATGGGCATGGTATGGCCACTGGGAGGGTCCGCTATAGGTATGATTTTGATGGCCAGCAATTCTTCTGGTTTTTCATTTGTCTCAGGCAAAACGGGTAAACTGTCTAAGTCCACCACTTACTGGCTCGTTTCTGTTTGAGAGCTAGTTCCTGCTGCCTCAGCCATGTTGAAAACTTTGCAAGTGGTTCTGTGAGAATATATGAACAAACGTTAACATTGCAATGGACACAAAATGACACTGTGTCCCCGTTACAACATTAACTTGATGAATTGTGATGTAGTTAGTTGGTTAGTTAGTGCTCGCATGGATCTGAGTGTGAAGTGTGGTTAGCTGATGCTGAATACCTATGAGCTAATGGGGGTCGGGTGCAGTGTGAGGGTGATGTAGTTGGTCAGTGGTAATGAATTTACAAATGGGGTCGGGGCTTTGGTACATGCTTCGGGCTGCCAAACAAACTGATTGGCTGTTGATCTTGATTTTATGGAGACTCTGGAAGGTGTGATAGGGTATTTACTTGAAAAATGGGGCTTTTTAGGGACCCATTTACAAGTGATTCTACTTGTGCTCATGGAAGAATACGTGTTAGTGCGTGATGTGTAAGACTGGGCCTCAGATGTTCGTGTGAGTGAAACATGTTGTACAGGGTTTGGCCTTGGTGTAGCTATTTGAGCCCGCAAGCAAGCCTTAGGCACCCAGATTTGTCGTGATTGTGGGCTAGCCTTCATTGACTTCTTGGGTACCCAAATAGACTTCACTTTTGCAGAGGAATTTTTGAAAGACTTCTGATTAGTGTCGTGTTGTTGATTACTAATAAGAAGCTTTGGCCGTGGGATTGGCCTGGTCGCAACAGGGTGTTCTCCTTTTCGCATCCATACTTGTTTCAACGGCTGAAACAATCTGCTTTGCTCCTTTTTTTGGCTTCCAGTATAGGTAGTGCTCTGCTTTCTCTGTATTTGATCTGCCGTTGGTTGCTGCATCCTTCTGGCCTTAGGAAAAGAAGGGAGTGCCGTCTTATCCTTGACTTCGTTGTTGAAACAATCCTCTTTCTGCATCATACAGCTTTCGACAAGAATAGCATTGTCAACTTCATGTGTGCCCCTGGAAGGACCAGGAGTTCGTGCTTTACCTAGTTCCTTGAGTGATTTATTTTCTAATTCAACTGTGATTCGACTATGATTTACCCATACCTGAAGAAGTCCACTTCTTAGGTTTAGGTTGACCGCATGATCATAGATCCAGTCCTGACCCAAGACAAGAGGCTCAGTGAGGTCCTCATCTTGACACACTAGTACTTTGACTGTCATTACTTCGTCTTGAATATAGAGGGGAAGTTCCACCTCGCCCATGCAAGGGGTTTCCACACCTCCCAATCCTATGAGATATGCTTCTATAGGATTAACAGTTAATTTCAACTCTTGACAGTAAGACAATTTAACAGCACTAGTGGCTGCACCTGAGTCAATCAAGGCTCTTATAGTCCTTGCACCCTTTCCTTGTCCTATATCTAAGGTTATAAAAGGACGTCGATCAATTATCCTATGAGAGATGACACCTGAAACTTCACACATAGCCAGGTGATATCCTTGATCTGCATATGCATCTGGCACAGGTTGCTCCCTGCCTTGTCTTCTTAATTTCATTCTCCGTATGCGCTGTAAAGCTTCTGCTTGAGCTTCTTCTCGAATTCGTTTTTCTTCTTCTTTGCGTTTCTTAGCAATGTTGAGTCGACATAGCATCTCTTCCGTCAGAGGTTCCTGATATAACTTGACTCTGCACCCGCTTATATAGCTAGGAAGAACATCACCTTCGAGGGTAGCGAGTTGAACTGCTCCATTGGTTGAGATCCTATTAATGATCATGGGTCCGTAGCCTCTTTTCTCTAGTTTTCTCGCGTGTTGTTTCAAAGTGTAGACTAGTACTAGGTCCCCTGCCTTCAAACCTTTATCCTTGACGTGGGCGTCAAAGTATGCCTTTTGTCGTTTCTTAGCTGCATATATCCCTGCAGCCGCTCTCAGTCTTGTTTCTCCTAATCGTTCAAGGTCAAAAAGTCTAGAGGAGAGTTCATGACCCGTCCATTCGTGCTCTTGTGCTACCTTCAATGTAGGTATTAAGAAGTCCAATGGTAGCACTGCATTTTGGCCAAATACCATCTGAAAGGGGGTGGCTTGGAGTACCGTTTTATAGGCCACTCAATATGCCCAAACAGCATGGTGTAGCTGTTTGTCCCAATCAGAGCGTTTATTGTTCACTAATTTCGTCAGTACATTGCATAGGATCTTATTGGTGCTCTCAGCCTGGCCATTAGCTTGAGGGTGATAGGGGGCAGACTTTTTATGTACTACCAAGAACTCTTGGAGCAGATTTTCAATAACTTCATTCAAGAAGTGAGTGCCTCTATCACTAACTAGCTCTATAGGTAGCCCGTATCTAGTGAACACATTCTCAAATAAAAACTTAGCTGTTGTTTGAGCATCATTCTTCGTTGTGGCTTTTACCTCTACCCACTTGGTTAGATAATTCGTGGCCACAATGATATATTCAGCATGAGAACCCTTAGCTGGGGGATTAATAGGACCTACAAAGTCTATTCCCCACTTAGAGAATGCACGCCCACCCATCATAGGTTTCAGTGGCATCTCATCTTTGCGTATAGGATACTGAGTTCTCTGACAGACATCACACCGTTTCACATAGGTATGTGCATCCATGTGAAGGGTCGGCCACCAGAAGCCTGCAAATAGTATTGCTTTTATCACCCGATCTGGTCCAAAGTGTCCTCCTGCTACACCTTGGTGAGCAGTTTCCAAGATCTCGAGATATTCACTTTCATGGACACATAGTCTCAGGTAACCATCTTTACCACGCTTGTATAGATTATTACCAATGAGTGAGTAATCCTGGGCTTCTTGTTCTAAACTCCTTTTCCTAGCCAGAGTCATGTCCGAAGGGAATGTTTTCGTCCTCAAAAAGGATACTAGTGGTTCACTCCAATCTGGCGCTATGGACACTTGATAAAGAGTGGCATGTTCTACAGGTGGTTTAGTGCAGCAGATTTGACATTCCTTGCACAATCTTTGGACATCAGCTTCCATAGTCGGCCAATGCACTCCGAGTCTTCTTAGTGTCTGCAGGGTTCGTTGCTTTGAGTAGTGTTGCTCTAATGCACCTACATGTGCTAATTGTAACCATTTAGCATACTCATCCTCTTCCACACAACAAGCCAAGATCCCTTGATCTGTGTGCTTGTACATACTACCTGCCATGATGTGATACTTTTGGGCTTTTACTACCTCCCTATCCTGTGTGTTTATTACTGGATGGTTAGGCCCGTATGTCAATACTGGCACTAGTGGCTTAGCCCACTGTGGCACCACTTCCAAATTAAACAAGTAAGCATCAGGAAGGTCATCTGACACTCCTTGTGGAGCTTCTCCAGATGTGAGTCTAGAGAGATGTTCTGCTCTCAAGTGAGTCCTACCTTTCCTTACCACAACCTCGAAGTCGTATTCCATTAGTAAGAGAAACCATCTTACTAATCTACCTGTATTGCATGGCTTGCTCACGAGATATAGCAGTGCCTGATGGTCAGTAAAAAATTTAAACTTATTTGCAAGCAAATAATGTCTAAACTTTTTAACTGATATACCATGCCTAATCCTTCTCATTCGGTGGTTGTATAATTTCGTTCAGCTGCATTCAATTGTCTACTAGCATAGGAAATTGGAAGATCCGTATTACCTTCACCAGTAGGTTGCGCGAGTACACACCCAATAGCATAATTGGATGCATCCACATGAACATGGAAAGGCTTATTCCAATCTGGTGTGGTTAAGATTGGTGCTGAACATAATCGCCGTTTAAGCTCATTGAAGGAATTCTCACATTCATCAGTCCACTCAAAGTTAGTCAGAAGTCCGTACATGGGCTTTGCAATGACAACATACATGTGAATGAACAGTCGGTAATAACCACAATGCCCCATGAAAGCTTGTACTTCCTTGACATTCTTAGGCCTAGGTAACTCGGCTATAGCTCTCACTTTTTCTTCATCAGTGGATATGCCATTCTTTGACACTATGTACCCTAGAATCTTGCCTTGCCTGACCATAAAAACGCACTTTTCTGGGTTTAGGCAGACTTGATATTCTCTACATTTGTCAAAGATTTGTCTGAGTTCAGGAATACGGGTTTGTCTGATGTTGGAATGAGCACAAAGATCATCAACATAGACTTCTAAGTTCTTCCTCAGGAACTCTTTAAATACATGGCACATTAGCCTCTGGAAGGTTGCTGGTGCATTGGTAAGCCCAAATGGCATTACTCTAAAGGCAAAAATGCCCCATTCAGTGGCAAAAGCCATCTTATGCTGATCTTTTGGAGCTATGGCTACTTGATTGTAGCCCGAAAATCCATCAAGGAAGCTGTACACTTCCTTGCTTGCTACTCTTTCTAAGAGATGTTCTGTGATAGGAAGCGGATAGTTATCTCGAATTGTGGCTGCATTGACCTTCTTCAAGTTAATGCATACACGCAACTTCCCATTTTTCTTGGGCACCACTACAATGGGGGATACCCACTCAGTGTGCTCAATTTCATAGATGAATCCAGCTTCTACCAGTCTATCTATCTCCTCTTTGATCTTAGCCGCATAATTATCATTGTATGTGTATGGCTTCTGCTTAGAGGGTTTGGCGTCTGAGGTCATGGGAATTGTGTGTGAGCATATATCTGGGTCAACACCTTTCAAATCCTTGTAACTCCAAGCGAATACATCTCTGTATTCTCTTAGCAAGGCTATTAGCTCTTGTTCTTCCTCTTCTGTCAGGTCATGGCCTATGTATGTGCATCTCTCTTCTCCTTCTTCTAGGGCTACTACTATTTTCTTGGTGGTCTCTTTGTTATCATAGGCCTCCCCTGATTGCGCCTCTCGTTTAGGCATTCTGATCATGACTCTCCTGTCATCTATCTCATACTTCTTAAAATTTTCCGGGACCTCAAACAAAGATTCTTCCTCTGCTTGTGTGACTTCTCTCTTCTTTCTTTTCTTTCCTTCTTCCTTAGGAGTTACATGCGTGGCTAGCCTTACATCATTTGTAAGCTCTCCGTGCCTCTGGGGTTGAAATTCTACTTCATAGAAGTATTCTTCATCTGATGCAAAAGGTGGGTCCATAATGATTGACTCTAGATCGGAGTCACTTGCATCCTCAAATGCATCAGGGCTAGGTTCACACTCTTCTAACACTGCCTCTCCCATAATTGGCTCTATTGAAAAGACTGAAATGTCATAGCCATCCTCATCACAGTGAGGTGTCCACTGCTCTTGATTGATGGCTACATCCATTGTTGCTAGGATTTCTGCCCAGCCATGGGGTTCAAATTCCTCATCAGGAAAGACTATAGGTGCATAGGCTGGGTCTTGAATTGATCTATGGTTTTCTTTTGCACCTACATCTCTGGCTTTCTCTCTCTTCTCTTCTTCTACTGCTACCTTACACATCCATAAGTGGGTGTCTTCATGCATCCACGAGGATCCGGATCCTATGGAATGCACAGACTCGGTCTCATCTTTGGCTCTATGGATGGGATTCCATTGAATAGGTGGTACGTCTCTGTGAGAGTAATCCTTAAGATTCACTTTGGTAGTAACACCTAAGTGTTGCAGGTACAAGGAGTTGGTTCCCCAGTCCTGTACCACTTGCAGCTGTCGCATAAATGGTCTTCCCAAGATCATTTCATAGGCATGATTTTTGCTAAAATCACATGTAGCAAATGTATGCTCGAACTCGACACCACATGTAGTGAGAGTTATTCCTTCTAACAACCCTAGGGGTCTCTCTATGTGACCATCGGCCATTTGCAATTTCATCCTTGTGGGCCTGAGTGCTGGCTTGCCCCAACGCTGCCATAGGGAAGTGGTAGCAATTGCAACACCTGCGCCTGAGTCTAGAATGGCCTTGGTGGTGTATCCTTGATGGGTGATAGGAAGATATGTGTTTCCCTCTTCGCCCTCACTCATGTCTCCTATCTTGTCCAATGGTATTTCTGGCACTGTTCTCTGGGCTCCTACCTGGGAACGAGGTTTTGCTATCTCTGGTACTTGTTTGGCTACATGTTTCCATAGCTCTAGCCTTACTTTGAGTAGCTCTTCTAAGGTGAGGTTGCATTATACTTTAGTGTTTTTCACTACCTTTGTGTTCCTAGGTATGACTGAGTCCTCATTTCGTACCATGACCGTGGGTGCTCTCATACAAGTAGACTTAGCTTCCCATGGGCCTGTGAAGTGGGGTAATTCTTGCAGAGAGTTAGACTCAAAGTCGAATATTTCTTGAGATTGGGTTCTCTCCTGCTCCTCATAAATGGATGGGATGTCTTGTGGGAATTGGTCGTGTGCATCATCCACAAGTTCAATAAGAGGTGGGACTTCACTCTCTTTAGCCCATTTGTCTTCTTGAATCTCGCGTAGGAATTCTAGTGTGAACCGATTCATAGAAGATGATGTGTCTGGCTCCGTAGAGTTAGGCACATAGGCTTCAGGCACATAGGCTTCCTGGGCAGGAATGCTTACTCTTTCACTTGCCTTGTCCTTGTGTTGAGAGGTGGGTTCCTTTTCTGATTGTGCAATCAGCTTCTCTATTCTTTCTAACAGTCCATCAAAGTGCAACTGTGTCTTCGTTGAACTAGAGGTGTTAAATAGGCGACTGGCCTCAAACATGGTCTGAGCCAATTCCACCATCTTAGCACAAATTTTGGTTCGTTCTAGCTCTAGTTCTGCTCTAGGGTAACACTTTTCATGATCAGTTACATTTGGCCCTTCTTGGATTCTGGCCTGATATGCTTTAAGCATCATATTAAGGTCCTCGGGAGTGGGATCTGCTAGGACTGATCCTACTCTTGGGGGTGGTGGAATTGTGTGAGGTGGGTTGGAAGGTGGCGGGTCGGATGGAGATGGGAATGGTGGTGGTGGGGTAGCGTGAGAGGGAGTTTGAGATGTGAGTTCAGTTATCCTGGCCTTTGTTTCTCTGAGGCTTTCCTCGAGTTCACTCATCTTTTTTGCCCATCTCCTTTTCATTCTTTCACGACTATCTCTCCAAGCTCTAGTCCTTTTCTTCGTCATGCTCTCTGTTTCACTAACATCTGGGCTCTTTTCCTGGCCTACCCCTTGGTTTTGCTGCAATGCCTGAGCTCTAGTGACTACCTGTACTGGTGCAGTGGAAGTCACACTTCCGGTAGAGTCTACTACTAACCCAATAACATTGATAGGAGTAATTTTTGGCATATTATTGGGATTCTTTGGGCAGTCTCGTAAGAGATGCTCCTTCCCACACTCTTGGCAATAGCCCTGGATAGTCACTGATTGGGGTTGTGTAGGTGGAGGTAAGGGACAATCAAGAATGAGATGATCTCCCTGACATCTGTAGCATGGTCCTCTAGGGAATGGGGGTCTTACTTGCCTAGGTTGAGGTCTAGAGTTGGGGTTTGCATACATGACATTAGCATACTCTGGTTCCCAATTAGGTTCACTTGGTTCCTCACTGTAGTAGGACTCGATGTTCAGGAGAGTGCATGTAGTAAGCATGGGGGCTATCAACATGTGTAGAATCGAAACTATGGTCACTGGGGTCACTTTCTGAAATTAATGGAGTTACTGGGACTATAGCTCTACTCAGGTTCTCTTCTGCAGCTGCATATTTTACTGGGATCACATTAGTAGGAGCAGGTGGTTGTTGTGCTAGCACTGGCTGGGGTCTCAGTTGGGCCTGATATTGCGGTTGGTAATTTTGTTGAGGCCTAGTATACTGTTGTGGTGGGTATTGACTCTGGTATCTGCCTTGTTGATGGTATGGCTGAGGGTAGGTTTGCCTAACCGCTTGCTTATTGTAAGGGTAGTCTTGGGCGGTGTGATTTGTGTATCTTCGTTCTATGGTGCAGTACTGGCTACTAGGATTGACTTGGGGCTGAGCCATAATGGGACATACATTCGCCATATGGTCACCACCACAAGTATAACATCTTTTCACTAGGGCAAATCTTGGGATTTGTTTACTAGAGACACCTAGTTTTTGTGCCACTTTCTCAGCGAGTTCCTCAATTGATGTGGATTGCGTGGAAGAGAGGCTAGAGGCACTATCTGAATCTTTGTATATTTTGGAAAGCTCTAGTTCTTCCCCTAGGTTATCCTCGATGTCAATGCACATGCGTACACACTCTTCTATGGTCCTAGGGTCCTTCAAGTACACATAAGATCTCAATTTGGTACTTAGCAATCCATCCAAGAACAAAGCCACTTGTTTAGCTGGCGTGGGTAACTCAGGGACAGGGCATCTCTCTAAGTATTGCCTAAATCTTCTTCTTGCAAGTCTCACAGTCCCTTGAGGGGTCTGCTTGAAGCTATGTATCAATGAGGAAGTATTATGCCTTATGCCACTTTTAGAGAATTCAGTGATGAAAGCCTCTAGGAGTTGGTCTATGCTCCTGACCTGTCTCTCATTTAGTGGCTGAAACCATGTTAGGGTAGTGTTCCTAAGGGTTAGACCAAAGGCATTGTACTGTGTGAACAGATCCTCCACTTGTTCAGCTCTCAAGACTTGCCTAAACTCAGCCACATGATCGTATGGATCTCCAGTTCCATCAAAGTAGTTCTTCATGGACTTAACTAGCTGGGTCGGTCTCAGGGTCCTCATGTTCTCCCTTGGTCTTGGCAAAGGGAAATCATAGGCATTTCTTCGATTTCCTGGGGCTCTATGACCCTCCGGTTCTACTCTATTTGTTTCCATCCTCGTTCGTTCTCTGCCCCCTGGGTTGGCAAAGCTTACTTCTGGCCTATCTCTACTTCTGTCTCTTTGAGTTCCATGAGCTTGGGATGTTCCAGCTCCAGGGTGACCATAGGACACGTTTGATCTGGGTTGGGGGAAAACAAATTCACCCTTCCAAGTATAAGCATGTCTATCATGTTCTGTAACCACAAAGATCCTCTCTGAGGCGTGATCTAGGTAGGTCACTCTACCTGGGCTATCTGGATCTTTAAACTCATAGATCATGATTGTTCCTATGTCATTTGGCCGATCAGATTTATACCTCCAAAAGGCTTCGTCAGTCTCTCGGTTCAGAAGCAGATCTATACTCTTGTTGTCTTGGGGAACCCACTCGGGATTGAGGATTCTAGTAAGAACAGATTTGCCTCGGGGGGTTCTAGGTTCTACACCCATGTTTCCTTGCTCTAGGTCACCTAAATCCGCTTCTGAGATCACATTTCCGAATTCGTCTGTCCTATCTGGGTGACTGGTGACTACGTATATGGTTCCTTCTTTGTCCAAGTATGCTCCGTTTTCAAACTTGACAGCTGGGTGCTCTAGTCATATGGATTGGTCAAGGTTTTTAATCTGGACCACTGATCTTCCTAGACCGTCCTCATAGATGCTAGCACCTAATCGGTTGGTCCTAATGTATTCCAACTGCGTCTTGTAGGGGCCTTCCACCCTATACAGATATGGCACTCCTGAACTTCCTGTAGGTCTGTCCATGCCTTGAGACATCTCTGATTCGCTAGTCTCAGAGCTAGGGTAACGCGAGTGGTGGCTCAACTGCTGGGCCCAAGACCTAGCAATATGATTAACGCTAGCCTTTGAAGACCTAATACTTTGTCTGTCCCTTACTAGATGCCGTCCTGATCTAAGGTTCATATGCCTATTTAAGTAGCCCCTATTTTCCCCAAGTACGACCCCGTTGCTGAGTTCTTTTGTACCAATTACTTGATTCCTTCTTATGTTGATTATCGTGTTTATACTCTTCTCTGATATCACGTCGTCAGGAATATTTGAGTTAATTTTCCACACTTAAGTTGATCGTCCCACGTTAAGTTCTTTTCCTTTACAGTTCTCGACCGTACAAAGATTATGTCGTTAGCTTGAACTTGAGTATTTAGGTAGTCTTCAACTTGATAAATGCCTATCGCTGCCCTGGCCTACTCCTATCACTAGTCGTTCTTAGCCTAAGCTAGGAATTGATAGAGGGTGTTGAGGATTTTCCAACCTTGAGTTTCCTTCTTTGTGTTGTTGCCTTGGCGTGCCCAGGACGCGTGTTCCCAAGCTTGCACTTACTCTTGCTTAGATTGCCCTCAAGTGCTCTTGCTGGACCTGTAAAAGTCCCACGGTTAGCTCAAAACTTAGATTCAAATGACACAATAGACCACTTTCATGCATGTAACTCACAGACCAAATTATCCTTTGTTTTTATGGAAAACAATCCCAAGGATCCCTCAATTTTCCTACCTCGGGGTATGGTCAACTTCAAAAAACCCTCAGTTTTGGTTTTACTCCCCACGAGCTTTCCAACAAAACAAGAATCACAGCAAACGGATTTCGTATGAGAAAGTTATGTCAGTTCAGGCTCAGGGATTAAAACAGGGTTCAAACAGGCCAACAGGGCAACATGTTTTCCTCGGGTTATTTGCCTATAGCCTCCTTATGTGCTCTAGAGTCCATGATCCATGTCCAAAATTAGCCAAAATCTTCAAATTAAAAAACCCTAAAAAATTGGCCAAAATTGGCTGTCAATCGCGATGCACAGGTGTCAATCGCGATGGACTGGTGTCAATCGCAATGGACTGGTGTCAATCGCGATGGACTGGTGTCAATCGCGATGGACTGGTGTCAATCGCGATGGACAGGTATCCGTCGCGATGGATAGGTATCCGTCGCGATGGACTGGTGTCAATCGCGATGGACACGTGTCCGTCGAGGTCTGTCAATCGCGATGGACTGGCTGTCCATTGCGATGGACAGTGTCAATCGCGAGTGATGCTATCAATCGCGATGGACTAAAAAAATGCAAATTTTCCAAAATTTTTTGTGGATTTGTGATGTGCAAGGTCTCTAGTCTACTGTGGTGCACTTAATTTTACCAATAGATGATATTTTCTGTCAATCGCGATGGACAGAAGCTTGTGACACAGAGATAGTTCTGCACATTTCCGTACCTACGCGACGTGCTGGAGATGATGGGATGGCCAATACCTGCAAGCAAACTCAAAAACATGCAAAAACAGTGCACACAAGATCGCTCTCTCGCTCTCTCTCACACTTGAAATGAGGGAAATGAAAGGGGGAAGGAGATATAGTCAAAAAACTGAAATTTTTTGCGATGATGGAGATGGAGGTGGAAGATGATGGGGATGATGATGGTGATGATGATGATGAAGTAAGGATGAGAAAAGTAAGGAAAAGTAAAGAAATTACCTACAACGCCAACGTCACAACTCTACGTCTTACCATCACACGCTCGTCCTCAAAGCTCGATCCCCGGCAACGACGCCAAAATTTGGTGTAGCTCAGTAATGAGTAGCACCTCCTTTAATGTCAATCCGGGAAGACGTGAGGATGGTATGAAGACCTTGAGCAAGTGAAGGCACAAGTGCGTGAGTGAGAAGCACACCAACATGCACACACATACACACACACGCGCACACACAATAAGACAATGTCCTTGAGCTAGTGAATGTCAATGAGGGATCTCTAAAATTCCATAGACAAATCTTGTATCAATTAATATGTGATCTCTTGACCCATTTTTATAGTTGCTATCTCATCAACGTAATTTTGACCTTCTACTATCCTTGTGATTGAAATAATTCTCTCTAATGGGTCCATTTCTCGTTCAAGCTCTAGTGGTGGTGAGTAAGGAACCATATCGAAAACATCTTCTTCAACTATATCTTTGGGTTGAGCACTCGTACTAGTTATTGCTCTCTCTTGTCGTTCTTGGATTTATGCGTGTAAAGCTATAATGGTGGAGTCCTTTTGATACTTTCTTGTTGTGGCTATTCAGACTCTTTATGTATTGTCTCTACTTGTGCTTACACACTTTTGGTTGAAGATCTAGAAGGAATGGTGTATATGAAGTTAATCTTCATTGCAACTTATGGTTTTCTTCTCTTAATCTATTGTTTTCCTCCATCAAATCTTTATTGATAAAGCAAACTAATCTTTATGGTTTTCTATTGCGTCTTGTTTCAGTTTGAGTTATTCCAATTATGCTCTAACTTGATTGATTCCATTGATTTGTTCCTCAATGGCCTTGCATAATGCCTCTGTGTTAGTCATCATTAAATGTTGTGCTATCTTTAAACTCTTGATTTCTTGTTGAAGATTGTGTATTTTCTTCATGTCTTCTTCACTTCTTGTGGTGGGCTTCATTATCTCTGAACTTAACTGTGTGAATAGGGTGGCCATGGACCTACATCTGAGTGGGTTCTTGAGAACCATGCAAGATTCATGTATAGAGTGTATTGTTTCTCTTGCATTGTTGTGACTTTGGATGTTTTTACTTGTGTTTTTGCAATTAGGAGGAAGGGAAATGTGGTATTGACTAGTGTAGGAGATGGTGGTCATGATGTGTCCATGTGGTCTAGATCTACAATGTCAAATACCTTAGAGTGTGCTCTCGTGATTGATGCTTGTGCTTTTCTCTTTCAATTGATGTTTTGATTGTTGTTCCTGTAGAGGTTGTGCCAATGCCCTCTCTGATTGGTGAATGTAATGCCAAGATGTACCTTTCTTTTTTGTCCATTGGTTGAGTCTGTGAGACTGCTTGAGTGGTGAATTCTCTTGAGGCTTGCTCTTTCATAGTGGAAAAAGTTGTTTAGTGAGCAAACAGGGGCTTCTCCTTGTTACTTGTGCTCTTGACATATGATTTGTTGAGTAAACAATTGTGCTCTTTCCTATTGTACCTCCAGTAGTTCCCTTTACTCTTCTGTGGTTTTTTCTTGAATTTCCTCTTTGTCCCTTTTGCAAAGGGACTCCATATTGGTTGCCACATCAAGGATGACCTCTCTTGAATTAATGGAACAACTCAATATGGAAGGGTGAGTTTTTCATCTTGGTGTACCTATGGGAGACCTTTTAGATGAGGAAGTCGCAAACTGAGAACCTTGGGAGACTTCTTTTGCTATTTTGTAGGTGGGCCTTCTCTACCTTTGTTCTTCTTCCTCTTGTTGTTCCTCTCCCTCTTCCTATTCATCTCTTAATATCCGAGACTCTCTTTTGCTCCTTGATTGATCATTCCTCCGATTTCACCTCTCATCTTGTTTCATTCTTCATGCTCAGTGGTGGCTATTACTAAGTTTTGATTTCTTGGTGTTATCATTTGTATTCCGTATTCTAGTGTAGTAAGGGTGAGTGTAAAATTCCAATCCTTGGGCAATACTACATGAATAATCCTAGTCAATGCATGTGCTCCGAAGATGACTTTCCTCTCAGAACATCTTGCATTTGTTACCTCAATTTGCTCCAAGATCTAGTTGGCTATGTCTACTATAGTTTCAAATCTGACAGCGTGCATTAATCCATGCCAAACTCTCTTGTGCTGGATGGTGTATATCTTAGCTTGGAAAATAGAAATGCTAATTAATCAAGTATAATACAAAATCCAAATCCTTATTTTCTAGGTCTGTGAATGTCTTCATTTTTTTCAATGTCTCTAATGGATGGCACATCCATGTCATTGATCTTGGTATGACTTAGTGCAATAAACAATGTAGCCCAGATCAATTATGGTGCTAGGTATATTATAGCTTGTGTTCCCTCCAAACTTACGCACTACAAACCCTCACTTCTTGTGCTTCCCTTGTTCTAGTGAACTAACAAGTAGAGATAGAAATATACTTGTTACTCATAGTAACTCAGCAAGTGATGTTGATGGTTGCCTGATACAAACTCCTCCATGTACTCCAAGAGTAGAGCACACCTCCTCCAAGTGTGAAAGCAGAGGACCTCCTTGATCACCAAGTGTAGAAATCCTTGAGTGATGCTCAAACAATGAGCCAAGCTTTTGATTATATAGTATTTTATCCCCTATGAAAAGCAACTTAAAAGCAATGTGATTGCTTTATTGGTGTTTCTTTGTTTTAAAAACATCACATAAAAAAATTGCATGCTTCATTGCATCACACTACACCCGCCAAGGTTTGAACTTGGGTGGGTAATTTGAGAGTAAGGTGCTTGTTATCAGCCACCTCTTCAAGCACATTTCCGTATGAGAGGCTTCTAAAACATAAAACTTGTTGGAGAAACAATCACTAATTGGACATATATTTGAAGTTCAAATATTAGGAAGAAAACCCCATGCCTATGTGAAGGGACAAATTCACAAATGTATTATACTTGTAAAGTTAGTTCACTTTAGTTCTAGAAGTTTTTCAAAAGTCACGGGAATGAGAAAGTCTATATAAGTTAGTTAGTATTAACTGACGCGGTGAGAAGAAGAAGGGGGAAGACAATGAGAAAGTGAGAAGAACTCATTTTTGTATGACTGAGTATAGTCGGGCTTCTCTGAGCGAGAAAGCACTTGTAAGCTTCTGAGTTTTCATAGTTATGACAAGAACTAGTTAAAGTTCTGTGTATAAGTCTTCTTCCTCCATCTCTTGTGTTTGTCTTCTGTGTAATGATTTGAAAGGTTGAAGTTTTCCAAGCAAGTCGATGCATGGCATCGAATGTATGTTGAAAGGTTGAGTTTTATGTGAGAAGTCGATGCCTGGCATCGAATCTCACTTAATAAGTTCTTATCTTCATATCTGATTTTTATCTACTGCCAAATCTTCTTGAAAAGATGATGTTGTTGGAGCAACTCGATGCCTGGCATCGAATTCCAGTTGATAAGTCATATTCTAAGTGTGCATGAAATCACCTATAGTTTTGGTGTCCAAAAGATCAAGACTTTATGTGGGAAGTCGATGCCCGGCATCGAATCCCTGTTGAAAAATGGCCAAAAACATCCCAAGTCGATGCCCGGCATCGAATTCTCGTTGCAAGTCGATGCTAGGCATCGAATTCTAATTTTAAACAGGCGCTCTTACTAAAACAGGTAAAATTTCCAGTTTTGGAAGCTCATACAGGGTCATCTTGTGAAGGCCATAACTTGAGTTCTAGAGATCCATTTGATGCATATGATAGCTTCTTGGAAATCTCTACTCTTCTAGTTTTAGCATATAAAGTTTCATGGAGAAATAATACTTGAGCTAGGAGAAATTAGCAAAATACTGAAGGTATGTCATTTCAGTGACTAGGAATTTCTGTAGAAGCAAAGTTCTCACTTTAGGCTATCATTTCTCAAAGTTTGGAGTGGCAATGAGTTAATGGTGACCATAGAGGTGTTCTAGTGTCACATTAATTCATTTCTTGTGGTGTTTCATACATCAACAAGTGGTATCAGAGCAGGAAGATTCTCGAGAGCAGAAGACGACAAAGGTACGAGAAGTTTTGTAAAGTTTTCCATTAAAGTTTGAAAGGTGAAGCATTTGAAGACACAAGACATCAAAAGGTTACTTCAAAAGTATCCTCATACACAAAGAACTTCAAAAGGTATTATTCTTTATCCTTTAAGCTCACAGGTTGCAGCAGAAGGAAAGAACTATGGCAGATCATATTTCCATTGACAAACTGGACAGAGATAATTACCCCGCATGGGTAATGAGAATGGAAGCCTTACTTATGAGTAAGGATCTCATGATATATGTTACAGGTGAAGAAGAGAAGCCAGTATTCGAAGATGAAAGCCGACCAAAGAAAGAGGAACTTGATGCTTTAAAGCATTGGCAGAAGAAGGATGCAAGTGCAAAAGCCTACATCTACAACACAATCTCTGATCATTTGCTACCACACATCAGAGGATTGGAATCATCTGAAGATATATGGAATGCATTGGAGTATCATTTCCAAAGTACTACTAAAGCACGGAAAGCAAGTCTATGGTCAGAGTTTACAACATTCAAAATGAAGCCAAGTCAAACCATTAGTGATTATGTCACTAAGATGAAGGATCTAGCAGATAGTCTTGGATCCATAGATGAAGATGTTGAAGATCACAGATTGATTGCTCAACTACTTGCAGGTTTGAGAGGGGATGAAAGGTGGAAACCTTTTGTCTTATCAATAGAACTTTCATTAAATCATTATGTTCCAGACTTGAACCAGTTGCTTGGTTTGATGCTCACATATGAGCAAGACTTGAAGGGAGATGGAGATAAAGGACAAAGTTCTGCAATGTACATGAAGAACAAGAAGAAAGGAGATAAAGGTAAAGCAAAGGATGAAGAGGAGTCTAGTTCTCAAGCTTATTATGCAAGAGGTAAAGGCACTGGTAGAGGAAGAGCAAGAGGTTTTGGAAGAGGTAGAGGTAATCAAAATAATAACAAGAAGGCTTGCTGGATCTGTGGATTGAGTAATCATTTGGCTCATGACTGTTGGCACAATCAACAAGGATCAAACCAGAATCAAAACAACAATAGCAGAGGTCGAGGTGGAAGATATCAAAGTAATTTTCAAAGAGGTAGACAAAGTCAAAGAGGAGGCTATGGTAGAGGTGGAGGAAGAAGTTGGGGACAAAATCAATCCTACAACACCACCTACTACAACTATGCAAATGACACACAGAATGAAAGTCATACATCATTGATGATGAACTCAATCAACACATCAGATAAAGAAGATCTAAAGGTATTTTACATTGACTCTGGATGTTCTAATCATTTGTCAGGAAACATAGAATTGATGTCAGAATTGGAAAAAGGTATTTCGAGTCACACAGTTCAAACTGGTGATAATACAAGACATAGTGTACATTCAATTGGAAAAGTGAAATGCAAGAGTGGAGCAGATTTGCTAACCAATGTTTTGTATGTTCCTACAATACCTAAAAACTTGATTAGTGTGGGACAGATAGTTGAAAAAGGTTTTCAAGTCAGGTTTACAAATGAAGGAGTATTTGTGGAAGATCCAGAGAATGGATATAATCAGATTGTCTCTGGTAAGAAAGAAGGTAGACTCTTTACTTTAAGAGTGCAAGGAAACATTGGTCAAGCTTTGCTCACACATGGTGAAGCAGTGATTACAGAACTTGATCTCTGGCATAAGAGATTAGGTCATTTCAATGAAAGAGGAATTAAAGCTATGGTTGCTAATCAGTCTGTACTAGGATTACCAAATGTGCAAAGTCAACATATGGTTTATAAATGTGAAGCATGTCAAATGGGTAAAGCACATAGGTTACCATTTCAGAAGAAAGGATTCAAACATGATGGAGTACTTGAGCTCATTCATACAGATGTATGGGGACCAACAAAAGAAGGATCTATCAGTGGCTCAAGGTACTATGTTCTTTTTATTGATGATGCTACAAGATGGATAATATTATATGTTTTGAAGGAAAGATCAGAAGTGTTTGGAGCTTTCAAGCATTTTCATGCATATGCAGAGAGAGTCACAGGTCAAAAGCTTAAAAGACTGAGATCTGATGGAGGGGGAGAATATTTCTCCCAAGAGTTCAATGATTATCTTTGGAATGCAGGTATTAAGAGAGAAATAACTTGCAGGTATACACCACAACAAAATGGTGTAGCAGAAAGAAGGAACAGGACTTTGGTTGAGTTTGCTAGAGCTATGCTAAAGGAAAAGAACTGTCCAAATTATCTTTGGGCTGAGGCTGTAAATACAGCCATATATCTTGTGAATAGATTACCATGTGCAGCTCTGAATGGAATGACTCCATATGAAGCTTGGTGGGGTAAGAAACCAACACTAGATCATTGTAGAGTGTTTGGATCAATTGCATATGCTTATGTGCCATCACAGCTTAGGCATAAACTTGAACCAAAGGTAGAAAAATATGTGTTCATTGGTTATGATGAAAAGCAGATGGGTTACAGATTGTGGAATCCTCTAACCAAACAATTTATTGTTTCTAGAGATGTTACATTTGATGAACAGAAAAGTTGGTATGCAGATCAAAGTAATACAGCTGAGGAATTTGAAGAAGAGGTAAGAAGATGTGAGAAAGGAAAATCAATTGTGCAGGTGAATAGAGATGAAGACTATATGCAAGCAAGTACATCCAGAAGTGGATTAACAAGAAGGAATGAAGAAGCTCCTATATTTGATGAAGAAGTGTATCCAGACACATATGAAGAATGTGAACCAAGAAGGTCAAGCAGGACTAGAAGACAACCAGAAAGGTATTCTTATGATACTTCTTACATAACTCAGAAGAACTATGCATATATGATCAAAGATAATGAAGAACCTCAGAACTATGATGAAGCTAAAGGTGAGAAGCAATGGGAAGAAGCAATGAAGGAAGAGTTCAATGCACTGGAGGAGAACAAGACATGGGAACTTGTTCCTAAACCAAATGGTAAGAAAGTTATTGGAAATAAATGGGTTTATAAAGTGAAGAATCTTGCAGATGGAAGTATAGCCAGATACAAAGCTAGATTGGTGATGAAAGGCTATGCCCAGACCTATGGCATAGATTATGATGAGACATTCAGTCCTGTAGCTAAGATGTCAACTATAAGGACAATCATTGCTATTGCAGCTTCAAAAGGATGGACCCTAAGTCAATTGGATATAAAGAATGCATTCTTGAATGGATACATATCAGATGAGGTATACATGGAACAACCTCAAGGGTTTATAGATTCCAGGTATCCAAATTTTGTTTGCAGGTTGAGAAGAGCATTGTATAGATTGAAGCAAGCTCCAAGAGCTTGGAACTATAGACTGGTAAAGTATCTCAATGATCTTGGATATCAAAGTTCAAAAGCAGACCCAAGTCTACTTATCAGAAGAACAGAGGAAGGTACAATCTACATTTGTATTTATGTAGATGACATTATAATCACAGGTACTTCAGATGAAGGAATCAAGGAGGTAAAGAGATTACTTGAGAA
Organism: Ceratopteris richardii; assembly: GCA_020310875.1. Taxonomy (NCBI): domain Eukaryota; kingdom Viridiplantae; phylum Streptophyta; class Polypodiopsida; order Polypodiales; family Pteridaceae; genus Ceratopteris; species Ceratopteris richardii. Next base: position 155,575,583 of record CM035419.1, on the reverse strand, counting down.
AGAGTTTAAGATCAGTGATCTAGGAAAGTTGTCATACTTTCTTGGAATGGAAGTTACTTATACAGATCATGGCATATATGTATCACAAGAAAGGTATCTTCAGAATTTATTGAAGAAGTTTGATATGGAAAATTGTAGAGAAGCTTCAACTCCACTTGAAGTTAATCACAAGCTCAGTAAATATGATGGTGCAGACTACAAAGATATGAGGAAGTATCAATCTCTTGTGGGTAGTTTGATTTATGCTACACTAACAAGACCTGATCTTAGTTATGCAGTGGGAGTTTTGTCACAATTCATGCATTGTCCAAAGGACCCACATTGGATTGCAGGTCAAAGAGTTCTCAGATATATCAAAGGAACTATAAAGGAAGGATTATATTATCCTTTTACATCAGATTTAAAGTTGAGAGCCTATAGTGATTCAGATTGGGCAGGTAATCAAGATGACAAAAGATCAACTCATGGTTACATGATATATATTGGTGATAAGATTGTAAGTTGGTGTTCAAAGAAACAACATACAGTAGCATTATCATCAACTGAAGCAAAGTACAAAGGACTTGTGGAAGCAGCTAAGGAAGTCATATGGATGCAGACATTGTTCAAGAGCTTAGGCATTGATCAAGGTACACCTACAATACATGGAGATAATATGAGTTCACTCTATCTTGCAGCAAATCCAGTATTTCATGCAAGGACAAAGTACATAGAGATACAGTATCATTTTCTCAGAGAAAAGGTAATGGAGAAGGAGATTGAAGTGGAGTACATTTCCACTAAAGATCAGTTAGCAGACATAATGATAAAGAGCTTGGATGGTGTGAAGACCAGCAGATTTAAAAGCATGGCAGGAGTAAAAGAAAAGAAGAAGATATGAAGGAACAGAGAATGTCAATTAATGATTGAGGGGGAGCTGTTGGAGAAACAATCACTAATTGGACATATATTTGAAGTTCAAATCTTAGGAAGAAAACCCCATGCCTATGTGAAGGGACAAATTCACAAATGTATTATACTTGTAAAGTTAGTTCACTTTAGTTCTAGAAGTTTTTCAAAAGTCACGAGAATGAGAAAGTCTATATAAGTTAGTTAGTATTAACTGACGCGGTGAGAAGAAGAAGGGGGAAGACAATGAGAAAGTGAGAAGAACTCATTTTTGTATGACTGAGTATAGTCGGGCTTCTCTGAGCGAGAAAGCACTTGTAAGCTTCTGAGTTTTCATAGTTATGACAAGAACTAGTTAAAGTTCTATGTATAAGTCTTCTTCCTCCATCTCCAGTGTTTGTCTTCTGTGTAATGATTTGAAAGGTTGAAGTTTTCCAAGCAAGTCGATGCGTGGCATCGAATGTATGTTGAAAGGTTGAGTTTTATGTGAGAAGTCGATGCCTGGCATCGAATCTCACTTAATAAGTTCTTATCTTCATATCTGATTTTTATCTACTGCCAAATCTTCTTGAAAAGATGATGTTGTTGGAGCAACTCGATGCCTGGCATCGAATTCCAGTTGATAAGTCATATTCTAAGTGTGCATGAAATCACCTATAGTTTTGGTGTCCAAAAGATCAAGACTTTATGCGGGAAGTCAATGCCTGGCATCGAATCCCTGTTGAAAAGTGGCCAAAAACATCCCAAGTCGATGCCCGGCATCGAATCTCGTTGCAAGTCGATGCTAGGCATCGAATTCTAATTTTAAACAGGCGCTCTTACTAAAACAGGTAAAATTTCCAGTTTTGGAAGCTCATACAGGGTCATCTTGTGAAGGCCATAACTTGAGTTCTAGAGATCCATTTGATGCATATGATAGCTTGTTGGAAAGATCTACTCTTCTAGTTTCAGCATATAAAGTTTCATGGAGAAATAATACTTGAGCTAGGAGAAATTAGCAAAATACTGAAGGTATGTCATTTCGGTGACTAAGAATTTCTGTAGAAGCAAAGTTCTCACTTTAGGCTATCATTTCTCAAAGTTTGGAGTGGCAATGAGTTAATGGTGACCATAGAGGTGTTCTAGTGTCACATTAATTCATTTCTTGTGGTGTTTCATACATCAACAAAACTTAAGCTTCTCCGAGTTAGGATTGTGAACCTTTCTGATATTGTTTCCAACAATCCACCCTTCAATGTCATAATAGTACAAGTTTTAATAACCTGCAAAACTTCCTATGACTCTCTCTGGTCAATGCTTTGGTAAAAATACTTGCAACATTTTCACTTGTAGGTATGTAGACTAGCTCAAGTGTGCTTCTTAGATACTTGTTCCCAAATATAGTGGTAATGAACTTGTAAATGCTTTGAGCATGATGAACACGATTCCTTGCAATAACAATAGCACTCTAACTGTTTGAAAATATCTGAACTGGAAGATGAACTTGAAGATCAAGATAACTAAGCATATGTTGTAACCAAAATAATTTAAGTGTATTAGTAAAGGTAGCCCTATAATCTTCTTCATTTGAAGGTGTAGCAATTGTAGGCTATTTCTTGGATAACCAAGAGCTAAGATAATCTTCTAGATAGAAACAATAGCTACTTTTGCTTCATCTTGAGTCTTTATCACTTGCCCAATAAGAATCTGAAAAACCTTGAAGTAAGAAATGTGAAGAATTCAAAAATACCATAACATAATTGGAAGTTCCCTTAAATTATCTAAAAATGCTCTTAACTGCTTTGCAATGAATCTTAAGCAGACGGTGCATAAATTTGAACTGAATTGAAAACTGAATTCATAAGTTACTGAACTTTGAAATTGATGATATATTTAGCTAGTGATGTGTGTAAACACACTAGGGTCATTTTTCCCCCGGCTTGCATATACGCCTATAACCCTAATATGTCACTTATCTTTGTACAATTCTCTTGGTAATACATTCAATATTGTGTGTTGTGCTCCAAGCTTTTTCTTCTTCCTTGTGTTGTTTGCATGCTTTCCCAGACCTCAAACTCCAACAATTGGTATCAGAGCAGGTCACCTTTTCATATAGGGCATCGTTGACACCCCTCTCGTCATAGTCTCGGAATCACAACAAATTGGTGAGCATACTCAGGGCGATTAGAAGTTCAAAAGAGCTTCACTTTGTTGTGTCAAAATCGTAATCTAAGCTCATTTCGGCCTTCGAATGCACCATCTTAGTGCTTGTGCAAGATATTTCATCTTTTTGTGCCAAAGATATATATAGGTTTCGGCCTGCCAGTATAAGCACCTCAAAGTCTACTACAAGTTTAGCAAAACTTGACAGGGTAGTTCTATTCAACTTTTTGATGTACAATCATTTTTCTGCATCAGGGTATTTTAATCAATGGCCATGACTGAAAGCAGTGATGTATTCTGTATGTTGGCTATTGAGGATAACTTGGATGGTACTAATTAGCCATTATGGTTTTATATGATGCGCCATGTATTGGTTGCAAAAGGATTGTGGAATATTATGCAGGGTTTGAAAAAACGTCCTATTACACCTACAAATATAGTTATTGAAGGTGATGCAGATGGCATTGAAGATGGTGATATTCTTCATGTTCTTGTTCATGCTGCGGTTGTTGTTGCACCTACTCTAGAGCAAATTCGTTGGGATGGCAGAGATGCTCATGCACATGCATTGATAGCCTTGTGTGTCAAACTTGTTATTATTCCTCACATTTGGTATTGTGGAACAACAAAGGATGCTTGGGATGTATACACTTACCATTTTATACTAGGCTTGTGTTGCTTACCTCCGAAAACAATTGGAGACTGAGCACATGAATGAAGGAGATTCCATGGACAGTTTTTTGACAATGATCAAAGATTTGAAGGAATAGTTGATTTCTGCTGATGAAGTCTTGCTTGACAATTAACTTGTGTAGACTATTCTAAATGGTCTTCCAAATTCATATCTGAGTTTTGCTTCTACTCTTCGATGGATGATGAAAGACACTCCAAATGCCTTAACATTTGAGGAGTTAGTCTCTTTTCTTATTGCAAGAAGACCAGTCTAGGCAGAACAGGTCCATTGTGCATGTTGTAGATCAAGCTTTCCTAGCTAGTCAGAAGGGCAAAGGTAAATGGAGCTCTTCCACTAGTAAGCAAAGATCTGCTAATTCTGCACAATCAAAGAAGGATGACAAAGACAAGAAGAAAACAAAAAAGCAAAAATTGTTTTGCAAATACTGTAAAGGAAATGATCATGTCATAAAGATTTGTCCAAAACTAGTTGCAAAAGGGGCAAAGAAGAAAGAGGTTGGAATGGTTGTTGCAGAGGCCTCTACACCCAAAACAAAGTCTGCTAATCTTGTGAAGAATGAAGAATGGACATTTACTAATGTTTGAAATTATGACCAATCTTCACATGAACAGTGTATGTCTGTAGTAGACTTAGATGTTTGGTACTTTGATAGTGGGGCAACCAAACATGTTACCTCGCAGTGCAATTTCTTCACTTCATTTAAGTCTGCCTCTACAGGGAATGCTGTCACATGCACCAACAACTCCGCTTATCCTATTATGGGATTTGCTGAGATCATTCTAACTACTGTTGATGGTAGTTCTTTTACATTTTTAGATGCTTTATTTGTTCCAAGGATTAAGAAAAATCTATTATCAATTTCAACATTAGCCAAGATTGTCTTGGTTGTGAAATTTATTGATGATAGATGTATAGTTCATGATCTGTCAAATGGCAACATCATTATTGCTTTTGGCATTTTATGTCATGGGCTGTATAAGCTCAAAGATTATGCAAAATCTGTGAATGATTCAGCATGTCCTGTTAGGCTATGTCAGATGCAAAGCTTTGGCATGCAGACTTTGGTCATTTGAATTTTGTTAGTTTGCTATGCCTACGGAAATCTGAAATAGTGTCCTCTTTGCCCAACTTGAGGCACTTGGTAAACATGTATGTGAAGGCTGTATCTTGGGCAAAATGAAGCCTTCCTCCTTCCCAAAAGATGGTTCAGTTCGAGCTATTCACAAATTGCAGGTTGTTCATAGTGGTCTGTGGTCCTATGTAGACACCTTGTTTTGGGAATTATCTTTACTTCTTGACTTTCATCAATGATTTTTCGAGGCATACATGGGTATATCGATTGAAAGCAAAGTATGAAGTGTGTATGTGCTTCAAATAGTTTACAGTTTTGCCAGAAAATCTATTAGCGTGTAAAATGGGCACGCTCCGTTCTGATGGCTAGTGTGGACTTTGCCTGATAACAAATTAGATGCACCTCTCTGATATCATACTCGTTCAGGCTCTCATAGTGCTTCTTTTGCATCAGATTGCTATGCTATGGTTGCCTTGAGTCTTTGTGATGAGAATGAGCCAATTTCCTTTGATGAAGTACAAAATTCTAAAAATTGGATGGCTGTTATGCAATCAGAATATGATGCTATCATGAAAAATGGTACCTGATCTTTATGTGACTTGCCTCTTGGCAAGAAGGCCATTGGCACTAAGTGTGTATACAAGCTCAAGCGTAAGCCTGATGGAACAATTGATAGGTATAAGGCTAGGCTTGTTGTAAAGGGTCATGCTCAGGAAAGAGGCATTGATTTTGATGAGACCTTTGCTCCTACATGCCGAATGACTACTGTTCATAGCATCTGTGTGATTGCAGCTCATCATGGTTGGAATGTACATTAGTTGGACATTAAAATTGCATTTTTGAATGGTGTCTTGCATGAAGAAGTGTATGTTTTTCAGCCCCATGGCTCTGTGCAAAAAGGGCATGAAAACCAAGTGTGTAGGTTGAAAAGGCATTATATGGTTTGACGCAAGCACCATGTGCTTGGTATGAAAAGATACATGCCTACCTAATTGCACATGGTTTTGAGAACAGTCCAACTGAGAGCACCTTATACGTAAAGCATGCAAATGACATGCTTCTAATCATTGTTGTCTACATTGATGGCATGTTGCTCACTGGTCCTATGGGGAAGCATATTGCTAATTTAAAGGCTGATTTGCACGCCTCATTTGAGATGTAAGATTTGGGGCACTTGCATCATTATTTGGGCATTTAGCTTATGCAAGTTGATGGCAGAATAGCTTTGTGTCAAAAAAAATATATCGATACATTATTGCAGCGTTTTGGCCTTGACGATTGTAAACATATTTTCACTCCTATGGAGATAGGTTTAGGGTTAGGTCTTCATGATGCTGGAGATGCATTTGATGTTGTTCTCTATCGGCAGACTATTGGATGCTTGATTTACCTATGCATTACTCGGCCAGATATTCAATTTGTTGTCTCATAGATGAGCAAGTCTATGCATTGCCCAGGTGTCAAGCATTGGCAGGCGATTAAGCACTTCTTTCGTTACTTGAGTGGTACCTGACTACTTGGATTGTTTTATCCCAAGGTGGACCACTACTGCCAGATTTACATGCTTTTTCTAACTCTGATTGGGCTCATTGCTATGAAACATGATGTTGGAGTAGGACAATCATTAATTGATGATTACAATGAAGAATGAAGAGTGAAGGATAAAGAAAAGAACAAAGGATGAAGCATGAAGTAAAGACAAGAATTAGAGGAAAGTGATTTGTATACATATGTACATTAAGTTTGTAATTAATTCATAAATAATTTTGTAATATTGATGAGTATGTATAGATATGCCTATGTATACTTGTATATGGACAAGATACAAATGAGAGAAGAAGAATAGATGAGATAGAGAGGAGTAGATCATAAGTTGAATGAGAATTATCCATCAGATGTAAGATTAGTTGAATAGAAGAAGTTTTTTGAGAATTACGCATCGATCTTTTCTCCATTTCTCCTTCTGTGCTTGATCGTTTTTGAAATCCTTTTATATGTTTCTAAGTCCATAGTTAATGCACCTATGGTCAAGTTTTGAGAGTCCAATTGCAAATAGTCTAAGAGAATTGTGAGTAGGAACATTTGTATGTGCAAATGTATTAAGTGACTTCTGAAACACTCACAAATTCGATGGTCAATGATTTGATGAAATCTTAGTGTAGAGTGTAAAGTTTCACACAAATGAGGACTCAAAATCTAATTTGGAAGTTAAGCCATCTATTTCTAAAAGCATTTGATTAAACGAGTTGTAGATTGAGAGAAGCAAGTACTTAAAGCTGCATTTGTAAAATTCGCCTATAGAGAAAGCCTGTTTCAGACATATGTTTACTTATTGAAGAAAATTTGAAGTTTTGTAAGTTCTTTTGAAGAAGTTTCACTTGTAATAGCTGCATAAACATCACAGGAGTGTTGTGAAAAAGTTTCATAGAAAACTTTAACCATTTCATTAGTCAATGAAAGAGTTTTGTGAATTAGACTTTCCTAAGTGAAGTTATAACTCACAGAAGTAATAGAGATTCCTAATTTGGTAAAGACTTCCAAAATTAATGAAGGTTTCTTGCTATTCTTGATATAGAGGTGGTCTAAATTCAATTGTAGCTTGTCTTTTGGAGATTAATAATCTCCATCAGTGGTATCAGAGCAGATTTGATCAAAGTTGAAGGAAAGGAAGACCTCGACTGCTGCAGACATACAAAATTCAATATTTGAAGATTCAAAAGGAAAAAATGTGAAGGAAAAGCTAAAAGGAGACACACGAGAGAAATCAAAAGGGTTAGAAGGAGTAAATTTTGAAGCTAAGGTACATTCATTACTCATAGGGTTGAAGATTTGATAGTACAAGTGAAAAAAGAATGGGAGATAGTCTCCAAATTGAGAAGTTGGACAGAGAGAACTATACAGCTTGGTCTATGAGGATGGAAGCTCATTTTATGAGCAAAGATACCAGGTCTAAGATGAGATGAGAAGTGGAGGTCTTTCATCTTGTCCACTGAACTTTCATTAGATCATTTCACTCCTGATTTGAATCAATTGTTAGGACATATGCTAACTTTTGAGAATGATATCAAAGGAGATGTTGATAAGAGTGCAGGTCATGCAATTTATTCTAAGGATAAGAAGAAAGCTATCAAAGGAAAGCAACAATCAGTTGACGATGAAGGTACTTCAAGCCAAACAAACTTCCTAAGAGGAAGAGGAAGTGGCAAAAGTAGAGGAAGAGGCAGAAATAATAAAGACAATGTCAAAGCTTGCTAGATATGTGGTAAGATCAATCATCTATCTCATGAATGTTGGCACAATAATCAAAGCAATGGTAACTTTAATCAGAATTTTACTCAAAGAGGAAGACGTGGAAGAAATCAGAGAGGAAGTTTCAGAGGTAGAGGTAGTAGAGGCTTCTTTGGAAGAAATGGTGGAAGAAACTTTCAAGGTCAGTCCTCCAGCAATACCTACTACAATTATGCATCATATCAGAAGGAGGATTCAACTCTAATCATGAATGCAACATGTGAAGTTTCAAGTGAAGATCAAAGAGTGTTTTACATTGATTTAGGATGCAGGAATCATCTGAGTGGTAACATTGCTTTAATGAATAATTGGGAGAGAATAAAGTGATTAATCATACAGTTCAAACAGGTTGACAATACAAAGCATAAGGTGAAATATATTGGATCAGTTAAAGCCAAAGATGGAAGTACTCTCTTGAGTAAGATTTTGTATGTTCCTACAATTCCAAAGAATTTCATTAGTGTAGGACAAATTGTGGAAAAAGGATATGAGGTGAGGTTCACTAATGATGGAGTTTATGTTGAAGACCCTAGCCAAGGGTATAAGCGAATTGATACACGAAATAAAGAAGGGAGGCTTTTCACAATGAAGGTACAAGGTAATGCTGGGCATGCCTTGTTCACATATGGAGAGCAAAAGATTTCTGAGTTGGACCTTTGGCACAAAAGGCTTGGACACTTTAATGAAAGAGCTATCAAAGAGATGATTAATAATGGTTCAGTATTTGGATTACCTAATGTTGCAGGTCAACACATGACATGCATATGTGAAGCATTTCAATTAGGTAAGGCTCATAAGCAATCATACAACAAGCATGGTTTCATGTATTCAGAAAGACTTGAATTGGTACATACAAATGTGTGGGGTCCTTCAAAGGAATTTAGCATAAATGGTTCAAGATATTATGTCATTTATGTTGATGATGCTGCCAAGTGGATCACTATTTATGTGATCAAAGATAAGTAAGAAGTGTTTAGTACATTTAAACACTATCATGTATATGCAGAGAGGGTTACAGGACAAAAATTGAAGAGATTGAGATCAGATGGAGGGGGATATTATTTTTCAAATGAATTCAATGATTATTTGTGGAATGCCCTTATAAAAAGAGAGTTACTTGCAGGTACTCTCCTCAACAAAATGGTGTAGTAGAAAGGAGCAATAGAACTCTTGTTGAGTTTGCAAGATCAATGATGAAAGAGAAGAATTGCCCTAATTATTTGTGGACTGAGGCTATAAATACAACCACATACTTGGTTAATAGGTTACCATGTAAAGCTTTGCAGGGTATGACACCATATGAAGCTTAGTGGGGTAAGAGACCTACATTGGATTATTGCAAAGTATTTGGTTGCTTGGCCTATGCTTATGTTCCTTCTCAATTAAGGCATAAATTGGAACCAAAGGATGAAAAATATGTGTTCATTGGTTATGATGATAAGCGAATGGGATACAGGTTGTGGAGTCCATCTAGAAAGCAATTCCTTGTATCAAAGTATGTCACATTTGATGAGCAAGGTACTTGGTACTCAGGTCTTGAAGAAACATTGAATCAGAAGATAGGTAAATCAAAGGTTCAAATCTTTGAGGAAGAAGAGAATAATGAAGTGCTAGTTGAAGCTGAAGAAATGCCAAGGTTTGATCCAGAGTGTGATGAACCAGAAACTTCAAGAAGTGGAGAACTTAGAAGATCATCAAGGCACAAATGGCAACCCATAAGGTATAGCTATGATACTTCATTCTTGACTACTAAAGATTATGCTTACATGATAAAAGCAAATGAAGACCCATCCACATATGATGAAGCCAAAGGAAAGGAGAATTGGGAAAAAACTATGAAGGAAGAATATGATGTTGAGAATGAGATTTGGGAATTGGTACATAAACCAATTAATCAGAAGGTAATTGGATGTAAGTGGGTTTACAAAACAAAGAGATTTGTAGATGGAAATGTGTCTAGGTACAAAGCCAGAATTGTTGTAAAAGGATATGCACATACATATGATGTGGACTATGACGAAACTTATAGCCCTGTTGCAAAGATGACAACCATAAAGACTCTCACAGCTATTGCCACTTGCAAAGGTTGGAAACTATCTCAATTAGATGTGAAGAATGCATTTTTGAATGGTTACATTTCAGATGAAGTTTTCATGGAACAACCAGATGGTTTTAAAGATCAATTTTATCCAGATCATGTGTGTAAGCTTAAGAGAGCTTTGTATGGCTTGAAGCAAGCCCCAAGGGCATGGAATTACAGGCTTGTAAAGTTCTTGAAGGAACTTGGTTTTCAAGCATCAAAGGCAGATAGTAGCTTGCTAGTCAAAGCAAGTGAGGATGGATTTATATATGTTTGTATTTATGTTGATGACATAATACTTACAAGCACACATGAGAAAGGCATACAAATTCTTAAGAAGTAGATGGAGAAAGAATTCAAGATCAGTGACTTGGGAAATTTGTCATATCTCTTGGGAATGGAGATTTCATATACTCAACATGGAATATATGTGACTCAAGAAAGGTATTTGAAGAATCTACTAATCAAGTTTAAAATGGAAGATTGCAGGATAGCACCAACGCCAATGGAACTGAATCACAAATTGAGTAGATATGGAGGAGAAGAATTCAAAGACATGAAGATTTATCAAAGTTTGGTGGGTAGCTTGATTTATGCTACATTAACAAGGCCTGATTTGTCATATGCAGTTGGAATTTTATCTCAATTCATGCATTGTCCTAGAAAGGAACATTGGACTATAGGTCAAAGGGTGCTTAGGTATATCAAGGGCACACTTAAAGAAGGTTTGTATTATGGATTTACTTCAGATACAAGGATCAAGATATATAGTGATGCAGATTGGGCAGGTAACTCTGATGATAGAAGATCAACACATGGATACTTGTGTTATATGGGAGATAAGTTAATTTCGTGGTGTTCTAATAAGCAACATACAATTGCTTTATCATCTATGCAAGCAGAGTACAAAGGTATGGTAGAAGCTGCAAAGAAAGTCATATGGCCAAAAACTCTCATGAAGAGTTGTGATATCATTCAGAGTACTCCTATCATTTGTGGAGATAACATGAGTTCTTTGTATTTGGTAGCTAACCCTGTGTTTCATGCTAGAACCAACATATTGAGATTCAATATCATTTTCTAAGAGAGAAGGTTGTTGATAAAGAAATAGAAGTAATGCATACTCCTACAAAGGATCAACTTGCAGATATGTTGACAAAGAGTTTGGATGGACCCAAGTTGCAGAGGTTCAAAGATATGATAGGGATAAATAGTATGCAGGTAATCACAATTAAAGATTGAGGGGGAGCTGTTGGAGCAGGACAATCATTAATTGATGATTACAATGAAGAATGAAGAGTGACGGATAAAGAAAAGAACAAAGGATGAAGCATGTAATAAAGAGAAGAATCAAAGGAAAGTGATTTGTATACATATGTACATTAAGTTTGTAATTAGTTCATAAATACTTTTGTAATAGTGATGAGTATGTATAGATATGCCTATATATACTTGTATATGGACGGGATACAAATGAGAGAAGAAGAATAGATGAGATAGAGAGGAGTAGATCATAAGTTGAATGAGAATTATCCATCAGATGTAAGATTAGTTGAATAGAAGAAGTTTTCTGAGAATTGCACGTTGATCTTTTCTCCATTTCACCTTTTGTGCTTGATCATTTTAGAAATCCTTTTGTATGTGTCTACACTACAAGGAATATAGGCGCATAGCGATTGTTAAGGCGACACAATTTCGTCGCTATAAAATTGCAAAAAGCATCGCAACAAGCATCGAGCGCAGACCGTCCATTAAACGATGAGCAAAACGATGTTTTTTTCGATGTGTGGCACGAAGGGGTGTGTGATGCTTGCAGTGAGCATCGCTAAAGTGACGGTTTAAAAAAGCATCGCATAAGCGATGCTTTTTTGCATCACATAAGTGATGGTAAATGATGTCGTTTATGCGACGCCAATTGCAGTGGTTTTTACAATGCTTTACCATCCCTTACACGACGGTCTATTGACGAAAAAAATTAAAACATTGGAGGCTCTTTGATCGGCATGTTTACACATCTGATCGAAGAGCTCTCCAACGTTCGCAGTTGTGCTACGCTTACGAGCTGAAACAAGTATATGCAAAATTTTTGTTTTGCCTTATCTCTATCTTATTGTCTCTCTCTATCTCTATTTCTCTCTTTCTAAATATTTCTCTTTTTGAATTCTCTCTTTCTCTCTCTCTATTTATGGCAGGTTATTCAAGAAGCTAACCAAGCAAAAAATATGGCTAACTATTGTAAGTACAATTTCCATTCTTTGTGTATCATTTGAATGGTGTTATTTTCATTAGTTAGAATACTCACACTTATTGATATGCACGTATACACTTATACATGATGAAGATGCACGTTCACACATATACACATGCACATACACACACACATATATACACACACATACATGTGCACATACACTTACACAGACACACACATACACATGCATATGCACAAACATTTCAACAACCACATAAAAAGACTTGCATGCATGCATTATTGCATATATATATATATATATATATATATATATATATATATATATATATATATATATATATATATATATATATATATATATATACACATACACACATTAACATATACTTAAATACATGTATATGCACATCCACATGCATGCACATGGATGCAAATGGAAATGCATACACCAACACACACATGTTTCATACATATACACATGCATATATATATATATATATATATATATATATATATATATATATATATATATATATATATATATATATATATATATATATATATATATATATATATACACATACACACATTAACATATACTTAAAATACATGTATATGCACATCCACATGCATGCACATGGATGCAAATGGAAATGCATACACCAACACACACATGTTTCATACATATACACATGCATATACATACACTTGTATATGTTTATACACATACACATACATATGCACATATGTATATATACACACACATACACATATATATGCACATACGTACACACACACATATACACATACACACACACATGCACATACATACATATACACATATACATGCACATACACACATACACACATATACACATACACTTACACATATACATGCACATACATATACACACACATACACATGCACATGCACATACACATATACACACATATACACTTACACATGCTCATGCACATACATACATATACACACACATACACATGCACATGCACATACACATACATACACATATACACTTATACATGCACATGCACATACATGCATATACACATATACATATGTACATACATTCATAAACACACATATTACCCACATATACATGCACATATGTACACACATATGAATGAATTATATAATTAAAGTACTAAAACACATGCTTACTATAAACAATAATAACAATCAATAGAACAAAACTTTGCATTACTTAATGCCATACACACAATTCAAAACATAACTTAAATGACCAATATATATATATATATATATATATATATATATATATATGTATATATATATATATATATATATATATATATATATATATATATATATATATATATATATATATATATATATATATATATATATATATATATATATATATATATATATATATATATATATATATATATGTATATATATATGTGAATACATATCCAATGTCATAATCAAGAATCCTAATCATCATCATCATGATCATCATCATCGTCATTAGCATCATGATAATCCTCATCCTTATCATCATGATCACCCTATGACGATCGAGATCGTCCCTCCTGTGTCTGTCTCTCTACCTTGTCCATATCTGCCCCTCCATAATACTCTTGTATTACATATAACAAACATAAATAAGTAAAACAATTAAAACATCCAGAAAAATAAAATAATTATATAAAATTTAATAATACTCACAAAAGCATCGAGATGATCTCGCATATACTCGCTCAAACGCCGATATCCAAAATGTGTAGCATACTCGATCTCATGTTTCATAGGATATCGGCCATAATCCTTTCGCTGCATTGAAACAAATAAAAAAGATTAGTTTCTTGCATTTTAACTAAAATAAAAAATATACTCACAATAACACATATACTTACAAATGTAGCTACAAAACCATGATGGCCCATTTGGCCTATGTGCGATGTGTGGCCCGACTCAACTCTCTTCTTTGCAGCAGCCTGTTTATTTAAAGAAAAAAGAAATACATAAATTAAATGTAAAAAATTACTAAAATATATGAAAATTACAAATATAAACTATTAATTTGTATACCTTCTACTGAGGAAATGACTCCTGAAAACGTAGCTATCTACGAAAAAACTGCCACGACTCAAGTGGGATGTTAGGTTACCTCTTATTTTTTTCCACCATAAAATATCTCCTGTTAATTTAATCTCAAACAGAAAAAAAGAATCAGAATACATACACATATATACACACACATACACATACACATACCCACATACACATATACATGCAAACATATACACATACATATATGCATACATATACATATATACATACATATAACATAAGCACACATATACATATCCACATATATACGTACACACATACACATGCATGCATATACACTCATTCATACAAAATACATGCATTTATCCCACAATAATGTGTATTTGTGTATATGTGAATATGTGTGTATGTGTAAATGTGTATATGTGAATATGTGTGTTTGTGTAAATATGTATATGTGAATGTTTATGTATGTAAATAAACAGATTAATGATTTCCTCACTTGAATTGATATATAGAAAAATAAAAATATTTTAATTGAAAGTCAATTAGATGATATCTCTCTCATATTTTTTTAATGTATTGATTTAAAATGACTAACCTTTTCTCTGGGTACCTGCAGGAAAGAGAAGAAATATTTCCAAAACGAAGGGATAATTAATACAAATTTTAATTTTTCAGTATATGTTTGTTATATGTGCATTTGTGTTTATGTGTTTGCATTGGCCTATGAGTCTATACATGATTAATGTATTTATGATTATTTATTCACTTTTGGTATAGTTATTTATGCATATGAACATAACCTAAATTAAGTTCTTTTAAGTAAATATATCTATTTACTTAATGTAAATGGAGGAAATTCTATGGATATTATGATATTTATTTAAATTGAATCATAATATAAGTTAAATCTTATAATTATAACTATCAATAGATTTTTTTTTATATGAAAGTTATTTTAAATAATAGGTAATGGTTAAATTAATTAATATTTAATGTATCTAATTATTATATTTTAACTAATATAGGTAATTCATATTAATAATAAATAACAAATATATATACGTTAGTTTATTTAAGTGAAAGTTAGTTCTAGTCTACACTAAGTATTCATGAGTTATTAAGTTAGTATGCATGAATAACTAACTATTCTACTAACTAGTTAACTCATTAGTTATCTAATTAGTAGGAATAGTTACGCATGTTTATGTACTTAAAAATATATATGTATGTGAGTTCGTTCGCATTTTTGTTCTAATGTCTTTTTCTATAGATCATTGAAGAGATTGCAAAGGAGAATACGAGAATACAAGCTAACGAGATTACAAGCCTACAAGATTGCAACATTTGAAGATTGAAGTTTTTTATGTTCATGTAGAACTATTAAGTTGTATAGGATTATTTACAAAGAGATTGTATTAGCACTTAACATAAGATTTGTATAGGCTTAAATAGATTGATTTTGAAGTTCTTTATCCTTTACTCTGCAATTCAATTAAGTTATTTGCATTTTGATTTCATATGTCTAAAGATTTAGGGTCTACAAGCAGTTTTGAACTAGTGTCTACAAGCAGTTTTGATATTCATAGCAACGAATTAGAAAACTTTATCATACGAACACTTCTTCCATCTTCTATTGATAACACGTTTAATAATGAAAATATAGAAATTGAAATCATTAAAGATAAAATTGTTGACGAAACTTTATTTACAAGAGAGTTCGATCGTAATCTTTCCAGAGTTTTATCGATACTATCTATAGTCTTACCAGAACCGGATAACAAAGAAGATCTATTCCCACCTAATTTAATTAGAAAAACTAATTCAAATCAAATTGAAAACGAAGTAGTGGATATAGTTAAAGATAAAATATGAAGTGAGGAATTAGTTTTGCCTTCTTACTTAGAAGGTATAGCTAGATATAGAAACGCACGTCCTTACAGCTCGTAGTCCTAAGAATCTAGATCTTAAATTACACTCGAATAGATTAGAAACCTATAGCATTTATCACTCCTAAACTGAAAATTCAATCCATGACCCTAAGCATACTTAGAAGCACCCTGCGTGCAGTCACATGGTTAGGTTAGCGTGAATCTTTTAGATGAACCTCTGCCTCCCTTCACACCCCTCTATGACAACGTGGGATAAAACACCAGTGTACAGTGTCGTATACACCTCAACAGAATGGAGTTGATGAACAAAAGAATAGGTCACTCATGGAGATGGTGAGGTGTATGGTCAAGCGTCAAGATTTACCACATAGTTTCTGGCTTGAGGCTATCATGTGTGCAACATATGTACTGAACAGGTGTCCCACTAAAGTGTTGTAGTCTATCACTCCATATGAGGCTTGGCATGACCGCAAGCCATCTGTTGCTCATCTGCGTGTTTTTGGTTGTTTGGCATATGCATCAGTGCCTGAACAACATCGCAGAAAATTGGATGATAAAGCAGTAAAATGTATTTTTGTTGGGTATAGTTCTGAAAGTAAAGGCTATCGTCTGTATCATCCACAGACTAAATGCATTCTGGTTAGCCGTGATGTTGTTTTTGTGGAAGATGCTATTCAGCCATTGCTTTCATGTACTAAGGAGACATCTGTTAGCTCCAAAGACATGTATGATACTTTGCTGCCTCTTTTTACAGGTGGACAGTCTAGCGCTGGTCCCAATGAGGCAACTTCTCAGCCTTTGTAGGTTTCATGTGATGATGTAGATAATTCCATTTCTAATGCAGATGTACATGATGCACTTATTGATGAGAGAGCTGATATTGAGTAGGCAAGAACTATGCCAAAATGGCTGGTGCAGACCTTGCGTGACAGTAAATTAGATGCATCTCTGTCATATCGTACTCGATCAAGCTCTCATAGTACCTCTTTTGCATCAGATTGCTATGATATGGCTGCAGTCTCTATGATGAGAATGAGCCTGTTTCATTTGATGAAGCACCAAATTCAGAAAATTGGAAGGCTGCTATGCAATCTGAATATGATGCAATAATGAAGAATGGTACTTGGTCTTTATGTGACTTGCCTCTTGGCAAGAAGGCCATTGGCACTAAGTGGGTATGCAAGCTGAAGTGTAAACCTGATGGTACAGTTGATAGGTATAAGGCTAGGCTTATTGCAAAGGGTTATGCGCAGAAAGAGGCATTGATTTTGATGAGACCTTTGCATCTACATGCCGTATGACTACTGTTCGGAGCATTTGTGCACTTGCAGCCCATCATGGTTGGAATGTACATCAGTTGGACATTAAAACAACATTTCTGAATGGTGACTTGCATGAAGAAGTGTATGTTTTTCAGCCCCGTGGCTTTGTGCAAAAAGGGCATGAAAACCAGGTGTGCATGTTAAAGAAGGCATTATATGGTTTAAAGCAAGCACCACGTGCTTGGTATGAGAGGATACATGCCTATCTGATTGTACATGGTTTTGAGAACAGTCCAATTGAAAGCACCTTATATGTTAAGCGTGCTAATGATGTGCTTCTGATCATTGTTGTCTATGTTGACGACATGCTGCTCACTGGTCCTATTGAGAAGCATATTGCTGATTTTAAGGCTGATTTGCATGCCTCATTTGAGATCTCTGATTTGGGGCATTTGCATCACTATTTGGGCATTCAATTTATGCAAGTTGATGGTGGAATGGCTTTGTGTCAAACGAAATATATTGACACATTATTGCAGTGTTTTGGCCTTGAAGACTGTAAGCCTATTGCCACTCCTATGAAGACAGGTTTACGATTGAGTCTTCATGATGCTGGAGATGCATTTGATGTTGTTCTTTATCAGCAGGCTCATGGATGCTTGATTTACTTATGCATTACTCGGCCAGATATTCAGTTTGCTATCTCACAGATGAGCAGGTTTATGCATTGTCCAGGAGTCAAGCATTGGTAGGCGGTTAAGTGTATCTTTCGCTACTTGAGTGGTACTTGGCTACTTGGGTTGTTTTATCCCAAGGGGGGATCACTACCGCTAGATTTGCATGCTTTTTCTGAATCTGATTGGGCTGGTTGCTATGGCACTAGTGTGTCCACTAGTGGCTTTTGCTTCATGCTTGGTAGCTCATGTATATCTTGGTTGAGCAAGAAGCAGCCTACTGTGGGCACTTCCAATTGTGAGGCTGAGTATAGGGCAGCTTTCACAGCTACTGTTGAGTGTGTGTGGCTCAGACGCCTTATGGCTGATTTGGGTGTTGGTCAGTCTTCTGCCACCACCATCTTCACTGAGAGTCAGAGCGCATTGCAAGTTGCGAGGAACCCTGTGTTCCATGCTTGCACTAAGCACATTGAGGTGCATTATCATTATGTCAGGGAGAGGTTCTCTGCTGGGGAGATCAGCTTGACATATGTGCCCACACAGGAGAACATTGCAAACGTTTTCACGAAGGCTCTGCCTAGGGAGAAGTTTGAAGCTTTCTGCAAAGCTTTGGGCTTACTTCCTTTTGTGGAGTGATTTCCACATAGCTTGGCACTTCCTTACACATGAGTGCCAGCTACTTGTTCACCGCATCACTCCCAAGGGGGATTTGTTGATATATTTAGGTAGTGATGTGTGTGAACACTCTAGGACCGCGGGGCACTTTTTTCCCTCTTTAGGAGGTTTTTTTCCCCCGGCTTGTAGATACGCCTATTGCCCTAATGGGCTACTTATCTTTGTACATTCTCTAGTAATACATTCAGTATTGTGTGTTGTGCTCCAAGCTTCTTCTTCTTCCTTGTGCTATTCGTGTGCTTCCGCAGACGTCTAACTCCAACACTTACTAGTAGAAGGATTTCACATGCAGAAAATGAAAGATTATATATTGATGGAAGACCTTACATGCATAGAAATATAGCAGGTTTAATAAATAGTAGTCGAGGGTTACATAATAGTTCAAGGACTAATTGCACATTTGAGGAGCGTGAAAATAGTCATGAATCACCATACATGAGTAGAGATGTATCAAGATACATACCATTACATGCTAGTGATGAATTATTAGTGAATTATGGATGGCATAGACCTCCAAGAGCACCTTTTAGCTAGATAGAGAATGAAAATTTTCTATCCATATTTAATAACTTATATATTTAATTTTATGTTTAAAGTTTACTTTTTATTCAATTATAGAGTAATTTTTATTCATGTGTGTAGATTCCAATGTATGATGTTGATGATATTCCTCCACACCATTCACAATTGCCAGTAAGACCTCATTTGCTTCTATGAGGAGGCTACGCAAAAGTGATTCTGTGAAATATGCAAGGTTAAAAGATCTATATTCAAAAGAAGATAAAGTACAAGATTTGTGAGACAATGATGAAGATGATGGCAAGGCAGATTTTATTGAGGATTGGTACCCAAATGAGAGTGAGAGGACTAGTATGCATGTATGTGTATGTGTGTGTATGTCTCTTTATGTGTGTGTATGTCTCTTTATGTGTGTGTGTGTATGCATATATATGTGTGTTATGTGTGTGTGTCTCTCTCTACGTGTGTGTGTGTCTATGTGTGTATATGTGTGTGTATGCATGTAAGCATGTATGTATGCATATGCATGTGGATTATGTATGCATGTGTGTGTATGTCTCTCTATGTGTGTATGTGTGTATGCATATGTATCCATGTGTGTGTATGTGTGTGTATGCATGTAATTATGTATGTATGCATATGCATATGCATTATGTATGTATGTGTCTGTGTGTATGTGTGTGTATGTGTGTGTGTCTATGTGTGTATGCGTGTGTATGCATGTGTATGTGTGTGTAAATCTGTGTGTATATGTGTGTGTATGTTTCTATGTGTGTATATGTGTCTATGTGTGTGTATGTGTATGCATGTCTCTATGCATATGCATGTGCATAATGTATGCATATGTATGCATATGTGTGTGTATGCATGTAAGTATGTAAGTATGTATGTATGCATATGCATATGCATTATGTATGCATATGTATGCATGTATGTGTGTGTGAATGTCTCTCTATGTGTGTATGTATGCATATATGTGTGTGTATGTGTGTGTGTGTCTATGTGTGTATGTGTATGTGTGTATGCACGTATATGTGTGTGTATGCATGTAAGCATGTATGTATGCATATGCATGTGCATTATGTATGCATATGTATGCATGTGTGTGTATGTGTGTATGCATGTAAGTATGTATGTATGCATGTATGTGTATGTCTCTCTGCGTGTGTGTGTATGCATATATATGTGTGTACGTGTGTATGCATGTGTATGTGTGTGTGTATGAATTTAAGCATGTATGTATGCATATTCATGTGCATTATGTATGCATATGTATGCATGCGTGTGTATGTGTGTGTATGCATGTAAGTATGTATGTATGCATATGCATATGCATTATGTATGCATGTATGTGTATGTCTCTTTACATGTGTGTGTATGCATATATATGTGTGTATGTGTATGTGTGTATGCATGTGTATGTGTGTGTATGAATTTAAGATGTATGTATGCATATGCATGTGCATTATGTATGCATGTGTGTGTATGTGTGTGTATGCATGTAAGTATGTATGTATGCATATGCATATGCATTATGTATGCATGTATGTGTATGTGTGTGTATGTATCTCTATGTGTGTGTGTATGCATATATGTGTGTGTATGTGCCTATATGTGTGTATGTGTGTGTGTGTTTCTATGTGTGTATGTGTGTGTGTGTGTATGTGTATGTCTATGTGTGTATATACGTGTGTATCTATATATATGTGTCTGTATGCATGTGTATGTGTGTGTGTAAATGTGTGTGGATGTGTGTGTGTGTGTGTGGATGTGTATGTGTGTGTGTATATGTGTGTATGTGTATGTGTGTGTGTATGTGTATGTGTGTGTGTGTGTCTATGTGTCTATGTGTGTATGTGTGTGTGTGTCTATGTGTGTATATACGCATGTATCTATATATATATGTGTTTGTATGCATGTGTATGTGTGTGTCTAAATGTGTCTGGATGTGTGTGTGTGTAAGTGTGTATGTGTCTATGAGTGTGTATGTGTTTATGTGTGCGTATGTGTCTATGTGTGTGTATGTGTCTATGTGTGTATGTGTATGCATGTATGTAAGCATATGCATGTGCATTATGTGTTCATATGTATGCATATGTGTGTGTATGCATGTAAGTATGTATGTATGCATATGCATATGCATTATGTGTGTATGTGTGTATGTGTGTATGTGTGTGTGTGTCTATGTGTGTATGCATGTGTATGTGTGTGTAAATATGTGTGTATATGTGTGTGTATGTGTGTGTATGTGTCTATGTGTGTGTATGTGTCTATGTGTGTGTATGTGTGGGCATGTATCTATACATATGCATGTGCATTATGTATACATATGTGTGAATATGTGTGTGTATGCATGTGAGTATGTATGTATGCATATACTTATGCATTATATATGCATATGCATTATATATGCATATGTATGCATGTATGTGTATGTGTGTATGTCTCTCTATGTGTGTGTGTGTATGCATATATGTGTGTGTATGTGTGTATGTGTGTGTATGTGTGTGTGTGTCTATGTGTGTATGTGTGTGTGTATGCATGTGTATGTGTGTGTATGCATGCGTATGTGTGTGTATGCATGCATATGTGTGTGTATGCATGTAAGCATGTATGTATGCATATAATTGTGAATTATGTATGCATATGTATGCATGTGTGTATGTGTGTGTATGCATGTAAGTATGTATGTATGCATATGCATATGCATTATGTATGTGTATGCATATGCATTATGTATGCATGTATGTGTATGTCTCTCTACGTGTGTGTATGCATATATATGTGTGTATGTGTATGTGTGTATGCATGTGTATGTGTGTATGCATGTAAGCATGTATGTATGCATATGCATGTGCATTATGTATGCATATGTATGCATGTGTGTGTATGTGTGTGTATGCATGTATGTATGCATATGCATATGCATTATGTATGCATATGTATAATTGTATGTGTATGTGTGTGTATGTCTCTTTACGTGTGTGTGTATGCATATATATGTGTGCATGTGTATGTGTGTATTCGTGTGTATGTGTGTGTATGAATTTAAGCATGTATGTATGCATATGCATGTGCATTATGTATGCATATGCATGTGCATTATGTATGCATATGCATGTGCATTATGTATGCATATGCATGTGCATTATGTATGCATATGTATGCATTTGTGTGTATGTGTGTGTATGCATGTAAGTATGTATGTATGCATATGCATATGCATATGCATTATGTATGCTATGTATGCATGTATGTGTATGTGAGTGTGTATGTCTCTCTACATGTGTGTGTATGCATATATGTGTGTGTATGTGTCTATATGTGTGTGTGTATGTGTGTGTATGTGTGTGTGCATCTATGTGTGTATGTGTGTGTGTGTCTATGTGTGTATGTGTGTGTCTATGTGTATATATACGTGTGTATCTATATATATGTGTTGGTATGCATGTGTATGTGTGTGTGTAAATGTGTGTGGATGTGTGTGTAAGTGTGTATGTGTCTATGTGTGTGTATATATGTGTGTGTATGTGTGTGTGTGTCTATGTGTGTATGCATGTGTCTATGTGTGTATATATGTGTGTGTGTATGCATGTGTATGTGTGTATGTAAATTAGTGTGTATATGTGTGTGTGTATGTGTATGTGTGTGTGTCTGTGTATGTGTGTGTGTGTCTATGTGTGTATGTGTGTGTGTGTATGCATATGTATGTGTGTGTATGTGTGTGTATGGCTTTATCCTTGATTTGGGTGTTGGTCAATCTTGTACCACCACCATCTTCACTGATACGCAGAGCACAGTTGTGAGGAACCCTGTATTCCATGCTTGCACTAAGCACATTGAGGTGCACTATCATTATGTCAGGGAGAGGTTCTCTGTTGGAGAGATCAATTTGGCATATGTGCCCACACAGGAGAACATTGTAGGCCTTTTCACAAAGGCTCTACCTAAGGAGAAGTTTGAACCTTTCCGCAAAGTTTTGGGCTTACTTCCTTTTGTGGATTGATTCCACATAGCTTGGCACTTCCTTATACATGAGTACCAACTCCTCGTTAACCGCATCACTCCCAGTGGAGATTTCTTGATATATTTAGTTAGCAATGTGTGTGAACACAATACAACCATTGGTGCACTTTTTTCCCTCTTTAGGATGTCCCCCCCGGCTTGTATATATGCCTATAACCCTAACGGGTCACATCAAATTAGATGCACCTTTGTCATATCGTACTCATTCAGGCTCTCATAGTGCTTTCTTTGCATCAGATTGCTATGCTATGGCTGCGTCTAGTCTCTGTGATGAGAATGAGCCTGCTTCTTTTGATGAAGCACAAAATTCAGAAAATTGGATGGCTGCTATGCAATCTGAATATGATGCTATAATGAAGAATGGTACTTGGTCTTTATGTGACTTGCCTCCTGGCAAGAAAGCCATTG
Source organism: Ceratopteris richardii (assembly GCA_020310875.1). Classification (NCBI taxonomy): domain Eukaryota; kingdom Viridiplantae; phylum Streptophyta; class Polypodiopsida; order Polypodiales; family Pteridaceae; genus Ceratopteris; species Ceratopteris richardii. Next base: position 155,551,689 of record CM035419.1, on the reverse strand, counting down.
GTACTAAGTGGGTATACAAGCTAAAGCGTAAACCTGATGGTACAGTTGACAAGTATAAGGCTAGGCTTGTTGCAAAGGGTTATGCACAGGAAAGCGGCATTGATTTTGATGAGACCTTTGCACCCACATGTCGTATGACTACTGTTCGGAGCATCTGTGCACTTGCAGCCCATCATGGTTGGAATGTACATCAGTTGGACATTAAAACTGCATTTCTGAATGGATACTTGCATGAAGAAGTGTATGTTTTTCAACCCCGTGGTTTTGTGCAAAAAGGGCATGAAAACCAGGTGTGCAGGTTAAAGAAGGCATTATATGGTTTAAAGTAAGCACCACGTGCTTGGTATGAGAAGATACATGTGTATCTGATTGCACATAGTTTTGTGAACAGTCCAACTGAGAGCACCTTATATGTTAAGTGTGCTAATGATGTGCTTCTGATCATTGTTGTCTATGTTGATGACATGCTGCTCACTGGTCCTATTGAGAAGCATATTGCTGATTTTAAGGCTGATTTGCATGGCTCATTTGAGATGTCTGATTTGGGGCATTTGCATCACTATTTGGGCATTCAATTTATGCAAGTTGATGGTGGATTGGCTTTGTGTCAAAAGAAATATATTAACACATTATTGCAGCGTTTTCGCCTTGAAGACTATAAGCCTATTGCCACTCCTATGCAGATAGGTTTACGATTGAGTCTTCATGATGTTGGAGATGCATTTGATGCTGTCCTCTATCAGAAGGCTGTTGGATGCCTGATTTACTTATGGATTACTCGGCCAGATATTCAGTTTGCTGTCTCACAGATGAGCAGGTTTATGCATTGCCCAGGTGTCAAGCATTGGCAGGCGGTTAAGCGCATATTTGGCTACTTGAGTGGTACTCAGCTACTTGGGTTGTTTTATCCCAAGGGGGGATCACTACCGCCAGATTTGCATGCTTTTTTTGACTTAGGTTGGGCTGGTTGCTATGACACTCGTGTGTCCACTAGTGGCTTTTGCTTCATGCTTGGTAGCTCATGTATATCTTGGTTGAGCAAGAAGCAGCCTACTATGGCCAATTCCAGTTGTGAGGCTGAGTATAGGGCAGCTTTCACAACTACTTTTGAGTGTGTGTGGCTCAGAGGCCTTATGGCTGATTTGGGTGCTGGTCAGTCCTCTGCCACCACCATCTTCACTGACAGCCAGAGCGCATTGGCAGTTGCGAGGAACCAGGTGTTCCATGCTCGCACTAAGCACATTGAGGTGTATCATTATGTCAGGGAGAGGTTCTTTGCTGGGAGATGAACTTGGCATATGTGCCCACACAAGAGAACATTGCAGACCTTTTCACGAAGGCTCTGCCTAGGGAGAAGTTTGAAGCTTTCCGCAAAGCTTTGGGCTTACTTCCTTTCGTGGAGTGATTTCCACATAGCTTGTCACTTCCTTATACATGAGTGCCAACTCCTTGTTCACCGCATCACTCCCAGGGGGGATTTGTTGATATATTTAGGTAGTGATGTGTGTGAACACTCTAGGACCGCCGAGGCACTTTTTTCCCTCTTTAGGAGGTTTTTTCCTCCCCTTGTATATACACCTATTGCCCTAATGGGCTACTTATCTTTGTACATTCTCTAGTAATACATTCAGTCTTTTGACTAAATTTTTACAAAGGACTCATTGTCTTGCCTTCCTATTCACATTTGAAAAGAGAATACTATCCTTTTCTTCCCTTTGCATTGATTTGCAAAGCATAGATACCTTTCTTGTGGTATGAAAAGTGTAGTTTACTTATGAATTTGGAACCACTAATCTAGGTTTCTCAATCCTTGATAGTGGTACCAAGAAAAATGACCTCTTGATTAGTTGATCGTCTATCCCGTTGTAGCAACAATGACTTGGTTGATCTTTTTAAAGAAACATGAATTCTTAAATTGTCAATCCAAGGATGAGTTAACCTGATTGCTATTTAAAGACTAATGCAAGAAACCAAAAATCAACCATTCATACAAGAATTAAGTCAAAATTGACATGAAATCATCCGATACGAAAGAAATATGAAGTTAGCAAAAACACAACTTTTTGAGATGTGATGGCTGAAAACTTTAAATGCTCATTACTCCATGAATATAATAGAAAATTAAGTGATTAACGTTCCTAACTCAATGATGTAACCTTTTCAAAATAGCCAACTTTCTTCAATTAAAGAAAATATCTTGAAAAAAACTTACAAACTCATCAATGATCCTATATACGAGTCTCAAATCAATTCAATCATGAAGATTCAACCATAAAGCACACAAAAATCCATACAATGGATCATACAAAGGAATCATAGTGAAGAAGAAGATGACAACTTAAGGAGGAGCTCTCTATTCTCAAGAATGAAAGGATACGAATCCATTAAATTCCCCTTGTTCTTCTTTACAAGGAGAATTGCATGTATTGGTATTCTTTCATTCTTGAAATCATAAAGTATATATGAGGATACTAGAAGTCATGATGGGAGATTTGGGTGATTCTCTTGGGAGGAGGTCGAGGCAGAGTATCCCACAACATCATCTTACAAGGATTTATCAGAATATTTCATTCTTTTCAAAGATTGGGTAAGAGCATTTGTTTTTGTTATAACAACAAAGTTGATGCCCGGCTTTGACTTGCGGTGTGAGACTAAAATTCAATGTCAGACATCGACTTTGGTGTAGATTGATGACATATAAGTGCTAGTTATTCACATAAAGCTCGTGCCCAGCCTCGACTTGTGGTTTGAGACTGAGATTCAATGCTTGGCATCAACTTTGGTGCATATTGATACCATATGAGTGTTTTTTATTCGACAATAAGAGTTCAATTTTTCATTTCATTTGTAGAAGCCTCCAAGGAATAAGAAGCTTGGTGAGGCCATCGATGATTGCCATCCTACTTTTCTTGTTCACATACAGAGGGCAAGGCATGAGAAGTCATGGATTAAAGCCAAAGAGATCGTTTTTTCTGAGGAGGAATTTGGACCCAAACCATTCTCCAATCACATTGACCTCCTCTGTACTTTGTATTATAATATATTTTGTGCCAATGTAAATAAAATTTGTAACATAGTTTAAGAAAGGATTACGCTTGTTTAATAGCATATATTCCATATGGCTTTAGAATGAGTGGCTTTGTCAATGATGACGAGCCTTTTAAGCATCCACAAATTATGAAGATGGTAAAGGATTTTGTGGAGCTCACACTTTCCCCTTGGTGGAGGATTGTTATCTTCCATAATAGGAATCAGTCCTTCTCAGTGTCAATAGCTTTGAGGTCTAGATTTTGAATGTCAAAGCTTCATGATCTTTTTCTCCTTTGTTCCTTCACTTAGGTCTTCATTAATCCTCTTCATATACTTCATATTTTCCTGCTCAATTAGTGAGTGAAGCCCAAACATCCAACACCATCATAAACCTCCTAAATTTGAGATGACTCTAACAACAAATTCATTTCTTTCATGAGTTTCTAAAAAATAAACATTTTTAAGCATGCATTATCATCCAATTTCAATAGTTTCAAAATATCATGCTAATTCATAAATTCATTACAAAAATTTATGTGCTCAAAACTGTTCAACATGTTTAAACCTAGCACATTTTTTTACATTTTCATTCTCTTTTTCTTCTGACCAGAATTTTCAATCAAATCTAAAAAAGGATTTATTTGTTTTGAGCACATTCTCAATCCTATATGAGTTTCTTTCATTTGTTTAAAACCTCCCATCTCACAACTCAAATGCAATAATTTTTTTTCTAGATCCTTCTGATGTAATATATTTTGTAGATATTTTATGTATTACATGTAGTTCTTTGACAACTCCCAGGTCCTTGAACAATATCCATGTAAACTGCCATCGCCATATCCTACAATCTAATCAGACCATGAAGATTATGAAAAGTGTTGAAAGTTATGGAACTTGTGCACGCTCCAATTTTGAGGCTTGAAAGCACCTCTCATTATTTACCTCTTCATCATTTATGTATTTCTTGTAAGGTCAAAAGGAAGCTAACCCTTGAAAATATAAATATGACACTCTAACCTTGGAGGAGAGTGTTGAAGTTAAGGTGCAAATGTATTTATGGCTTGAGTAAAAGCCAAATTATGATTAGAGAGATTTAATACTCAAAAAAGGTGCAAACTAATTGATATGGAGTGATTTGGATCACCACAAGTCACCCATGATAATGGAAGGACAAAGGAAAAGAAGTGGAAAGTCAAAAGGTGAGAGAAGATGCAAGGGTAGGTGAAGAGACACAAACTTCCATGCACATATCTCTATATATAGAATTCATTTGAAGGTGAAAATTTGTGGAGATGATAAGTAGATGGTCGAAAAGCATGTATTGGTCATTCTATCACCAATGGATATTAGAAGGGCCCTCAATAGTGTGCAACAAGGCATATAGGTATTCCATATGCATACCTTTCTATACACAATCAAATTGTGAAAGTGATAACTCTCTATATACTTATCCATTGAATGCATATAATATCTTGTTGGAAAGCTTCTCTCTCATAATTCTTTTGGTGTAAATATATTTGCTAAATGATTCTCTACTAACATGTAGATGGAATCAAGAGGGAAGAAAAGATTCCTTAACCTTCACTTGAAAGGCCTTCCATGTAGTGGGAGGATCTTCACTATGACATAAAACATTTCACTAGATTTGAGCTTTTCCTACTAAATAATTTGTAGAAAACTTCACTTCATCATTTTCAGAGTAAGATTCATCTGAATAAAAATCATCAAATTGGGATAACCATGATAAAACAAGTTGATCATTCTTACAACCATCAAATCGTGAGAATTGGAAATTGTTTATGTCTATCTTGGAATGTCTACCATTTTCTTGAGCGATAATAATGGCCTACACTAGCCGTGCAAGATTTTCTTCCTTAGAATGCATCTTTTGAAGTAATATATCACATTCTAAGAGATCATTTCGAGCACCTTGGATTTTGTGCCATAGGAGCTCCAATTGTTGTTCGAATAGTACTTGGGGTAGAGGTGATTCACCAAAGTCCTCCATGGTATGCATAGGATCCATGGGTGTGTATAAGAACAAACCCCCTTGCTAAAAATGTGAAAAGAATTTTAAGAATTGCTGAATTCAAATGGAAAAGTGATAACACATGTGAATAGTGTAGTGCTAAAACACTTAACTTGTGAATGTGAGATTGTGGGTTCAAATCCCCTCCTTGTTAAATGATAGTTCCTTATTGCCACTCAATTAAAGAGTGTTCACACATAGCCAACAGAACCAATAGCCATTGGGGCAGGGAAGCCAAAGATGCCAAAGTTATGCCGAAGTTGACACCTTAGAGTAAGTCGAAGGAGTAAACATAGGAGTGAACTGTAGCCATAAACTGTAGGTTCATGAATTGGAACTAAAACATAAACCAAAAACTAAAACAAAAACAAAAACTAGAAAGTAACCTTACTCAAGGTTAAATGCACTCCTACAAACCAAACTGGCAACTTTTGAGAAGTGATGGCTACTCCGACCACAATTGAAAAGTCCAAGAAACCTATAAAATCACTAGTATGAATAGAAAAACAACCCCAAAACTAAACACTCTTTGTCAAAGAAGCACAAATAAATCCCTCATTGAGATTTTTGAACCTCTACAAAGAGAACTATGTGTGAACATACTTCAAAAGGGCTCCAACAATCACCCAAAAACTGCTTCAAACATGCTTTGGAAGCAAATAATAAAGCCTTCAGGACCCAAAAGGTGCTCAAGAAAATGTCAAAATTAGTCTTTCCTCCTCCCCAAACATCACATGAGTGTATCTTAGTGGCAAGAGATTTCCAGTTAAGCAAGCTTCGGGGAGAATGATACTAGGATGGGTGACCTCCTGAGAAGTATAGGGAACCTCCATCTTCTTTAATCATTGAGGTCATCCCTTGTGTGCAACCAATGGTGCCAATGATGACTTCCATGAATTGGATGACAAGGTATGCCAAGGTCTATGAGAGAAAGCTAAAATAAGGCTTGCAAATGATGTGTGTGCAACTCTCCTCCCATCCTTTTATATGCTCTTGTACTCTAAAAATAGCAATGATCTGGAATGATCTAGTGTTGCCATGTGGCCGTCATGCAACACTCATCCCCATTACTATTGAATACCTTAGGATATCCCTCGAGCTTGGGACCTTGGCTATGGCCGGCCCTTGTCCCACACACACATGGAATAGTCCGTATGGACCAATGTCTGATACTCTCTCCCCCTTCTAAAGATCATTGTCCTAAATGGTCCATGAGGGAAAGTACTTGCAAACCAAAGCTTGTGATTCCCAAGTAGAGTCAGTAAGCAGTAATCCTCTCCGCTACTAGATACTCTTGGATGACACGGTTCCTCAACTGTTTCTATCTCTGATCTAATATCTTGTTTGGAGAATGATCTCTGCTATCACTTTCTTGCAAACAAACAATAATCTCTATTAGATTATCCTCCCTGGAAGTATAGTTTTTAAGTTTACTGACATGAAACATTGGATGAGCTCTACAATATGGAGGAAGCTCTAATTGGTATGCAACATCACTTAGCTTCTTTACTATCTTCCAAGGTCCATAAAACCTTGGTGAAAGCTTACTACACTTCCTTGTGGATAGTGAAGTAGATCTAGTTGGTACTTGAAGAAAGACTCTATCTTTGTCCTCAAAGGATCTAGGAGATCTCTTCCTGTCAACATACTCTTTTGCCCTATTAGCTGCTTGCTGCATCTTGGCTTTAGCTATTTCTAAATTTGCTTGGAGTTTCACTAAGAACTTCGAAGCACTAGGACATTTCTTCGGTATTCCTATGGTAGTGGGAGCAGTGGGATTCATGCCATAGTTCATCTCAAAGAGAGACATTCCTGTCACCTTATGAGGTCTATTGTTATAAGAAAACTCTACTAGTGGCAAGTAACTATCCCAATCTATCTGACTTTGTCCTCTACATTCTGGTTGCCCATCTAGAAGTCTCTTGTGAATTCGACATTCCTATCTGAAACTATGGATGTCGATAACCCATGCAATCTGAAGACATCTTGGATAAACAATTCTCCTACCTGTGGAGCTTCTATCGTCTCTTGTGTGGGTATGAAATGAGCCATCTTGCTCACTCTATCTACCACAACTAGGATAGTATCCCGCTTCCTTTGGGTCCACGATAACCCGACTATGAAGTCCATGGATACATTGTCCCATTTATGATCTAGAATCTGTAAAGGATGTAAGAGACCTAGTGTCTTTACCCTTTTTGCCTTGTTGACTTGACACATAAAGCATTGTTGGACATGTGTGGAATCTCTGGCTAATCTAGGCCACCAAAATGTTCTTCTAACAAGCTGTATTGTCTTGTCAATACTAGGATGCTGTGCACAAGAACTTGGGAATCTAGTATGCAACCTTTCCTTTCCATTTGACTATTCAATTCTCATGTGAGAAACTGGAATACAGACTAGACTTGTTTGCTCTGCTAAGGGGAAAAACAATTGGAACTGCCTCATCAGCTATGATAGAGTCATCAATGATGGCTGTACTAATCTGTAACAAATGTGGATCTTCCACTTGTGCTTCCTTTATCTCTTGAAGCAATGAGCTTTCTAGAACTATAAAGCTCATTTGATACATATCTGTGATAATGCATCAACTACGATATTCTATTTGCCTCTTCTATACAGGATTTCCATGTGAAACTTCTGCATGAGCTCAACCCAACAAGCCTGTCTGCCTTGAAGATCTAGTTGACTACAAAAGTACTTGAGTGTATGGTGATCTATGCATACCTTAAAGTCTGCACCATATAGATAGTGTCTCCAGACTTTAAGAGCATGCACCACTGCATACAAATCTTGTTCATGCACTTGACAATTGCACTGTGCACTACTCAATTTTTTTCTTCAAAAGCTATTGGCCTGCCATCTTGGCTCAAAATTGCACCTATGGCTATGCCACTAGCATCTGTCTCTAACTCTAAAGGGTTTTTGTGGATCTACCACTTTGAGTATATGAGCCTCTAAAACAATGTGTTTCACAGTATCAAAAACTCTCATGTTGCTCTTGCTTCCATGCAAATGGAACTTTGCTTTGAACCAAGTTTATCATAGGTGTTGCTATTGAGGAACAAGAAGAGATGAATTTCTTATAAAAATAGAAAAGACCTAGAAATGACCGTAATTGCCCCTCATCCTGAGGAGTAGGCCAAGCTAAGATAACTGAGACCTTCTTGGGATCCATCTAAGCCCCATTGATTGAGAGCCCATGTCCTATATACTCTGACCTCGAAAGAAACAACTAAATCTTCTCCGGATTGACATACAACCGATTCTCTTTTAATACATTCAGTACTAATCTTAGATGATTCTCATGCTCATGCATAGTCCTATTATACTCTAACAAATCATCAACAAAATCTACAACACACTTTCCAATAAATGGTCGCAACATGTCATTCATTAACATCATTAATGTAGCTGGTGCATTAGTTAAACCAAATGGCATGACCAAATACTCATAATGTCCAAAATAGGTCTTGAAAGTGGTCTTATATACATCATGATCTTTTACCCTAATTTAATGGTGGCCACTCTTTAAATATATTTTGTTACATACAATGGCTCTAGCTAGAGCATCTAAAAGATCATCTATCCTGGGCATGGGATATCTGTGTCTGATAGTAATCTTATTGACTGCTCAATAGTCGATGCACATCCTATAAGATCCGTCTTTCTTCTTCACAAGAAGACCTAGTGCTGCAAAGGGTGAATAGCTGGGTCTAATAAGCCCTTTCTATAGGTACTTATCCATGAGCTTGCAGACTTAGTTCTGTTGATATATTTAGGTAGTGATGTGTGTGAACACTCTAGGACCGTCGGGGCACTTTTTTCCCTCTTTAGGAGGTTTTTTTCCCCCGGCTTGTATATACGCCTATTGCCCTAATGGGCTACTTATCTTTGTACATTCTCTAGTAATACATTCAGTCTTGTGTGTTGTGCTCCAAGCTTCTTCTTCTTCCTTGTGCTGTTCGCGTGCTTCCGCAGACGTCTATCTCCAACAATTGGTATCAGAGCAGGTCGTCGCTTCTTCTAGGGCGCCGTCGACACTCCTCCGTTTGCAGTCTCAGATTCGCACGAAATTTGGTGAGCATACTCAGGGTGTTTCCGAGATCAAAACAGCATCGCTGTGTGGTGCCGAAATCGCGATCTGAGCTCGTTTCGGCCTCCGAACGCACTATCACAGCGCTTATGCAGGCTATTTCGTCCTTTTGTGCCAAAGGTATATACCAGTTTCTGTTCGCCAGTTTAAGCGTCTCGAATTCTGCTACAAGTCTAGCAGAACTCGTCTGGGCAGTTATGTTCAACTTTTTGAGATACAGTCAATTTTTTGCATCAAGGTATTTTAGTCACCGGCCATGGCTGAAAGCAGTGATGTATTCCGTATGTTGGCTGTTGAGGATAAGTTGGATGGTACCAACTACCCATTATGGGCTTATATGATGCGACATGTACTGGTTGCAAAAGGATTGTGGAACATTGTGCAGGGTGTTGAAAGACGTTCTGTTACACCTGTAACGACAGGTACTGCAAATACAGGTGTTGGAGCTGATGAAGATGGTGTCGAAGATGATATTCCGCAGATTCCTGTTCGTGCTGATGTTTCTGTTGCACCTACTGCAGAGCAGATTCGTTGGGATGGCAAAGATGCCCAGGCACATGCATTGATAGCCTTGTCTATCAAACGTGCCATTATTCCTCACATTCGCTCTTGCAGAACAGCAAAGGATGCTTGGGATACACTTACCACTTTGTACCAGGCTAGGAATGAGGCTCGTGTTGCTTACCTCCGAAAACAGTTGGAGAGTGAGCACATGAATGAAGGTGATTCTATGGACAGTTTTCTTACAAAGATCAAAGACCTGAAGGAACAATTGATTTCTGCTGATGAGGTTATACCAGATAGCTCACTTGTGCAGACCGTTCTGAATGGTCATATCAGAGTTTTGCCTCTACTCTTCGGTTGATGATGAAAGGCAATCCGAATGCCTTGTCATTTGAGGAATTAGTCTCTGTTCTGTTGCAAGAAGATCAGTCCAGGCAGAACAGGTCCATTATGCGTGTTGCAGATCAAGCTTTCCTGGCTAGTCAGAAGGGCAAAGGAAAATGGAGCTCTTCTACTAGTAAGCAGAAATCTGCAAATGTTGCACAATCGAAGAACCAGGATAAAGATGAAAAGAAATCAGAATAGCAGAAATTGTTCTGCAAGTACTGTAAAGGAAATGATCATATTATAAAGAACTATCCAAAACTGGCTGCTAAAGAGGCAAAGAAGAAAGAGGCTGGAATGGTTGTTGCAGAGGCCTCTACACCAAAAACAGAGTCTGCAAATCTTGTGCACGAAGAAGAATGGGCGTTTACTACTGTCTGCAGTTTTGACCCATCTTCTCATGATCAGTGCATGTCTGCAGTAGACTCAGATGTTTGGTACTTTGACAGTGGGACGACCAAACATATTACCTTGTAGCGCAGTTTCTTCTCTTCACTCGAGCCTGCCCCTACAGGGAATACTGTCACATGCGCCAATAACTCCTCTTATCCTGTTATGGGAGTTGGTAAGATCATTCTGACTACTGCTGATGGTAGTTCTTTCACTTTTTCAAATGCTTTATTTGTGCCAGGGATCAAAAAGAACCTGTTATCAGTTTCTGCATTAGCCAAGATTGGCTTGGTTGTGAAATTCGTTGATGACAGGTGTACAGTCCATGATCTCTCAAATGGCGATGTGATTATTGCTTCTGGCATTTTATGTCGTGGGCTGTATAAGCTCATAGACTATGAAAGATCTGTGAATGATTCGGCATGTGCAGTTCATGATTCTCAGGCTATGTCAGATGCAAAGCTTTGGCATGCACGATTTGGTCATCTGAATTTTGCTAGTTTGTTACGCCTGCAGAAATCTGAAATGTTGTCCTCTTTGCCCAAACTTGAGGCACCTGGAAAACATGTTTGTGAAGGCTGTATTTTGGGCAAAATGCAGCGTTCTTCCTTTCCAAAAGATGGTTCAGTTCGGGCTACGCAGAAATTGCAGCTTGTACATAGTGATGTCTGTGGTCCTATGCAGACACCCTCTTTTGGAAATTACCTTTACTTCGTGACTTTCATTGATGATTTTTCCAGGCATGCATGGGTATATCCACTCAAAGCAAAGTCCGAAGTGTTCATGTGCTTCAAACAGTTTTTGGTTTTGGCTGAAAATCTGTCAGAATGTAAAATGGGCACCCTCCGTTCTGATCGAGGGGGGGAATATATGTCTTCAAATTTTAATGCATTTCTGGCTGAACGTGGGATAAAACACCAGTGTACAGTGCCGTATACACCTCAACAGAATGGAGTTGCTGAACGAAAGAACAGGTCACTCATGGAGATGGTGAGGTGCATGGTCAAAAGTCAGGCTTTACCACATAGTTTCTGGCTTGAGGCTGTCATGTGTGCAGCATATGTACTGAACAGGTGTCCCACTAAAGCATTGCAGTCTATCACTCCATATGAGGCTTGGCATGACCGCAAGCCATCTGTTGCTCATCTGCGTGTTTTTGGTTGTTTGGCATATGCATTAGTGCCTGAACAACATCGCAGAAAATTGGATGATAAGGCAGTAAAATGTATTTTTGTTGGGTACAGTTCTGAAAGTAAAGGCTATCGTCTGTATCATCCACAGACTAAACGCATTCTGGTTAGCCGTGATGTTGTCTTTGTGGAAGATGCTATTCAGCCATTGCTTTCATGTACTAAGGAGACATCTGTTAGCTCCAAAGACATGTATGATACTTTGATGCCTCTTTTTACAGGTGGACAGGCTAGTGCTGGTCCTAATGAGGCAACTTCTCAACCTTTGCAGGTTTCATATGATGATGCAGATCATTCCATTTCTGATGCAGATTTACATGATGCACTTGTTGATGAGAGAGTTGATATTGAGCAGGCAAAAACTATGCCAAAATGGCTGGTGCAGACTTTGCGTGACAGCAAATTAGATGCACCTTTGTCATATCGTACTCGTTCAGGCTCTCATAGTGCCTCCTTTGCATCAGATTGCTATGCTATGGCTGCATCTAGTCTCTGTGTTGAGAATGAGCCTGTTTCTTTTGATGAAGCACAAAATTCAGAAAATTGGATGGCTACTATGCAATCTGAATATGATGCTATAATGAAGAATGGTACATGGTCTTTATGTGACTTGCCTCCTGGCAAGAAGGCCATTGGCACTAAGTGGGTATACAAGCTGAAGCGTAAACCTGATGGTACAGTTGACAGGTATAAGGCTAGGCTTGTTGCAAAGGGTTATGCACAGGAAAGAGGCATTGATTTTGATGAGACCTTTGCACCTACATGCCGTATGACTACTGTTCGCAGCATTTGTGCGCTTGTAGCCCATCATGGTTGGAATGTACATCAGTTGGACATTAAAACAGCATTTCTGAATGGTGACTTGCATGAAGAAGTGTATGTTTTTCAGCCCCGTGGCTTTGTGCAGAAAGGGCATGAAAACCAGGTTTGCAGGTTAAAGAAGGCATTATATGGTTTAAAGCAAGCACCACGTGCTTGGTATGAGAAGATACATGCCTATCTGATTGCACATGGTTTTGAGAATAGTCCAACTGAAAGCACCTTATATGTTAAGCGTGCTTTTGATCATTGTTGTCTATGTTGATGACATGCTGCTCACTGGTCCTATTGAGACACATATTGCTGATTTTAAGGCTGATTTGCATGCCTCATTTGAGATGTCTGATTTGGGGCATTTGCATCACTATTTGGGCATTCAGTTTATGCATGTTGATGGTGGAATGGCTTTGTGTCAAACGAAATATATTGACACATTATTGCAGCGTTTTGGCCTTGAAGACTGTAAGCCTATTGCCAATCCTATGGAGACAGGTTTACGATTGAGTCTTCATGATGCTGGAGATGCATTTGATGCTGTTCTCTATCAGCAGGCTGTTGGATGCTTGATTTACTTATGCATTACTCGGCCAGATATTCAGTTTGCTGTCTCACAGATGAGCAGGTTTATGCATTGCCCAGGAGTCACGCATTGGAAAGCGGTTAAGCGCATCTTTCGCTACTTGAGTGGTACTCGGCTACTTGGGTTGTTTTATCCCAAGGGGGGATCACTACCGCCAGATTTGCATGCTTTTTCTGACTCAGATTGGGCTGGTTGCTATGACACTCGTGTGTCCACCAATGGTTTTTGCTTCATGCTTGGTAGCTCATGTATATCTTGGTTGAGCAAGAAGCAGCCTACTATGCCACTTCCAGTTGTGAGGCTGAGTATAGGGAAGCTTTCACAGCGATTGTTGAGTGTGTGTGGCTCAGACGCCTTATGGCTGATTTGGGTGTTGGCCAGTCTTCTGCCACCACCATCTTCACTGACAGTCAGAGCGCATTGGCAGTTGCGAGGAACCCTGTGTTCCATGCTTGCACTAAGCACATTGAGGTGCATTATCACTATGTCAGGGAGAGGTTCTCTGCTGGGGAGATCAGCTTGGCATATGTGCCCACGCAGGAGAACATTGCAGACCTTTTCACGAAGGCTCTGCCTAGGGAGAAGTTTGAAGCTTTCCGCAAAGCTTTGGGCTTACTTCCTTTTGTGGAGTGATTTCCACATAGCTTGGCACTTCCTTATACATGAGTGCCAGCTCCTTGTTCACCGCATCACTCCCAGGGGGGATTTGTTGATATATTTAGGTAGTGATGTGTGTGAACACTCTAGGACCGCAGGGGCACTTTTTTCCCTCTTTAGGAGGTTTTTTTCCCCTGGCTTGTATATACGCCTATTGCCCTAATGGGCTACTTATCTTTGTACATTCTCTAGTAATACATTCAGTCTTGTGTGTTGTGCTCCAAGCTTCTTCTTCTTCCTTGTGCTGTTCGCGTGCTTCCGCAGACGTCTATCTCCAACAAGTTCTCCTCCTACAAACTCATTCAAAATGGTGGCCAAGCAGTCAGACTCGCTCTTGGTACCAATTCTATTCTATGATCTATGTTCTTGCAAGGGGCTAAACCTAAAGGTAATTCTTCAAGAATAACTCTTGAAATTCTGCTCTTAATTTGTCTGAAAGTGTTTGAGCATTCCAACTAGATTTTCCATGACTGCATGAATCCATCATAATACACGATGAATACACAAAATAAAGAAAATATATATACTTAGAATCAATATTGAGCAGCTTGGTAGTGGTTACCAATCACGTCTCTTGGAGATCTAGCTCTACACAGATCAGTAGTTGCTTCCCCTCATGATCAAATTGGTACACATGCGATGCAAACTCAATGACTGGTCATTTCCTCACATGCCACTTCTTATTTAGGATTACATCGAAATGTGCCAGTCTAGCTATCTCAAACTTGAGTCTGTCCTCATAGGATTGGATTTGAACGGGCAAATCAACAACTTGTCGATCCCATGTCTCATTTCCCTTCCCATTGGCTAACTCTACTGTGTAGGCATACTTTGAGTGCACATTCTCTAGATGTAACCTCTTGAATAGTCGAGAACTAATCACATTATGTTTCGACCTAGTGTCAAAGAGTACCTTAATAGGCTATCTTGCCATGACTCCCCTCATGACAATGAGTTTAGTATCTAGAAACTGATATCCTTTTTGTGCCATTGGCAAAAGCATAGCGTTTGGCACAATAGGGACCTTCTTTGTGATCGTCATAGCCACTATGGGAGATGATATTAGGGATGGGGAATCTCCAAAGTTCTCATATCCATCACTCCCTAACTAAATGGGATTAATAGCTATGGTGACTGCTATTTTCTTTTTCTTAGGACAATCTTTGAACAAGTGCTGCCTTAGACACCCATAGCATAAACCCTCTTTCATTGCCTTCTCTTTTTGCTGAGGGGTAAGAATAGACTTATTATAAGCCCTCTCAGCCAGAGTAGACACTTTCCTTTTACCTCCTGCAACTGTCTTGATCATATGCACTTGCTTAGCCTCTTTGGAAGGTTGTGCACTGATCGAGCCAAGAGTAGATGTGTGGAAGGGTCAGCTTACCTTAGTCCATGAGGACCTCTGACCTTGAGAGCCTGTGCCCCTATGGCCATCCTCATAGGCTAAAGCCATCTCCATGGCATGTTCCAAGGACTGACATCTCTCCTTCCTCACCAAAGGTCTCATAGTTTCTCTAAGTCCCAAGATAAACTTGTGGACTTGAAAAAACTCAGGGATTATATCCTCTTGTACTCTAAAAATAGCAATGATTTGGAATGGTCTAATGCGGCCACGTGGCCATCATGCAATGCTTATCCCCACTACTATCGAATACCTTAGGATATCCCCTAAGCTTGGGACCTTGGCTATGGCTGGCCCTTGTCCCACACACACATGGAATGGTCCCTGTGGACCAATGTGTGACATACCATGCCTTGATCGCCACCTTAGTCATAAGCTTCAGAGATGTTGAGGTGTTCTAGAGGTTGCAGGTTTTGGTAGCGGTATGTAGATTGACAACAACCTCTACATCTACATGCAAAAATGGCTTTGATACTAGTGAAGGGAAACCTTAGAGATCTTCATAGTGAAGATTATCTTTTTGGATTTGGTTTCACAATGCTTCCATGTATCTGTTTATGCAAAATTTCAAGAAAAATGTAGAAAACTAGATAACAAAGAGTACGAGTTTGGTTGTATGTAGGTTTCACAAATCAACATTCTCAATATAATTGGTGGCTGAATAGAATAATATATGCTTTATTAAAACAAAAATATACAAGAGTTTCCAAAGGCCATTTAGTCTTTCACATAGACACTAATGATAATAATGATAAGGCATGGAGAAAGCATGCTTCACAAATAAATTATTATGAAATTGGTTTGCAGGTAGAAGGTACCAAATGATTTCCAATAGTTATTGCTTTAGGGGAACTCGTTTTTTTGAGTTATCTATTTTGTATCCATTCCAGTTACGTTTCTTTTTTTTGGAGTATCAGTTGTCAAGTCACAATGTGACAATGTGCAAGGAGAGGTATTGCTTCTACTATTGCCACAATATTGTAAATTACTACAAAAATGGAAAGTGCTGATGGAATGAGTCAACTTATGAGTGATGATTTTGACAAGAACAAATTTCATGCTTGGAGATTTAGAGTGGATTTCTCGATGGGAAAATGATACTAGAAGTATATCAAAGGAGACTATAGGCCAATTAAGAGCATATGACGAGTAGAATCAAGGAGCAGGGAAGGTAATGTATTTTCTATCCCTTAGCATACAAGATAGCATGACTGGGCACATACAAGCTGCCAAAGGTCCAAAAGAGGCTTGGAACAATTTTCTCACATTGTATGAGACCAATACATAGGAACAAAAATTGCCACTCAAGAAGGAGCTTCATAAATTTGAGAAAAAGGGCATGTTGGTAAGTGACAACATCTTAAAAAAAAAACACATATGTGAGTCACTTGCATCTATTGCGATCAATTTATATGATGATGATAACGTTGAACTATGCCTTTGTGGTTTAGGAGTTTCATATAAGCAATTCATAACTTATATTCATACCAGGGAGAATATTCCAAATTTTGTTGATCTTGTGTCCATGTTGATAGAAGCAAAGAACCCTGGTAAAGACTCAAACTCAAAAGGACAAGGTAGTTCTGATCATGTATTCTAATCTATCAAAGGATGAGGCCAAGGTAGAGGCTTCACAAGTGGAAGAGAAAACAATATCCAAGACCGAGGTCAACAACACAATAATGCAAGATGTAGAGGAAAATATCGAGGTACGGGGAAGCCAAAGAGGACGTAGAAATTTCCAAAGAAACAACGGTAACAATGGTAAGGGATACTAGAATTGTGGTAGATTTGGTTACTTTGAAAGTGATTGCAAGTTGAAGAATTAAAATAGCAGAAAGCAACAAAACAACTATGCATCCACAAGTGTAGTTGATTCAGAGGAATTGTTTATGGTCTAACATCATATGATGAGCACAATGTCTATTGACGTTCCAAAATCCAAAGGCAATGTCTCATATGTTGATTCAAACACTTAAAATCACATGCCCAACCATGCATAATGGGTTAGTAATTTGCAAAAATCACAAGTTCCTAGATTTGTTGAAGTAGGTATGATAGAGCACATGCTATCAAGCATACAAGAAACAAGCTATTCATGGAGGATGGGAAGATAAAACATCTTATTGATGTATTGTGTGTTCCTAATCTAACAAAGAACCTAGTTTTGTGGGGGTGGTTGGCCATGGATTATGGGTTATGTTCAATTTTGATGGTTTATATGTAGAAGAGTACAAGTATAATGAAAGGTTGATCATCAAAGAGAATAAAGTGGGTAGGATGTTCATCTTGAATGTGAAATTTCTTGAAATTAATGCAGCTATGTTTGTGCAAGGTTGAGATCTTATTTTCGACATAGAGATATGGCACAAGTGAGTTGAACATGAAAATCGGCAGAGATTGAAGTTGATGTAGTCAAGGAACTTGGCTACAGACTATCGAAATTTTGGGTTGCAGAGAATCATGCAAAAGGTATTTAAAGCATGTCCATTTGGTAGATAGTCATCATTTTCACATGACAAAGCATGTTAGTGAGAATGGACTAGACATTGTACATACAGATGTTGTCAGGGGAGCACTAGATTGTGCTCTCTGACTACAATAGACAAGAATTCAGAAATACACTTATGATTACAAGAACACCCACGTAGGGAAAATAATACAAGAAGATGTAGCCAATACAAGATGTCCCACAACCCGGGACCAATAGGTATGGAAAACTGGACTAGAGATGATACAGGAGATCCCACAACCCGGGATCGTAAGTATGAGACAAGATATCTGGATTACAAGAACTCCCTTCTGGGAGATGAACTAGATACAAGGAAGAACTCGACATGATCTCGTACTACGAGATTACAAGGGGACAAGATAGGATGTCCAAGAACTAGACTAGAACAAGGAACAAGACAAGAACTAGAACTGGAACTGGAAGAGTACTTACTTGGTGGTCTCGACTCCTTGAGCTCCCAAGACTGGTATTGGCAAGACTGATTATGAATGTGGCCAACGCCTCCTTATATAGGTTTTCCAAGGGCGGTTCTAGGGCGGTTACGAATTCATGATGTCATCGATGATGTCATCAATTCAAAGCATTGTCTCTGGATGTCAGAATCAAGCAAGAAGACAATCGATCTTAGGGTTTTGGCACATTTCGGACGCAATGGAAGCATGAGTTTCCCCAAATTCTAGACCAATCATGAGATATAGGATTCACATGGAATCTGAGACTCAGGATGGTTTCCTTTGTCCATGACATTACCTCCCCCTCACGCGACGAGTTCCACGAGGAGCGATCACGTTCTCTGGTCTCGGCTTCATTGGATTTCTCTTATGGAATTCTTGAACCTTGATTGGTGCTCTTTGAAGGTTTTCTATGGGTTCCCAAGTACGATCACTGATGTCATACCCTTTCCAATGAATAAGGTACTCTAATCTTCCTCGAGATATTCTCGAATCAAGGACATGCTCGACTTCAAATTCTTCATGATCATCAATCTCGATAGCTGGTTAAGGACTAGTTCTCTCCCCCCTCAATGGTGAAATCTGATATTGTTCCAACATGGATACATGGAAAACTGGATGTATTCTCATGGTACTTGGTAGTTGGAGCTTGAAGGTGACTGGATTAATCTTGGCCAAGATGGTGAATGGACCAAATCTTCAATGATCTAACTTTGCACAAGGCCTTGAAGTTTGCAAATTGCTTCTGAGTAACCATACTTTATCTCCAATTTGATATGATGGATTTTGAACACGATGTTGATCTGCATAGTACTTATATTGTTCTTGAGCTTTATGCATCTCTTTCTTGAGTTCTTTGTGAATGTCCATTAGGTACTGGACCTTGTCTCTGGCATCTGGGTTCTTGACATGATTTGAGAGTTTTATATCCATCCATGGATGTTGTCCATAATTTGCAAAGAAGGGAGTCTGCTTAGTAGATGCATGAACACTATTGTTATAAGCAAATTCTGCAAATAGTAAAAGCTCAAACCAATCATTTTGATGATATTTGCTGGTGCAACGAAGATATTGCCCAGGACTTGATTCACCCGTTCTGTTTGTCCATCAGTTTGTGGATGATTTGCTGTGGATAGTTTAACTTGAACACAAGGAGCTTGCAAAGACTGTTCCAGAAGTTGGATATGAATTGTGGACCTCGATCACTGAAAATATAATCAGGCAATCCATGAAGCCTAAATATGTACCTGAGAAAAAGTCTAGCAGTCATTGCACCTGTGATTGTCTTGATAGTTGGAATGAAGTGTGCCATCTTTGTAAATCTATCCACAATAACAAGAATGGCATCATACTTATCTGATTTTGGTAGATCTGTGATGAAATCCATAGACAATGAAGCCCATGGCCTTTCTGAAATAGGTAGAGGTTGCAAGAGGCCATGAGGTTTATGTCGCGGTACCTTAGATCTATTGCAAGTATCACAGGTTCGGATATATTCTTTGACTTCCTTCCACATCTGAGGCCACCAAAAGTCCCTTGATATGAATTATATTGTTTTATTCACTCCAAAATGTCCGGCTGCAAGGTTGTCTTGGCGTTGTTGAAGTACTTGGATCATGGGCTTTCTTGGAGGGACATACAATAGGTTCTTATAGAGTAGTAACCCATCCTTTTCTTGAAATTTGTTTACTTCTTGGAATTTTCCTTCTTGAGATTTCAGCTTAATGTTACAAAACAATTCATCCTGTGGTAGATTCTCACGGATCAAATGATTCAAGGCTGAATCTTCATGATGGGTTGAAGAGATAGCTGCCAACTGGAGATGCTCAGGCTTGAGTAATACACTCTCTTGTTGATCAAAGGCCTCTTCACCCTTCTTTGGTGCAAGGTAAGATCTTCTAGACAATGCATCTGACTGACATTGTTGATGTCTTGGACGGTAGGTGATGACAAAGTCGAACCTGGACAGAAAGTTACTCCATCGAGATTGTCTTCTATTGAGAATGCGGGTGGTCATAAAATACTCTAGGTTCTTGTGATCTATATACACAGTAACTTTATGAGCTGCTCCTTCTAGATGGTGACTCCAGGTATCAAACGCATCCACTATGGCAAGAAGTTCTTTATCATGAATTTCATAATTAATTTCTAGAGTGGAAAATTTCCTTGAATGATATGCAACTGCATGTAGGTGTCCATCATCTCCATATTGGGATAGAATGGCCCCTAGGGCAAAGTCTGATGCATCTGTTTCTAGGAAGAAGGGTTTGCTCGATTCAGGATGGACTAGGATTGGGGTAGTAGTGAATGCAGATTTTAGGGTCTGAAAGGCTTTTTCTACTTCTTCGATCCATGAAAATTTTCAGTTTCTTGTAAGCTTGGTAAGAGGTATCACAATCTTGTAGTAATCTCTAATGAATATCCTATAAAAATTGGCAAACCCTAGAAAACATTGTACATCTCGAACACACGAAGGTGGTTGCCAATCAAGGATTGTCTTGATCTTCTTAGGGTCCATAAAGATTCCTTTCAATGATACAATGTACCCTAAAAACTCCACTTTTGTTTGATGGAAGTAGCACTTCTCCAATTTTGCATATAACCCTTTTTCTCTTAGTTTCTGTAGGACTATCTTTACATGACATTCATGATCTTCTAGATTTTTGGAGAATATCAAGATATCATCAAGATATATTACCACAAAATCATCTAAATACTCTCAAAAGATATCATTCATCATATGTTGAAAGACTAATGGCGCATTTGTGAGACCAAATGGTATAACTACATATTCAAAGTGTCCATACCTTGTTCGGAATGTTGTTCTCCATTCGTCTCCTTCTCTGATCCTTACAAGATTGTATGCTCCTCGAAGGTCAATCTTAGTGAAGAACTTTGCTTTTTCGAGGCGTTCCAAGAGCTCTGATATAAGTGGTAGAGGATATCTGTTCTTTATTGTGACTTTATTCAAACCACAATAGTGCACACACATTCGAAGATGATCGATGATGACACCTATCACTTTTCATTTCTTTGATTTACACCAATATATGTAAGGGATACTTTTAGTGAGCTTCACTAGATTTATCTATTGAAAATGATAGCACTTTTTTTTTCTCCAACCCACTCATTCATGGACATTAGTTAACACACCTTTATACTAAAATGCATAGCTTTGAGTCAGGATATTGATGTTCTTAGTTGTAATGTCAATTAAGTGCTTCATCCTATATTGAATTAGTCAAACCCACCTTGCTTAAAAGGATCTTTGCAAGTTCTTTCTCTTCAAAAATTCATGTAGCATTTCTTATAACAAACTAAAAATCCTTATTTGGAATGCTCACAACTTAAATAAGACTATACTACTTTTACTAAATTCCTTTATGATGATCTAGAAACTGCTTTCAACTTCATGATCTTCAAACTTTCTAGTTGCTTAATACTTGAAGTGCTTCTTGGTCATATTCTTGAGCATCCTACACCATCTTATCTATGAAGTTTCAATTCCCATTGAGATGGAATTTTTTTTCAAGTCATGTGGCCAAGACTAGAAGATATGTACCATCTCAAGGTCTGATACCATCAAACCTACATTAATGTGAATATAGTGTCTCATACCATCAGACTTTAGATCCAACACTCATGTGTGGATGATATTTATCTTTAAAGTCTAGATGCTTAATCTAATTATGAAGTACCTTATACTCAAATTCTTCTTGCTAGAATTTAAAGTCTTTTGTTCTACTTAGCTCACAACTCAAGATCATTCTATGATCTTTATTATCTCAATCTTGTATTGAAAGCTTTGAAATTTTGATGGAATAAACATCCATCCTGATGCAATAAACATCCATCCTTCATTTCTAATATTTTGAGCATAATTCCAAGTCTCATGAATCATATTCAAGATCTAGTTAGTTCTTGCCCAACTAACTTGTAGTGACAAGAGATTATTCTTACCTTTTAGATTTCTTTCTTTATCTGTAGCTTTCAAATAGTTACCCTAGGGTTTTCAAGGAGTCTCTTTACTGCTTACGTCTAAGCATCTGCTAATGCTTTTGGATTTTTCTTGAAATCCCTTTAAGGATAGGTGAATACAAGTTTCACCTTCCACAAACTTAAGTATCGTTTATTACATTTGTAGACTACATATTTGGAATTCAAACTTCTCTCTTGCACTTTAGTTCTCTTAAATAAGTATGGCCTTTAGCATGCTTTACTCAACCTCCTGTTCTTGAATATGTGCATGTGGGAGCTCACACACATCTCACGGATGATTCTTGTACAGCTTGCACTGCATACAAGAGGAGAAGAGTGTGACGGGCATAATCGTACTCTTTTGTAGAGTGAGTAGTCCATGAAAAGGTTCCAAAGGCCCAAATTCCTTGAATTACTGCATTGGGGTGTAATGAATCACATATATGATGCTCTACAACATGGAATAGCTCTATATGAAATGAAATACCTCTCCCACGAACATAGGAGATATACGAGCGTTCAACTTGGGTCCTAATATGATTTCTACCTAAATTGTGGATAGTCAATCAATTAGTGAGCCTTCTTAGGGGTGATTCACACCTTCCTAAGGATCAAAAGATCTCCCTTTTATTAGAGAGAGGCCCAAAAGACTCAAGTGAAGAGGCAACATCACTCCTGGTAACTTCAACCAGATTCCAAGATTACCAAAGTGGCTCTGAATACCATTGTTATATAACTAACTAGCCTAGGACCATAAGACTCCTAATCAAAACCACCTTCTAAGCCCACAAGGGGTGAGAGATGCATGCATCCACCCAACCTATATATATATATATATATATATATATATATATATATATATATATATATATATATATATATATATATATATATATATATATATATATATATATATATATATATATATATATATATATATATATATATATATATATAAGCCAAGGGGGGAAATGTGAAGAGATCTTGCCAAGTGTCCCCTCCACATGGATTCTAATCCAAAGCCTTCTAACCTTGAAAGTCATATGAAATCGCATGGCTCTCACAAGAGTTATAAAAGGATTCCTCCCAAGCTTGTACGTATAAGTCTAGAGGTTTGAGAGGCCTCTCTAAGGGTTAAATACCATACCCTTAGGAAATATTGATCCTAAGTGTCAAAACCCTTCAATCGGAAGTAAACCAATCCAACTAGCTCAAAGGTTCAAACCATAGTCTTGGAGACCCTTGTCTTTTGTTGCTTGGACCGATAGCTCTACAACAAACCTCTTCAAGTGTGAGCTTTATAAAAAACGCCCTTAATGATGATGAAACCTAAACGAAGATCATTTGGAGCAAGGCTCGAAATGAAGTGTCATCAATTTCATCTACAATGGTCATTTATCAATACTCATGAAGAAATGCTATTGTTCATTTGCGTGAATTATTTTCATGGATCTCTAGCAAGCCCAAACCCACTCTAGAGCCCTTCCACTCCATCCATAATTTAGCATATAACATAATTTTTCCATAGGTTTTAGAAAGATTTTCTCGAGTTTCACTTGTGAAGCCCTCATGAGATGATTAGTTGTGACGTTTAGTGAAAACCAAAACAACATCTTTGCAAAGATGTTTCAAAGAGGGCAAACGCACTTCGATGTCTCCTTTCTCTCCATGTAAGTTCTACAATATGGTTTCAATCGTAGTCAACCAATTGTGTAAAACACATTGAGCAATGAAATGGAACAAACGAGGCTTCGGCTGAAGCTCCATTTATTCAAAAAAACAATTTGCCTCAGATTATGTAGAAATGGCGCGTAGACGCGTACGCCCTTTGAAAAGAAGACACCTCTTCGTGTCGTCTGCTGGGTCTCTCACTCCTTTCTCGTGAATGCGGCACGCCGCACACCTACCACAGCAACAGAATGGATTTTGCTACGCCAAGCTCGTTCCAGAGAGTCATAGAAGGGGTAGGAATAGGATCGCTTGATTCCTGAAGCTCTTCTTTCATGGAAGGGAACCCCTCGACCAGTCCGTCCAACGCTCATCAGGATGCTGTGGTGAAGGATTCAAGCAATCTACCAGAAGAACAAGACCCGAATCTTAGTGTGCCCGAGGCAGGTGCGAACGAATCGTCAGCGGGAAGAAATGAGGCCGAGCCGGATTCCGAACGCAGTAAGGCGGAAGAAGAGGGTAAACAGTCTGTAGGCTCTGATGGACCTCATCACCCTGTCAACGTCTCCTCTTGGAGGTCAAGTAGGGATTTTCCGGCTCAGCCTTTGCGGCTGCACTGCTCTGCTTGCACGGCAGGCTCTGATGAACCTTATCACCCAGTCAAAGTCTCCTCTTGTAGGGCAATTAGGGATTCTCTGGCTCAGCCTTTGCGCGTGTATTGCTCTGCATGCACCTACGTTGTCCGTCCGCAGCTTGATAGACATACATCATGTGCAACAACTGGGTCTTGTCCTAGTCAAGGGTCACAAATCGCCCAGCACACCAAGGCATGCAAGAATAGAGAAGCGGACGGCGATGACCTTCGTGCTGTAATTAGCAAGGGAGAAGAACCTGAGATCGAAGACATGGAAAAAGAGAGCGACAATCTTCCGTCCAGCGGAACTGATGCGCGGGGAAGCCGCAGACCTTCCCCAGCAAGCGTTCCGAAGCCATATTATTACCGTTGCCTTCCAAATCGTGCCGCAGACGCTGCAGAAAAGACCAAAATGCAGAAACAATCCCAGAAAACGGAGTTGATGAGAGATCATCCATTGCAACGTAATGTGCAATCCGAGAAAGATCATGACCGAATAGAAGATATCGCACAACAATCGATTACAGAAGGAGATAGTAATAGCTATGGATGGTTTGTGAGGCCCGATACACCGGATCTGAGGGAGAGTCACATGGTAAAGGGAGGAGCTGGTTGGTATGTGAGGCCACCGAGCTCTGATCTTACGGGGAGTAGAAGGATGAGGAGAAGAATGCAGGACATACCAATTGAGAAATTGCAAGCGGTGAAACCTGTAAATGGACATGAAAACGTGCTGGTAACATATACGCAGATCCAGGCCTGTGAGAACCTTGACCAAAACCAAAATTCAGGAGCCTTGGCTAGTGTCAGTGATCTTCGTTCTCGTCACAAAAAATTCGAAGGACCTGTTGAACCAGCTTTCTACCGCTTAAATCATCCTTCAAGGCGTTTGTTGGGAGGTTTTCTGCGACCTGCCTCAGCATGCAGTGCCCGCGAATATGAACGAGGCGGCCTGTTTATGCTTGGGGGACGTAGAAGGTTGTGCCGGGTAGAGCCTCTATGGCACGCATCCTGTAGAAAAATACGAAGCCGAGCGCCATCGTCCGGTTGCTCGCGCCCAGTTTCAGAGTGCACAGAGAGGGAATGCAGACGCCGTCACCAGACAAATGTGCATCAAAGAAGATTGCTAAACTCATCCGCAGACAAATCTTACAAGGAGAATGCTTCAGACCATAGCTACCAGTTGCAGGTGCCTGCGTCGAAGCTCAAGCCCTCACCATACCGCTATAAAGATATGAGTACCATCCTTTCGTCCGAGCCGAGAAAACAGAGATCAGCTCTGGCCAAGAAAACAGAGAATACTCGTCAAGCCATGAGAGACTCTCTATCAACTCCGGCTGATCTGCGTCGAGCGAGAAATCCAAAGAAAGCACAAAACGATCAGAAAAGCGAGGATGACCATGGGAACCTCAAACACATTCAGTATCGCATGCCGGAGAAAACCTACACCGATAATGTCTCAACTGTGGATCATTCTGACATTGCATCTTTAAGTGGTCGATCAGACTCTACAGCAGCGCTGAATGGATTCTATGAAAGAGAACCACTTCGACCACCTTCTGCGAACGAGAACATTAAGACGAAACGGCATGATATGGATTATGAGGAGGGCCGCACGCCCTGCAGTTCGAGAGCTGGAAGTACCGGAGGAAGACCACGCTATAAACCCGGGAGCAAAGGTACAACTCCCGATTACGATTCTTGTTACTCGCAGGATGAGGACGACAAGAGGGACGAACTTCAATCAATGGCTGAAAGCGAGTTAGAAGAATCTAGCAGGACCCCCAGTCGGTCACGGGCTTCCAATCCTGATTCCAAGATCAAGGATAAGCGAGGATGCCTGTCTGAAGCGTCAACGCCGAGGACCACCGATGAACGATCTTCATCAACGCGAAGAGAACAGCACACCTCCAAACGTGCTGATAAAGAGAAAAAAAGCAATGGAGTTCCGCCAAATGATAGCAGAGGAGCTGTGTGTCCCTTCCAGGACACTTCGCATGGGGCAGTTACATGTAGCAGCTCGGTAATTAGTCTGCCGGCAATAAAACCTCGACAGAATGAAGCTCAAAACCAGCAGCTCAAGCTGAGCGTGGAGGTGTTTCCGTCCCCCTCAGCACCCAAAGGGTTCGGGTTGAAGATAACGCAACACTTTCCAAAGGAGCATCAGCACGCACAGGTGGAATATGTGAACGGCCTTGGTTTGTCTCCTCGCTCTTTCCAGACGAGTGTCTGCCGTCGCTGTTCCTCTTGATTTGCCATCGTGAATATCTGAAGTCGCACGGAGCGACACAGCTGCATTAACGAAGCGTGCAGAAGGAAAGTGCTGGAGGTGTACCATGTACAGAAGCTAGAAGCCACGGAGGGCTAGAGATGAGACAGAGGCCGACGTAATGTTTGCCACAGTTTCTATTCGCCATTGTCACACCTAATCATCATCATCAGAGCACTCTGAAGTTGATCTGAACTTGAAATCTTTTCCGCTACATGCCTGCAGAACCGTGCACAACACTGCAGGCAAGGTAGTCTAGCACAGCAAGTCTTGTGAATCAATCAATCCATCCATGTTCTCACATGTGAACAACATATATCTTCTCAGGTTAACCTATCCATATGTAGATGAGCCCATCCGTATCGACCGATCGATCAGATACATCCCTCGAGGCACGTATGGAAATCAGGAGCACAAAAGATGAGGCTCTTGATTCTGGCTAAATCCTGTTAAACGATATAAGTCGACATTACAGAACCTATTAGAATTCCTGAGCTTTATGGATTGCTCCTACCTCATTTTATATTTGGCGCCAACATATTGATACTTGGAGAAACCATTCATTCAATTAGATGGACGTAGATTGAAACTGGTTGACTCTCGTACTAAATGCAAGCGTAAAACATGTTCGCGTTAAATGAAATTTAAAGCTCCGTGTGACTAGAAGGTTGAGCTATGGAGAACAACCTGAGTCAGTCCTGGAAGGTGAGGGAAAAATAAGGAATTACACAGAATACAAAGTTGAATAAAAGCTTCCGATGAGAATCAGATCCAACATGAAGATCTGCTTCTGCCATTCTGTAGTATTTGTGTGTCTTTCTTCATTCATAAACAGATGCCTTCCTTCACTATATCTCCTGCTATTTTCGTGTACTCTGACGCGTATCTATGGCGGCATTTCGCTTAACCATATGAGATTTCTTGAGCCTATTCATTGTCCGATAAGGGTATGCGCTTGAAAGCAAAACAATCCCTTACAGCCTCTTAATAATTTACTTATCATATGCACATAACTGATTTTGGCGCATGTTCCTTACTCCGCAAATCCCCATTTTCTCAAAAGATTTCAACTACGGTGACTGCCTTCTAAACAATCCGCAATTGTGAATAAGATTTGCTGCCCTTGGAGGAAAAACCTCCATTAATACAAATCATGGTAAGATCTCATATTACATATGGAAAGAACAAACTCTGTAGGAGTTGAAAGCTTTATACCATGGCTGTTAGCGGCCTCGTTAATTTCTATTGTAGGCGACATAAAACTGAGTTTCTTGCATGCCTCTTTTTGCATTTTGAGTGTTTGTCCAAAAATCAGCAATAGTTGTCCAGGTTCACAAAGCTTAGTGGTTGATACTTTGAATCTCTCTAAGAAGAACTTCAGAGTCCAAAGCTTAGTGGTTGATACTTTGAATCTTTCTAAGAAGAAGTTCAGAGTCCAAATCTTAAGTGAACATATCCATGAATTCCCAAAGATAGGTCCTTGTACGAGGTCGGGTGTGTGACGCGA
Source organism: Ceratopteris richardii (assembly GCA_020310875.1). Classification (NCBI taxonomy): domain Eukaryota; kingdom Viridiplantae; phylum Streptophyta; class Polypodiopsida; order Polypodiales; family Pteridaceae; genus Ceratopteris; species Ceratopteris richardii. The sequence goes on along the minus strand of CM035419.1, from coordinate 155,523,588 downwards.
AGAGTTAGCATGATGATATGATTCGGAATTTCAGACTTCCTTTCTCTATGAGAAAAAAAAAACGTTACATTTTAAATTGTGTCACATCTATGTTTGTTTTTTTATAAAAGGAAGTTCAACCATAGCCTACTCTTCCATGCTTAAATTAATAAAAGAACAATAATACAATGAATGAGTTTAGTGCCCTTGTGATCTTCTTTATCCCACAAAGTAGGGGTATCACGGCCCAAATGCTAAGATTGATCAAAATCGGTAGGATAGTTAGGATTCGATGGGAAATAAATGTTTTAAAGAGAGTTGTTAAGAAGTTTAATGATTTTTTCGCTTTTGTGCGCGAACCACTTGCTTTTAATCTTGTTGTTTTCCAAGACAAACATTCTATGGTGTCTGAAAAAGAAAGACTTTTTACAATTACATATTCTTTTACCTAGCAAAAATAAAGTTTTTTCAATCAACCACTCTTTCTGATGGCCATCAAAGTGTATTGCACATCTTTTTTTTAATATCTTCCATAACGCTTCCTTTCTGATGGCATTCCACATCTCTTAAAACACTGAAATAACTCACAACATTTGGAGACTTTTTTATCTCTCTGATTTATTATTAGGGATTAAGCACTCCCATTTTCTAGCGGTTAAAGATAAGATTGCAATGAGAGTGTTGAACCTTGAATCTTACAATCCAAGATAAAATATATAGTTTTTAATATAAAGGAAGTTCGGCGTTAGCCTACTCTCCCGAACTTGAATTAAATAAAGAAAAGTACAAGAGAAGGGGACTAGTTACTCTGCGAAGATAAAATGTATATAATTACACTCTGATTCCGACAGTCCTTCATTTATTTATTTCTCTTGACATTTGTATTATAAAACTTTGTAATACAAACACTCTCGAAGATTTGGAAGGAGGGATGTGTGATCAATTTTTGCAAATTTTTCAAAAAATGATCGTTTGAGAATCTTTAATTTATTTAGGTAGAAGGATCCTTAAGAAACCTTCCCCTCTAACCACCATTAGATGTTCATTCTAAAGAACAACAAATTGAAAAACAAGTTAATCTATCTTAAAAGCATGAAAACGCTATTAACCTTCTTTATGATTCACTCTAACTCTTGTAATATTTTATTGTTTATAATTTAAAACACGTTTTGCAAAAAAAAACTCTGCTATTAAGTGCTCAAAAGAAAGATATTCCAAAATATTGGTCCATCCTTCATAAGCATTACTTGAACTGCTGAACTGTCACCTCTTTGGTTTTTTCATTCTTTCCCATATCTTCGTTTGAAAGCATCTTGCAGATTTAGATAGAGTGGAACCTTAATCTTAACGGCATCCATTGCAATCATAAAGTGCAGAGTGCCTTTCTTCATTCCAATAAGCTGAAGTCCCATAATTTCTTTTATGTCACATCACCAAACAGTTTCATGTTCATTTATGCCAACCTCCTCCAAGGCGAGTTTGTCTACCAACCAAATTTCTTTTTTCCAACAATTATGCATGCTTGTGTCTGAATATCTAACCAGAGGGTCTATGTAAGGAATTGAACTCACAACCTCTTGGTTAGGAATGTGATGGGCTAACCACTTGCCCCAAAAGCCATGGTTGAAGATTTTTTCCTAATCCTCTCTCTTAGGGTGTAGTTCAACTATCTCCTATTTGTGAAGGATGTGGTTCAACCATCTCCTACTGATCACTTTATTACATTCTTCCCCCCTTGGTCAATCATTGTCCTCAATGATCTGCTCTTGTACCCCTCTAGCCTCGGTGATCAGACCCTTGAACTCCCTAGATACCCTTGAATTGATGTCCTCAACCTTGCACAGTTTCTTGAACCTTGTTCACAACCTTGATCTCTTGACCCTTGCTCTCAACCTTGGTGTCTTGAACCTTCTTGTTCGTAACCTTGGTGTCTTGGGCCCTTGTTCTCAACCTCAGTCTTGAACCTTGTTCTCACCCATGTTTGGTATCTTGAAACCTCAATCAAGTGCCACCCATGGTTTCTCAAGAGCTTCATACTTTCTAACTAGCTCACTAGACTTGGAAAGTTTGTTTTGAGAGCTTTCCAATGCTATCTTACATGCCTCAATCTGACCTACGGATTGAGAGATACACCTGAATCTTTGTTAGGCTAGCTTATAAAAGTTATGTGTGCTACTTTGTACCCTTTCATATAGAGGATGCCCAAGCGCCTTTTTTAAGCCCATTAGGTCAATCCACTTTTCCCAAGCCTATTTCGTAGGCTCTGATACCAATGTAAGAAATTGAACTCGCAACCTCTTGGTTATGAATGTGATGGGCTAACCGCTTGCCCCAAAAGCCATGGTTGAGGATTACTTCCTAATCCTCTCTGTTAGGGTGTAGTTAAACCATCTCCTATCTGTGAAGGGTGTGGTTCAACCATCTCCTATCAATCACTTTATTACATTCTTTCCCCCTTGGCCAATCATTGTCCTCAATGATCTGTTCTTGTATCCCTCTAGCCTCAGTGATTAGCCCCTTGAACTCCCTAGGTACCCTTGAATTGATGTCCTCAACCTCGCACAGTTTCTTGAACCTTGTTTGCAACCTTGGTCTCTTGAAGCCTTGCTCTCAACCTTGGTGTCTTGAACCTTCTTGTTCGCAACCTTGGTGCCTTGGGCCATTGTTCTCAACCTCAGTCTTGAACCTTGTTCTCACCCATGTTTGGTATCTTGAACCCTCAATCAAGTGCCACTCATGGTTTCCCAAGAGCTTCACACTTTCTAGCTATCTCACTAGATTTGGAAAGTCATTCCGAGAGCTTTCCAATGGTGCCTCACATGCCTCAATTGGACCTACGGATTGAGAGATACACCTGAATCTTTGTTAGGCTAGCTTGTGAAAGTGACATGCATTTCTTTGTATGCTTTCATATAGAGGATGCCTAAGCACCTTTTTTAGAGGCAATTAGGTCAATACACCTTTCCCAAGCCTACGTTTTAGGCTCTGATACCAATTTAAGAAATTGAACTCGCAACCTCTTGGTTAGGAATGTGACGGCCTAACCACTTGCCCCAAAAGCCATGGTTGAGGATTACTTCCTAATCCTCTCTCTTAGGGTTTAGTTCAACCATCTCTTATCTGTGAAGGGTGTGGTTCAACCATCTCCTACCTATTATCATCTGTGCATGTTAGTTAAATTGGCTGGGCCCTTAGCCTCTCAAGGTTGGAGGGGAGGGTTCAACCCCTACAGGTGATGCTTGATACTTATCGCCGCTTGGGTAGTGAGCTATCAAAACAACCTCTTTGAAGGATTGTTGAACCTTCGGGCTACCTAGTTCAAAACAATCATCTTGTCTCGCCTTTGGGCCATCCCTTCCTAGTGTCTACCTTCAGGTTTTGTATCATAATAGTTGTTAGACATCTAACCTCCACTCTATGGGATTCTGAGATTCTCATGGATACAATACCCACTTTTCATTGTACTTTCAATTAATTTAAACTAAACTGAAAGAGTAAATTTCCATGATCAAGACTCTTTTGAAATACCTTATTGACCCTTCAAGTTCTATATCTTTATCGTTCCTAGGTATCCAACCCCTACTCTTTGGGATTCTTAGATTCTCATGGGTGCGATAACCCACCTTTCATTGTATTTCCAGTTAATTTAAATTGAATTGAAAGAGTAGATTTCCATTGTTTGATGTGGAACAATGTAATTTTGAGTTTTCTTTCTTGAACCCCAACCTGAAGCCAATCTAATCACATTAGAAGATCCACTTATTATTTGAAAAAACTGATTTGATGTCACTAAACACAATTATAAACAAAGGTCACATATACAATGAACATAACAACAAAAAATCACCATATAATGAAATAGATTACCATCACTTGTGATTTGTTGGGTATGCCATGGTCGGTAAATCCGCAGATTTTTGTATGCTATGTAACAAACGTCATAGAAGCAGTGCTCTTCATATAATCAACTTTCTTAACAAAAGTGATAAATTCTTCATGCTTTATTTTAATAAACCGAGTCTAGGTGCATTCATGTGTACACACACACACATACATATATATATATATATATATATATATATATATATATATATATATATATATATATATATATATATATATGTGTGTGTGTGTGTGTGTGTGTGTGCATGCATCCATATGCATAGATTTGTATCCATCGATACATGCAAGCGAACATGTATATGTACATCTTCCTTGGGCACATGTACAAATGTGTCACTTCCAAATACTCTAAAGTAATTGAAATTGGGATTGTATCCATAGTAGGCTTCAAATGGAGTGTTGTTGTGTAATGCACTTGTGGCACACCTATTGATGATATGTATTGTAGTATGTATAACTTCGATCCAAAACTTCAATGCTAATGCTTTATTGTGAAGCATAGAGCATGCCATTTCCACGACACTTTAAATTTTTCTTTTAGCTAATCCATTCTTGGATGGATGATGAGGTTGAGTGACTTGCCTCTTGATGCCCTTTTGCTTTAAGAAATTATTGAAGTTGTGATTGATGAGTTCACCACCTCCATCTAATCTAACGGTCTTGCCTAAACTTGATGCTTCGTTCTCAACTTGATAAATCCATTCTTGGAACCTAGAAAATGTATCTTCCTTGGATTTGAGAAAACATACCCCTATAAATCTTCTACGATCATATACTAAGAGAAAGAAGTAGAGTGATCCACTAAGATGATGGGGTGTTCATTCGTCCACAAAGATCCATGTGTATTAGGGATAGAGGATTCTTGTGTGGGTGGAAAGCTCTTTGGGAACTAGAGCCCCATGCTACTTTCATTGAGTGAAAGTCTCACAAATCATCAATTTTGGGTAAACCCTTAACCAAGTGTGATGCGAAGATCTTGGTTAAGTAAGATGTGTGGTCGTGCCTCTGGTTCCACAGGCTAGAAAGTGACAAAGAAAGCATGAAAGTTTGTATATGTCTTTGTCTTCAACTCATTGGACTATGATATCCTTAGTTGTAGGATCAATCACGTTTATGAATGTGTTGTCAAATAATACTTTTTTTGTGATGGTCAATGATTGCCTTAGTAGACAACATGTTAATGCACAAATTGGGTACAAACACTACATTTGATAAAGCTTTACACTCCCCTTAGTGATTGGTAAGTTGAACTTTTTCCTTGCCTTCTACTGGAAGATATTGCCTAAATAAAATTCACTAGTATGGTCTTCTAACTCTTCGAATGATTTGTGATCTTTGCACATATAAGAGGTTGCACTATTGTCAAATATCCACTCTTGTGAGCAGCTAGAAGTAATTAGGGTCTTGGCCTCTATTGAGATAAATAGATAGTCACTTCAATAGCGAGAGCTATGCTGAGAGGACTTAGTTTGATTCCTAGAGGTAGATGCTTTACAGTTGTTCTTCTTCTTATAGAAAATTTTCTCGAGATTCCTTGTTTTACCAAAATACTTGTAGCTAAACTTCTTTGATGAATTGCTAGAGCCTTGTTTTGAAGTATTGCTAGAGTTTTGACTAGTGTTCTTGGCCTTGTTGAATGGTCTCTTAGCTTTCATCACAACTACTTGCAAGGATGATGACTTCACTCGAGAGTCCTGGAGGAGAAAAAGTCTCCATACTTCCTCCTAGGTCAAGACTTTTTCGTGGTTGTTAAGGGTTGTGAAAAAGGTTTCATAGGACCTAGGCAACTTTTTTAGAAGTCTAATGGTCATGCCCTCGCTTAACACTTGTCTGCCACACAACATGAGTTTGCATTGATAATCTTCAAAGGTAATGATGACTTTGGTAATTGGATTTAGGGGTCTATTGGAGAGGTTGTGAAACTCAGCTTCTAAGTTATAGATCTTAGAAGGATTTTTATCGTCATAAAGATCTTGCAGGATTTTCCAAGCCTTTTGGGACATTTTGCAAGAGATAATGTGGACTTTTGTTCAACTCATCACAGGCTAGAAGTAACTGTCCTAATGCTCTCTTATCTTTGACATTCCAAATGTTCCAGGCCACTAAATCACTATCCTTGACTAGCTCAGGTTGTATAGCATCAATCACTCATACAATAAGTTTTTATAAAGGTACGCCTTAATTGTAGCCTTCCATAAATTATAGTTTGTGCCATTTACTCTCTCATCCTTCGACATGAACATTGGTGTCAATGAAGGCAAGTATAAGTGACTTGAAGATGTTGCATTTGAGATTCTAGACATGGTTGCCATTGAACTTCAGAAATAAATAACTACTATTGCAAGATGGAGTCGGCAATAAGATGGGATGGAGCGGCTTAGAGTAGCCCTTCTAAAAAATTGGAAACCCTTGGGGGCTTAGAGTAGGCCTACACTTGTTGACACCTTGGAGGGGGGCTTAGAGTAGCCTTACACCTGTTGACACCTTGGAAGGGGGGGGGAGGCTTAGAGTAGCCCTAGACTTGTCGAAACCTTGGAGGGGGGCTTAGAGTAGCCCTAAATGCATGGAGAGACACACTCTCTGGGATCTTAGAATAGCCTCCAAACCAAAGACACAAAAATGTTCTTTTTCTTATGTTTTTGAAGGTACAACGAGGGCACTTATTGCCAAATAGTTCTACAATGAGGGTCATGGTACCCCTAAAAAAACAAAACCCCTTGAATTATGGATTGCAATAGGAGCGCTAAAAGTTGAAATGTATAAAGGAGAGAGATGATATCCAAATATCGATAGTACTTTGGATCACTACAAATATATTTTGATGGTGAAATGTGTTGATATATTTAGGTAGTGATGTGTGCAAATACACTAGGACTACCGGGGCAATTTTTTCCCTCCTTAGGAGGTTTTTTTTCCCTCGGCTTGTATATACACCTATTGCCCTAATGGGCCACTTATCTTTGTACATTCTCTAGTAATACATTCAGTCGTGTGTGTTGTGCTCCAAGCTTCTTCTTCTTCCTTGTGCTTTTCGTGTGCTTTCGCAGACATCTAACTCCAACAATTGGTATCAGAGAAGGTCGCCGCTTCATCTAGGGTGTCGTCTACACCTCTATAGTTGTAGTCTCAGAATCGTACGAAATTTGGTGAGCATACTCAGAATCTGAGCTCGTTTTGCCCTCCGAACGCATTATTGTAGCACTTGTGTAGGCTATTTTGTCTTTTTGTGCCAAAGGTATATACCAATCTTTGTCCGCCAGTATAAGCGTCTCGAAGTCTGCTACATGTTTAGCAGAATTCGTCTGGGTAGTTCTGTTCAACTTTTTGGGATACAATCAATTTTTTGCATCAAGGTATTTTAGCCACTGGCCATGGCTGAAAGCAGTGATGTATTCCGTATGTTGGCTGTTGAGGATAAGTTGGATGGTACCAACTACTCATTATGGGCTTATATGATGCGACATGTATTGGTTGCAAAAGGACTTGTGGAACATTGGGCAGGGTGTTGAAAGACGTCTTGTTACACCTGTGACTATAGGTATTGCAAATACAAGTGCTAGAGCTGATGGAGATGGTGTCGAAGATGATATTTTGCAGATTCCTATTCGTGCTGTTGTTTCTGCTGCACATACTGCAGAGCAGATTCGTTGGGATGGCAGAGATGCCCATGCACATGCATTGTTAGCTTTGTCTATCAAACGTGCCTTTCCTCACATTCGCTCTTGCAGAACAACTAAGGATGCTTGGGATACACTTACCACATTGTACCAAGCTAGGAATGAGGCTCATGTTGCTTACCTCCGAAAATAGTTGGAGAGTGAGCACATGAATGAAGGTGATTCTATGGACAGTTTCCTAACAAAGATCAAAGACTTGAAGGAACAATTAATTTATGTTGATGAGGTTATACCAGATAGCTCACTTGTGCAGACCGTTTTGAATGGTCTTCCTGATTCATATCAGAGTTTTGCTTCTACTCTTCGGTTGATGATGAAAGGCAATCCAAATGCCTTATCATTTGAGGATTTAATCTCTATTCTGTTGCAGGAAGATCAGTCCACGCAGAGTAGGTCCATTATGCGAGTTGGAGATCAAGCTTTCCTGGCTAGTCAAAAGGGCAATTTAAGGAAAATGGAGCTCTTCAAATAGTAAGCAGAAATATGCTAATTCTGCACATTCGAAGAAGGAAGATAAAGATGAGAAGAAATCAGAAAAGCAGAAATTGTTTTGTAAGTACTATAAAGGGAATGATCATATCATAAAGAACTAATGGGAGTTGGTAAGATCATTCTGACTACTGCTGGTGGTAGTTCTTTCACTTTGTTAGATGCTTTATTTGTGCCAGGGATCAAGAAGAATCTGTTATCAGTTTCTGCATTAGCCAAGATTGGCTTGGTTATGAAATTTGTTGATGACAGATGTACAATTCATGATCTGTCAAATGGCGATGTTATTATTGCTTTTGGCATTTTATGTTGTGGGTTGTATAAGCTCATAGACTATGAAAGATCTGTGAATGATTTGGCATGTGCAATACATGATTCTCAGGCTGTGTAAGATGCAAAACTTTGGCATGCACGCTTTGGTCATCTGAATTTTGCTAGTTTGCTACGCCTGCAGAAATCTGATATGGTGTCTTCTTTGCCCAAGCTTGAGGCACCTGGAAAACATGTATGTGAATGCTGTATTTTGAGCAAAATGCAGCGTTCCTCCTTTCCAAAAGATAGTTCAGTTCGGGCTACACAGAAATTGTAGCTTGTACATAGTGATGTATGTGGTCCTATGCAGACACCCTCTTTTGGAAATTACCTTTACTTCGTGACTTTCATTGATGGTTTTTTGAGGCATGCATGGGTATATCCACTCAAAGCAAATTCCAAAGTGTTCACATGCTTCAAACAGTTTTTGGTTTTAGTTAAAAATCTATCAGCATGTAAAATGGGAACCCTCCGTTCAGATCGAGGGGGGGGATATATGTCTTCTGATTTTAATACATTTCTGGTTGAACATGGGATAAAACACCAGTGTACAGTGCCATATACACCTCAGCAGAATGGAGTTGCTGAACGATAGAACAGGTCACTAATGGAGATGGCAAGGTGTATGGTTAAGAGTCATGCTTTACCTCATAGACTCTGGCTTGAGGCTCTCATGTGTGCAACATATGTACTGAACAGGTGTCCCATTGAAGCACTCCAATCTATCACTCCATATGAGGCTTGGCATGATCGCAAGACATCTGTTGCTCATCTGCATGTTTTTGGTTGTTTGGCATATGCATTAGTGCCTGAACAACATCACAAAAAATTGCATGATAAAGCAGCAAAATGTATTTTTGTTGGGTACAGTTCTGAAAGTAAAGGCTATTGTCTGTATCATCCATAGACTAAACGCATTCTGGTTAGCTCTGATGTTGTTTTTGTGGAAGATGTTATTCAACCATTGCTTTCATGTACTAAGGAGACATCTGTTAGCTCCAAAGACATGTATGATACTTTGATGCCTCTTTTTATAGGTGGACAGTCTACTGCTGGTCCTAATGAGGCAAATTCTCAGCCTTTGTAGGTTTCGTGTGATGATGAAGATCATTCCATTTCTGATGCAGATTTACATGCACTAGTTGATGAGAGAGTTGATATTGAGTAGGCAAAAACTATGGCAAAATGGCTGATGTAGACTTTGCGTGACAGCAAATTAGATGCACCTCTATCATATCGTACTCGTTCAGGCTCTCATAGTGCCTCTTTTGCATCAGATTGCTATGCTATGGCTGCATCTAGTCTCTGTGATGAGAATGAGCTTGTTTCGTTTGATGAAGCACAAAATTCAGAAAATTGGATGGCTGCTATGCAATCTGAATATGATGTTATAATGAATAATGGTACTTGGTCTTTATGTGACTTGCGTCCTGGCAAGAAGGCCATTGGCACTAAGTGGGTATACAAGCTGAAGCGTAAACCGGATGGTTCAGTTGACAGGTATAAGGCTAGGCTTGTTGCAAAGGGTTATGCATAGGAAAGAGGCATTGATTTTGATGAGACCTTTGCACCTACATGTCGTATGACTACTGTTCGGAGCATCTGTGCACTTGCAGCTCATCATGGTTGGAATGTACATCAGTTGGACATTAAAACAACATTTCTGAATGATGACTTGCATGAAGAAGTATATGTTTTTTAGCCCTTTGGCTTTGTGCAGAAAGGGCATGAAAACCAGGTGTGCAGGTTAAAGAAGGCATTATATGGTTTAAAGCAAGCACCACGTGCTTGGTATGAGAAGATACATGCCTATCTGATTGCACATGGTTTTGAGAATAGTCCAACTAAAAGCACCTTATATGTTAAGCATGCTAATGATGTGCTTCTGATCATTGTTGTCTATGTTGATGACATGCTGCTCACTGGTCCTATTGAGAAGCATATTGCTGATTTTAAGGCTGATTTGCATGCCTCGTTTGAGATGTCTCATTTGGGGCATTTGCATCAATATTTGGGCATTCAGTTTATGCAAGTTGATGGTGGAATGGCTTTGTGTCAAATGAAATATATTGGCACATTATTGTAGCATGTTGGCCTTGAAGACTGTAAGCCTATTGCCACTCCTATGGAGACAGGTTTATGATTGAGTCTTCATGATGCTGGAGATGCATTTGATGTTGTCCTCTATGAGCCAGCTGTTGGATGCTTGATTTACTTATGCATTAGTCGGCCAGATATTCAGTTTGTTGTCTCACAGATGAGCAGGTTTATGCATTGCCTAGGAGTCAAGCATTGGTAGGCGGTTAAGCGCATCTTTCGCTACTTGAGTGGTACTCGACTACTTGGGTTGTTTTATCCCAAGAGGGGATCACTACCGCCAGATTTGCATGCTTTTTTTGACTCAAAATGGGCTGGTTGCTATGACACTCGTATATCCACTAGTGGCTTTTGCTTCATGCTTGGTAGCCCATGTATATCTTGGTTGAGCAAGAAGCAGCCTACTGTGGCCACTTCCAGTTGTGAGGCTGAGTATAGGGCAGCTTTCACAGCGACTGTTGAGTGTGTGTGGCTCAAATGCCTTATGGCTGATTTGGGTGTTGGTCAGACTTCTGCCACCACCATCTTCACTGACAGTCAGAGCGCATTGGCAGTTGCGAGGAACCCTGTGTTCAATGCTCGCACTAAGCACATTGAGATGCATTATCACTATGTCAGGGAGAGGTTCTCTACTGGGGAGATCATCTTGGCGTATGTGCCCATGGAGGAGAACATTACAGACCTTTTCACGAAGGCTCTGCCTAGGGAGAAGTTTGAAGCTTTCTGCAAAGCTTTGGGCTTACTTCCTTTTGTGGAGTGATTTCCACATAGCTTGGCACTTCCTTATACATGAGTGCCAACTCCTTGTTCACCGCATCACTCCCAGGGGGGATTTGTTGATATATTTAGGTAGTGATGTGTGTGAACACACTAGGACCGCCGGGGCACTTTTTTTCCTCTTTAGGAGGATTTTTTCCCTCCGCTTGTATATACGGCTATTGCCCTAATGGGCTACTTATCTTTGTATATTCTCTAGTAACACATTCAGTCGTGTGTGTTGTGCTCCAAGCTTCTTCTTCTTCCTTGTGTTGTTCGCGTGCTTCCGCAGACATCTAACTCCAACAAAATGCAATATAGGGTACTTAGTGAAGGGAGATGTATCTTTACAAAGTAAAGAAAGAGCCAAATGAGGATAGTTCCATAATTTAGGAAGCTTGTGGATTCAAGGAACTATAGAAAAATGTACCAACATAGAGCTTATGAATTGCACTTTTGGAAGATGAACCTTTCTGTCAAATTTTATAGATGCTTCATGAATAGCTTAAGTTAAGGTTTTAATAATAACTGATATGACCTCCATGAAAACTCGTGTGAAGAGCACTACATGAGAGAGAAATATCATAGTGGTGGGTTTCAAAAATTTCAACATGGATGACTAAATACAATTTAGAACGTGGTAGAATCACGTGGAGAACTAGTGTTGACATCATATATATAGATGATGTCACCAGAAGTCTTCTTCACATAACACAACGCTCCAAGGCGTTCAAGCCTCGATCCTTGCCATTCACTATCTATGTCTTTCTCTATTTCTTTCGAGCATCACATGAGGAAAATTGCGAAGGCTTATCGTTACTCTCTCTCTCTAAGAGGAAGAATTGATCACAGATACTCCCTCTCGCAGACTTCAAAAGGTGAGAAGAAAGTTGCTTTGACTCTTTCTCACTCTTTGTGTATGGGGTACAACCTGGGCACCACCTAGTTCTAGGTTCACTCTTGCACTCTTTGTCTCATAGTGCAGAGAGTGGTATCAATGTTAGCCAGAGGATTTTGCAACCTATCTCTTGTGTGAGAAGCTTAACTCACAAGAGACCACCTTATGTGTTTCTTTAGGTGTTGGAAGTCGCTATCTTTCACTCTATCTATCTGGTGGTAGAGCTCTACAATTTCCACAAAGGAATCTCTAGCTCTCAATATGAAATCCGAAGCTCATACTTTATGTGTGGTTCAGAGGTGTCCATCACTATTCTAACAGAGACCTTAAATTACTCTCCCATGGCTCTAAATGATAGAGAAATGAGGAACATTTGCAATACTGAAGTGTAGGAAAAAATATTCATGAGAGTTCTGATTGTAGTCCTACAAAGAGCAGGAAGACCATTAAAGTAATGGGATGGTCGGCCTGAAGTTCTATAAACCCTCTTGAGTGTAGTATATTGTAAAAGTAGGTGCAGTACACATGCTAGATGTGTTGTGTGTGAGAGTGCATCAGTCTTCCGTGAATCAAGGGGTTCCCATGGCACAATCTTCATCCATTCCCTTGTTGGCCATGCTCGTATGTGCTGCAATCGCAATTGGTCTAGAATGTGTGGTTGCAATACCTATTTGAGTGAACCTCGCTTCACTTTATGTGGTATAAACAAGCCGCCTCTCTGTTTCTAGAGGCGTGCACCAATTGGAGTATTTGAGTGGCCCTCAATGTCCTCAATAAGAAGCATCATAAAAGTCCTTACTGCTGCTATTGCTATAGCTCCTTTGTTTGTTGGTCTGAAGTGCACAATCCTATTGAAAATATCGAGAGGTCTTCCTCTCTTTGAGAGAATCAACAAACACACAAGAAAAGGGAGGACTTCCTTCCAAACTGCCCTTCTTAGTTCATAACATCAACCTCTTCATGGTGAGGCAAAGAAACAATGGTGCCACTTTGCTTTATGAAAATCCTACTACACGAGTTGTAAGACACCTCCAAAAGAGTACCAAATAGTGCTCATAAGGCGAGAATGCACAACTAAAGTGAATACATGGATGCATAACAAGAATAACACATACATGTGTTCATAAGTTGAATAGTGTTTATAAACATGTCCGAGAGGATGAGATGCAGTAGAAACTCTACCAAATGACTATGACAATGATAAAAACGATACAAAGTCTCCACACAAAGGGTGGGAGGGAGGGAAAATGGAGGTAAAGGCTGTACAAAATGATGAAGAAGAAGGGTGGGAGGGTGGACAATTGGGCAAGATGATGCCCAAGAGTATAAAAATTGTTGGCAAAAGGCTTCTCTCAATGAGGAGAAAGAAAACCACCAGAACTCCAGCATCACCACCACCAAAATGATCATGAAATGCACCACCAAGACCTCTACCTAATGCTCATACCATGTAGAGAGTAAACACATAGAAGAAAAATGAAAAGAAGAATGTGCTCTCAAAATGAAAGAGTGTGAGAGACTTAAAGTGAGTAGACTAAGAAATGGGTAAACTCACATGAATTACAAATGAGATTGCTAAGAGCATGTAGTAGGCTCTTTAAGCTTCTAAACAAGTACAAAGGGAGGGAGAGGTCCTCCTTATATTGAGATGGAAGGTGTGGGCAGTAGCTAGTCAAGCCAGGGCATTACAAGACCGGGGAGATGCTGCAAAGACTACCACAAAGAGTCTGAGTAGAGGGACATTCAAGCAGGACCAAGTAGGCAGAGCAGTCAAAGAATATCCGACAACTAGACCTATTCAAATTTTTAAAAGATAAATTCATTTCAAAAGTGATTTTTATCACTACACCAACATTGTACATACCATTATTGGTAGATTAGACTCTATTTTGTTCAAGCCAAGGAGGCCTGGAGCTTGAAGAGTACTAGAAGTACCTAGCTATGAATTTTCATAATTTTTAGACTCCGTTTGAGCCCTCAAATAAGCCCTGGAACCTAATTTTAACTAGGCCGGGTACTAGGTCTAGATAGGGCCAAAGCTAGTCAAAAACTATAAAAAGAGCTAGAGAGCTCATTTTTGAGGTTAGCTTTTTAGAGAATAGAGCTTTTGTAAAAGAGATATTTGATAATAAAAAGCACTCCATTGTTCCTCTCTTTGTTCTTGCCTTGTGTGCACATGTGTGTTTATGTGTGTGTATGCTAGTGTGCTTCTCACTCACGCACTTGTGCTTTCACTTGCTCTTGGTCTTCATACCAATCCTCATGTCTCCATGGATTGAGATTTATGAGGTGGATCTCCTCACATTGGTAATTGCCATTGTGCTAGAGTGACACCAAATTTGGTACCATTACCTTCGAGAGAGTTTCGAGGACGAGCGTGTGATAGTAAGACGTAGAGTTGTGACGTTGGAGTCATAGGTATTTTCTTTATTCTTCACTATTTTCTCTTACTTACTTCATCGCCATCATCACCATCATCATCCTCACCATCTCCCACCTCCATCTCCATCTTCGTTGAATTTTTAGTTTTTTGATCATATCACCTTCCCCACCTCATTCCCCTCATTTCACTTGTGAGAGAGAGCAAGAGAGAGCTTGTGTGCATTCTCTTTTGTGCATTTTTTAGCATTTCTTGTAGGTTCTGGTTGTATTATCATCTCTAGCAGCTCCAACACGTACAAAAAGTCTTTGCACAGGTCTTGGGGTATAGACCTCTTCCATTTCAACATATAGAGAAATTGACTTTTCGGTAAAAATGAGTGCACAAGCATAGACTAGAGACCTTGCACATCACATCCTCAGAAAAAGATCAAAAATATTTATAGTAATTTTGTCCATCATGATTAACACCAGCAATCGTGATTGACACTGTCCATCAAGATGGACAGCCTATCCATCCCAATTGACAGACCTCGATAGACACCTTTGTCCATTATGACAGATAGGTGTCCATCACGACAAACACCCTTGTCCATCACGATTGACACATGTAGGATGATTGATAATGAAATTCGGTGCGAATCTAGTCTATCATGATGTATAGAACCCCGATTGACATAAGAAAACATGGAAAACCAAAATTTTTAGTCCATCACGATCGAGAGCCCACGGTGGACTGCCTGTCCATCATGACACATAGGTGTCCATCTCGACAGACACCCCTGTCCATTGCAGTTGATAGAGAAATCACGATTGGTACTCCATTTTGGTGAAAAACCTATCCGTCGTGATGCACATGCCACGATTGACACATAATCATGCAAAAACCCTGAAAAATTCTATCCATCATGATTGACACGTCCATCACGATTGACACTACCAATTGCAATTGACATTGTCCATCGCGATTGACAAGCCACAATGGATAGCTGTATCCATTGCGATTGATTTTGGCCAATTTTTTATGGCTTTTTAATTTTCAATTTTTGACTAATTTGATCATAAATTTCAACTTATTGGATCATAGTGAGGCCCCCAAGCAAATAATTTGAGAAGTTCTGTTTGCTGTTTGCCTATTTTAACCCCCAAATTCGTGAACATACATAAATTTTTCATACAAAATCCGTTTCTTATGATCTTGAGTTCATTGGAAAGCTTGTATAAAATACTACATTTAGTTTTAGATATAGTATTTTGAGTAGTGCAATCATACAACTAAGTCATGGGCCCAACAACTAAGTGATTATCCCTACATACTCAATTCGAAAACGAGTGATCAAAGATGTCCTTTTATATGGAACGACCGATAGGTATTGCAAACACAGCCTATTTACAGATCAACTTAGTGAAATAGGTGGAGTCACCATATACGAGTTCAAAGATCCAGAGATTCCAGGTAAAGTTGTCTATTTGGATAACATGTCGTAGAGAATGTTATTGGTGATAGAGCATGGTAAGCATGCATACTCTTGGAAGGGCGAATTGATTTTTCCCCGACCAAAGTCTAATGTTTCCCATGGCCTCCAACGAGCAGGATCCTCTTGAACTCATGAATCCCAAAGAGAAAGAGTTAGAGAGAGATCGGATGTGAGCTTTGCAAACCCCTTAGGAAGAATGTGATGAGGATTATAGGCAAAAAGAACTGACCAAGAAAGAGAGAGAAATCCTAGACATCAAAGAGGCTTGGATGAGTTTCCCTTGCCTAGACCTAGAGAACACCCAGAATCTTGAGGCCCACCCGATTGGTTAAATCCATGAAGAATTTCTTTGATGGCACTAGAGATCCATATGATCATGTAGTAGAGTTTAGATAGGTGTTGAGAGCTAAACAAGTCAAGGATATGTTCTCTCAGTACAATGTCTTCAGCCTAACTCTCAAGAACACTGCCTTAATGTAGTTCCAACCACTACACCAAGGCCAATTCAAAAATATAAACTAGTTGCTAGAAGCATTCATCATTGAATTCTCCAAAAGTGGCATCAGACACAACACCTCTTCCCTGATACACAACTTCAAACAAAAACCTCAAGAAATAGTTAAACTTGCAGGAAGAAGGTGTAGACAATACCTAGAGAGATGCCTAATGCTAGAATTACCCACTCCAGCCAAACAAGTGGCTTTATTCATAGATGGATTGTTAAGTACCAAACTGAGATCTTATGTGTACTTAAAAGACCCTAGATCCATAGAAGAGTGTGTGCGAATATGCATAGACATTGAGGATAATCTAGGGGAGGAATTGGAGCTTTCAAAAATCTTTAAAGATTCAGATAGCTCTACTAGCCTAACCTCCAAGTAGTCCACATCTATAGAGGAACTTGCAAAGAAGGTAGCTAAAAAATTAGGGGTCTCTAGAAAAGAGATACCTAGATTTGCCCCAATGAAACGATGTTATACTTGTGGAGGAGACAATATGGCTAATGTGTGCCCAATCATGGTTCAAACCCAAGCTAACTTGAACAACCAATACTGCACCATAGAAAGAAGGTACACTAACCATACTGCACCAGAATGCCCTTATAACAAGCAAGCTATTGTTGATATATTTAGGTAGTGATGTGTGTGAACACACTAGGACCGTCGGGGCACTTTTTTCCCTCTTTAGGAGGTTTTTTTTCCCCTGGTTTGTATATACGCCTATTGCCCTAATGGGCTACTTATCTTTGTACATTCTCTAGTAATACATTCAGTATTGTGTGTTGTGCTCCAAGCTTCTTCTTCTTCCTTGTGCTGTTCACGTGCTTCCGCAGATGTCTAACTCCAACAATTGGTATCAGAGCAGGTCATCGCTTGATCTAGGGCGCCATCGACACTCCTCCATTTGCAGTCTCAGAATCGTATGAATTTTGGTGAGCATACTCAGGGTGTTTCCGAGATCAAAACCGCTTCGTTCTATGGTGCCGAAATCGCGATCTGAGCTCGTTTCGGCCTCCGAACGCACTATCACAGTGCTTGTGTAGGCTATTTTGTCTTTTTGTGCCAAAGGTATATACCTGTTTCTATTCGCCAGTATAAGCGTCTCAAAGTCTGCTACAAGTTTAACAGAACTTGTCTGGGCAGTTCCGTTCAACTTTTTCAGATACAGTCAATTTTCTGCATCAAGGTATTTTAGTCACTGGCCATGGCTAAAAGCAGTGATGTATTCCGTATGTTGGCTGCTGAGGATAAGTTGGATGGTACCAACTACCCATTATGGGCTTATATGATGCGACATGTATTGGTTGCAAAAGGATTGTGGAACATTGTGCAGGGTGTTGAAAGACGTCCTGTTACACCTGTAACAATAGGTACTACGAATACAGGTGCTGGAGCTGATGAAGATGGTGTCGAAGATGATATTGTGCAGATTCCTGTTCGTGCTGCTGTTTTTGCTGCACCTACTGCATAGCAGATTCGTTGGGATGGCAGAGATGCCCAGGCACATGCATTGATAGCTTTGTCTGTCAAACGTGCCATTATTCCTCATATTCGCTCTTATAGAATAGCTAGGGATGCTTGGGATACACTTACCACATTGTACCAAGCTAGGAATGAGGCTCGTGTTGCTTACCTCCGAAAACAATTGGAGAGTGAGCACATGAATGAAGGTGATTCTATGGAAAGTTTCCTAACGAAGGAACAGTTGATTTCTGCTGATGAGGTTATACCAGATAGCTCACTTGTGCAGACCGTTCTGAATGGTCTTCCTAATTCATATTAGAGTTTTGCTTCTACTCTTCGGTTGATGATGAAAGGCAATCCGAATGCCTTATCATTTGAGGAGTTAGTTTCTGTTCTGTTGCAGGAAGATCAGTCCAGGCAGAACAGGTCCATTATGCGTGTTGCAGATCAAGCTTTCCTGGCTAGTCAAAAGGGCAAAGGAAAATGGAGCTCTTCTACTAGTAAGCAGAAATCTGCAAATGCTGCACATTCGAAGAACCAGGATAAAGATGAGAAGAAATCAGAAAAGCAAAAATTTTTTTGCAAGTACTCATAAAGGGAATGATCATATCATAAAGAACTGTCCAAAACTGGCTGCAAAAGAGGCAAAGAAAAAGGAGGCTAGAATGGTTGTTGCAGAAGCCTCTACACCAAAAACAGAGTCTGCTAATCTTGTGCAGGAAGAAGAATGGGCGTTTACTACTGTTTGGAGTTTTGACCCATCTTCGCATGAGCAGTGCATGTCTGCAGTGGACTCAGATGTTTGGTACTTTGGCAGTGGGGTGACCAAACATATTAGCTCGCAGCGTAGTTTCTTCTCTTCACTCGAGCCTGCCCCTACAGGGAATACTGTCACATGCGCCAACAACTCCTCTTATCCTGTTATGGGAGTCGGTAAGATCATTCTGACTACTGCTGATGGTAGTTCTTTCACCTTGCCAGATGCTTTATTTGTGCCAGGGATCAAGAAGAATCTGTTATCAGTTTCTGCATTAGCCAAGATTGGCTTGGTTGTGAAATTTGTTGATGACAAATGTACAGTTCATGATCTGTCAAATGGCGATGTTATTATTGCTTCTGGCATTTTATGTCGTGGGCTGTATAAGCTCATAGACTATGAAATATCTGTGAATGATTTGGCCTGTGCAGTTCATGATTCTCATGCTATGTCAGATGCAAAGCTTTGGCATGCACACTTTGGTCATCTGAATTTTGCTAGTTTGCTATGCCTGCAAAAATCTGATATGGTGTCTTCTTTGCCCAAGCTTGAGGCACCTGGGAAACATGTATGTGAATGCTTACTAATTGATGGTGGGTCTGGGGTAAACATAGCCACTGCAGCTCTTTGCAAGAAGTTAGGGTGGACCCAAATTCAGCCTGTCCAATTTTTTGTAAGAATGGCCGACCAATCCTGAGTCCATCCGGTGGGACTCGTCCGGAATGTCTCGATCACTTTGCAGGGTACAACGTTTAAGATGACCTTTGTAGTCTTAGAACTACCGGAGTCCAGTCTTGATTATAATCTTCTTTTCGGCCGACCCTGGTTGAAACAGGCTAAGGTTATACAGGATTGGTTAGCGCAGGAACTGACTTTTAAAGACAACCACCGTAAATATGTTGTCAAACTAGATGCTATTCAACCCTGTGAACTACATGCCAGACCTTATGTAGTAGAGCCGATCCACATGTTGGATGGTTTATCCGATGACGAAGAAGAAGAATTTTTGAAGAATAACAAAGATTTGATCTCCTTGGGGATTGTCGATTTGCAATCTGTAGCAGACAACTGGAGTCTGACAGCCTGTACGGTGGTGCCCGTGACCGGAGATGTAGATGCCGATGATAACAATGCTATGGATGGAGCCACTTTGCAACAACTTTTATAGTCAGCTGACAATTCGACGAAACCTCGGCAAAGCTATGTTCCTGAAGATCAGTTAGTCACCTATAATTTGGGAGATGAAGTGAACCCGCGACCTGTCAAGATAAAGGCAGGATTGTCTGAGGCATTTCAAGTAGATTTGATCCAGCTTCTTCGAGAGTTCTCTGATGTTTTTGCCTGGGATTATCGTGATATGAAAGGTGGATCCTCGCATCTATCAGCATCGGGTCGTGCTCAAACCAGAAGCAAAGCCGATTAAACAATCCAGCTACCGAATGAATCCTAACTATGCAGCACAGGTCAAGGCAGAACTCGATCGGCTATGAAAAGTGGGATTCATTATCCCCATTGAGCATGCTGAATGGATCTCGCCGATCGTAATTGTTTCGAAGAAAAACAAGCAACTTCGAATTTGTGTAGATTACCGGAAAATGAATGCAGCCATGGTACCTGACCCATTTCCTCTTCCCTTTCTCGACACAATGTTGGACAACATGGCTGGACACGAGATGTACACCTTTTTGGATGGTTACAGTGGTTATAACCAGGTCAGAATGGTTGAGCAAGATATACCGAAAACAACGTTTATTACGAACTGGGGTGTTTTTGCTTGTACGGTCATGTGGTTTGGGTTAAGGAATGCTCCTAGTACCTTTCAACGTTGTATGCAAGAAATCTTTTCACCTTACCTCACTTCTTTTATGCAAGTATACTTAGATGACTTCTCCTTATTCGACAATATTATGGCACACCTGTATCATTTATGGTGTTGTTTCGAGAAATGCCGCAAATACCGACTTTGCTTGAACCCGACCAAATCTGTCTTTGCAGTTTCTTGTGGTAAACTACTTGGCCATATTATATCTGCACAAGGCATACAGGTTGATCTAGACAAAGTTGCAGCCGTGTTGGAAGCACCTGTGCCTACCACACCAAAAGAAATTATGCGATTCCTGGGACAGATTCGGTGGCATGGTCGCCATTTATGGTGGTTAGCTCATCTCGCCACACCACTTAATCGACTCATGACGAGCACTCCACGACAGTTCGACTGGACTCCAGAATGTCAACTTCCTTTGATCGTTTAAAAGAATTATTGACTCAGGCACCAATTTTGCAACCCCCGGATTGGGAACGCCCGTTCCACGTCTTTATCGATGCCTCAGACATAGCAATTGGAAGTGTTTTAATGCAGCAATCTGATAAGTGGTTCAGGCCTGTCTATTACGCAAGTCGTCGACTCGCTCTTGCTGAAAGAAATTATTCAGTGATTGAAAGAGAATGTCTCGGTTTGGTGTATTCTGTAAAGAAATTCCGGCATTATTTGTTAGGCTGAAAATTCACCTTTCATGTAGATCATGCTGTGCTAGTGTATCTGGTCCGACAGCAGCATTTAGGTGGTCGCTTGGAACATTGGGTTCTATTGTTACAAGAGTTCGATTATGAAGTGATTCATCGACCCGGCACTGCACATGCATTAGCAGATTTCCTCTCTCGATTAGATTCCGGTGAAGCTCCGGTGGGCGTTGATGACACCACACCAGCAATTTATGTTACTGAAACGACTAGTGACGAATCTGCAGAACCTCTTGTGACACCTACCTACTATGATCAGTTATTAACCTTTCTTACTGATGGATGTCTTCCCCCTCAAACTTCTCCTGCGATGAGGCAGAAAATTGCAATTTACAGTCGCAGATTCCGGTTGATTGTCGGATAGTTGTATTATATGGATCACACTGGGGTCTTGCTTCGTTGTATTCCTCCACATGAAGTAAACTCGGTTATTGCTATGGCACATTCCATACCCTCCGGTGGACATTTTGCGCAGATCTTACATATCGGAAAATTCTGCAAAGTGGGCTTTGGTGGCCTACCATGTATAAAGATGTAGCTCAATTTGTGCAATAGTGTGACAATTGTCAATGATCTAGCCAGCCATTACAACGCCATTTCTTTCCTCTGCAGCCTGTATTGCCTTTGGAACCTTTCCAAAAATGGGGTCTTGATTTTATTGGACCAATCACACCTCCAACAATCCTTAGCAACAATCGCTACATTCTGACATGCACATATTACGCTACCAGATGGGCAGAAGCTTGGGCCTTACGGTCCGCTACAGCTGTTTCAGTGGCCAAATGCCTAATGAAGGATATATTCCCACGTTATGGATTACCTTTGGAACTTGTCACTGACCAAGGAACACACTTTGCTAATAATTTAATGCGAGTACTAACGCACTCTTTTCAAATTCTACATAAATTTAGTTCACCGTACTATCCTCGTGCTAATGGATTGGCGGAAAGCACTAATAAGACCTTGTTAAGTATGCTGCACAAATTAGTTGTGGAATCACCAGAAAGATGGGATCAGTTACTTCTTGCAGTATTATGGGCATATCAGACTACATACAAAGTAGCAACCGGTCTGACTCCTTTCAAGCTGGCTTATGGGTTGGAAGCAATTGCACCAATGGAACTTGTAGTACCGAGCTTACGCATGGCCATCACTCAGAAACTATTACCTGAAGACTCTTTGCCATTTCGGTTGGACACACTTAGAAATTTAGATAAACATCGCTGGGAAAGTTTGTTGGTCCTTCAAGAAATGCAGTTGCGGCAAGCTCGTACTCATGATCGGTATCTCAAAACTCCAGTTTTTACGGTGTGGCAACTTGTGCTGTTTTATAATGCAAAATCAAATCGCTCTGCTGGAAAATTCAAATTACGGTGGTTCAGTCCTTATCGGATTAGTGAACAAGTGGGCCCAGCTACTTTTTGGTTGACAACTTTGACCAGAGTTCCTCTTCCTGAAGTGAGCAATGGCTCAAAGTTGCGGCCGTATCAACAAGCACCTGATTCTCGCTGACGTGTTCTCTGTTTTTCCGCGTGTTAATTACTTTCTTTTTATTTTTGCATGATTAGTTAATAAGCCTATAAATATCCTCGTTTTGATATCTAATTATGATTAAAAGCCGCCATGTATTATCGATCTGCACATGCATGCACACCATAGTTATGAAGGTTATCATATCAACACCGCAAGATGATTAACATTTTCGATCGCCTCCCGTTGCCGAGTATCTAGTTAATCTTTTTCTTTTCGCTGTTAATGGCTATTGTGTCTGTGTGTTCTTTGTGCTTTGTGATTACTGTGTAGTCGTGTCTTTGAGCTTTCGCATGCGCATCATGGAAGCTTTAGCAAATTTTGCTACCTTCTGTGATGGACTCCCTCAGGACGTGAGTGAATTCTTGCGTGTCTGAGGTTTGTCCAACTTCGCTAAATTGCCTTGGCATTCAGTGGAGTGTCATCCGTATTACGCACAAATTATCGCTACCATTGCCGCCACACCTGCTACAGAGCAGCATTGGCCAATTACATGTTTACCAACTCGTGTAGTAATCACCTTAGAGTCATTTGCTGCAGCTTTCAGACTCTCTATGGAAGGACGAGAGAATGGTCCTAACCTTCCGATAGCCATTATGGTTGAATTGTTCCCAAGACACTCATCGAATGAGTATGCTATCTTGTGTCGTCCTGATCCTGAACGAAGAGCTTTACAATTCTTAGTGGCCATATTGAATCTACAGAAATGCACTTACGGAATTTCATGCCCGTTCTACTCAATGATTGACATGGCTTCTCGGGAGCCTGTTAATTTTGCTTCCTATTATTTTCGGCGCATTCACCGTGAATGCGTTACGGTCATTAAGCATGTTAACAAAGGAGATCTGCCGCGTTCTTGTCTTCCGCACATCCTTACTTTTTTGTTTCCGACCCTCCAAGCAGCACAACCGCCTCCAAACGCTCCAATCTTATATCATGAGGAATCTGCTCAAATACTTGAAGATACCAAAGAGGATGATGAAGATCTCTTCCAACTCCTTCGTCGGAAACGCAGACGGATAAGCTCTTCTGACAGTCAAGTGCATGGTTCTGCCGCTGGAAATGAAGAAGAAATTTTCCACGACACTGCCACCTCAATTCACCTTGATTCATCTACCCAGTCTTCTCCCATCCGGCAACAAGAACACAGTGCATCCTCTGCCAATACTACAGAAAGCTCTTCTCGGGAAAATTCGCAGCAACAGTCCAAACAAGATGTACAAGAAGATGTCCAAGTTATTATTGTAGAAATTTTTGAGGAATTGATTGCGGCAGTAGATTCTGCAGTTGCCCATACTGAAGTGACTACGCAGCAACTTACCGGAATAGTGTTAATACCCAACACTCTTCTACCCACTCCTCCAACCATACCTCCAGTCGATTCCATTGAACATATCGAGCCCATTGGGCCTGTTCAACCAATTGTCCCTGAAGAACCTGCTACTTCTTCTTCTTCCCCTAATTATTCTCCGCCCTCTTCCCATCACCTCTTGATAGCTTCTTCATCCCAACCACTTCCTCCTCCTCTTTTTCCTCCGATTCCCATGTTTATTGAGTTAGCATCCATGGGTCATATGTTGATCCATTTGTCGCAACAACTACCAATGCAGATGAAGGAAGTTACTGACAATATCCGACATGAATTACAACACAAAGTGGATGTACTCGAAGCAGATATTAGCCCATTGCAAGAAGAGGTAGATGTAGTAAAGGCAGAAAATCATGCTCTGCACGAACAGATTCAACAACTCCAGGTTCGACTTGCCGAACAGTAATCGTTGATCAGCCAAAGAGATGCTGCGTTAGCTGCGATACAAGCCAAAGATGAGTTATTAAGTGCTGCTGATGCAGAAATTGTCCAGTTAAAACAGTTAGTCCAGGATAAGGAAGATGCCCGTATAGCACTTGGAAATCTATTAGAAGAAACACGCGTACAACTTGATGAAGTCGTGCAGAAAGGACAGGAAATGGCAAATTTAGCAAAGCAAACTAGTATAGAACTCCAGTTCGTAAATGCAAATCTATTTGAGGCGAATTCTGCTCTTAAAACGCAGATGACGTAAACCGCTCAACTCCAGAAAGAGGTTGCAGCGATTCGAAGGGAACGAGATGCTTATTACCAGACCATTCAGTATCAATCACACGAACTGGAGAGAAGAGAAAAGCAGCTTGGTTGTCAAGCAGAAAGATTATCTAGAATTGATAAACAAATTCAAGACATGAAATTGAGCTGTGATGCAGCTCTGGCGAACAATTTTTATTTACAGGAAGCATTTTTTGCAGACACAGGCTGACATTTTGATGACACTAGTAATTGCAGCAAGCTCTGTTCATACTGACGCCCAGTTAGTCGAAACAGACACTTTAAAGAAAATGCTGGATAGCTTGAAACAGAAAATTGCTAGAACCTTTAAGTTAGCCCGGACCATGTATATTCAGGGTATAGTAGAAGAGCCCTAAGTTTTCTATCATTGCGGGTTCAAGTCCACCGTGCGTGCCAGTGTAAGCCGCCGGTGTGGCATTTGTAATTCTTTACTTTTTGTATTCCGCATGAACCGAAAGGTCGTTGCAAAGAGTTGTATCTATTTATAAACTAATGAAAGGACGCTTCAGTAACGATCAGGAGAATCGCCAGACTATCTGTCTGGGTGATTACATTCTGTGGAGTTACCGTGGTGTTGTGTTTGAGCAATCTGAGTAACTGTATTTTCGTCTCTGGTTGATTGCATTAAGTTGTGGTTAGCTTAAGTCCATTAAGTTGCGGTAATGAAGTCTGTGTTACGGTAATGAATAACTTCGGTGTTACGTACTGAGAAAGTATTAAACTGAGTACGAACAGTAAGTCTGTGATAGAATGAACCAGAGGATTGATAGTAATTTGTATGCAGAGTTTTGAGTGTTAACGTACTACGACGTAAATGCGTTAATTGGGAAAATCAAGTTATAGGGCCTCTGATTATCAGACCCCTACCACTCCCAAGAAGTCAAAAGAGTTTAAACGTGCCTGTGACAGCAACGCGCGTTTAACATATCAAAGTTTGGTTGGTAGTCTAATCAATGCTACATTTACTAGGCCTGATTTGTCATATGAAGTTGGAGTGTTTTCTCAGTTCATGCATTGTCCTAGGAAAGAACATTGGATTGCAAGACAAAGGGTGTTGAGGTCCATTAAGGGTACACTCAAGGAAGGTTTGTATTATGGTTTTACATAGATACAAACATGAAGATATATAGTGATACAGATTGGGCAGGTAATCCTGATGATAGAATATCAACTTATGGATACTTGTGTTATGTGGGAGATAAGCTAATCTCTTGGTGCTCTAAGAAGTAACACATAGTTGCTTTATCATCTATAGAGGCAGAGTACAAAGGTATGGTTGAAGCTGCAAATGAAGTCATATGGCTAAAGACTCTAATGAAGAGTTTTGACATCATTCAAAGTACACCTATTATTCATGGAGATGACATGAGTTCAGTGTATCTAGCTACCAACCTTGTTTTTCATGCCAGGACTAAACATATTGAGATTCAGTATCATTTCTTAAGAGAGAAGGTGATTGATAAGGATATTGAAGTCATACATACTTCAACAAAAGATCACATTGCAGATATGCTAGCCAAAAGCTTCTTTTGGTCAGTTCTCCTTCCACAGTGTAAAGTTTTGAGCAAGCAAGCACTCATTCCTTAAGTTGAAAGGTAAGCTATCTATGGCTAAAAGCATTTGAATAAACGGGTTGTCGTTTGCGAGAACCATGCTTTAGAAGTTATAGATGTCAAAGTCAATTGTATAAAAGTAGAGTTTTAGACATAGGTGAGTTGTTCAGATCATTTCTCAAGATCTCCTAAATCTTTTGGAATTATTTAACTTGGAGAAGGTGTGCAATCTATAGGCCACACCTTGTGCAAAGTTTTTTTTAAACCTTTACACATTTGATCAATCAATGAGTGAATTATGTGCAACAGACTTTCTCAATGTTAACTCTCTTCACTGTTTGTTCAAGATTTTGATAATCTAGTATTGATCCTCCAAATTGGTAACGATTTTGAGTTGTTCTTGATATAGAGGTGCTCTAAATCAAGGATAGCTTGTTCTTTTGGAGATTGACACTCTCCATTAGTGGTATCAGAGCAAAAATCATCAAAATTGAAGAAAGGAGGACCCCGACGATTGCAGTCATACAAAAATCAACACTTGAAGGTTCAAAAGGTGAAAGTTTGAAGTGAAATCTTGAGAAGGAGGCCTGAAGCTATCAAGAAGATCAAAAGGAACTTCATTTGAAGTAAAGGTACACTTATTCCTCAGAACGGTTGAAGAATTTAATACACAGGTGAAGAAAGGATGGGAGATTCTCTTCAGATAGAGAAATTGGATAGAGAAAACTATCCAGCTTGGTCAATGAGGATGGAAGCTCATCTCATGAGCAAAGACTTGATAGGTTACATCAGAGATCTTAGTGTTCCAACTAGGGATGAACTCTCAGATTTGAAGACTTGGATGAAGAAGGATGCTCAAGCAAGGAGCATTATCTACATGGGAGTCAATGAATACTTGTTACCTCATATTAGAGGTCTTGAAAGTGCAAGTGATATGGAATGCTTTGGAGGAGCATTTCCAAAACACTACAAAGTCAAGGAAGGCATCTTTGTGGGCAGAGTTTACCACATTGAAGAAGAAGGCCTCTCAATCCATTTCAGATTATGTAAGAAGAATGAAGGACATTGCAGGTGCATTAGGAGCCGTTGATGAAGATATTGAGGAGTATAAATTGGTAAGGCAAATCCTCACAGGTTTGAGAGGAGATGAGAAATGGAAGCCATTCATTTTGTCTACAGAATTGTCACTAGATCATTTTACTCCTGATTTAAATCAGTTGCTAAGGCACATGCTAATCTTTGAGCAGGATGTCAAAGGTGATGGTGATAAGAGTGCAGGTCAAGCAATGTATTCAAAGGATAAGAAGAAGAATAGCAAAGGCAAGCAACAAGCAAATGGAGATGAAGATACAACTAGCCAAGCTAACTTCCTAAGAGGAAGAGGAGGTGGAAAAGGTAGAGGAAGAGGAAGAAGCAATAAAGATGGAACAAAAGCTTGCTGGATTTGTGGTAAGACAAATCACTTAGCTCATGATTGTTGGCATAATGATCAGAATAATGGAGGATATAATCAGAACTTTAATTCCAGAGGAAGAGGTGGTAGAAACCAAAGAGGTAATTTCAGAGGTAGAGGTTACTTTGGAAGAAATGCAGGTAGAGGATTCCAAAATCAATCCTACAACAATACTTACTACAATCATGCACCAGATCAGAAGGAGGATTCAACCTTGATTATGAATGCAACTTGTAAAGGCAAAGTGAAGATCAAAGAGTTTTCTACTTTGACTCAGGGTGTAGTAATCACCTGAGTGGCAACATGGCCTTGATGACTGATTTGGAGAATAAGGTAACTAATCATGTAGCTCAAACAAGTGACAATAGAAAGCCCAATGTAAAGTCAATTGGATCAGTGAAGGCCAAGGATGGAAGTACTCTTTTGAGTAAGGTCTTGTATTTTCCTACAATTCCAAAGAATCTGATAAGTGTAGGGCAAATTGTTGAAAAAGTTTATGAGGTAAGGTTCACTAATGAAGGAGTTTTTGCGGAAGACCCTAGCAATGGGTATAAACAAATTGTTTCAGGGAAGAAAGAAGGAAGACTCTTCACATTGAAGATTCAAGGTAATGTTGGTCATGCCTTGTTCACTGATGGAGGACATAAGATCTCTGAGTTAGATCTTTGGCACAAAAGGCTTGGACATTTCAATGAAAGAGGTATTAAGGATATGGTTAACAATGGTTCAGTGCCTGCATTGCCTAATGTTGCAGGTCAATATATGACATACATATGTGAGGCATGTCAATTAGGTAAGGCTCATAAGCACTCATACAATAAGCATGTATTTATGTATTCAAAGAAGCTTGAATTGGTACACACACATGTGTGGGGACCGTCAAAGGATTTTAGTATAAATGGTTCAAGATATTATGTGATTTATGTTGATGATGCTACGAGATGGATCACTATTTATGTGATCAAAGATAAATCAAAGGTATTTAATACATTCAAACATTATCATGTGTATGCAAAAAGAATCACATGTCAAAAGTTGAAGAGAGTAAGGTCAGATGGAGGGGGACAGTATTTCTCTGATGATTTCAATGATTATTTATGGAATGCAGGTATAAAAAGGGAAGTTACTTGCGGGTACTCTCCTCAACAAGATGGTGTAGCAAAAATAAGGAATAGAACTCTTGTTGAGTTTGCAAGATCCATGATGAAGGAGAAAAATTGTCCAAATTATTTGTGGGCTGAGGCTGTAAATACAGCTACATATTTGGTCAATAGGTTACCATGTAAAGCTTTGTAGGGTATGACACAATATAGGCATGGTGGGGTAAGAGACCTACCTTAGATCATTGCAAAGTGTTTGGTTGTTTAGCCTATGCATATGTGCCATCTCAGTTGAGGCATACATTGGAACCAAAAGCTGAAACGTATGTGTTGATTGGATATGATGATAAGCAGATGGGATATAGGTTGTGGAGTCCATCCACAAAGCAATTTCTTGTATCAAAGGATGTTACATTTGATGAGCAAGGTACTTGGTATGAAGGTACAATCAATATTTATGCAGGTGATGAAGAAGTTGTGCATCAGAAGAAAGGTAAATCAAAGATTTAGATATTTGATGAAGAAGAGAACAATGAAGTACAAGTTGAAGTTGAAGAGGTGTCAAGGTTTGATCCAGAATCTGATGAGCCAGAAACTTCAAGAAGTGGAGAACTCAGAAGGTCATCAAGGCACAAATGGCAACCTTTAAGGTATAGCTAAGACACTTCTTTTTTTACTACTAAAGACTATGCTTACATGATGAAAGCAGATGAAGACCCTTCTACATATGAAGAGGCAAAAGGTAAGGGAAATTGGGAGAAAACTATGAAGGAAGAGTATGATGCATTGATGGAGAATGAGACATGGGATTTGGTTCCTAAAAAAAATAGTCAAAAGATCATTGGATGCAAATGGGTCTACAAGACAAAGAGGTATGCAGATGGAAGTGTGTCTAGGTATAAAGCCAGACTTGTTGTGAAAGGGTTTGCTCAGACATATGGTATAGACTATGATGAGACCTATAGTCGTGTGGCAAAGATGACAACCATCAGGACACTCATAGCCATTACTGCATGTAAAGGTTGGAGATTATGTCAATTAGATGTGAAAAATGCTTTTCTTAATGGTTATATTTCAGATGATGTTTTCATGGAGCAACCACAAGGATTCAAAGATGAAAGGTATTCAAAATATGTATGTAAGCTCAAGAGAGCTTTGTATGGTTTGATTCACGCCCTTAGGGCATGGAATTATAGACTTGTGAAGTTCTTGAAGGAACTTCGTTTTCAAGTATCTAAACCAAACAGTAGCTTGCTTGTCAAAGTAAGTGATGATGGGTTCATTTACATGTGCATATATGTTGATGATATAATTCTTACATGTATAGATGAGAAGGGCATACAAAGTCTAAAGAAGCAAATGGAGAAAGAGTTCAAGATTAGTGACTTGGGAGACTTGTCATATTTCTTGGGCATGGAGATCTCATACACTCAACATGGAGTGTATGTTACTCAAGAAAGGTATTTGAGGAATTTGTTGATCAAATTTAAAATGGAAGATTGCAGGGTAGCACCTACTCTAATGGAGGTGAATCACAAATTGAGCAGATATTGAGGAGAAGAATTCAAGGACAGGAAGTTATATCAAAGTTTCGTTGGTAGTCTAATCTATGCTACATTTACTAGGCTTGATTTATCATATGAAGTTGGAGTGTTGTCTCAGTTCATGCATTGTCCTAGGAAAGAACATTGGATTGCAGGACAAAGGGTGTTGAGGTACATTAAGGGTACACTCAAGGAAGGCTTGTATTATGGTTTTACATCAGATACAAACATCAAGATATATAGTGATACAGATTGGGGAGGTAATCCTGATGATAGAAGATCAACTTATGGATACTTGTGTTATGTGGGCGATAAGCTAATCTCTTGGTGCTCTAAGAAGAAGCACAGAGTTGCTTTATCATCTACAGAGGTAGAGTACAAAGGTATGGTTGAAGCTGCAAAGGAAGTCATATGGCTAATGACTCTTATGAAGAGTTTTGACATCATTCAGAGTACACCCACTATTCATGGAGATGACATGAGTTCATTGTATCTAGCTGGTAACCATGTTTTTCATGCCAAGACTAAAAATATTGAGATTCAGTATCATTTCTTAAGAGAGAAGGTGATTGACAAGGAGATTGAAGTCATACATACTTCAACAAAAGATTAGATTGCAGATATGCTAACCAAAAGCTTGGATGGAACAAAGCTACAAAGATTCAAAGACATGGCAAGTATAAAGAAGATAGAGAAACCTCAATTGATGATTGAGGGGGAGCTATTGGTGCAAGTCAACCACCAATTGATGTTTT
Source organism: Ceratopteris richardii (assembly GCA_020310875.1). Classification (NCBI taxonomy): domain Eukaryota; kingdom Viridiplantae; phylum Streptophyta; class Polypodiopsida; order Polypodiales; family Pteridaceae; genus Ceratopteris; species Ceratopteris richardii. The sequence goes on along the minus strand of CM035419.1, from coordinate 155,492,340 downwards.
GGATAAATACTTGAAGTCAAAGAATGAAGAAAAGATTGGTTTATGAAGCTTGAAGATAGTACATGATCAGAAGATGAAGACTTGTATACATATGTACATTAGTTTGTAGGTAGCTCACATATACCTTTTGTATGGTCATGATCTTGTACATATATGCCTATATATACAAGTAAAATGTCGGGGCAAGTATGAGAGAGCATGTGAAGAGAATATTTAGAAGTTGTAAGAGTCATTAGACATTTTACAAATGAGGTAGATCTCTCTCATCACTTAGATGTAAAACTTTTTAGGAATGAAGAAATATTGCACCCGATCTTTTGTTGGGTACTCCTTCTGTGTTTAATCTTTTGTAGAATGCTTTTGTACAATATTAACTCTCTTCACAGTTTGTTCAAGATTTGTATAATCTAGTATTGATCCTCCAAATTGGTAAAGGTTTTGAGTTATTCTTGATATAGAGGTGCTCTAACATCAAGGATAGCTTGTTCTTTTGGAGATTAACACTCTCCATCACTTCCACAGATGTCGAAATCCAATAATTGGTATTAGAGCAAGTCCCCACTTCATCTATGGAGTCGTTGACACCCCTCCGGTCACAGGCTCAAAATAGCATGAAATTTGGTGAGCATCTTAGGTTGATTAGGAGATCAAAATTGATTTACTTGTAGTACTCAGTAGTATGAAAATAAACAGTAAGATCTTTCTAATTAACCATCAAGCATGTAATTTGGATATATAATGAGGAGATATCTGCAATCGCTGTCTATAAAACTACAACAATGGAGAGATACACATATGAATCTCTTGCACTTCAAACAAGATCACAAATTCTCCCTTCTTATTATAGCATGTAAATCTAATCTAAAACCTTCCTAATACATCTAAACTCATGGTAGAAACTTGCATGGAGACATTACATGACTCATGTGCTCAAATAAGCAAAATATGGATGCACTTTGAGAACTAGCCACATTGATCTTCCACTAAAACACCACAGTAGCTCCCTTCTGACTCACTAATTTGACTCATCATGTTCTAGAACTCACATGGTACTTTGGCTATTCTTTATTAATAATATGAGCCTTCTTGAAGTATTTGAAGATCTCACAAAGGTATTTACATAATTTAGAACTTGTAACGATACATAAAACAAATGTTCTCAAAAACTTAGGGGGGCATAAATAAGTCATGCCTATCACATAATAGGATGGAACACTATTGTGATGAAGCACATGGTCATCCAATGCATAAATTACTACTTAGGAAAGGAATCCATCTCACCCATGGTTTGAGCTTTTAGAAACTGGTTCGAATCTCATATGGGCATATAATTTTTTTATGAAGTACCCTAGCATCCAATTAAAAAAATATGATGATTACTATTCCAATCAAAATATTTTCCCATTGTGTGACCTATTATAATCGGTCTTTTCTATTGACTTAAAAAAAAAGACTTTGTCTTTAAATGCATTGTGCGGAATGCCAATATAGAAAACAGAATAAGTGGGTCCTCTAACTCCTCAAAATATGCCCCTTCAGAGATCTGAGGAGTAGATGTGGTAGAACGAATTCCCCCTTTTTTGCTCAATGTACCATATACATGTCCAACTCTTTCTCTTGCTTAATTCCATGATGCTTATGCAATGATGACCCATTATTCCTATGTTCTTATCTATCCTTGACTCGTTTAGCATTCCTAGTGACATCCGCTTGCAGCCCACCTCCCAATCTCAAATTCTGTTATGAACAATTGAGCATGAAGCGTGTTAATACAGTAAAGGCCTCCCCCATAATTCTCGGGCAGCAACGATCAATTTTGCACCTTAATTTTTGGGGATTTCTATCACCAGCATCGCATTCAAGAGCATCTTGAATCAGAGCCTCAACAGACACTAGACACCACCTTTGAGCCACCAAACACCTTTAAACAAGTGGTTCTTCAATCGATACATGCTTCCCGTTTTTTCCAAAGAAATGTCTAAAACTTATGTCATTTTTCTGGTTTTTGATGCCCAAAAGCATTTGCCAAACCATACGAGATCTATTATGTATTCTTAGCTCCCATTAATATGATAGACTCCCATTAATATGATGGACACAGTTCTCTCTCTGATGAAAGCCATGGCAAGCACAAAGAAATAGAAGCAAAACGATCCTCATCTGTGCAAAGAAACCATTCTATATATTTGCTTCACCTCGACGATCAGTTGAGCTTTATGGAAGATATGAGCCTCTCCCACGAAGAAGTTCTCTTAATTTAGGAGAAAGACAATGGATTTTGCATATAGCACACCATGCAGGCCCCATTCCCTCCATTGGGTTGGAAAGCAAAATTGTGCAAACCCAAAGAGTGATCCTTAGGGTTGTAAAAAATTGCACCTACATGTTGTGCATGCACTATTGTAGGTGAACCAAAGCACCAATATATAATAGTAGCTGGAGCTTCAACCTTATCATTATTCATGTGACATCTTAGAGTTGTGCTACTCAATTAGAAAAACTACTAAACTATTGCAAAATGCTCTACCATCCCATTCTCAAGATCAGTTACATCCAGTACTTGCAAACCATGCTCACATGGTTTGAAATTGTTGTCTAATGGTTTGTTTCATGGCACAGGTTGTCCATTGCTATCATCTTTTAGTTGCAGGCGATTTGCAGACACTATTGGGCTAGAACCATGGTCTACATCTAGAAGCATACTTGAATTCTTAGTATTCTCAGACTCCTCTATAACAAGCCTACAAGCTTTTTTGTTTGGGGGAAGTATATCCTTCAAAACTCTCTTCTTGCCATTTGTCAATTTAGCTTCAACAATATCCCTATTCTCATCTTGAGAGACATCTATAGAAATAGTATCTACTGATTGATTATTTGCTTCACCTATCTTTTCCATACTCATCACATCTCCATTATGTTGATTGTCAATTGTCTTTTACATGCTTCCTTTGTATGTGATAGCAGGACACAAGCCTTTTCCTTGTGCACTCCAACATCATCACTTGGTATATCACCATGTGGTTGATGCTCCAACCGATTAATGTGACTCTTCTCTATCATGTGTATATTGAGAATCAAGCAACTCACATGGATTCAAACACTCCAGCATAATATCATCGATGCATTGCACTCAATAACCCACACTTGGTGATGTTGTAACTTAAGGCCATATTTATGTTCCAATCATTCTTGCACTATTTTCATGTAGAGAAGGCCCATGAAACTGCATCCAAACCCAAATCCTATTGCGATTGATGATATTGATTCATAATTAAGGGTAGAATCATTTCATTGCAACTTTTCCAATGCTTCTCTAAGCTCCCAAAATGGACATGTGTCATCTAATCATGAGACTTTTGCCTCAATCCCTCTACAACTTCCATTGCTCTACAAGGGGAAAAGTCAATCTGCTCTCTACTAAGAGGGTGTTGACCTTTGAAGTGATTATAGATCCAAGAAACCACATATAAGCAGGTGACACCTACTCCATCTCCAGTGAGAATACTTGCCACACATAAGAAGAGAATGATGTCGATTGGGACATGGATCTGACTAAAGAAAAGGAAGATGGGGGTGACAAGTAGGAGGGTGACAGAAATCCTAGAAATGGCAGGACCCCCAAGGATGAAGGCCACATGAATCATCAAGATGAGGGCAAAGAAGCGAACAATCTGACTAGAGGCAGGGCTCCACTTCCTCAGCTTCTCGAATATTCCATCAGCATGTTCTCTGATTTGAAGAACTTGCTCCATCTCCGTGAGTAGCTTTGTGTGTGCTTGGTAAGAGCATCAATCTACTCAGTTAATATCGCCTTAGATGTTTCTTGAGAAAAAGGCAAAATGGTGATCCGAGCATGTCCTTCAACAACATGGCCTCCAACAACACGGACATCTATATCTTCAATAGCAAGCCCTTTCTTGCTGACATAAAAAGCTCTGGCTCAAACCACATCTAAAGTTGTTATCCCAAAACATTGCTTAGCATCATAAGTAAGAACTTGTTGAAAATCTCAACTGTGATAAGAATAGTTGAATTCACTGGATTACTAATCATGTTCCCCATAGCTTCAGGACAATGTTTTGAAATCACTGTACATAGAGACTTGAAAATGCCAACATTGATGTTTTAAAAAATTTTTGATGATTCATGTCGGGATTGTGAGGCACAGTAGGAATAATGACAAGGTCAATGCCAATCAAAGCCTCTTCAAGCTGTTCTTCTCTTGAAAAGCCTTTCACCTCTACAGGAGTGTTGACTTGGCTGATATCTGTTGCGACTCCAAGAGTTTTTGCAATATCATATAGAGAAAGAGAAGACACAAGAGGCAAGGAATCCCTTTAGTTTTTGATCATATAACAACCATCTTTTTCCAAACTCTGTCAATTTTTTGTTGTTGACCTCCTTCATTCCTAGCTTGTTGAGAAACCTAAAAAAAAAACAAAAAAGAAACTCCATTGATTGTTGTTGGTGAATCCTTGTAAAAATATTCACATATGATAGACGAGAAACTTAAAAATCATAACTTTATCTACATAATGACCTAATATATCTTTATTGTTTTTGTAACCTTGATGGATCACTACACGTGAATGGTTAATAATCCATGATGTGAATTCTTACCATCACAAATAGCTCATCCCATACAAGTTATTGTAAATATTACAAGTTGCAAATGCTTAGAAGAGTGTAATGAAATGAACTAAAAAATTCTCATGAAAAGCTTGCGTACATGTCACTTTCACACCATAAACCATCATGTAAGTGACAAGAGAATGCTCCCCGATAATGATGCCAAAAGTTATTGATGTTATAGCATCACAACTCATATTTCTTAAACCAAGGAATGTATCACAAGACCCAAGTGTTGCATAGAAGCATTCAACAGACATAATGGTTCTTTGTTAGCATGAGATTAACAACAAAACTACACATAGAATTAAGATGAAAGCATCATTAACATCACACACAAGCTTAAACACATGCATAATCACATGGTTAATCAACAAACTAATGTGTCACATGCATGAGGCAACAAAGGAGCAAGTACACAAGCACATCATGAAGACAACAAGAGCTCTCCAAGAATTCCACAAACTAGCATGATCTCATTATCTCCAAGAATGCTCCCCGAATGAGAGATAGTGACCTCTTTACATAGAAATTGGGCAAAGTCCATGCTGTGTGGGATTTCAAAACTAAAAGGAGAATGAATCTCACTTATTCACTAGTGTGGCACTCACACACACCTATAGAAGAATGGTTATTAGAATAATTTAAAAGTAGAAAAACATACAAATGATGATGAATAAGAGTGGATCCAAGAAATATATGTTGTATTGTCAGCAAAATTATGTTTCAAAGATTCCAATGGGGTACTCTTAAGATGCGTCAAAGATGAAGATCGAAGCAATCTAACTAAACAATCTCATGAGAACAAATGTATCATACATTAAGGTACAAATGGAACAACACAAGAAATAAAAAGATTAGGAGAGTATTGGCCAAGTATGCAAGAAGATGCACATGAATATGTAATGAATTGTCATGTGTGTCAAGTGTCAGCACCAGATGAACATTCATCTATATGCTATTCAAGGATAGCACCTGAGTGGACTAAGCAACTAGTTGAAAAAAGTAAGGATTATGTAATTTTGGGAAAGCAACTATTCAAATGCCGAAAGGATAATCAATTATGCATATGATGTGTATTCATGAAGGATAATATCATCCCATATTAGAAATGGCACATAAGATGGAGCAATTGGAGGTCATTTTTTAGTTGAAAAGACTATTAAAATGATTATCCTTGTAGGCTTATGCTGGCCAAAACTACATATGGATGCACAAACTTATGTACAAAGTTGTGGCATATGCCAAGAAAGCAAGTATATAATACGAAGAAATGACATGCATTTGAGACCTATGATTAGTGCTAGAGCTTTCTTCACATGAGAAATTACAATTATTGGATTAATCCTCCAACAAGAGGATCTCATGTTGAGTATATCATAGTAGCTAACAACTACTTAAAAAAGTGGGTGGAAGCCAAAGCCACTAGGAAAAATGATACCTAAACAACAGAAAAATTCTTATTTGAAAATATTTTCACTAGGTTTGGACTACCGATTGAGATAATTAATGAAGTCATTGAGTCATTGATGAATGTCTTGACGATCGGATCCCATAGATGCACTAGATCAAACAAAAATACTCAGAAAATAGAAGAGACAAAAGAGAGAGAAGAGACGACACAAGATAGGGTCCAATCTCTCCCCACATGCTCTCATGGACAACTCTATGAGAGCATGTGTATTTATAGGTATTTCTTATTATGTCCTGAATAGAAGATACATGAGAGCCACACTAAAAATAGCGTGCTTTTGCTTTATTTATAAAAATAGCTAAAAATAACTATATTCTAAAACTAACTATCTTCCAAAAATATTCTTCTAAATATCTCCAAACGTATTTGAATAAATCCATGCGTGTTCACACCTCATGAATCTTCACCTGCTAAATCAAAACACAAAACACATTAAAATCCTCAAGGCATTAAACCTTCATTCCAAATATTCCATAAATTAAGTATAACATGCCCCCCAGTTGTCGAGCAACTGGCCTCAATTGATAAGAATAAAATAGACATGGATGGTCAATCACATGTCCCATCATTGAACAATCATAAGCATTTTCCATGTAAAAACACATGCATGGAACTGAAAAATTGGAATTTAATGTGAATGTGAATGATAAGCAGGGTTTAAGTCTAAATGCAATCCAAAAGTGATTACAAAAATGAATATATTGATGTGATAATTAGTAACCATGAATTTATACTTGAATGCATGTGCTTACAAATTTTCTAAAATTTTGGCGGCATAACGACGTAATTTTGAAAACCGGAAAAATTCCGACAAACAATTTCCATGATATTAGTGCCGATAGGCATAATGTATCCACAAGGAGAACGAAAGGGGATTACACACCCTAACAAGTATATATATGTTTTTCTCCTTGCAAAATTGCAAGAAAATACTTGTTCCTGCAAGAAGAATACACACGCCATACAAGACAAACCATGTCTAAACTATGCATATACTCTAGGTACAATGCAAAATTACAGTCATATATGTAATTTGATGCAAAAAGAAAACAACAATGCATATAAATTGACAAAAAGACTTATCTAAAAGTGCAAAAAGTAATTTTCAGGTGTATACAGGTGCTAAAATATGGTCCAACCTTCGTCTTAATAGCGTGCCAACACTCTCCCAAGAGTCGATGCTTCAAAACAATGCTCGAAAAAGAATTATTGAATAGGTATAGATAACTTCAAGCTCTAGACATGGGGGAAAGTGAAGCCCAAAGGATGTCTTCGTACCACTCAATGGAAAGAGCTCTGAGAGAGCTTTCCATAGCAACAAAAAGTTCTAAAATCTGATATGATATGCTCAAGTTATGGCTAAATAAGTGGATAGAGGTGGGTTGATGTGGTGAAACCTAGACTAAAGCTTCCAAGAGAATTCGAAAAAGTTCAACGCTGATATGCTCCTAAATCTATGATCTAGCCATTTCCATTGATCTATAATCCCACATATGATGTTATGCGCTCGAATCATATATAAGACGCTGGGCTTCTAGTCGACATAGTAAAAGCGTAATGCCCTCTCTTGGCCTCGCGGGTTGAAAAACCATGCAGGCTGATTCTGAAGATCGTACAACACTTTTACTCGTGGGTAGACTCAGGCTATCCCGTATATTTTTTTTGATTCCAATCGACAAAAGCAATAAATAAAAAATGCAAGCCTGTGGTGTGGCGCCAAGAAAGTCGAGATTGATAGGCTCGTTCTCTGCGCGCCTGTCCACCACGACAGCCAGTTGTTATAGCGCTCTGCAAACCCGAACGAAACCCGGGGATTTCTCCACGTGGCGAACCCACATGCAGACCGCTCATAGCTCCTCGGAGCGTTGTCTTGGTCTTCAGATAGGGAGGGTTCGTATGAGACAGTGGACTGTGGACTCTGCTCCTTGCGGAACGCCGGTCGCTTCATGCTCCAACAAAGAACGAACGCCTGCTCCAACAAAGAACGAACGCCACTATCTCCGAAGACGGCGATAGGGAAAAAAAAAACGACGATGATGAACGAAAGTGCAAATAGATGCTAAGATGACGGTCAGAACACAAAAATCAACTCTGCGAACATCTTGGCTCTGATACCATTGTTAACCATTGGATTCCGCAGATGCACTAGATCAAACAAAAATACTCAGAAAATAGAAGAGACAAAAGAGAGAGAAGAGACGACACAAGATAGGGTCCAATCTCCCCCGACAACTCTATGAGAGCATGTGTATTTATAGGTATTTTTTATTATGTCCTGAATAGAAGATACATGAGGGCCACACTAAAAATAACGTGCTTTTGCTTTATTTACAAAAATAGCTAAAAACAACTATCTTCTAAAACTAAATATCTTCTAAAAATATTCTTCTAAATATCTCCAAATGTATTTGAATAAATCCATGCGTGTTCACACCTCATGAATCTTCACCTGCTAAATCAAAACACAAAACACATTAAAATCCTCAAGGCATTAAACCTTCATTCCAAATATTCCATAAAGTATAACAGAATGAGTTCTTGGTGATTCATAAAATTTGGCACCCTATCATCCACAAGCCAATGGACAAGATGAGAGTTCAAATAAGATATTATGCACTATCCTCTCCGAGATAGTAAATAATAGAATATTTGATTGGGATAAACTATAGCATCATGCAATTTGGGAATTCCTAGTAGCTTATAAGATAACTACAAGAACCATACCCTTTAATTTAGTTTATGGTCAAAATGCAATCTTACTGATGGATTTCTTGATTGTACTCTTTGAGTAGCCAAGAAATATGAATGGACAAGACACAAGATGTCCAACCAATTCTATCAAATTGAGAAATTGCATGAAACAAGATTACAAGTGGTAGCACACATTTATGCTGCTAAAAGAAGACAAAAAGCTTACTATGATGCTCACATAAAAGATAAAGGTCTAAGAGTTGGAGCCCTTATGCTAGTTTACACATTGAAACAACATGCCAAAAAACTACAACAAAGAGGGTACATACCTTTGATTATAAGTCGAATTTCCTCTCATGGAGCTAGTAATTTTGCTATATTGGATGGAGACATATTACCAAACTATGTAAGTAGTTGCAGAGTTAAAAGTCATGTAATAGGCCTCTTTTCTAGTTAAATAATTCATTTTGAATGTTCTGAATTTCATTGTCGGGATAATTCTTAGAATGAATAATTAGGTCATTTTATGCATGTAGGAAAAATTTTGGGTTGACAAGTTTCATATTCTCTCTCTAGACCTTATTCGCATCATGTTTTCTAGTGGAATTTTGAAGGTGAAGATGAAAGAATTAAGGAAAACTCTCTATGAGAGAAAGGTAGAGCCAGTATAAGAGAATAAAAGTGCCTGTGTGAATTTTTTGTGAATCATGTTTTAAGTAACTCGTTGAGGGTCCTACATTTAGTTCATTGTAAGAAAATGCCTTGATTTTCCTCTCTCTCTAGAATTATGAAACTTGTAGGGCTCAAAAGTGGCATTTGGAGGTGGATTTGGACTTCGGGCGTCTCTAACACTATTGTGCAGATCGCAAAATTGAATAAAAGTATCTCTCACAAGCTTAAACTAATTCTTCACCATTTTTTGAGTTACAGGGCTTTGAAAAGTTCCGTTTTCCAACACTTAAAAAAAAAACGAGGGCTTATCTGTTTCTATTCGAATTCCTGATTCTGATGCTCACGTGTCACCATGTCTAATTATGGATATTTTTGGATATGTCTTTTTGGTGTTTTCCTCCTATTTTTGACAGGTATGCTAAAGAAAGAAATCACACTACGATCGCATGGCTTTTTGCGAAAGTTTTGGAGAAACTCGACTTTTTCTAAATTTGGTGGATACACTTCTTTGGGAGGGCAGTGATCAAACTTTGATATAGGGAGACCTACACATCAACACAGGGGACGCACAAAAATCAGAGAATTACCTTGTGATTGAGAGTGAGAGTGAGAGAGAGTGAGAGTGAGAGTGAGAGTGAGAGTGAGAGTGAGAGTGAGAGTGAGAGTGAGAGTGAGAGTGAGAGAGAGTGAGTGTGAGAGTGAGAGTGAGAGTGAGAGTGAGAGTGAGAGTGAGAGTGAGAGTGAGAGTGAGAGTGAGAGTGAGAGTGAGAGTGAGAGTGAGAGTGAGAGTGAGAGAGAGTGAGAGTGAGAGTGAGAGTGAGAGTGAGAGTGAGTGAGAGTGAGAGTGAGAGTGAGAGTGTGATTGAGAGTGCGAGTGTGAATGCGATCGTGATAGCTCGGGGGTGGTCCGGAGGTAGAGGCTTCGTCAAGAAGCTATTGTCCAAAGCTATTGTAACCATTGATTCATATCTATAATATCAGAATTCTTCCTTCTCTGCATCATGTTTGTTTCTACTCTTCCACATCGGATTTTCTCTTACCTTGTGCAATCTCTGCGTTCTTCTCTCCACTATTATTTTTTGAGTAATCGAAAGATTGTGATTGGGGATAGATTGTGATTGGGGATAGATTGTGATTGAGGAAACGCTACAAGTGGTATCAGAGCAGAATCAATCCTCGGGAATGATGGAAGGTCTAACACAAAAGATTCGTGAACAAGAGGAGCTTATTTAGAAGCTTCTTGGAGAATTGCGCAAAGAACGAGGCGGAAAACAACCAGAAGGAGCAACAAATTTGTTTGTGGAGCTGAACGATGAAGTAGATGAAGGTGCGGGAACATCTAATGTACCTCACGGAAAACAAAAATGCAATTATGAAGATATGGAACCAGGTGAATTTGCCCTCAACCAGGTCTTCAAGAAGGCAAAGTTGAATGATTTTGATGGTGAGAAGAAGAGTGGCGAAGATCTTGAGACATGGATTGAAGAACTAGAGGATTTCTTTGATCTTCAAAAATTTAGTGAAGAGTCCAAGGCAAAAGTTGGGATCCTACACCTGCATGGGATCACAAAGCTATGGTGGAAGTCGTATATGCAGACTCAAACGTGTTCTGGTCCAGTTCTATGGAAGGAATTTAGAGAACAAGCTAAAAAATGCTATTGTTCTCCACACTACCATATGGAGAAGAAGATGGAATTCTATAATTTCCGACAATAGCAAAGTGATAAGCATAGCTTATCTGTTGATGAGTACAAAGAGAAGTTCCTGCGTCTTCCTAAATATGCATTAGAGGTTAGTGGCAACGCTCTAAAGAATAAATTTATTGAACGGCTTCGTGAGGAACTTCGCTATCAAGTCAAGGGATCTGGATGCATTGATTTTCTTGATGCTATTGTGATGGCCGAGAACTTTGAGAAGATGGAGAAGTTCAATTTGCAGAAGGCAAATAGAAGCAGATTATTGCAATGGGACATAGGCCACAAAGACCTGTTGCAATGAACATGAACAATTCAAAGAAGACTCCATCTTCAAATAACTAAGGCAAGAATCCTACTCAGGTGGAAAATCAAAGGAGGTGTTAACCAATCTAGTGACAACAAGACCCTGATTTTATTGAGAGGGCAAAAAGACTTGGTCTGTGTTTTCGTTGCGGGGAGCAAGGGCATCAGACATATGAGTGCCTGAATAAGGCAGTCTTTCGACCCACACAATCAAAAGTGATAAACATCATCGAGGAGGGTACAATTATTGAGGAAGCAGATGATGGAGGTAAGTGCCCTGACTCTACTTTACGTTGCATGGTCGTTAGTTCTTTCCCAAAGGCTTCTGTAATCATGATTCCAGGTATGATTTCCGTGTATAAAATCAGATTTATGATCGATTCAGGTAGTACCCATTGTTTTCTATCTTTCAAATTGGTACAAAACCTAGGGACTCTACAACAGATCAAGCATATACCGAGGTTTTTACCGAGGGAAATGAACATGCCTATTTTTGCCCCAACATCGGTGTAGATGTCAGTATACGTGTCGGTACTAAAAGCGCCGGTATGGGCACCGATATGGGCATCGGTATGAGCATCAGTATAGGCATCTGTATGGGCATCAGTATGAGCATCGGTATAAACGTCGGTATTATCGACACCCATACTGACGCCTCTACTGGGTGTACCATTGCGTATACCATCGCTGGCTGGGTGTACTGATGCTTATTCTGATGACATTACTGGAAGTATCATCGCATATACCGACGACCATATCTGCAAAATTTTTTTGGGTAGAGTGTGTTGTCTTTTGCTACAGCAACATTACCATGATGTTTCTTAACAAAAGACAATACACTCTGCCCAAAAAAAAACCGAGTACATGTGATGTGTACTCTAATGTCAACCGAAATATGATTTCATAAAACAGAATATTATTGGACACAAAAGAGATAATTAGAATGAACCATGAACCATGTAAAAAAAAAGTTATATATTTCATAAATGAAGCATGTACAAGAGTGTGGCAAACCACTGTCATATATGACTCTTTTACAAAATGTGGCAAAGCAATGCATTACCATACAAAAATCAAATACAAAATTTTGGTGTGCCACTGCCATACGCATGCAAAGAACGTTCCATATCAACAGTCCTGCGACAAAGAACATTAATGGAATGAGTTAAATTCACATGAAATTTACAAACAACAAGTAAAAACCAAGTTTATAAATTAATCACCTCATCGCAAATGCTCCCATGAAACGACCGCACTGCGTCCCTCCAAGTCCTCCAATAGTGCAGTCAATCCATGACGATATCCGTAAGCCTCCTCCGTTCGTGTTGGAGGATGACCCATTGCCAGATCCTGCAGAAAATATACAAAATATTAGAGGAACATACATGAGAAACTTAACACAAATAAATTCAATAAATGAAATGGTACTTACAAACTCATGATGCATCGTGTCATATCCGCCGTTGCCCAAATGTGATGGTCCAATCGTATCTAAACGTGTGGCTATGACATCTCGCTGCTGGCGATATCGGTCAGGAGTCTGCTGCTGCTCGTCATGAATCACATCCCACTCCTCTGCATCTAACCATACAGGCTTTGGTAAGCTTGCTCTGAAAGCATCACGAGCCTCGGATCATCGATGGGACACAACCTCATGTGCGGTGTGCAGAATCCACTCTGAACTGACAAGAGACTGTCCATCGGCTGGTCGGAACTCCTGATAAATCATTTGTGTGATATAATTCTTCCAATCTTTATCCTGTTCACTCCATTTCAGCATGATAGAGTGTCCAAACTGTATGGAGCAAAGCTGTCGTATATGTGCACGCATTGCTTTGCCAACCGCATCCATCACCGGAGCTCCATCTCGGATACTATACACCTTGGAGTCATCATGGTCATGAGCACCCCAAGGTGTATGTGGTGTTCCACGTGGTGTACTGCATGGCATACCTACATCTAAGGTACTCATCCTAAGAGTAGAAGCGGGCGACACAACGTTCGTCGCACTGCCTCCACAACAGCCGCCTCCTCCAGACCTATCTGTAGATCCACTCCTAGAACCTCCTGCTCCAGAGCGTGGCCTCGACCTAAGAGACGGGCCATAACCTGTATCGCGCTGAGGCATTGAATGCACATGTCTACTACTAGACCCAGTAGGAGATGGTTGAAACAATGGTCGTGGTGGAGTCACAAAGCTAGGAGACATACCTCCTGCAGGAGTAGCACCACCCGCAGGAGTGACACCGGCAAGAGTGCACTAGCGGGAGTGAGACTGACGGGAGTGAGGCCGACGGGAGTGAGGCCGACAGGAGTAAGGCTGCAAGGACTGAGGCCGGGAGGAGTGCTACCACAAGCGATCCAATACTGTGATGGAGCAGCCATATACGCGGGAGGTATCTGAGAGATGAACTCTAAAAACTGCTCCTCTGTCATGGAATGTGGAGTGACTGGAGGACTGTCTCCTATCGTGCTCTGTTGCATTTCTTCCAGAGGTGACTACTTTGAACCATTTCACATATAAAACAAAATAATCAAACTTCCTAAAAGATAGTTTCAAGATATCTTGAATCACACCACAATAATCTAGCTTGCCTTCTTAAGCATTATCATATCTTGCACTCGCTCTACTTTTTTGCAAAAAGTTCACCATCACCCCACTATCAAAAGTAGACCTATTTTATCGATTCGTGCAACTCGAAAGTGTCGTCCATGAGACCATAGTGCACCGTATTTAGTATACTCCCAATCACATCCCTTTGCGAGTTCTTTTTCTTCTTTAGAGATATCTTCAGCTACTGCCTTTGCTTGTGAAACCGCTGTATCTAGCCATCTGCTCATTGGAAAAGGTGGAAGAGGTCGAAGACTTTTTGGAAGAGGCAAAAATCAAGTGGAACGATTCCTTCGAAACTGAGCTCTTTCCTTTGCATTGGTTTCCTTGGCAAGTTCATACCTTTCTAACCACTTCTACATAGGCTCAGAGTTAACTATGCAAAACTTCATTGCCTTCTCTCTGAAAGCTGCATCCATTTTTCTTTGCAATCCTTTACCTTGTGGTTCATCGCCTACGAGACGAACATCTTCATCATCGCTCCATAAGTGAGGCATTTTGGGATCCGACATACATAGACACTCAGTTATGAATACAAGAGACTCTTGTACAAGCCATCCCTCTGCCATGCTACCCTTTGGACATGCCCTCTGTCGAACAAACCCTTTTAATGTTTTCATAAAGCGCTCTAATAAGAACATCCATCGACTATGGCCAATTCCTGCTATTGCAACTTCATCTACCACATGAACCAATAAATGAAGTTGAATAGTGAGAATACTTGTGGGAAAGTATTTCTCTACCATACAAACAACCTCGATAGCATTGAGTTTCGCACTCTCTATGCTATCTTTATTTATCTCTGTAGAAGAGATCCACCATACTAAAGAACTAATTTTATAAATGGTTGTTCGTACATCCTCCGAAAGACAATCTTGTAGGGCTACAGGGAGCACAAACTGTAAAAAATTGTGCCAATCATGAGACTTGAGCCCTCCAAAATCATTGTTTCGTGTGAAAGCAGTCTTTAGACACCTCATGCATCCAGTAGGTGTCCGAAACTTTGAAATTGTTTTCTTCAGTTGTTGCTCTTCCATCCTGTGCAACACCCAAGGAGCTCTTGGTAACGATACTGTTCCGTTGGGCTTAGTAATTGCCCATAACTCTCGCATATGACCTCACTCTTCTAAGTCCTCCCTTTGTGCTTTGATTTCTTTCTTTCCGATCAAAGTTTTTCAAAGAATCTCTTCCACATTCTTAAAAATATGCATCAGATCTACCAAATGATTGATCAGCAATTGACTCCAATAAGGGAGTTCATGAAAAATGGACAACCGTTTCATGCCAGCGACTGGATGTTCCGAATCCCATAGTTGTTTCCAATCGCTAGCTTTAATTTGGCATTGCGCTTATCGATCAATTTGTTCTTCACATAAAACATGTCCATCAGACAAATATCTATGGTGTCCTTCATAGACAGTTTTATGTAGTGCTTTGGAATAGCGTGCTTCGAGTCGTGGTCCACATAAGGGACAAGCATGGTAACCCGAAATTGATAAACCTGAACATTCACCATAACCAGGACAATCATGCATCGTCCACATAAGTATGCCTTGCACTCGCACGTCTCGTCTTCTTATAGGTTGAGACATGTCACGCACAATAATCCCATCCCATAAAATGTGCAGTTCTTCCACAAGTGGTGCAAGATATACATCCATGTTTTTTACCTTTTACTTACCTAGTACAATAAGAGCTAATAATAAATGACCTTTCTTTGTGGCCAGCCATGGTGGGATGTTATAATTGACCAAACATACAGGTCATGTGCTCCATGAAGAACTGCGTAAACCAAATGGATTCACTCCATCTATAGCTAGGCCTAGACGTATGGAATGAGGCTCACTAGCAAACTCTGGCCACTTACTATCTATGTGCTTCCAAGCATCAGAGTCAGTAGGCACTCGCATTACATCATCTGTAGACCTGCTCTTTGTATGCCATGACATTAAGTCAGCTATAGATTTGCATCTAAACATGTTCTTAATTCGTGGAATGATAGGAAAGTGGCAAAGAACCTTTGCGGGGATTGC